>JAAWXA010000010.1:18046423-18072920 GCA_038090715.1 Florisuga fusca | reverse complement strand
CTTCCAGTGCCTGAAGGGGCTCCAGGAAAGCTGGGGAGGGACTGGGGACAAGGGATGGAGGGATGGGATGAGGGGGAAGGGAGGCCAGATGGAGAGGGGAGATGGAGAGGGGATGGGAGGGAGAAATTGTTTGTTGTGAGGGTGCTGAGCATTGCAGTGCTCTGTGTGGGTCAGGAAATCATTGCCCCGCTCCGCGGGCAGGAGGAGGCTCCGCAGCCACCCCGCCGCACGTGTGCGGGGCAGCCAGAGCTCCCGCCCGGCGTCTTGGGAGCGTGTTCTGCGTGGGGCACTGAGGGGATGCCTGGAAAATTATTAGTTTGGGCTTTTAAAAAAAAATCTTTTACAGCTGTTAAGATTCCTGGTTATGTTCTTTGTTCCTCTGTTGCTTTGAAATACGATTTTTATCAAGTTATTGAAACTTTCCGAAATCAAAACGTCCTTTATTTTGATACATAAATTCATCTCCTGACACATTGTGTCAAAAGTTTCCCTGGCTCTGAACTCCAGGGTGAGAAATGAACTTCTGAAGAGAGCTGTCCATAGGGATAAAAAAAAAAAAAAAATCTTTTAAATACTTTTTAGTGAAAAAGCGTTACTGGCAATTGTTTGGCACTACGGGATTGACTCTGAAGACTTCAACATTCCTGCTACAGCACTGAGCAGGAAGGGCCTAACTATGATTGATGTTAAGACCAATGCTAAACAAAGTCTTTTGCCCATATCTTTTTCTCCCTCTCTCAGATTTTCTAGAACCTCTGGGAAATTTTAAAGTGTTGTAGATGAGAAACTGTATAGGAACATCAAGTATTACAGCAATGATTTGTTAGCATCCAGCCTTAGCACATATGCATAACAGCTGAGGTAGTGCAGAAATCCAAAGTGAAGTCCAAATCCCACAAAACTGTATTTGTAACTATCTTCATGCTGAACTAAATAACACTACCAATAAAAATAGCCCCAGATATTTTGGGGGAGTGGGAGGGAGGGTGGTTAGGAGGCTGAAGGAAGGAAGATAAGTGAAAGGTAGACATAACATCTCTGTAAGCAGTCAGAGCGCGTGTTCTGACACAGCGTATGAACATCAAATTGAAGAATCCTTTAATGTCTTCAGAATGTTAGTATGAAATGCAAAATGTCATGCTTTGGATAGATGGGTAGGAACAAAATGTTCAGATGCAATATGGTGCATTAAGAACAGTATCCATTCTGCATTCCTGGCTTTTTCATTGGTTTAAATCAAGCTTGCTGTTTCTCAGGTCTCTCGTGTCATGTTGAGTTACTGATATAGTCATCTCTAAAAATAATTATACTGTCATTCCTGGGATCTACAGTAGAGGCTTTGGTGTAACAATCTTTGATTTATTTTTTTTTTTATTTTTTTTTTTTTTTTTTTTTTTCAGCACTGTTGATGTTACATAGTTCTGTGCAGTACACATACTTAATGTAGTTCCTAACGTGGTCCCACCCTACAGAGCCTTCAACTTAAATCAGACAGATTTTGCAGGAAGGAAGAGGTATTATGTTCTACCTTCTCTACCAGGGAAGCGGTGATTTTCCAGGGGACAGAGGAAAGGTGAAACACTGTAGTTTTTCCAATATAAAGTATAATATTGGTGCTTTTTTAGTATCTTCATGATAAAATCCTGGTCTTCACTAGGATTTTGTAGTAAGACAGTGAACAATAATTATCCTCTAGCAAAAGAAAAGCTCTGTTTTCACACAGTGCTTTTCTGCATTACACTGACAGCACTATGGAAGCTTAGAAGAGATAGAAATAAATTTTTTTCGTAAGAAGCTGGCTTGGAAAAGATGGGAAAGGAGGCAAAAAGAGAAAACATTTTTTTACCTGTTTCATAGTTGTTTGCTGTGACCTTTTCTTCCCAAGACTTGCTTCACTTCTTCTGTGCCAAGCCTTGATTTGAATTCGAAAATTACCACATTGTTTCCTTCCTAAAATTGTAACTGGCATTCCTAGAAAATTTGCTTTCCCAGAAAAGACACTGTGCGTAGGCTTCAAATTCAGCTTCTCACAAGCAAGAAAAAGACATTTTCTTCACTCACATACACTGCCAACCTGACCACAAAATGTGTGCATTGCTCCATTTAAATGAGATTCTGAAGGACACAATTCAGTTGATCACGAAAATGCATTTATCCAGGTGTACTTACTGTACTTACTTGAAAAGCCCCCAGAGCAGAGGTTTGATCCTGGGCTAACCCAGAAGTGTACAGAAGAGAGTTGCAGAAGAGAACTTTAACATGGGTTATGTGCATGGCAAGGCTGGCAAGGAAGTCATAGCTGACACCTGTAGATGTACTGGGGTGTGGAAGGGTTGTTTGTACTCTTGTTAATGGCACCAGTCAGCATGGAATATCATGCAGCAGCAAGAGATAATGCAGGTAACTGGGCAGTTCATCCTCCTCCCTCTCCCTCCTGCCTTATTTTAGGATGCTTTTATACCTGCCCGTGCCACCAGGCACAGCCATGTACTTCTGTACACTGGGAGAGGTTGTCCTAAAGGTGAAAACACCTCCACTTCTCTGCCACAGTTCACCAGGAAGTGACAGCAGTGACAAAACAGGTGGGCAGCACTGCTTGCCATGAGCAACTCAAAACTGAATGTAACATTTCAGTCCCTTCTGTTGTAGCACTTTGAGTGTGCAGAGCAAGCTCCAGGCTCCAGACACTTTGGATTCAGATTACACATACAGAACAAAAAAAGGAAAAAAAAAAAAAATCAAAGGACAGTTGCAGTGACTCATGTAATTGAGAGTCCCATTCAGACACAAAGAATTAAACAGAACTTGGAATTACTAATACTGCAGAAAGAACAGAATGTAAAATATTTGCAGGGTAGAAAGAACCTGACTTTTTACAGAGTTGACTTAGGAGCCCACTGCTTCAAAGCTTCTGCTGCCACTGTCACAACAAAGACATCATTAAATGTGAGGTTTGTATTTATGTAGAAATCTGTAGAAATCTGTTGCCTAGGGCTGCTGGTAGTTGTACATATTTTCCATATCTGTACAGGTGATTCAAAGAACAAAATAGGAAAAGGTGAGTTGCTACAAGTGCCCCAGCCCAGGTGGCATGAGGGGAGGGAGAGGGGAGACCTGTGGCCTGACAGAAGGATATAGATTTGAGGCTACAAGGAAGAATGGTCCACAAAAGTAATTCACCTAAAAATGAGCATAGTCCTTCTCTGATCCTGGGGAGAGGCTAATGAAGTTTATCGGTTTGGGATTTTGGTGTGAATGCTGATTCACGGGGGGAGCCTCTGCAGGGTGCTGTGAAGCACCTTCTAGATGAGCCAGTTTCTCCAGTGACTGCAAAGAAGGCCTCAGGATTTTGCCTCCCTCCACTGAGGTTAATCTAGATTAATATTTCAAAATTTTCATTTGACTCTAATTCTTTCAGAAGATGTCTCAGACAACACTTTCTTAAAATTTGTCTCTTACATTTTTTAAACTCCAACCAACACAATTTTCCAGTCTAAACAAACTTTTTTTTTTATTATTGCATTGATAATAACAAAAGAAATGTCATGTCTGGACAAAGCAGGATCCAAGTGTACCAGGGTCCTCTCTTGCATTAGTTACGGAAAATGCTTAGGGAAGAATGTGGGAACAGGGCACCCTGAGGGTGACCCACCAGGTGAAGGCATACCCTGCCATTGACCACTGATACAGAAACTCGTGCAGTCAGACCCAACAGTGGTTTGAAATCCAAGGACATCTCTTCCATTAATTCCTCCAGTCCTTGTTTGAGCTCAGTGGTACTCTTGGTCATTCCCCATAGCACTAAGTTCCACACTTTTATTTTGTGTCATTGACTAACCCCATTTGGGATGGATGCAGGAGGCTCAAGATTACTCATTTCAGAGGCTCTCAGGCTCCTCAGTTTTAGCAGTCTCTTCTGTGTGCTGAGTGGTTAATCACAAAAATGCTGACTTTTCACTTACATCCGGAGCTGCTGGGATACAGGTGAGAGGAAGCACGTGTCATTCTTTGCAAGTTTGAGCCTAAATTTCTGCTACCTGCCCTGTTACTTGTTGTCATATTGTTTTGTGCTGTTTCCAACAGATTATAATCTTCCTGAGCAGCAATGCATCAGTTAATCCTTATCTGTGTGTTAAGGGACACACACAGGGCCCTGCCTGGACGGAAAGACAGTGTCAACAGGATGAAAAATCACCATCTTTGGTCTGTCAGGAAGACAGTGAATATTTTGCTGTCCTAATCATCGGAGTAGAAAGGTTTTTTTGAGAATAAGTCATGAATTAGCCTGCAGCTCCAAAGAGGAAAACTTTGCCCTTTGATTGTTTTCCAAAGAAATGTTCTCAATTTTTTTTTTTTGCCAAATTCACATTACAGCTCATACTAACAAATTTTCCCAAGCCTTTTTGACCTCCTCCCTTCTTCACAGTAGTAAAAGAAATTTCACTCATTGCTAAGAGATGTCGAAGATTGCTAGATTTTGTTGATTTAGGAAAAGAGTGAATGAAACAAGCTTACAAAAATGTAGATACCACATTGCAGAATGCAGTTAGCTCCATTTATAGGAAAGAGGGAATTGTGATATTTCTGCTGTTTCACGGGAGGTTAGTAAATTGCATGCTAGTCTGGTACTAGGTTGGGGTTGGACACTTCCTCATGTCAAGGCCAGAAGGGTGCATATGGCACCAGGAGGCACCAGCAGTGCTGATTTGGGGATCTGGGGAACAGGTGGGGTTTTTTGTTAGTTGTTTTTTTTTTTTCCCCTCAGCAAATCTGTGCCTGGTTGGTTTTACCAGAGTAAGACAAGGTAACAGCAATGCCCACTGCCTTCCTTTGAACAAGGTGTTTTACTCTGGAGTTTGGAATTCTCAATGTTTAGTGGCACCATCTGACAAATCATTTCCAGTCAGCTGAGGGAGCCTGCCAAGACTTGAGTAGGGATTTTTAGGTTGTTTATTTTCTGACTGAGCAAGGTGAGAGAAAGCCACTACTCCTGCACCTCCTTGATATTCACAATTGCATCTGTGTGTAATTGTCACAGGATAATTTTGCCACTAGCACATGTTTTGTGCTGGATTTTTCTTGCCAGGGAGCTATTGGGGTAAATCAGGATTCAGATTTTGTGTTGGCTTTGAGGTCATTCCAGCCTTTTTCTGAAATGTCACATTTCAACTTAGCGATTTGCCATTTCATGCAGCTCTGGTGCCCCAGAAACCAGTTCCAGTGATGTACTATAAAAGCAAGACTGATACAGATCTCTTGACTGCATTTCAAAGACATACCTTTGGATTACAGGGTGGCAGATGAGACTTCAATTTTGTGGAAGGCAGTGGAGAGATGTTCGTTTGCTACCAAAGGCTCTCACTTTAATTTTTTCCCTTCTACTCCAGTTTCTATGAGTAATGTAGATATGGGGGCTGATCTATTGGAGCAGTTTAATAAATTATTCAATTGAATACAATTACTATCAATGACAATATTTCTGTGAAATTATTATTGTGTAGGGCAGCACAAAGGTGTCTTTGTTATATGTGACAGCTTTTGATACCGTCTCCCAAATATAAATGATGGGGATGATTTTAAAGCCCTTAATTGCAGCCTTACCAACTCCCTTCTCAGGCAAAATGTTTCCTGATCTCAGTAGCCTTATTGACCTTGGTGTGACTCCAGTATAGCAGAGGTAGATGTGCCTGGCCCTTGAGGCTCTCAGGACACCAGCAGCAGCCTGTGATGAGCCAGGTGGAGCAAGGCATGGAGCAGTGCTCAGGGAGCAGGAGACCTGGGCAGGCCCCCTGCTTCCCCCTCTCTGGGTGTTAACTGCACCCAGCACATGGTGGGAGGTGGATGCAGGTGCTACCCCGCTACGGGGGAGTCTGGCATCCACTGATGGTTTTCTCTGAGTAAATACAGAGCTTTAAGTTTGAGCCCACTAGTCTCAAAGCAGGAATTGTGATCTGTTTTCACATCTCTGCGCTGTGCTCCTCAGAGGTTAAACGTGTGTGTTACGTTATTGAGAAACAGAGCTAATTCAGACGGATGCACATTGTACTTCAGCTCTGTTTCAACAGTCAAAAATGAGCTTTTGGGTTTATCCCTTCCCAATCTTGCACCTCTCTTAAATCATTACCATATAATAAGAGCTCTATATGGTGCATTGTCAATAAAACCTAATATTGAGAAGATTACTGATCGCCTAGTGCAAAGGGAGAGCACTGTAAATGATTTAGAGAATACGTGTCAAACGTTAAAGCTATCTAATACCTTCTAAAGTAGGTTGATACTCATAAATCTAAGATAAACGACCTGTAAAACCACTTAAGAAGAAATAATACTCATTTAATCAGGCTTCCAATGGAAAGACTAAGTAGGAGAGAAATTCATAAGGAATTATGAAATCTCTTCTACTTCAGTAATTTGTTGATAGAGAATGCAAACCTACATTTGATATGCAATTTTAGTTACCTAAAACTTTGGTCATAATAGCACTAGAGTATGGCCTGCTGAAAAAAAGACAAGACCAAAGGGCATTTCTTTTATGGCTTACTGAGCTCTCAGTTTTCCAGATTCAGCAGTGTGTGTATCAGATGGAGATATGAAAAGTATTTATTGGAATTACTGTTTTCCTGGATCACAGGGATGGGGTTTTGGATTAGCTTATGTTGGTGTGGCTATTCTTGTTCACTGATAACAATAGGTTTGTTTAATGCATTCCCTTGGGAGGAGCAAGGCACTGTTTATTGAGACAAGCCTGGTTAAAATTATAGTGAAACAAACTGTGTTGTCACTCAGTTGAGAGGTAACTTGTACAAATTTAGTCTATCGAGTTTTATTGAGTAGTATTTTCTGCACTTTGATCCTGAAGAAAATTCTGTTTCCTTTTCTACCTTTTTTTCTCCCAGACCCATTTGAAAGGTGGCTGAATGCGGGTGGCAGAAAAATTAGCTCATGATTTTCATTACCAAAGTTCTGATTCTTCAGTTCTTCTGCAGACAAAACATCCAATTCTCTTCAGTAGGTTTTTAAGGCCACTCGTTAATTCCTGTCCATCCTTTTGGCTTTATGGCTGCTCAGAGCTCAGCACCACTGCCAGCATTTATTAGAAGTTGACGCAGAGCTTTTCTTGAAGCAACTGTAGGAGTATATTTAGCCATGGAGAAATCTTTCCGACAAGCAGTGTGCTGTGACTTATGTGACTCTGCTGCTGCTCTGTTGACCCTAGCAGACTTACTCATCGTTTACATAGTGGCAAACAAGATCAGGTTCTGGCTCCATGCCTTATTTCACTCGATCCAATAAATCGCAGCTAGCAAATGCATTTTGCTTCGATTCACATTTTTTAAGATAAACGTCTTTCCTCTTAATGGGAAAAATAAAGACACTTAAATACACTTCCGCCTGGAATTAGTGAATGAAATGCAAAATGTGTCTGATCCATATATGACTTAATTATACTGCAAAAATAACCAGAGGATGACATGGTTGCAGTCACAATGTGTTCTTGCTTACTTTATTCTTTATTTGCCTTCACAGTGGGAAAAACATACCTGCAAGCATGCATGTGCTTGCTTTGCAATGGCTGTAGTCACACTGAGTGGTAGCAGCAATGTTTGAACTGGTTGGTTATGTAATAGTAGTGCAACTTCAGTAGCAAATTTCCATTGGTTGTGAATTTTTGAGATACTGAAGTCTACGTGAAAAAAGCTTATTGATATACTTTCTACTTTCTTTTCAGCTACCATAAAGGCATTTTAGTAAAATGCCAGTTAAATTGAGCATACATTAAATAAAGATAATTTCTGAAATCTGTCAGGCTTGGGAACGTTGATTTTCCATTTCCTGAGAATACCTCAGAGTAATTGGGTTTGCTACTCTGAGACAGAGCAGCTGTTGCACGTAAATGTATGTGGGTCGTGTGTGGTGTATTTGTTATTAGTTTCTTAAAAAATGAAAATCAGAGGCAACAGCTGGGCAACAACTTTTTACCTGGTGGCTCCAGGCACTGTAGGGTCTGGCTGTTGGCAGAGCACAGGGAAAAATTCACACATGATTGAGAACTGGAGAAGCCTCTGGGAACTGGAAACTGAGGCCTTCAGTCATGTGAAATGGCTTGCAAAGGGCAGAATTGCTTGGAGCTGATCAGTTTTTATTTTTATGCCACTGCTTTTTAAAAATTAAGTTTTGAGGTGGTTTTTTTTAAAAGAAAGACTCAGGGTTGATAGGAAGAGGATGATGCCAAGTAACTAGTTATTAGTTATTTTATGGCAGTCAGGCAAAAGCTATTTTTATGGATGTCAGGTAACTAGTTATTTTATGAGAGTTGATTTGCTTACAAGTCTGGGAGACAGATGGCTTGGAGCAGTTGGAGATGGAAGGCCATTTGTGTTCTATGAGGTATCTGGAGTTTGCATTGGTGCACCTTAGTGGGCAGCTAAAAAAGCAAATGGGATGGTTGGGAATATCCTCAACTGATGTCTGCTGCAAAAACTGCATCACTTTTGATGTAAGACTTTAGCAAGACTTACACCAGCTGAGGACCTGCCTGCTTCCCTTCCAAGCTATGTTTGGGAGAGACCCTCATTCCTGACTTACAAGCAGGCAAATCACATGTGCAAACACAATCATCAGTTATAATTAAGTTAAAATCTCCCTAATTTGGAAGCATACCTATCATGTTCCCTTCTAGGAAGAAACTGTCATTTCTTCTTTTATTCTTTTTTTTTTTTCCTTGAGTCCCAAGTTATCAATGGCTCTCAAAGAAAAAGGAATTTTTCTTTAGAAAAAAGTCTATTCAAATTATTCATGATTTATATCAAGAAGGGAACTTTCCTCTTTCAACTAGCAAGAAAGGGGGAGTTTGATCTTCCTCAAAATCATTTGAGAACCTTGTACATTTCTTTCCAGAGCTAAAACTTTCTTACAAAGCCTTGGATATTCAGCAGAATAATGACTATTACATAATTGAAGCTCGATACAATACCATGGGGCTAATAAATGGTCTCCTGGTTCTACAGAAAATGTAACAAAACCATAATAGCACTCACTGGGGCCAGGCCAGGCACAAATGACAAAGCTGCTTTTGAAAGCAAGTTGTGGCCAGAAATACTCTTGGACCAAAACCATTTTCTTGACCGTCAGGGGTACATTTACTGCTTTCAGTTTTCAGCCTAGATTTTATGTTGATCCTGCAACAATGAATAAAATCAAGTCTGACAGAGCTGCTGCTGCAGCTGTTACAGATGCAAATGTGAAGAAGGGCATTTAAGACAACTCTTGTTTCCCTGACTTATTTGGGAAGAATGCTGATTCTATTTAAAATGGCTTGATATTATTATCATGTGGTTTTTAAGGGAAGAAAAACATGCTACACTACTAAGTTGTTTATTAGCATTTATGATCACAGCTCTTTTACTTAGAAAATAATCATTCTATTATGTGCTGTGGAGCTGCCTGTAAACAGCTGGCAAAGAGGTATACTGCTTTGTATTTTCCATGGAGTAAGTATCAAATTCAATTGATTAATCAAAGGAGACATTCTTTGATGGAAGGGAACCTTTTCAAACTTTATTAAAAATATTGAATAAACCAGGAGCAATCAAAGTGCATAATCTGAACTCCTGCTCTACTTTCGTGGATACAGTTAAACCTTCAAAATAATCCATAAAGCAGGAGATAAGATGTCTTCAATAAAAAAAAATAAAATAAAGACCCTCAGAGCAGCATATTCCAAACCCTTTATCTTGATCTGGCTTTCAGCTACACCATTGCAGCTCAACGAGTTTTTTTACTGGAATCACTCTGTATTTCCACTGGAGTGATAACCAGAATTGGTCCTTGGGCTTTTTTCCAGTGAGTAATTCAGAAGCATCCTTGCACTTTCTGTCTTTTCACAGAGGGTTTTTCCCTTATCCTGTAAGAAGAAATGAGATTGCCATCAGCAAAGCTGCCTTGTGATTAAAGATGATCTAGGTACAACCTGCAAGCTGAATTATTGTCCCCTCTGTTCCAGAAGGAAAGCACTCATATGGCCAAATGCAGGATGGCTGGTGGGAATAAAGACAAATGAAATGGAAATTCCTAAAAATGAGGAGAAAATCTGGCTCAAACAGGTGGGACCAGCATGTCTCTATCTTGCAAGCAGCACTGAAATCACAGGGCCTACATGAAACATTACATGCAAAGCCATTGTGCTGTTCAAGATCAAATTCAAGTGGATGTCAGCAAATAAAATGCTCATATTTAGCAGCAGGAAAACAGTATTGGAATACTTCCAGGTGTTTTGATGGTAAGAAAAAAAAGAATTGAGGGAAAGAATTCAGGCATACAGGGATACAGGCAATGAGAGGAAGTGAGCAGACTGACTGATCGTGGCACGGTGCTCTGGTGCCATTTTTACTTAAGTCACCAGGAGAATGCTCAGAATAAGAAGCATCAGGGCAGCAGAGAGGAAGGTGGGCTCTGGGGCCACATATTCTGAAATGTGCAGACTTGAGTGAGACCCAAGCAGCTGGGGCAGGTGGGCATCTAGAGCAGTAACAAAAAGAAATGTGAGGACTTGATGGGAATCCTCTGCAATTTTATTTTTTTTTTTACTGTGCCTTCCTCTATTGCCTCTTCTCTGCCCATATTCTAAGCAGAGGGAAAAGGACAGAGCTGATTATTTGCCTCAGTCAACACAAGCTGAACCTCATGGGAATTTTCACAATGGCACCAGACATGGAGGTGTGATGGTACATCTGATGGAACCCAGCAGTGAATGTCAAAGACTTTTTCTCTGAAGGAGGCAGTCTGCAATTTCATCACCCCTGACCCAATCAGAAAAAAACAAAACCAACCAACAACCAACAAACAAAACTAAACCCCCCCCAAAAAAAAAACCCCACAAAAACAGACAAAGCAAACAAAAAACCAACAAGCAGCAACAACAACAAAAAGACTAAAAAATAAACCGAACCCAAAACTCTACCCTGAAGCTTTTGGATCATCAGTTTTTTCTGAAAGTGCTGGGGATCTGTCAGTGAAGCCTCTCTTTCTCTGGTGTCTGTCCCGCCTTTGCTCTGGAAACAAAGACTGTCCTTGGGAGCAGACAAGCTTGCAGTGAAGCCCCTTTCCAGTCCCCAGCCAGGGCAAATACAAGACCTCTAAAACTCTGATTAGATTTTTGGGTCAAAAGAGACCATACACATGAAAAGCAATGTCATCCCATCCAATGCAGTACTGCTGCTGAAAGGGTTTATCCTAAATACTCCATTCTGGTAAGGCAATATGTTTAAAAAAAAAAAAAAGGCACTTTATTCAGAAAAGAAGCCCTTTCACAGAGTGACAGATTAATATAAATTTTAAAACCTGAACACTATCCTTCAAGGGGAGGAAGCTTCTAAATACACATGCAAAACAAAGACAGAAAAATCTCACAGTGCATTGCACAGAATCATTTATTACGTCTCTATAAGTGTTCATTTACATGAAACTTCCACTCAGTCTTGTATTCAACCATTCTCTCCAATCTTCTGGCTTCATGTTTTTCTGAGAGACAGTGGTCCCTCATCCTGTCTCACCACCTCCCTTCCTGTACTAAGCTGCTTTTTTTTTTTTTTTCCCCCCACAGGAGTTTATGTGCAGGGTGACACAGGGCAAAGAAGAGAATTTCAATGTTCCAGTTTCAAATTCACCCCACTTTCTGATTCTGGCTTAGACCAAAGGGGGAAAATAACAACCTCTGCTAAAAGTAAGCACATTATTTCAAAACCAAGTACAAGCTCAGTTGTTCTCTGGGCGTTATACCCCTTTTGGCTCAAAGCACAGCGGAACAGTCTGTAAGCTATAATGTGGCATAGGGTGCCCAGAAATCTTAGCTTCATTACACTGTGCAGGTTCTGTTCTTCCTGTGATGTTAGCAATGGTGGGTGGGCTAACTGCAGAAATTATTTGTCTGTGCTGCCATTGCTAAATCACCCAAGCAAGGTGTTTCAAAACTAACCCCATGTATCTGCATGTGTGGCAATCACTGAAATTGTTGCGCCGCGAACTCAGCTGAAATTCCTGGATTTCTACTGGAAACTGTTGCACAACCAAGTTGAGATCTAAAACCATCTCCTTGGTCTGTCTGCTCCTAGGAGCATCTTGCTCAGGGAAGTTGACACGATGTGAAATTGTCTCCCCTTTTGCAAGAACATGGCTCATGGCTTCTTTAGGCCACACTGAAACGTCTGGACAAACGTGGGTTGATGACAAAGGTATCGTATTTGCTCTGAAAACCTTGAGTGCTGCTGTCCTCACGTCTCCCCTCCTGGCACGTGCCCAGCTGCCCTGCTGGTCTCCATCACTGATGTCAGTGAGTGCCCGCCAAAGGCATCCCAAAGTGAAAGGAGGCATTTAAATACTGTCAGGAACAACCGACAAAATGACCTCAAACAATCCCACATAAAGTCCTTTGTTATTTTCAAAGCACTTTCCCAGCTTGACACCTTTGCTTTTTCATATCCAATATAAAATTCAAAATGTTTTATTGCAGTGAAGTACATGAATATAAAATATAGATATATCAAACCTCATGGTACCTTTTTAGCGCTACTGCTTTGAAAAAGGACCTGAGGTAAACTCAGTAAAAAGAGCAGGAAATTATCAAGGAAATTCCACTTCTCAAACTTTTGTTCCCCATTGTCTCATATGTATTTAAAACAACTTTTCTCAGGCAAGCATGATCACAGCTGTTAAGAGCTGCCTGGGTCTGGATGGCTCTGTGGGTGACAGCTCAAGCTGCTTGGGGGTGAGCACACTGAGATATTTTGTGTATCCTTGCGTATCACACAGGCAGTTGTTGCCATAACCCAGTTGCTGCCATCCTCCTGACAAAGCCAGAGGTTGCTTTCCGGCAGCTGCTGAATAGGCCAAACCTGTTTAGCTCTCATTTACATCCTTCTAGGCTCCATATTGCTCCAATATGACCCTCAACACCACCTCTCTTTACTGGAGAACATCCTTCTGTGCTGCTGCTGCACTCCTGTCTGGTGACCGTGGTGTCCTGCTGCTACTTACTATTTTGCAGAGTTTCTTCTGACCTGCTCGGTATATAGGTGAGTCCAAGAAGCAGCAGGGTGACCTTCCTGCTGTGTGGCTCAGCACAAGTCAGTCCTGCTGGTCAGGAAGAGGGGAGAGAGCTGGCATGAAGAAGTGTAGTCCCACCTCCTGGAAAAGGATCCCATGTGGTGCAGTGAGGACCAACACGTAGGTGCAGTGTATGGCAACCCCTCCTGGTCTCCTGACAGCCTCTTTCTGGGATCCAAAACGTAAGTAGAAAAGTTCTTCTGTAATATTGTGCCCAAAAGCCTGATATCCAATTTCTGCATTCTTTTTTGCTAATTGCTGTGATTAAATGGCTTTGAAATCACCTCCAAACGACCGGGTACAGGTTTGGGGCCTGTATGTACACAGAAATTGAAATAAATCAGTTCAGAGATATTTGGAACAGCATAGCTGGCAGCACACAGCAGAGCAAATAGCTGGATGAATTTGCATCTTATTTAGTACGTCAAAAGAAGTTTTAAGTTGGAACTTAGAGAAGTTAAGCCAGGAACAATAAGCTTGTCTGGAGAATTCTGGTATTAGAAACTAAAGGATATGGAACCATGTCCAAAGTAAATATTGACATGACTCAAGATGAACTAGTAAAACATTTAATGAAGCTGAAAATAAGGCATCTGGGATAGATGTTTATTGTTAAAAATGAACCATTTGAGCACAAGTAGCATAGTGATGATGGAGGTTATTCATAGGGAAGCCAAGTTGGGGAAACTGCATCATCTGAAAGAAACTGACTCCAGCTATTTGTGAAACATGGAAAAAATTAGAACTATAACAGAGCTAAAAATGTAAGTGAATTGCAAACAGTCATTACCAACATTGAGTGGATTTTGGAGACTGAATCATACCAGGGGACAAATTACTTAGGTGTCCAGAATAACTCTATTGACTTTGACAGATTTCCCTATATTTGCTTTTGTGTAATTGAGAGTTTGCTCCCTTATAGTGTATAAGGATTGCATATTAAGAAATTTTGAGAAAAAATATTGATTTTCATTCATTCCAGTATCATTCTCTTAATGATAGAGAATAGGTCACACTAACTTCACAAGCCATGTCAGGAGCATATTAAGAGCATTTCCCTTTTGTGGGAAGCAAGGAAAATAAACCTTTGACAGAGCTGAAGGAAAAAAAAAAAAGTTCAGGCTCCATTTAACTGGAAATGGGGATAAATTGTGCAGCTATATTAGCAATCTTACGAAGATGTAAGATGTAAGAATGCTCCACCAAGCCAGGCTGTGGTGAACCAACATTACATTCATGTGTTCACCAGCACTGGAAATACTGGAGAAGAGATGCCAAAAATTTGTATTGCCTGCTTAGGTGTGCTCTACAAACCTGCTTTCTCCTACCTTAGGAACCCGAGACTAATGTGTAAGGACAGATTACATACAGAATATACACTTCATCTGTTCCCAAAATGGCATTCCTATGTTTTATATTTATGTATGCACACACAGAAACTGAATAAACTATCTGGGGATTATGCAAATGCAGCTGCAGTCCCCCAGATTGCTTCACAGCACAAAACAAGGGCACCCATTGTCCCAGCCCCAAGATACAAGATAATCCATGCAGCTGACCCTGCAGCAGCAGGACTTGAGGCAGGGCAGGAGAAAATCAGGGAGGAGGCCTGGGGAAGACAGCAATGAGGGAGACTGCTGTTCTTGGGCAGGGAATCCATCCTTACTCCTTGGCTGCTTCTGATGCATTCAGGAAAACAGCAATTATAGTGTTTGGCCTTGGCCCATCTCTCAAAACCTTTATCCTAGGAAGATGTGAATGCTACAATCTCTCTTTGTCCTCCAAGTAATCTTTTTGAAAGCTGGGATCCAAAACAATTAACGACCTTAAGTATAGCCATCAGCTTCTTGGACTAGATTTTGAAAATCCACACACAACCCATCTGCTTCCTCCATCTCCTATTTATTGAGAAGGTTTCTTTTGGCTAGCCTTCTTGTTAAGGCCATGATCAAGTCACAGTTGCTGGTAAATTTTATTACTAACATAAACAAATAGCAGGTCACTTTGTTATTGTCCCAAGCTTCAAAGCTGAAGCTGGTCTTAGCATCAGTAGGTTCTACCAGTACTGACATACAATTGGAATGCAAAGGAGATGTTGATAATATAAAACACATGTGGCTTATGGAGATTGCTGAGAGTCACTTAAATGCTTTCTGCAAAGAACCTCAGTATGTGGCTTGATGGGCAGCCTCAGCCAAAATAATGCTAGAGCTGCAAATTCTTTGCAGTTCTGCACAGCAGCAGAGTGGCACCCCAATGGGTTCCCTCCCCAGCACTGCTCACCCCGCAGGAGGATGTTGACACAAGGGACAGATGCGTAGGATCACTGCTGGCATTGTTCTCTGAAAGTTGTGTACAGCAAAGGTCTTCTCTGGGCACAGCAGGAAGAATTTAGAGCATACAAATATACCTCAAAAGCAAATAAGAGGTTTTGTTGTCATCCCCCCACACTATTGGTTTTGTGCTCATAAAAACATTAGCTGATTAACTCTCTGTCAGGAATGCAAAGCTGATAACTGGAATTTATGTATGAAACTTGATGTGTTTAATGCTTGATAGTAATAAGTTGTGATTTTCCTTTTTTCCTGCTTCCTTAGTTTTAAAAACCATCCAATGTAACTTTCTTCTGTCACAGTACCATTGGGCACTATTCCCAAATTGTACAAATTGCAAGTTTTAAAAATTAATATAAAGGTCTCTAATTGTCTTTAGGACCACTTCAATGGTCCTAAACAAGCAACTTAGCTTTGATGCAAGCCAAGGTGCTGCCAGCAGATAAAGTGCTCTGCTTGCACAAGGCAAGCTGTTCCACCAGGGCTGGTATGCCCACGTCCACGGGGCTGATCCTCGAATGATGATCACAGTGTAAGTGTATGCTGTTGAGGAACAGAACCTCGTTACTGGCACAGAGAGACTCAACAGGTTACTAGTAAATGGATTAATGGGTGATAAATTGCAAAGCATTTGCATTGATTTGAGGAGAGCTTATTTCTTGTCACCCACTATTTGTGGAGACCCATCAGGAAGGTGTTCACAAGTAGAGGATGACCTGTCATTGTCTGCATTGCTAGACATTTTGTCATCATTATGCAATGATCACAAGGTGATGCAGGAGCAATGGGAGCCTTTGTGTGGGAGGCAGTTGCTCAGGTGGTGAAAAAACAAGCAGTGTGTGTCCTGGCTCTACTCATTAGCCCAAGTGAATGCACTGAGCAGTTTTGCACTGATTACAGAGGAATTTGCCCAACAGAAAGGGAGAGAAGCCTCATAATCTTCCTATTTATAAATGACTGTTCATTACCTATGCTTCTTTTTGTCATATGGCTGTAACATTAAAACCAGAAAGTTATATGTTTGAGGCCTCTTTTGCATCTAAAAATATGGTGGCCACCTTGTGGGTGAAAATTTGCCATGAGAAGGATTCCTGAAGCTGCCTGTTTATCCGTGGCTGTGGCCAGTTAACATCCTACACCAGGCAGCTGCTTGTCACCATGATGTGTGCTCTGGGAGCAGACAGGCTCCAGTGCCAGGCTGTGCTCCCCAGGAGCAGCTGCCCCTGAGTTCTAACATGAGTGTTTGGTGCTATAGTCCCTGTACTGTACAACAGTCTTCCAGTGAAGAGGGGACATATAGCACCAACATGGCTTATGGTGGGGTCCAGGTACTTGAAAAGTTGAATGAGCATAAATGATGACCCATGGGAGACACAGCACAAGTAATCACTGCTGGTGTGTTCCAAGGAGCAAGTCACCCATCTCTTGGCTTCCTGTTTTTCCTTTAATCCCTGTATTTCTAGGCTCTGGTGTATGAGTTTTCATATTTTCCTTTTGAAATGCACATTTTGTGTGGATGTGTGCTGGACTTTGCCTGTATCTTACTGAACATAAAATGACCTGCTCGTTACAGACTTGGAGGTGTTGCAAGTATGGTTCAGCGTTTCCAGGTTTACTGACATCATGATCCCTTATTTGTTTTTCCAGAGACAGGCAAAGTAGAAACATAGCTGTGAACAATAACATGAACCTTGTTACCAAGCACTTGGCAAGCAGTTTTAGGAATGCTTCTGCTTTTCCCACATGTATATAAAGCCTTAGAGAACATATTTCAGCATAAGGGAAGCAGAAAAAAAATCGGGCCCTATATTTCATGTGTTCAGTAATGGCAGACTGGAGCAGGAAGAGACAGGTGCTTTTCTGAAAAGAATGAAAGATCTGAGCAGCTGATTCATGGTGAAATAATATGCTTTTAGCTGAGGTTTATTGTAGCTGAACCTCATGCCTTCCCTCTAGCCGATATCTTAGATGAATCAGCAACCTGCTATTTTTATCTCAGCTGTACCAATAGAGTTTGTAATATTGTTCTGTCAGTGCTATTTATACTTCATCACATGCCTGGCTACTCCGGGATGTGCTTTTTTCCAGAGTCTTAGATGATGTCATGGTGAAGTAGGCAGTTGTATTGAAAAAAGGCTTTCTTCAGAACAGCAGTAATTAAAGCTTATGGCAGAGCACAACACCAGAAGCCACTGAAATACAGGGAAAAGGTATCTGTAGACAGGGCTTTTGATGCTGGAGTAGCTGGTCCCCCCGAGGAATGGCTTGAGAAGAAGTCCTAGAGCTGTCAGGGCCACAGCTGGCCTTGGAGGTGTGCAGGGAGCAGTGTGATCTGGAGTTTGGGACTGATCTGCACAAAAGATTTGCTGGCAGCATAATTGTTCAGGTGAAAACAAAATTTAAAAATAAGCTGCTCCAAGAAATTAGATTTTCTACTGACCCCACTCTATATCTTCTCCTCAGTCATTCCCAAACAGAGACACAAGGTTTTTCTTTTACTTCTTCTGCCTGAAGATATTCATCCACCTTAAATGATTTTGTGATACTGGGAGGTTTTGAGAACTCCTCTGCAGGCCTAGCCAGCCTGGAAGCTTCCAGCCTTGCCACGTGCATCCTCCCAAAGTCAGGGGACTGAAGCCCAGTGTAGATGGAAGCAGTAAAAGATGTAAAAATTATTTGCAAAGGAAGAATTTGGTGTTGTCAGTTGATCACATTAGTGATGTTCCAGCGAGCCTGAAATTCTTCACTCTGTCCCTATTCCCCAGTGCATCCCATGCATTTACAGCTGTTTATCATCATTCCATAAAGCCAGCAACATGTCAACATCAACAGCTGTGTTCTTCTCATCTGCTACTTGTAGTTTTGCTGTCAGAGTTTTAACCACCAAAGCTGCAGATCAGTGCTGTGCAGACCCGGTGTGTGTAGCTTCTCCCTAAAAGCTGCTGCTCAGGAGCTCCATGTGTCCTCCAGCCAAGCCATGACAAGAATGTCACTGGGTCACAGATAGAGGGAGAGGAAAGGCAGGGTAGGTTATCCCCTACGCTGTATGTATGCTTTGCAATATGATTACAATAACTGAGTGATTTATCTCAGAAGTATCCCTGGGTTAGACACAATTACTAGCTACCCCAGAGACAGAGCTGAGACACACATGCTGTGGCTTTCCACCTCTCTTGACTTGCAGACCTCTACCTCCTTTTTCCATTGGAGATTCAGACCCAGGTGTGGAAAGCTTCTGTCAATAAGGTTGGTGTTTTCCCCATTAGCTCTCTCAGACTCTCCAGTACGTTCCACAGACCTGCAGGGAATTTGCCTGCCCCAGACAGGAGAGCAATGGCCTGACCCTGGGGAAAACTGTCCCAGTGGACTTTCTGCAGTTACAGGGGCCACTGTTCACTTAGGAACAGCCCTTCCCAGTGCTCTGGGAAGTTTAAAGCCCCCCTTAAATTACTTTTTTCCAAAGCCTCCTTCCAAAGTTTGGCTCTGCACAAAACATGTCAGCATCTGATAAAAGCTCAAAAGGGAAAGAGAACAGTATAAATAGAAATTAAGTAAAGTAGGAAGAGGTTCCAAAGCAGCAAAACTCTAATGCTAGATGTGGCTGCATGTGCAGTGCAGCTTCCAGCACTCGCCAGAGTGCCAGGCTGCCCCTCGGTATTCTTAGAAACATATGCATCTGCTGTGTCACTGGCACTGCCTGCTTGGCCTTGGACAGGCTTGTGCATCTTCTCACAAAGTCTTTAGAAAGCTTGGGTTTGTGCAGAGATTTGGTGCCAGAGCCCCAGCCAAGCCAGCAACAGCCTCTCTGTGGCTGGATATTTTTTGCACGCTTGGTAAGCTGTGCTTGTGCCATCTGGGTAATGCAAATAGCCTTATCCTTCCTCCAGCCAGATTTTTAGGGCATTGTGGTGTACTTGCATTGTCAAGTCAGAAAGGATACTATATGGCTTATTTCCTCATGAGTCAAAGGAAATGTGTGCCAGATTCCCAGCTGGTAAAAATCAACATGACTAAGGTGAAGTCATTTGTACCACCTGATGGTCTTCATTCTAGCCAGGGCTGGAAAGATAGAGCACGTCATTTGCTACTTATTCATTATTGATGCTGTTTTTCCATAGGGCCATTGATTGCAAGTGAACAGGAGATAAATGGGTGAGAACCATTCCCTATAAGCAGCATAATAATGGTGGCCTCCAGATTGAGATCCTTTCAGAAATGGCAAGGGGATTTAAAACAGTGTGTGTGGTGTTGGGCCTGCTCAGGTAGCCTGGAGCCTCTCAGCTTGGCTCCTGCCCTTTTGGGCTTTTTTTCCCCTGCAAGGGGTGTTCTGAATGTCATCCACCACAGCCTTGTATTGGTCTTCATCCCCAGTTCTCTTTACTCTGCAAATTAGGACATTCTTAGTTTGAAAATACAGTCATGATTTTAGAAGATATTGGGATGAGAGAAGGATACAGAGTCTGGGGAAGAGGGATGAAACAACAGGATGCTGTTGGGCTGCTTAGCCTATGCATATATTTGTGTCCATATTAAATATTGAATTGAAGACCTGTGCTTTTGAGGGAGGAAACCTAGAAAAGGAGGAATATCAGGTCTTAATGTGATGCTGCGTTGCTTGAATTTATGCTGATACAGCTCATGTCATGCTGAATTCTTCTTGTCTTTTGCTGTGTCCTGATGCTTCTCCTTGTTGGTTTGGCTTGCAGGTAAGTAGGGGGGCACTCTGGGGCAAGGGAGAGATATTTGCTCTTTTGTGAAAAGCTGTGATGTCCTGAAGCTCAGGAGAACTGCCAAGCATGAGCACACAGGTCATCCTCGATGCCACAAAACAAGTGGTGAAACTCTAAAGAGATGTTTTATGGAAAGGTAAGATCTCTTATTAGACCAAGTAGTACACTCAGGAAGAAGCAGACAAGGTTTTGGGCACATGCTGCTGTGTAATTAAAAGGAGTGCAAGGAATGAACGGGCCTGGAGTAAGGGAGGCAAAAATAGAAAGAGCCATCTGTCAATATGCGACTGGAGAGCTAATTGGGAAGCCACGGGTCTCCACTGCTGAATGTCCTGCTGTGTTTCCTTACAAAACAGAGACAGCAACAGGGATCTCTCCTCGTGGGCTGGACACAGCTCACTGCAACTGGGGCATCTGGGTGAGCTCCCTAAGTGTTTTCTGTGGCAGGAAGGATGCTGCTCTGGTCGGGAGGCATTCCTGTCCCAAGCACCACCATCTTCTTGTGGTCAGGCAACAGGAAAAGTCCTCATGGCAGAAAAGGTAAGGAAAGGACTTGCAGTTTTGTATCTGCTGTCTCCCCCTGCTTGGGGCAACCAGCCCAGCTACAAAGCCTGAATCAGAGATGAAGGAGCCCAGCCAGGGGTGTTAGATTTACCAGGATGAGATCCTCACATCACTTTGAGACATTACTTTTACAAATGGTACCAAACATTATAAATATACAGGTAACATGTACTTAATGATTGATTTCATAGTCACTGCACACGTTGGAAGCATTGATAATGGGATGCTATAGAGAGGAGTTAGTCCAAATGCAAGGCAGGAAATTCCAAGGTATTGTTCTTGTGGAAACTCTGACAGCTGAATTATATGGGCTTGTTAAGGAACTAAAGATAACCCCATTCAGAGGAGATAAAAACATTATGTATGAGCAAGGAAACTGAATTACAATTGCAGTGGGAGCCGTAAGTCTGAATATCTTGACTGTTGTGTGCAGTAAATGGAAACGCCACCATGCTGTTATATTAATTTGGCATTTTTTATTTAGGGACTAATCTTGAAATTATTCACCTTAAAACTCCAGTGGAAGAAATGGAAAGTTTTAAATCCAGAAGGATTCGGACATGGGGACCCAATGCCTGGCTCATATTGGTAAGATGAACTTGAATCTTGATTGTTTCTTCTGTTTTGGGTGCAGCTGTAACTGGAAAGCATCCTGAGTTGTTGTCAGACTCACCAGGAGGACACTGCACAACTTGTCAACAAATCTGAGAATTAATTTATTACTGATCTTATCCTCTTTTTCTGGGACGATAACCGTGGCAGGACTCTGAAGAATGAAAGCCATCTAACCACATTGATGGCATACCTCAAGGGCCCTGTGCCCCTGTGTGTGCACCACAGCACACACCAGCACAGGGGCTGGGGTACTCACAGGCTGTGAGCAGTGTTCCCCAGCTCTCAGGGGGACCATGGGTATGAGGCCTTCCAACACCATCAGCCACCCTGCACCCTTGCAGCTGCCAGGCAGAGGTCTCTTAAGGGAGCACCTTGGGCTGAGGAGACCATCCCCAGACAAGTTCACTGCTCCTTTTGTTTGAGGACCAGGGAAGAGGCAATGGGTTCTAGGACCTGATGCCCCTGCCAAGTGACCATCCCTAGGGAGCATCTTGGCAGCTGCTCTCACCTGCTCCAGGTGGGCAAAGGGAAGTGATGCTTCTGACAGCAGATTTGGGAGGGGATGCTCTCTTTTAGCATCATGTCAGAATTTTACAGTAAGGAAATCTGATTTAAAAATGTGTTTCAGCTGGTTGTCCTTCATCCAGGATTTGAAACCTGGCGTTGGTTCACTGGCTGCACTGCTGAGGCCCAGGAGAGCAGCAGGGCAGTTGAGCTTTCCCTAGGATGGGGCTGTGCCTCAGCTCTGGCACAAAATGACAGCTGTGATTTCCAGGGTGGCCTATGGGAGAAGTTTTTCTGTAATTTTATTGCAACACCCCTACATTGCCACTAGTTTTCCACCTCTGAGACAGTAATCTGTCCAAATTTTGTTGCTGTAACATTATGCACGTGGAATTTCAGACATTTTTCTCCTGCTTGGCTTTGTTTTAGTCAGGCTTGCTTGAAATGTCATATTTAAATGAGAGAAACAGCAAGGCTGAAGAAATCTTGACTATGAGGCTGCAATTGTGTACAGAGCTTGGCACAAGGCTCTGGTACTACCTGAGATCTCTAATTGCCACCTACAAGTATCAAATAGCAACACATGCAGAAAAGGTGAGTGGAGAGGACAGAAAATAGTTTTCCTCTATGCTGTAGTATCATTCATGCTTTTAAGAACAAGATTTAAAGTCTCTGTTAGGTTCCAAACTATGATTTTATTTTCATTTACATCAAAGGATTTAAGAGCCTTCAGAGCCCAGCATTTTTAAAAATAACTTAAAGCATACTGTCTGGCAATGCAAGTCCCTGTTAGTGCAGAAGGAGCCAGGCTTTCCTCCTATAAAGCAAATAACTGAAAAATCAGAATTCAAGAAATACCTTGTCCTCAATTTAACTCTGACAGCTTGTACTGTATATTTGTTCCAGGAAGAAGACTTTAGGAAACGTGGGCCCTTGCAGACAGGACATAGCCCTGGGTGATCACCCCTACAGATCAGCAAAAACTATGCACCATAAAAGCATGTGCAAAGGTTCAGAGCCTTGATTTGAATTTTTGAGCTTGTTTATATTTCAAAAGCAAAGCCACTGAATTACATCTTGAAAACTGTATTCCAGGTTTCCTCAAAACACAGCCCAGGATCGATCAAAAGGTTCTTAAGTCTGCAAACCTTTTGACAAGCCTGAGGAATGTTTACACTTTCAAAATAAACCCCAAACCAAGTCCATTTGCACGGGCTGGCATCTTGCAATAGAAATTTATCCCATCCATGCCCTAGGACTGAGCTTTCAAGGCTGGACTTCCAATATTTATATTGATAGACACACCAGCAGGTGCGAAAATTAAATACCTACACACAACCAAAATATTTAGATGTATTTGTAAAACCCCAAATAAAAAAAAATTTGGTATTTTTTGTTTAATTTAATGTTCATTCACGTGGATCAGACTGCACAGTGTTTGCTTGTCCAAACCACTAAGATAATCCTTACTGCCTATAGAAATACATTTTAATTAGGAGGCAATAAATATTGTCCTTTTTTTGATGTATACATTTCTTATCAGCAGACAAAAGCTGACATTTATTTCACTGATAGCCCTAGATTTCCCCTCCCACTACCACTGCAGCCGTATTTCCCTTGCCCAAGGAAATTGAGAGGATCAGAGCACATGTGATGTTTCATTAATTTGAAACTGCTGCCGGGACTTGCATATTGTAGCAGCTTTAAAGTGATTGAATTTGGATTATTTTAAACTCTGAAAAGTCCTGCCTTTCCTGACAGAGGCATATCAAGTGACAAAATAAAATATGATGCTGGTATGAGGGTATCGGGTTGTACACACATTCTCCTCCTTGTGTGCAAAGCCTTGAAACAGGCAGATTAGAACCAATGGAAAGAACAAGCTTAGGTTTTTGTTTTTTTTTTTTCTTTTTTTTGGTGGCAAGCCGCCCACCCCGTAGCCCAGCGAAGTGGAGACACCTGGTGTTTATTGCAGCAAGTTCACTAAAGCCGTGGGGAGAGGGGAGAGCGAGGGCACTGGGGGTGCCCTGGGCAGTGCACGGGGCTCGGCCACAGGGACCCCAAAATCCATCCCCCCGGGCAGGGTCTGCCACCAGCCCCCTGACCTCCTGCAAGCAGAACAGGTCCCCAAGCACCGAGTGAAAACTTCACCCTGTCGGCTGTTAAATGAAAGGTGGTAACTGGGGCAATAGCTGTGCTGTAATGCTGAGTGGCTTGTGCAGCGCAGTTCCAAAGCAGAAAAGTTTACACATGGCCAAAGGAATATTGAAGTTTCACTACAAAAGAAATCCTGTGGCTGCCAAGGCCTGATTACTCATAAAATCCACAGCATTATCACCATCCATCACTGCTGCTCTTTTAATGGCTTAAACTAAAAAGAGAGACATCAAAGTTGGGGGGGTGGTGCCGTTGTTGTTTTTTGAGAGTAGGGTTCCCTAAATATAGGACAAATACTAGAGCTCGACATATTTTTGACCAAAAAAACTGAAAAATAATTTGAATGAATCACAAAACATATGTTATATTTTGCTGTAAAAGCCATGAAGTTTATGCAGTGCTCTATTATGGTGACTGCTTGGCTTTTCATGCATTCCTAAATTACCATGTAATCTAAAACCTTGTTTTCAGCTGCTCTATATTGGAAAGTCCCTTGCAATAATCAGGACGATTACAGGCTGGTGCAGAGAACAAAACTTGTTTGTATTATTGCAAATAAAAATGCAGTTTATCAGAAATTCTACCTTTTCAAGGAAAAAAATCATAAACTTTCTTTTTTCCTTTGCTGGAATTATTATAAGCATGGAATTAATTTTGGCCACTCTAGGACTTAAAAACACATGGATACTTGGTGTAAAAATGTTTCTTTCCTGTAGGGACTTGACTCTTATTAGTGTGCCAAAACTATCTCACAGAGATTTCATTGTCTTATCTATTTACATCATCTTAATGTGATTTTATTTTACTTTGTCAAAGTCATATTAATGTAAATGTGTTCTTGATAGCAAACAGAGTTCTTTTTTATTCTAAACAGGATTCAGCTGACTCTAATAAAACAGCTTGCAATCCATTAGACTATAACTGTAATATAGTTATTTTATTTCCCAAATACAGACTGTGTCAGAAAGCTGTATAAGGATTTTTGTCTTGTTTTTCCACAATAATTGCTTGGGTGGGGTTACATTCTGATCTTTAAATGAATAGTATCGCTGGGAACAAACACTTCATATATCTTTTATCTTCTCTTTGCAATACAGTTCTGAGTTTTCTTTGAAAATGCAAAGCTACTTTTCCAGATAAGTCATCAAAATGTTTCCAAAGTATTTTAACTGCCAGATTAACTATATCTTGAATACAAAGATGGATGGCTTACATTCTTTATGCAGAAATCCTGCCAATGCATAGCAACTAGCAACAAATTAATTTCTTTTGCAATAGCGAAGGGGTAAAAAAAAAAAAAAGAAAAAAAAGAAAAAAGAAAAAATAAGAAGGGAAAAAAAAGAAAAAAGAAACCCTGGTTTGCTATGCAAAGCTCAAAAAGGTAAATAGATATTTAAAAAGAAAATAAGGTTACTTGCTCTGAAAGGGTAATCTGCTGTAAGCAAAGAACAGAGGATTAAACATACATTTTTTTCTCCTTACAGAATCTGTGTTCTAGCCTTTTCTTAATGTATTCAGCTAATTAAGGACTGCAGTGACCTTGTGGCAGATTTTGAAATCTAGGAATTTCTATTTTTTATTTTATTTTTCTTTTAATGCCGCCTCCCCTGCAGAGCTTAATACAATCTGTTTCAGGTCAAAGTCTGTTGATGTCAGCAATGTTCATACTACACGACTAAAATGTTTTAATGCATTTATCAACTGGAAAATATTGCAAACATTTCATTTCCTTTGATACAGACACAAAAAACCCTCTGCCTTCATTGCAAATTCTTGTTCATATGAATCACTCTGAGTAATATTTGCTTTAACTTTCGTGTGGTTCTACAAACAGCCTTTATATGGCTGGACTTCAAAGCTGGTAGAAATAAAGGTTAGAAATGTGATAGGAGTAATCTATTATTAGGCATGAAACATTAAACCACTTTTAGTTATAAGCCTTAAAACCTGAATAATCTGGGTTTTTAACTTGCTGCATATTTATTGTGTTTTCAGCTACTTAAGTCATTTAGCATGGAAGGACTGTTTTGAACAGAAATATTTTCCATAGGAATACGAACCACAATTGGGTTTAATTTTTCCTAATATTTAATTTAGAAAAACTGCTATATTATAGCAGACATCTGCTATGTCAAAGCTGAAATTCTCTGCTCGGTGTTTCTTGCAGTGTAAAATTAATCTCTTACCAGCGTGCTGACCCGAAAGGCAGGTTTTAGTGAAATAGGCATGAGGGGCAGTGGGAGGGTGGGAAGGGAAGATAAAATCTCATTCTTCAAAGAACAGGGAGAAGGGAAGAAAATTTAAAAAAAAAAGCAAACCACAGAGGAATGTCACAGCCCACCATTGACATCAAATGACAAAAACTGACCCAAATATGTGAGTGAAGTGTCTTTGACCAAAACACCCCACGCCCTCAGCAGCTGCCCCCGCAGTGGGATGTTCATTGTTAGATCTGCACAGGGGCCTTGCTTGGGGTGGAGGGAGGGGGAAAGG
>JAAWXA010000010.1:18032930-18046407 GCA_038090715.1 Florisuga fusca | reverse complement strand
GCAGTGATGGATGGTGATAATGCTGTGGATTTTATGAGTAATCAGGCCTTGGCAGCCACAGGATTTCTTTTGTAGTGAAACTTCAATATTCCTTTGGCCATGTGTAAACTTTTCTGCTTTGGAACTGCACTGCACAAGCCACTCAGCATTACAGCACAGCTATTGCCCCAGTTACCACCTTTCATTTAACAGCCGACAGGGTGAAGTTTTCACTCGGTGCTTGGGGACCTGTTCTGCTTGCAGGAGGTCAGGGGGCTGGTGGAAACCAGGCCAGGGGGGATGGGTGGGAGCACCCTGGGCTCTTGTGCCTTCCCTTTTCTCCTTTCCCTCCCCTTGGGAGTGTTCACAGTATGAGGAATGTGTGGATGGTTGGAGCCAAGCTGGGAGTCACACATGGATGGCGACGTGTTCAGGGACTTCCAGCCGCTCAGCTGGTGGAGAGTATGGAACTGCACTCCACCTTGGTAAGGTTTCCTTCTGATTAAGTTTGTGTACCAATACAGTAAAAATAAGCCTGTCAGTTGAAAATTTGTAACAGTGCAAGCCAAACAAGTCAGCCAGAAATAAACCATTATTTGAAATACAAAATTTTAAATCATCACAAGCCTGGGAAAGCGCAGGATCTCCCATCCTGGTCCCAGCAGTGCAAGTGGGAGTTTTACCACTTATGACGGAAGCCTGATTTCCTTTTTCTGTGGATTTCAACCATTTAAAAAAATCCATATTGTTTCCCTAGGTCCTGCTGTGCTGGGTTACTATGGCCACTGCCTTCCCAGCTGCCCTGTGCCCAGTGGGACAGGGGGATTTCCTCACCCCTTCCAGCAGAGGCCTCAGTGCTACTTTGTGCCCACAGACCTCATGGGGATATCAACGACCTCGGGTTGCATTGCCAGGGAGACCTTGGCAATGTGGAAAACGAACCCAAAATCATGCAGTGTGGGTGCAATTCAGCTTTACAGCATGTGGGGACTGCAGCGATTTTCCCCTCGGAGAGAGGAAAGCTCTCGCTGGCTATTTATATTTTGGTTGGTGGAAGAAAGGAGCCACACCTACCTATCTTATTAGTATTTAAAAAAAAGGCATTAACAACATTTTCGTCTCCACCTTTCCTTCTTCCATGCTCCTCTAGCATGCCTGGTCCTGAGCCAGCATGGTTTAATAGGTTACCCTGCAAGCCCTGGGAGCGCGGCACTGCGCAAGGCTGCACATTCACAGGAAGCAAATGTGCACAGAGCCGTGACAGTTGCAGACTAAGGAGCCACAGCCCTGGTCAGCAGCATAAGAGACCTTCATAACCTTCACAGTGCTGGGGAAGGTGAAAACATAATTGAAACCATTTCTTTGGGGGGGACGTGTGGGACTGAACGAGACAATAGTTTCTGAGCAACTGGTATCTGTAATTCACTTGTCCCAGTCTTACAGACTTCTAATTTGCTCTGCAAATTTGGTTGGTTGGAAAACATGTAAACACCAAGAAGCTCACAGGGTGACCCATTAAACATTAACTTACTGTAGACTTTTTTAAAAAAAACACTCTTATGCTATTAAAAATGTAAGGGGAAAGAGATGCCAGGCTAGTGAATGAAGCCAGCTGACTGCTGAGAAGAGGCAATTGTTCTAATCCATAGCTTTGCCATTTTCAGTACTGACTCACTGAAATACTTTTAGACACAGTAACAATTTCCATTGTGAAGTAATTTTTCATTTGAGTTTTCCTCAAATTATGCTGTCCTGGCCTCCAAATTCCTTTCCTCAGTTAGGTAGTGCTGCCCTCCATGCCCTGAAGACTAAGGGGAGCCATGTAGGACTCTGATGATTCAGACCACATGGTGGAAGAAGATAGATCTCAGCATCAGGTTGGCAGGATATTTCCCTTTCTTCAAAGGTCTCCAAACCCAGCAAGCTTTTCTTTGATATCTTTCCAAGCTGATTTATCAGCACTGGAGCATACATTTGTTTAGATTGTTCCTGTAGGGTGGGACGTTCAGAAGAGCAGAGGAGTGCCAAGTGCCAAATTCTCACCAAGTTCTCCATAAAGATTTCCTTAGCTTCCTTTGAAAATCCTAGTTGTGCCCCTCATCAGTCTCTGTATCCCTGCTGGAAAGATGCCCATGGTACCCTCACAATGTGGGCACAGAGGGTACAGGAAAGACTGTGACACTTCAAAAAACAGGTGGAGGAAGAACTGGCTCTAGACAGAGGAGATGTATGAACCTGTGGAGGCTGGGAAGAAAACAAAGAGGAACACAGGCATCAAATTCCTTGGACCCATCACCTTTTTAAAAATTTTTATTTTTTATCCTTCCTCTCTGTTTACTATTTCTCTCAGGTTTTCCCCAACACCACCTCAGTTAAAGAAAAGATGAGTGTATGGTAAGTATCAAGGACATGGGCAGGGCTTGGGTCCCATAGTCAACTTTTGTTCATACTCTGGGCTTGAGACATATCAGAACAGATGCAGGTGACCTGACAGTGCCAGGCATTAGTCTGGTCCTCCTCTGTGCTCCCAAAGACAAAGCAGAGGATGCTGCCCTAGGGCAGAGGCCACAGGGGAGTGAGAGGCTTGGCAGCCAGCCACCTTCTGTACTTTTCACAGAGCAGTAGCTAAGACCTCATTGAGTTTAATGCACTACCTCAGAAGTAAGCAAGACATCTACAGGGAGCTGCATAGAAACATTTAGGTTAGTAGCAACTGAATAACAAATGTACCCATGGCCAAGCAAGGACTGCCAGAGCTGTTTGTTCTCCTGCCGCAGGGAAAGGGCCTGATGGGGGATGTTTGGAAAGGATGTCGGCAAAGGAATTTTTATTATATGAGTAAGGAGATACAGAGACTATTTCTGATCTGTTAGAGATGCATTAATGATTTGTGAACTAAAGCAGGATTTCTGGGTCCTCTGGTTTGTTTGCAGACTGAGAAGATCCTTCTGAGTTCTCTAATACCGTATTTGTGGTCATGGACCTGGATGTTTTTTTTTACAGCAGTAAGTACCTACAGATTGCTGAGATCCATGTGTCTTAAATTTAGTATGCCCCTAGTACCTCTTGGTTTCCGGATAGAATTTAAGATGTTGATTTTGCACCCAAACAGCTTGGTCTTGGCAAGGAAAGGTGGTTCTGTTAAGGCTGCTCTTACATCACAAGCTAAGTAAGCCCCAGCTCATTACTTCTCATCCCACATGGATCCAAGGATTAGATGTTGGCTCCCTAATTCAGTGGGGTTGGATATAGACCTGCTATAGCAGCTGTGCCTGGTGCTTCTGAGGAGGGCGAAGGGAGTAGGGAGGGCACAGGAGCCCTTGGGTCTGCATAACTCACTGAGAGTCAGGATGGCAGAAGGGAGGCCCTGGAGGAAGTTCTTGGAGAGACTCCCCAGTTTGTGCCTGGGCTGTTGGACTGAGCTGGTGTTGGTCCTGGGAGGTCCTTGTATCTTAGCACAGGAACTGTTTTTTGGAAGAAGCCTAGTTAGGCACTCCTGACTGTGAGTTTCCCTTTCATTTATTCCGAACATCTAGCTACTGAGAATAAGGTAGGGACATTTCTTAAGGCTTTTGAAGACTTACTAGAACATACAGGCCTCCAAAAGTCCTTCTCCATGTGCAATCAAATCAGTATGACAAATCTATCTGAACATAGTGCTCCAGAATCAGCCTCCAGATGACATGTAACACATTTGTGGTTTGATGGTCTTCACTCAAAACATTGGCTAAAATATTTTTCTCTTTAGATTTATTTTTAGAGTTCATGGTTGAAAGATTTCAACTCTGGGCAGTCCCTCCCATGGCTTTTAGCAGCAACACTTGCAGTTTTGTTTCACATAATTAAACAGCCAACAATACTTAATGAAGAAATAAATAACATCAATAAAGTAGTAAATAATTATATGCAAGCAAACACCAAAGACATTATCCATCAAGCAACAGCTGTGAGCATTAGTTTTGATTAATCAATAATGTTGTACAATAGGAGCAGCAATGCCGGCCAGGCCTCTGGGGGAATCACCTACACTTTTCTAAGCAGCAAGCTTTGTTATTTTAAGCAGAACTTCCAGCAGAATCCTTAATTAAATGTAGCAGCCAAGAGCTCCTCCGTCAGCACGCTTGCCCAACTTCTCAGAGAATGCCAAGTGGTAGGAACTGAACCAAGACCAGTTTCAGGCCTTGCTTGCAGTTCATGAGGTTTGCCCAGAGGTCTGTGTTGGGGGAATGCTGACAGGTGCCACGTCCATCAGGAAAGGTGCTGTCTGGCTGAGGGAGCTTCAGTGGTGTTTGAGCCAAACTCCTGGCCAGGGGATGGTGGTGCTGGGCTTATGCCACCTGGGAAGCACAAGCCAGTGCTTCTTAGCTCTGCCTCTGGAAAGGTGGCAGCCAGGCACGCCCGCCCAGCCTGCAACTGGTGACTTCAGGGCCTTATCCCAGTCCTGGCAGCTATTGGGGTGAGTGCCTGCTCTGTATTTTATTTCAAAATGTAGATATAGTTGAAATTTCACACACGTTTGCAGCTCCTCTAGAACTGAGCATGGGTGAGTTTGTGGCAAAACCAGAGAGATCTGGTTCATCTTTAACGGTACGTCCTGGATGGAGGAGCCTTAAGGAAGCTTTCAGAGGAAATGGATCTCCTCTGGGGCACATCCCTCTTCCCATGTGCTCCTGACACCAACCCATCAATTTCTACAGTGCCACTGCCTCTTCAGGCAGCAGCCTTGAACTGTGCTGAGAGGTTATGGACTGATCAGTCAGCTGGACTGCAGGCATCTTGCCTTCCTTTTTATTTTTTGCCTTCTTTAATGTACAACGAGCTTAAAAGAATGCAAACCTTTCAGAAAGACTGATCACGGCTCTAGATAACAGGCACAAGTTTTTATAGCCCTTAACCCATTAAAAAGGAAACAGGAGAAGGGACAGGAGGGGTTGTTTCTGGTGTGCTGGGGACAGGTTTCCAGAATCCATGCTCACATCTTGCTGGCTTGTTCCTCATGAAGCCAATCACTGATTTCTTTGCATCTGAATAAACAGCAGCACCACATCTCTTCCACCATAAATCCAATCCTGGTGATAGCTTTCCACCAGCAGAGACAGAAGCACAAGGAGAAAGTGAGAAGCAAAGTGAAGAGCTGCAGCTTGGCTTGGAAGATGTGGACAGAACAGACATGAATCTGCAACTGAAGGGTTATTACAATTCTGTGTAATGCCAGATGTACCTAGAAATTCCACAACTATGAAGCACTCAGGTTTGTTGAGCTAGAAATGGAAGCACTTTGGAAGAGGAAGGGCAGGGAAAGCCTCAACTCTTCTTTGAGAAATGGAAGTTTGCAGAGGGCAATGGAGGAAATATCTGCTCTGCTTGAAAAGCCAAACATTTCCCAAAGGGCGATCTTGGAGCCTTTTTTTCCAAACCCTACCAGAGAGAGGACCAGGAACAGAAATCTTCTTGCATGCAAATTGCTGATAGTGCAACAAAACCCAGAGGGTTTCCTTACCCACCTCTCAACACCCAGGCATTAATAAACTTCTGAGATAACACTAATATTCCCAACAACCTCTGTGGGCTTCCTCTCCCAGGTCATAGAATCATAGAATCATAGAATTGGCTGGGTTGGAAGGGACTTCAGAGATCATCAAGTCCAACCCTTGATCCACTACCGCTGCGGTTACCATCCCATGGCACTGAGTGCCACATCCAGTCTCTTTTTAAATATCTCCAGGGATGGAGAATCCACCACCTCCCTGGGCAGCCCATTCCAATGCCTGATCACCCTCTCGGTGAAGAAATTCTTTCTAATATCCAACCTAAACTTCCCCTGGCACAACTTAATACCGTGCCCTCTTGTCTTGCTGAGAGGTGCCTGGGAAAAGAGACCACCTCCCACCTGGCTACAACCTCCTTTCAGGTAGTTGTAGAGAGTGATGGGGTCTCCCCTGAGCCTCCTTTTCTCCAGGCTGAACAGCCCCAGCTCCCTCAGCCTCTCCTCATAGGATCTTTGCTCGAGTCCCTTCACCAGCCTGGTTGCCCTCCTTTGGACCTGCTCCAGGACCTCAATCTCCTTCCTGAACTGAGGGGCCCAGAACTGGACACAGTACTCGAGGTGTGGCCTCACCAGGGCTGAGTACAGGGGAAGAATCACTTCCCTGGACCTGCTGGCCACGCTGTTCCTGATCCAGGCCAGGATGCCATTGGCCTTCTTGGCCACCTGGGCACACTGTTGGCTCATGTTCAGCTTCTTGTCAATCCAAACCTCCAGGTCCCTCTCTGTCTGGCTGCTCTCCAGCCACTCTGTGCCCAGCCTGGAGCTCCCCATGGGGTTGTTGTGGCCAAAGTGCAGGACCCTGCAGTTATGAATCTCATTATCATCTGCAAACCTGAAGTAAATTTGTGGATGTTCAAAGGTATGACCTGTGAATTGTGTCATTGTGGCCTTTTCACAGCCAGTCACATGGCCCAATTTCATAGCACCAGCCAGCCAGGCATGGTAGCACTGGCTGTGCTCTTGGGTCTGCTGTGGCAAACAGGGACTGCCGAATCTGTGCCAAGGTGGTTCAGTCACACATAAATGATACGACATGAAATTAAGTGAAAAGTGCTCACAGTTCCTCTTTGAGATCAAAAAATATGTTTATGGGCCTCCTCCTTCTTCTGTGAAGTTTAGTGGTCTTGCTTTTCCCAGCAGCGTGCAGAACCTGTGTGGTTAATCATCCTCCAGGACACCAGTTGTGCATCCAGGGGTTGCACACACACATTTCTCTGTGTGTACACTAACAGTGCTGAGAATAAATCAAGTAAGTTTCCCACAAAACAAATTCTCAGTTGCATGTTTTTAAATGAGTAAGGCAATGGAGGCAACCTATACAATTCAGAGCTTTTTCTTTCTCTGGAAGACAGGAAAGTGTATCAATAGACCCAAGTTAAGGGCAGGATTTGGGGGGTTTATTTGAGTTTTTGGTCAAATTCTTGCACAGAGTACCCCTACTGGCTTCAGGGACAGTGTTTATGGTAGATAGCAATTTCTTCAATAGGATAAATTTAAAAAATAGAGAAAGAGAAAAAGCTTCTGGTAAGATACAGATCTCTCTCTTTAGAAAAGCAGTACCTTAATAACAAATACTACATATTGACATGGCTTCAGAATAGATTCCTTTAAAAACACTAAATAAAATATTTCTCTTAACTGAAAGTTTCTCAGATCTTTTTTCCAAGCAGACAGTATCTGGCATCTTGTGAATTACATGAGATAAGACAAGGAGGTGACATTCAGGTATTTCTTTGCAGTCCTGTTATTCCTGCTTTGCTTTATTGAGATGTAGTCCTGTATTTCTAAGACCACCAGGGGCAAATTTCAGTAGGCTGCCTCCTTTCTTGCTGTCTTGAGCCCATGGTTCCTATCAGCTCTGCTCAAAACAGGTTTTTCCTTAGGTTTCTCTGTTCTGGTGATTTTTGTTTGGGGTGAAAGTGATGCCCTGAGTTGCACAGTGCCAAGTAGATGGCTTTTGCTGAGGCTGGCACCATGGACCTAACTGTCCTCTGGTTTTCACCAAGATTTAGGGCTTGGGAGTGAGATCTTTTTTAAGAACTACATTTTTCAGAGCCCTTTTTATTGCAAAGCTAGGTAAAACACCTCTCAAAATCATTATTCAAATGTGGCATATGTACTGCTGTGAATTTTCAGTAGAACTTTTTCCAGTGATTTCCAAAATAAATGAGACTTTTGCATAGTACTTTTTCTGTATTTAACATCGCCTTCCCAGCACTGAAGCCAAGGCTTCCTTTTAAAGGCATGTGCATGAGATTATGCAATTGTAGTATTCCAGATACCCAGAGCAATTAAAATAAATCAGCCTAGGTATAATGAAGATGAGCCAAAGCATCTGTTTCTCAAGAGGATTTAAAAGCAGACAAACAAACAAACAAAAAAAACCCAACACAACTCTGTTATCCCTAGAGGCTTGGATCCATGGTTAGACCTCAGAGATTCTTGTATTTCAAAAACTCACGTGGGTAGGGAAAGGAGTTGGAAAGCCTCCCTGGTGCAGGTATTGATGCTCCATGGAAAGAACAGCTGGATAACCCTGTGTGTTCAGCAGAGCCGGACTTGCTGGTCAGTTCCTTTTCCCTTCCAGTGTTTTAGTTTGACCCCTGTGCCTGAACTGGGAGGAGGAATGATTTCTGCATCCTCTCCAGTGTTTACCAGACAAGTCTTGTGTTTATAATCTGTAATTATTTCAGCCCAACTATGATGCTGGTGCTGAAAAGGCTGCCCCCTGACGCCAGTGCCAGGGGACCACAGCAGCTGGGGACAGAGGAGCTTACTGGGCCACTTGTCCCAAAGTAGACTTCTGGCCATAGAGTTGAGGTACCAGGGGATATTTTTTCTTTGTTTCTCCTCTACTGCCTCTTGACACCAGACACCTTTTTCAGGCAAAATTTGTGAGGAGGTGAATTGCAGGGCAGTCCCCAGCAGATTGTTAGCTGAGCTGCTTCGGATATGTATTCTGGTAGGAATGGCTTGAAGACAGTTTAGCCAAAGGTTAAACATTGCTAAACTATGCTAGAGGACTGAGTCATGTTATGCTGCATTTGTAACTCAGACAGAGGATGAAGACATGGGAGTAAAGGTGTAGAAGCAACTGCTAGAGCTTACAGGAAAAAAACCTGCATGCAAAGGGAAGAATGAAGTGGTGGTGGTGGTGGACACACCAGCCCTGCATCCTCCAACCACAAGCATGGGACTGGCCAGCAGCCTTCCAGGTACTCGGGGGATTTTGGGTGCCCTTTCTCTGTGTTCCTCAACCTCATCCTAGTGCTGTTAAAGAAGATTTCAGTAACCGAGAGGTCAAATGTCCTTTTGCCAACCAAACTAGGAAAAATGGAAAAACTCATTGCCAAAACAGGAGTGCAGGAGTTGCCTTAAGCACTTAGATGTGGGCAAGGCATTCAAAGTCAATGAAAAACTGAAGTTGTCCTTCGCTTTCAAATAAGAGCAGAGCAGAAAAAAGCAAATTTTGAATTTGGCTGTTGCATCCCTTGTCTGGGAAACCCATCTTGCCCTCCTTGGCTTGTTCCATGGCAGCAGTGGCTGCTCTCTCTGAGATAGCTGCTTACCCTCCTCTGGGGCCCACCAAATTCATATCTATATAAAAAAAGAATTTTCTCTGAAATAAAAGCCATGATGGCTAAGACATGCTAAGTGGAAAGAGGTCAGGTTGTTTACTTAAACCGATTTAAATCTGGCACACTAAGAATAGTAACTTGCTTTGACCACAGACTTGGGTAAATATGGCCTGGCATTCTTACGACAATATTTCTAGCTATCCCCATCATGCAGGGATACATATACACACACACACATATAAATACATATATATGTATGTATATTTTCACTAAAAACTGTTGAAGCAAATTATTTGACAGGAGATGGATGTGAAATGGCTGGTGTGCATGTTTCCTGCTCAACATTTGGAAACTGAAGCTCATCCAAACCCCTACCAGGCAATGTCCCCTTCCAAGCTTTATATGATAAAAAAGAAATAGTTTGGTCTCATTTAGGACCATTTCCAGTGGAGAGATTTTATCTGGGATTTTGTGAGGAGGCAGCTATTTTTAGCAGATAAATTAACTTGTTTTCTGATGTGATACAGGCCAGAAAGGATAGCTGGGGATAGCTTGCTGGACAGTGACAATGTTTTGGCTTTGAAATGACAATTCAGCCCTTCTGACTCAAGATGAAATGATCTCTGTGGCCTCAGCTCCCTCTTTCTTTTGCAGCTGTCCATGCTACAACCACACATGACAAGGCATAGTTTTACATAAGTAGGAGACTGTACTTTGAGCCAATATACAAGCCATACCTGATTGAATATTGCCACTTCAGAGCCTCCATCTAATCACATTTTTCAGGCTGTGTGAACAAAATAGTGTTATAATTGCACACACTGTTGGTGTGTATGCGCATGTGTGTATTATATATGTATAATGACATTAGGATGATAATATAGCCGTTTCTATTAGCTGTGTGGTATTAATAAGGTATGACAGAAAGTTATTTGATACCATTTGAAATCCCACTTGCATTTTCATATTGCTCTCAGATGTAATTCAGGGATTTGATTTTTATGAGTTATGGCTCTGATGTCACTTGTATTTTTGCCTGTAATAGGTCTCACTGGAGCAAAATTCATCAGACTCAATTAACAGCATCTGAAAAGTGTATCTTGGTTAGCAACCCACCAGGCAGAAACTGTGTGAGCTCTGTTTTAGCTGACCCATTACCCTGTGCCACTCCACACAACCAGCTTTCCAGGCAGCAGGGAGCAGCCCCCTCAGATTACTGTTACCAGGGGAGTAAAGCAAATATTTTTGGGGCTGCCAAACCACCAACTCTCCCTGTCCCACAGCTGCACCCCTTGTCGTGGGGCTCAGCATGCTCTGCAACCACCTGAGCAACCTCCCAGTTCCCACATTTTCATGGGATACATCCCAGCCAGTTTTTTACTGTTAAATCTCTTGATACACAGTGATGATTGTTTTTCTTACCAAGCCCAGTCCTGGAGCCCTGAGGCAGTGGGTGCTTGTTCCAGGTAAGCAGTCCAAGAGGGAAGCTGAAAAATATTATGCCAAAATGACAAAAAGAAATGTAAGGTAAATAAAAACCCCACCAAATGCACAAATCATTAAAGGCTGAGATTTGAAAGTTGGTCACACGTGGAGTTTTATGCTTGGTTAGGTCGTTGATTGGGGCTGGTGGATTTTTAGAGGGATGATAAATGCTCTGGCTCCTGATATTTTTAATGTCTCAAGCTGGTGATTTGAAAAGGGCTCCCAAAGTTAGAGACTGATCCCAAAACCTGCTGAAGTGAACACAGGGCATCCTGGCAACTTCAAAGGGCTTTGCCTGCTGCCCCAACTGCAGGGGCTGGCTTCACCCTCACAGTTCCACCATGGGTCTACCTCCCACCCAGAGGATGCTTCGTAAAACTTCTTCTTGTGTAAGAAACCTGGCAGATAAAAGCTCCAAGTAGAAAATCAGTCAGTGGACCAAAGCCCCCTAGGGACACTGTCTCACCAGCCCCACACCAGCACAGCAGAGTGGGCCAGGATGGCTTTCCTGCCAGGGGTAAAGCTGGGCTTGAGGACTCCAGTTGCTTCCTGTCTCCCAACATGCCTGACCACAACTATTTTTAATTGTAAGGCATGAAAATAAAGTAATTTAATAAATGAACACTTTAAATGCTTTTTGGCTGTTTATTAGGACCAGTCTTGTTTTGGCTTTCATGCATTCATTTCCAGCTACCGCTGTCTGATCCCCATCTTATTTCCTTTGTAATCTACAGATCTTCTGTTGTTATCTTTGCTGTGTTTTATGGTTTTGCATTACTTTTTCTCTCTCTCCACTGAAAATAGCCTTTTATGAGAGGCTTAAGTAAAATCCTGGAATGTCCAAAGGAAAGCACAGAAACATTACAACATTTTGCACATTTCTTTTGGCCAGAAAAAGAAACGAAATATTCATATGAAACAACTTATCCAGTGCCTGCAGGACAAAATCCAACTTTCGATTATACATGGAATTTTTGCTATAAACAAGCTGTGTATTTTATGTTGGGTTTTTATTATTATTATTTTGAAGTATAAAGAGTTTTTTAGTGAGGAGAAGGCTCCTATACAATTAATGTCTGAGCGATGATGATCACGCATACATTCTGCAGGGAATATGGACTCTCCTGCACTGCTACAGCCTCTGTTGCTATCCCATTCAAAATGCTGCCAACATCAGACACTGAAGAAGAATGCTGAGTGTCCTCCCAGCCAGCAGCACTGGCTGAAGAGACACCATGGTCTGGTGGATGGAGCCTGCTGAAGACTAGATGTCCCCTACCAGTGGTCATCAGCCCTTCACAACTGTCTTTGCCAGTGACTAAGGCAGGAAGCTGGGCCACCAGCTCGCACTGGACACCAAACCTTCAGAAAACCAAAGTTCGGTGAGAAGAAACCTACCTAGTCAGGAGACCTCTTACAGGTTAAAGATCTGGGTCTTCAATATCAGATCATCCCACCATCTGAATGCTGGCTTTAGATGTAACTCTTACAGACATAAGGTAAAGTATGGAATCTGGAGTTGAGCTCCCCCAGAATCTGGAGGTGAGATGAAGTCTTGCAGGAGCCCAATGTGGGTTATCCTGCATAACCCCTGTTCCCCAGAAAGCTGAATGGATGAGCAGTCTCTGCTGAGAGGACCCAAACGTGCCCTTACTTTGTTACCCAGCCTGACCACCTTATGTAACTGGCAGCAGCTGTTGTGCCACAGCTTGGAGGGCAGGATGGGACCGTGCCACCGAGCCACGAGGGATACCCCCACCAGTGGGCAGGAGACCAGCAGAGCCCAGCGCCCTGCTGCTGGGGTAAAAGCAGAAGGGTTTGGACACAAAATGAGATGGGAAGTTCTCTTTGCTGCTTGATTATATGTTGTGGGAAAGGAGCAGCTCTACTTGCCTGAGATAAAGAAAATGAATAAACAAATAAAAACCTGTTTGTGCTCAGTATTTTGTAACAATCGTTTGAGGATGGTTTTATCTGTGTGAGAATATAACCCTGATTAAACATGCCAAGGTCAGTGAAAACAAAGGTGGAATGCTGAAGAAATGCAAGTTATTCCAGCTGGGAGTTGATAGGGGTGAGATGGAGCACACTCCTCACTCTGCAGGGATCTGTCGAGATGTGGGTCTCTCTGGCGTTACCTCCCATACCTACTCAGCCCCTGCAAAAAATCCTGCCCTGGGTGACTGAGCTCCTGAGAACAGTGTCAGACTTCACTGGCCAAAAGAGCTGCTATTGGAAGCTCTCCTGAGCTGTTCTGATGGCTTTGCCTACCCAAGGCACATGCAAGCCACCGGTGCTGGGTGACAGCCCCAGCACTGGTATCTGCTGCTGGAGGACACAGAGCAGCAAAGATGAAGCCCTTTACAAATGAAGAATTTGGTATTTCCTCAGAGGAACCAGAAAAAAAAAAAAAAAAAAAAAAAAAAAAAAAAAAAAAGCTGCTTCCCCCTGGGCAAGAACCCAATGTCCCAGGGGAGTCTGGAGCAGTCGCCCCGCCAGCAGTGAGCGCTGCGGATGTCGGGGTGAAGCCCCCCACTCACCGGGCACCATCACGAGCACTGCCCAAATTCCCATACCCGTGCCCTCTGCCCCAGGCCAAGCGACCCTTCGCCCACGCCTTGCACAACCACCACCACTTGTCCACACGACTCTCGGCAAGGCGGCTTCGTGTGCCCGGTGAGGGGCCCGGCTGCCCAGCGAGCCAGCCCCTGCTGTTGATACCTCACACCCCGCTCTAGCGGAGCCATCTTGGCCAGACGCATGATACCTCACTCTGGTATTTACTGACCCGGAAAGCGCCTTTCTATGCTCAGCGTGATCACAACATCACCGAACACCCGGGCTCGTTAGGGCTGCGGCTTCCCGCGCAATAGCCGAGGCGGGGAGG
>JAAWXA010000010.1:17859491-18032014 GCA_038090715.1 Florisuga fusca | reverse complement strand
TAATTCCCAAAATATTCCTTCTTTTAAAGTATGCTGTAGCCCAGGGCTGAAATGAATTTCCTTGTAATTGCTGTTCTCAAGGTCCAAGGCCAAATGTTTTAACTAAGACCAAAATGCTAATGTTTTATATTAATGGACCCTTCCCTACAATGGACCCAAGTAGCCTGGAGGATTAAGCTGATTTGCCCAAAGTAGCAAGAAAGAATGGATTTAGAGAAGAAAGGTAGAGGAAACTCATTTAAGTCTGGTAAAGGAGAGAGGAAAACTGTCATTTGGAAGCTGTATACTTTGGTTGCTTGGGAGCCAGGGTCAATTACTTACATCATTTGGTTCATCTTTTATACATTGAGAGTAAAGTGCTCCTTACCTCACAGAAGTGGTGTGAGAGCCTCCCTGAGATGAGAGAGAGAGTTGGGGTTCAAAACCAGTTCTGCAGGAGGAAAATTTGGACTAGCTGGTGGCAGGCCTGGGTGTTGTGACTTCTCATGATCTTGTCATGTGTCTTCACTTCCCTACTGTGATATTTCTGGTTCTATTACTCTTTCTCATTTCCCATGGCTTCTATTCTATTTCCTCCACATTCTCTGTATTTCTTTCTTGCTTCCATTATGGTTATTTATATTGTGCTCCTTCTGATACTAAAAACTGCAGTGAAATTTTCATGCCTTTGATTGCTGTACCACTAAAGGGCAAAACTGTTGAGGCCAGAATCTTGTAAGTTTTTTAATCTGATTTCTGTACACAAAACCATGGAGCAGATCCATAGAGAATTAAAACAATAAGGAAAATAAATCTATTTCACCCCTGCTGGATATTTCCCCGTTTTCTACTCTAGATTTTTTACACTTAAGAAGAACAAGTAAATTATGTTCAAAACTTTTTTTAAACTCCATGACAGCTCTATTGATGGCACATACTGTGCACAAACCAGAAAGATTAGGCCTTTCTTTTTAAAGGTTCATCAAACGATGTATTTCAGATTTTCCTTATTAGATGGTGAGCAAAAATAATTTAATGCTGTGGTAAATTGGCTGATAAAATAAGGTCGAATTATTTAACTGAACTTGTTCGTAGTGTGCCAAAATACTGCACACAGTAAACTTTAAAACATTAAAAATAAGAAAGAATATGTAAGTAGCATTAACAGTCTGACCTCAGTTGTCAAAGCCAAGGAAATAAATTTAGACTGGAAGTTTGTCAAAATGTGAAACTATGCTGAAAAGCTTGAATTTTGTTTTGGTTGATAAAGGGAAAGGGGAAAGTGGTGTAGAGTGANAGCCCCCGCCCCTGTTCCATCCCGTTATTTCCTATTCAGATGTATGGATTGAGCGGGGTGCGTGGTTTGGGGGGGAAGAATGGGCACTGAGCAAGGGTTGTGGGGATGGGGAGGATCCCCGAGGAGGGCTGGAGACCTGGGAGGGGAGGGGGTCGGGATGTTCTGGGGGAACTTTTGTTGGAGATGCCCCAGGGGGTGTAGGTACAAGCAGGGGCAGCTGCCCGCGGGGGCAGTTTTCGGGGCACCCGTGGCTATAGGTGCCGTGGTAGCCGTGTACCACGCACATGCCTATACAGCCGAAACGCGTTTCGGAGCCACCTTCACTCGCTGCTACCTCTTCACTTTAATTTTCTGAGCGTGCCGCTAAGATAAGGGATCCTTTCCCTAAGAAACAGGGAGATGACAGTGAGCAATGGATGCTCTGAAATTGCCCGTGGTGACTATTTAGAACTGTGGCTCTGTGTGTGTTGAGTGCATGCGTGTGTATGTGTGTGTAAAATGAAAGATATTTGGAGAAGGGGGTGGGGAGCGGGACACAAATCATTTTAATATGCTGTAATGATCATCTCATGTTACTGTGGTAGGAACATCCGAGAAAATTAATCCTACCATTACAAGTAAAATGCTGCTCCTGTGCGAGAGTTCTGCTGCGTGTACCTTCCTAATAATGTGCACAATTTTATTTATTTTTTTACATGCAAACACCGCTAGCAATTAGCTGTGTGATTATACTTGTGCATTTCATTGGGGCTTTAACTGATGTCATTCTGCATTATTCAACCATATGAAAACAATTTTCAATTAAGATAATGGCACGCCTTGAAATTATGCAAATGCCAGCCGCATTGTGTAGAATAATTATGACAAATGTAAAGCAGGTAAAAAGTTTCCTAACGCAGTTGTGTTTTACACCCCGGTGATGTCATTTCCCCTCTGGCCTAAGTTAGTCATTCATTAGCAGAGTAGCAGCAGCAACAGCAACAGCTCTGAGTGATACTTCTCTGGCTGGGAGCCTACAGAAACCGGCACTGAGAGCCAGGGCCTAGAGAGGGCAACATAACACTCCCATTAAGAAATGTACTTTGTTTTCGCTTACTCCATTAACTTGTTTATAGACATCGCAATGATTTTTTATGATCCATTTTTAATAGTTTGGAATGATCTGAATTCTGCTCAGGGACACACCGGCAGCTTGGAGACAAAAGGCTGGGGGCTGGCTGGTGCTTTGGGAAGGGCTGCCTGGGAGTGACCAGCTTCACTGGCACCCGGTCACCCAACCATTCTGTGATCGTGGTTCCTCATGTCAATGACATAAGTATCGGTCCCCATAGTGGTGGCAGGGCCACCTTGGGGGTCACAAGGCTTCCTGACTCTGGGCTGTGCTGCTTCTGTGGGAGGAGATTCAGCTCTGAAGTCAGGGGTGGCGTATAGCTGTCAGTGTAGACCTTATCCATGGTGTGGGACTCCTGAGGGGGTAAAACACCTTATCTGGCTTCCAGGGAGTGGGGATGAAGTCACATGTATTGCAAGAGGCAACAGAGACCTCGCTATCAATAAAATGGTTGGTGAGGGGAATGAACGATTGAAATCGTGGGCTCACGATCAAGCTCACCAAAGATTGAGCAGCTACCTGGGCTAGAGGCATGATTAATAGAGGCAGCTCCCTGCCTGTTTTCTGTAATAACAGCATTGACATTGTGACAATATTCAGCCAGTGGCTGCAAGGAGGGGGAGGAGAAGCGAGGAGGTATGTGATGCTTCTCTTACTCAGAAATTTCTGATGGCGTGTTTTATCTGATTGCCAAATGTTTGAGCTAATCAGCAATAAGTGTAAATATAAGTCTTTTTATAGCTAGCTGAATTCATCATCCAGACTTAAATATAACCCTGACTGCTGTGAAAACAGAATGTTTCCATACACAGGGGCCCAGATCCAGTGCAGGGTTCAAGTCCAGGTGTGCTTCCGCCAAGGTAACCCTCCCTCTGCATAGGGTTGAACATGCCCTGGGCATGGCAGAGAAGCTCTCTTTTGGCCCCAGAAGCCAGCCAGACATTCTTCCCAGGGAGTCCCAGTGGAAGACAAATGCGGGATGGGGCCAGTTGTGTGTGGCAGGTATGAGCTCTCCTGGCCCCTGGTGCTCATGGCATCCTGGATCAACATGTGTGTCAAGGCTGGGACCAGCTGTGGCATTGGGTCCGGAGCAGTGGTCTCAGTGTGCAGGAGCAGCGTTTTTGTGAGAGCGATGGTGCCTTTGGGGAGGCTGTATGGTGAGCTAGAAGAGTTTTACTCCACTGAAAATGACTGCTGCTGCTTTTAGAACATGGGGCTCAGGTGTGCTCCCTCTGACCTTGCCATCAAGCCCAAAAGCTGCAGGCGGTGTAGCTCTGGACAGAAAGAGGGAGTAATTTTCACCTCCTTCCTTCCAGTTGGGAAAAAGTTGCTGTCCTCTGCTCTGGGAAGGCCACAATCTCAATGGGGAAAGCCCCTGTTTTGCCAAAGGGAATCACCACCTTGCCCCCTGGTTTATCTCAGCCCCTCCTGGGTCAGTGCATCTGGAAGGGAAAAACCTCTGCAACTGCAGGTGCCTCATGCAGGGATTGGAGGAGAGTGCGCGGGGTGCTCTGGAGGGAGTGGCTGTACAAACACACTGTTGTGCTTGAAACAGTTCCACGGGGGGTGTGAGGAAGATAGCCCCCCAGCTTTTTCAGTGCCCAACTGTGAGAAGCCAGTGCTGGCTGGCTGTAAGCAGAAAGCCCCTGCCCCATCATCCCCTTGCATGGTGCCCTGGACTTGTGGCTCTCAGGAGGTGTGAGATGGGCTCAGCCCCAAGCCCTGCAGTCCTGGACAAATCTGCTCCTGGTTCCTTTACTTCTCTCTGCTCCAAAGGGTACTGTGGGGCTGTAGAACAACTCAGCTTTGCAGAAGCAGTTCTAGAGCAAAATACTTGTCAGTGCCTTGGATTTTCATGTTTTTAAAGGTGTTTGTGTTAATTAGGCTGAGCTTAAAAATACATCTCAAAGCTGGTGTCCGTTGAATCTGGGGATGGTATTTGATGTGATGTGTGCAATTCCTAAAAAACAAACAAAGCACCAAAAAACTCAAGAAACTTATTTATTAATTTATTTTACATGGTGTGACATTGCCTTGCATTGTTGTGTTTGCTGCTTCTGCTGAGGCTGGGCTGTCAGTGGGGATCTGCTTTTGGTTCATTCATCAGGAGCTAAGTTTACTACGAAATCATGTTGATTTCATCTCTTCTCCCAAACTGGGGATCTGATGCAATGCTTTTCTCCTTGCAAATAATCCTTACTCATGCAAGTAATTTACATGAGTAAGCGTTGCTCACACAGAGGAGAGAGCTAGTTTCCTGTAATTATTTCCCTAGCAGTATTTTGCATTTTCAGACTAATTGGAAGGGGGAAAAGGGGGGTGTGGAAAGCATCACTCCATGAACGTATGTAATTTATAACTACAGAAGAGATTCTTCCACAAAGTTAAGGGTGGCAGTGGTTTTGCTGTCTCTTCGTTTTGGGACAGATCCCTCGGAAGCCTGGTCTGTACCTGAAGGGCTCTCAGTGTACAGAGCTCCTGCTCCAGTGTGTAAAGGTAGCACAGTCTGGCCATTGAAAAATTTGCTACTCCCTTTGCACAGAAATAGATTTGTATGGATTTTTAAAAAGAGAGATGTGGGAATCTGTACACTCTTCCTTAACAGCCCTGTTCTAGTCTCCACGGTGTGTGCCTTATGCTCATATCTGTCAACATGGGTAATGACAACACGTTTCAAACATGCAGATTATGATTATTAAAGAGTGCTTTAAAAATCATGCTAATAGCATCAATCTCAAATGTACACTTGCTCAAATTAATTCAGCTTTGGAAATCAGATGCACTGTAATAGCAGTGTTAGGGAAATGGCATTTGTCATAAAATATCATGGTTTTGGTAATTGCACATCCACTCTGTATTTTTATCTTTCTCACCACCAGTAGCATATGCTGGTAAAGGAAAGAGAGGTCAATGATATTACTCAGAGAAGCCACATGTTGCCAGCCATTAGCCAGCAATCTGGCGTATGTGGTCACTTAACGCAGATTCCTTTTTTATCATTATTTTTATTTTTTTTTCTTTTCCCCTTTCCCTTTTCTCCCCAGTGCATTCAGACTGTAAAATACACCCACTGCTCTCCAGAGTTGCTGTTCCCAGTCTGATCAGTGGCACTAAACATTAAACTCTTGTCTTTGGAGAATAATGGGCCTCACATGGTACACCCTCAAGCATGTTGAGATACTGTGCAGGCTGGAAAATAAAAATGTTCTAATTGTGTCTTTTAAATAAGCATAGGAGTGAATTAATTAGACTATATTTTGTCTTTAGTTGCTTAGTTACACAATAGTATTCCTAAGCACAAGTAAGATAAATTGGCTCTTTTTGTGCTGCTTGTCCCTTAATCATAATTACTGTATTGCTCAGGAGAGTAAAGCATACATAGATTTTGCATTTTTAATAATATTCAAACAATATGTGAATGATACAGAAAGTATGTTCTGATTCAAGCTCTTATATGTTTTTATTCTTGAAGAAGTTCCACTGCTATGGGAGCAATATTTGCATTAGTTGCTCAGAGATGTAGTTCTGGGAAATACATAATTGAAATATTCTTGCAATGCTTGTTCTGGCCCTTTCATTCGCATTCAAAATAACAATGCCTTAAGTCTCCGAACAGTCATCCACTCTTGATTTAAGAGCTTTTTTCTTTGTGTGTGAGTGTGTGTGTTTGTGCATGTGCAGTGTGGGTTCACACCCAGCGTTAACCCTGCAGAGACGAGATGCTCGCGTGATTCAGTGTCGTATCAAGTTGAGCTTTTTATTTTGTAGCTAAAACGCAGTCAGAAGGTCAGATGAACATCGGCATTCTGTGGCATCAATCCAATGACCTTAATGCTTGGCAGGCATCCATGTTTCTATGCGAAGGTGCCAGGGTTATAGATAATAAAAGAGTTTGTTTTCATTTTCTGGATATTTTAATCTTTTATTGCAAAGAATAGCCTCAGGTTTTTGGAGGGGCAGGCGGGGGTCTTGGGGCTGCTCCCTGGGGCCAAAACTTTAATTTCTTCCTGGGTTGTGGAGCGTTAGCTGCTAATGATGGGCAGATTGATACAGATACTGAACAATGGAAGGTTCTGGCAAGAAACCCCCTAGACATGCTCAGTGGATGTATGTGAAAATTGGTTCCATTGTTCTGCTGTATGAAAAGCAAGTAAATTATTTACAGATATTTGCTAATTAAAGCACATATTGTTTTACTAGCACAATAGAACACAATATAACAAAAGACAAAAGAATAAGCTTGCATAATTTAAACCTGCTAATGCAATGTACTCCTTGTTAAGAAAAATATAATTATGTAATCTACAAGAAAAGCTTTTCATACTGTAACTGTAGTAGGCAAAATCAGGAATGAATTGCTTGTCAACTTGCCTAAACTAAAACAAGTCTTCAAGATCTTTGAGCTATCTGACAGGAAAAAAATTTGACTGAAGCCTATTTTCTCTTTGGTCAGAACTTCTATCTGCCATGAGAGATATAAATTCAATTTGAACTCTGCTTGGGAGTGGGAGGAGGGAGAAAAAAAAACACCCCACAAAAGAAGGAGGAGGCTGTCAGTAGAAATGGGAAGTCTAGCTACTCACAGCCTCTCTACTCCATTTCCACCCCTCTTCTGGCCCAGATATACCTGTACCCCATAAAGCATACTGCAAAAACGTGTGCAGCCCTGCCCCAGGACATTCTGTGTGTCTTCACTTTGGAAGTGCTGAGCTGCACGGAAAAAGCTGCTTGCTAATACAAAGGAAAGCAGATACCACAGTACTTCACCTGTGTCCTGTATCGTGGTCTCTTCTTCTGGGCTTGGGACCCTGGCAGACAGGATGAGTGCATCAGGAAATAGCATTCTCTGTCGATGTGAGTTTCAGACAGTTGTGTGCAGCTGTGCTCAGGCTGGGGAAGTACCTGTCACCTGAATTTAACAAGATCATTACAGCCCTTTAAAGTAATTAGTGATGGATTAACACATGAGAGGTTCTGCCTTGTCCTCTTTAAAATTCTCCTGTGTGCCAGGTAAATTCTTGGGCTGTGCATGTTGCCAGTTTCAAGGGTCTCCCTGTAGGTTCTCAGGTGGAGAGCAGTAGTCTCTGTAGATCCCTGCACACTGGCATCTGGGGAGCGTTGCAGACCCAAGCCCCCATGGTCAGTTCTCCCCCTTGCATCCTTAGGGACACCTCTGTTGGCCTTGAACTAGGGGACGCATGGAAAGTTGGCACCAAATGAGGTACTTGAGACAGGGAAAGGGGAAAAAAGAGGTGTCCCTGTCTGTACCAAGCACTGGAGCCTCTTGTGAGGATTCCCCATTATGAGGCTTCACTTGATGATCCCACCTGCAGATCGGGAGCAGCAGACCCTACCCGGCAGAGCTGTCTCCCATCTCCCCAGCTCTGCACCCAGATTGGGAAGGTTGTGTTGGAAAAGCAACAGATACTAGGTCAGTGTATGGCAGAAGCAGCCTTTGTTTGCCTTGCAGGGCAGCTGATCAGGGCACTTCCCAGAACTAGACCTTTTCAAAGTTTTTCAGGTAGTTGATGATCCTGCAGTCTTAAACCTCCCATGTATACCCCACAGCAGGTAGACCTTCTGACTCTGGAGAAAGTCTGAGAGAAAACCAGTCCTGTACAAATGTTCTCTGTCACTTCAGGTCTGAAGTGTCCCTGGAGGAAAGCTTGGGTAAAGCACTGCTTGTTGGAGATGACTCTGGAGACCTGGGTTCACATTGCTGAGTGACTTGTGGCAAGTGGTGTAGGACTGACTTGATTTGATGTGTTTCCACCACTGTCTTAGAGTACTGGTAGCATCTTCATGGCAGAAGAGAGCTCTGGACTATAGACTCTACTAACAGGGTCTTTTGGGTTGACTATGCTGTGAAGTTAGGGTGACAGTACTTTCCTCAAACACTCATTTCTGTTGGAGTGGGGATTACTGGAAGTCCTCCTTTCTGCACCTTCACAAAGCCACCTTCCTCACCTCAAAATAATCTAGATCAGGGCATTCCTGTGGTGTTGTGCAAAATAAAGGAAGGTCCTTTTCACCTAAGTTGAAAAAAACCTTAAGAAATCCATATGCCCAAATGAAATATGCAGTTCTGTTGTCCTTGGTGAATGCAGTCTGTAAGAGTTGCACTTTATTTTTCAATCCTGTGGATGAATATGTTTTCATCAGCAATGTACTAGGTTATAAAATATGCATCCCCATCTATCTCCTGTGCTAAAGGTTTCAGTTAAAAGACCTGGAGATGTTTTCTAATGCAAATCATACTGATCAGATAAATGACATGTAGTGTCTTCTGTAATTATCAGCATGAGTTTTTACAGTACAACTCCTGTTTCTCTCTAGGCCATGTATTTGACGTTAGGAGACAGCCAAGCAGGTGTTCGACTCACTCGTGCCCTCCAGAATTCCTTAAATGACCTCTGCAAGCACTGGAGTGAAAACAGTCTCAGCATGTCAAAATTTTGAGATATCTCAGTTGCTCTAATTCTTTTTAAGGCTGCCTCGGCATCTCTAAAATATAAATCTTTCCTAGTTATTTCTAGTTATTGGCACTGAGTGAGGAGTTGTGACGTACTGTATGCGGGTGTGCATTCAAGATGTACGACCTCCCTATGCTACCCTGTGACTCCCTGCCTTGTAAGAGTTAATATTTCTTCTAAAAAATAATTATCTGCTTTAAACTGTTCTAACTACCTGACCTCTTTGCCTGAATGTAAGTATTTCAGCCATCTGCTGAGTCAGGCAATATAGCATTCTGTGCTTTCGGGAGGCTGTGATGGTTGCTTAGACAACAGTGACATAATATTTAAGCATAACAGCAGTTGAGAAGATACTGTCCCCTTCTCTGTGGACAGTTTCTCTGAAAATGCAAATCTGATAAGCACTTGAAAAAACAAGGTATGAGAAGGGTTTGTATCACCATTTTTCTTAACCACCTCCCTATTTCCCACTTGATAGGTGAAGGTATTGTACTTTACTCAAGAGTCATGTAAAATGTGCTGCAATTATAGGCTGACTAGATACCCACTTTTACAGAAACAGAAGAAAAGGTGCCTCTCTTTATAGTCAGTATTTATTTAAAGATTTAGACAACTTTGTGTCTAGGAAAAGTGTTGCTATTGGTTGGTCAGCATCCAAAAAGGCTCATCCAAGATAAATCTCATTCCTGAGCAGAGCTGAAATCAGTGCTGGATGTTTCCTCCTGCGAAACAGGAAAAAACTGCAATTAAAGACCTAACCATGCAATGGAGGCCTCATAAACATCTCACTTCAGAGCATAGCTAATACATGATGAGTTGATTTTTGTATAGATATACATATGCACTGCATGCGACGTGGGTGGTTTTTCATGTTTACACAGAGATATAATTATGAATGACATGAAGGTTGTACAGCAGATTTCTTTAATCTTACAAAAGTTTGTTAGTCATATGTCACCGTGTACCTGTTTTTTATTTAATCAACATCTGTATTCCTTTGTCATCTCGTTAAAAGGGTTTCTCCAGAAGGGCTGTGGCAGTAGGTACGCAGCAGTTGATACAGATGGCTATGGGGGGCTCCTCTGGCTAGAGGGCCAGAGCCCTGCAGGTCCTGGGGCAAATTTTGCTGTGCCACAGGGCTGGGTGATATTTTTACTTTACAAAAAAGGAGAGGGGCCCTTAAAAGAAAAACAAAAAAACCAAAAAAACCCCAAAACAAAACAAAAAAATCCCCCAGAAACTCCTGGTTTGGTTCTGAGCCCTTGGAAAGGTTGCTTAAGGGTGTGTTAAAGCTTGGCAAGGTTCATCAAAATTCCAGAGCTGATGGGATAGTTGGGTGTCCTTGGTTTGGGTGATGTTGGGGTGGATGCCCTCTCAGGCTAACACTGCCAAGCTGTGGGCCTGGCGGCCTCTCTGAAAGCTGTCCATGGCTCAGGCTCATTAGAAAGAAGGGGCTGAAGCTTCCCACCGTGGTTCGCTGCCTGACTGGGTTTTTATGATGAGGTACCAGGGGGACCACATCTGGCTGGTGGGATGGGCGCTGGCAGCAGTCCTCTGAGGAGATGCGAGATGGCCCGGCAGCCTTGAGGTGGGTGCTGCCATGGCTCAGTAGCGGCCCAAGGCCCAGCCTGGCAGCTGTGAGCGCGAGGCCTTCACCCGTCTGCTCTCCTCAGGACATCCCAGTGGTGGCGGGGCCAGCGCGGCACCCGTGGGGACGTGGCAGTGCAGGGGTGACAGGGACTCTGTGCCCTTGGGGACGCAGCTGCTCCAGGGGTGATGGGTGGCCGTGACAATGGTTGTGTTTGGACTCTTGGTGCCATTTTGTGAAGGGTTGAGGTTGGTACACGAGGGCCTTTTCACAGGTCTGCTCTTGGGTGTGGGGATGCCAGACACTGCATGTTTTCATGGCCATGGCCATGCTGCTGCTGCAGAAAGTGTGTGGCTGGGTGTGCTCCCCCCTGCCCTCCAAAAGCCGCCTCTCCCCCTGCCTCTCTGCTTCCCCCATGGCAGCTTGGGCAGGGCACCGATGGCTTCACCCTTGTTACAGTAGGGCTTCTTTTTTTTTTTTTTTTTTTTTTTTTTTTTTTTTTTTTTTTTTTTTTTTTTTTTTTTTTGATGTAATAGTGATTGTACTTTTTTCTTTTGGTTAATAAATTGTCTGCTCAGCTTACTTTGTATGCGAGCCAAAATTAGTCATACCAGTTCTTGGAAAGGATATGAAGAAACTAGTAATTGAAATCGTAATCATTTGATCATGAGAGCTATTTGGAAAATAATATTTTAACCAAAACCATGTCTGATCTCCAGGTTTTTATTAAACTGCTGCTATTAAAACTGCTGCTAAAAGATTTCTCTGGTGTTGAGTATTCGAAATTGTGTAGTAGCTAGCGATGCTATACAGCATCCTAAAAAAAGGATTTCACCCAGAAGCTGCTGAGGCAGTATGCAGACAGGCTGATATTTATATATATATATTTTATAGTTTTTCCACCCTGATATTTAATAATCACCATGTAATAGCTATAAAATGCATAGCAACTACAGCTTTTTTATTTAGAGTCGATGGTGTAATGAAATTGGGTGAAACCATCCATTGAAATTGTACTTCGTAGTATGCAGTGCTTGTTTACAAAGTATTGACATTTGTCATAAACAGAGATTTAAACCATCACTGTTATTGTCTGTTGTTCAGTGAAAGCTCTTATACTGTGCAATGGTAAAGGAAAAGATTTTATTACAAGCTTGCTTAGCATACAAGCATGCTGTTTGTTTCTGATCAAATATTTGTTATTGCACTCAATGTAATGAAGGTGCCTGCTTATAAAATGATTTTGTATTATATAAGGGAGAGTGGAATATCAGATCTGCTTTTTTTACCAGAGGTACTTCAGGTTTTGTATTGTGTGCAACTTATCACAATAAAGCTTTTTTTTTTTTTTTCCCTGTTGAGCTGTATTTTATTTCCTGAGGAATGTGTTCATTGGAAAGAAAAAAAAACAACTCACAGAGAATCAATCATGCTTTTTTCTTTGTTTAATAACTCAAAGAATTTCTCTCCCCTCCACAAATACTTGTGTTTATTTGAGAGAAAAATTGGATTCTTGTTTGTTTATTTCAAGAACCTGTAACCTTATTTAGAGCTAGAAATGTGCTGTGTGCAAGGTGTGGTATGCAGCCAGCTCTCATTAGAACATAAATTATTTCTGGTATTTTAACAAAAAATCTGGAGTCTGTATTTCTGGCTATGTGTGTATGTTTGTTTGTTTATTTTTGGAGCTTTCTTGAGCCATTGCTCACTGGAGTCAGTTATAAAACATTGTACTTATTCATCATGACTGAGAGGAGTTGATTGTTTCCTGGAAGGATAAAATTCAGCAATTAGAGCTGCTTAATTCAAGTATATGTTCTGGAGGCTAAACTAAGTTTAAGTGCTTTTCTTAGAATGTATGCTTAAGAAGGGAAAAAAATTACAGTTCTGATCTTGAAAAAGGGTTTAAGAAACACGAGAATGTGCAAGTTTCTTTTGGTGGGAAGCACATAACATTTATGTAGTATTTCTTTTGGGATTACATCACAGTTTTATTTAATTTTTAGGACAAAAGTTAAATTCAATATTTGTGTATAAGCCAAGGGAAAATGTACCATAAACACAGGAATTTTCTGGTGAGTCAGAGTTCCAAGAATCTGAGATTTACTTAGTCCATTTATTTCAGGACTTGCTATAACCATTAGTCATCCAGCCATGAATTTTTACATTTGCGGCTAATTGCACCTAAAAAACAAACTTTCCCTCAAGGCTCTGGGTTATACAGAATGTGATTTTTGCAATCTGCATTTCAAATGCCTTTTAGGATCATTGCCCCAGTCCTAGAAATTGTCTTTAGATCATGTGTATTTGTTTTGAGTAAGCAACTAATATTTCCACTTAGATGGCAGGAGGACTAAATGAAACACTAGCTTTTTTTGTATTACAGAAAAATTAGTCTGCCAACAGCAAGATAGGTTTTTCCAATAGCCTGGGGGAGGGGACAGCGTTACGGGTTTGTCAGCCATCGTGGAGCCCTGTGTGACATCTCATATTCTTGTTTGACTGCTTCTTGCAGGATGAAGTTATTGCTGTTTCAGAGAAAGTTACTGTGAAGCTTGAGGACTTGGCAAAATGGGCACAGTCCGATTTCTCCAAGTGGAAGTGTGGTTTCCGGGCTGAGCCAGTCAAGCCGATGGATGTGGGGAAGAATGGGCAGAAGGAGGCCTTGATGAGATACAGACAATCCACGCTCAACAGCGGCTTGAACTTCAAAGACATCTTGAAGGAAAAAGCTGACCTTGGTGAGTATCCCTTGCTTTGTTCAATGGGGAAGGGCCTGTGGGTTGAGTTTCTTCTGCAGAAACCATTGCAGAGTCCCAAGGTACGTCTGTGCTTGGGGCAGAGGTGTGGTGATGAGATACCCAAGCGGGATGGGTGGTGGTGAGCTCATTGCAGACTCCTTCGAGACTAGCATGGGGTAACTCTGTGATGGTTGTCTGTTCTGTGGAGATGTCTCTGAGCACAACACTCAGACCCTGAAGGTCTGCACCAGTAATTGTCATAGTCTGTCCCTGGGGCTTGGCAGGCCTGAGAATCAGGTCAGAGCTGTGCAGTGAAGAGCCTGAGACATCTTCGCAAGGCCTCCTCCAAAAGCAGGGTAGAGGAAAGGCCTTTCAATTCTCATGTCTCATCTTCTGGAAGCAAAGGTTGTCACCGACTTCTGGTGTTTGTCCTGTCTCCATAAGGCAAGCTTTGTATCTTAATTGGTAGGGATATGTCTTTTTCATAGCCTTCTGTAGTATTTCCCAGTGAGCTATGTGTTACCACAGGAGATGGTAGCTCTGCTACCTGTGATGGTTGCAGACCATCTTACACCACATACACCTCTAAAATCTATGATGGGGGCCCAGGGTCCAAGGGAACTGGGTCATCTGTTGGTAAACAGGCCTGTTTGCAGTGTTAGGGCCTCGGATGCATAACAGCTGACAGATCGCGTTTTGATGCGCACCCCAGGGATGTGAGTGTTGTACCAAGCTTTTAACAAATGTTCTATGTTTGAAGAGCTTGAGTTTTAGGCCATAATGCGTGGAAAGGTAAGAAATTAAAAGCTGAGGCTGATACATGTGAGGAAATGCTTTTGTACCTACATGAATGGGAGATGTAGGGCCAAGTTCAGTTTTAAAATGGCATGACTGTTGGCATTGAAGCCAAGTTACACTAAGCTGAAGATCTGTCTGGGAGAATTTGTCTTCTGCATCTTGTTTTTCTGATCTTATCTGACAGTGAAGTGATTTTGTCAATCTCGCATTTCACCATTAGATATGTGTGTTGGAAGATTAAAGTACAATTGGAAGTTGATCTTGTTTTTCATTACATCTCCAGGAAAAAAAATAACCAGTGCAATTCTTTTTCTTTGTGTTTCTGTGTGGTTTCTTCTGGGTCATAATTACATGCAGTAATTTTCTCTGCTATTGCCCTGGCATCTTCTCTACTCAGTACATTTATTTGCATTTGTTTCTTGTGTCAAAAGAATCTTAATGTTTTTCATACAGAACTCTTGTGTGTTAATGTTTTTTTGTTTTTGTTTTTAACAAACAAAAAAACCCTTGTGGTAAGTTATGAAATTGCCATTACCTACCCCAGGAGCCAAAGAAAATTATCTTGAAGACTAAAGCCTATAGTTGCATGTTAAGCCTTTGAAAGTAGGGGTTATACTGAAAATGCTTATGGAATGCAAGCTATACAGTATAATTTTGATAACCCACATTCTGATGTTGCTCATTTTCAGTTGGTGGCTCTGGTTTTATTGTTGTTGGCTTTTTTTTTCAGTAGAAAGGGTATTTTGTCTAATGTTTGATTATGATTGCCTTTTTTCTTCATCACAGCTGGCTGGCAGGAGTGAATCCAAAGGTTCAAGAGGACCTATAATAGGTTGATTAGCCACATTGACACAGACAACTGGTCTAGCTTGTGAAAGGCAAGCAAAGAACTTTCTTAAATTCTTAAATACAGTAATAAGGTGATTTTTTTCACTCTTTGAAAGACAGAAGAATTTAAGCCTATTTTGATTCCAGAACCTGAGAAAAACTCATAAGAAGGGTGATCTTAAGTGCTTATGAAGCAGCCCATTCTTGGTTGTGTCCTGTAGGCAGCCCATGAGCTCTGATGTTTGTTTCAACTATGGGATTGGGATTTAACACCCACCAGCTGAAGATTTACTTCTCTCACTTTGGAGTGGTTGGTCATGGTTGACATTCTGCTCTGGGAATTGTCATCTCCCTAGCCATAGGCAAAGGCAGTAGCATAAAGTGCAGGGTCCAAGGCACAGAGATTTGAGCTGCTGGTGCAGAATCGTCTCTGCTGTCCCAATGGCACGTTTAGTGCCTGTTACAGTGTGTACCCACAGACTGTTTCCAATACTCAGCATCTTGCCAGCAGGGCAGTGCTCAGCCACAGTGATCAAAGATTTGCTATCAGTAACTTCTGCATCAGGTCTCCAGCACAATGGGATGAGCTTGTTTTTCTCTTAAAATAGGGCTGTAAACAGTGAAGCAGCGTGGTGCGCTGTCATGCAAAGGTCCCTCAGGGGGGAGAGCATCAGCACAGCTGTATCAGCAAGGTTAATCACACCAAATGGGGAGGTGATCTCCTCTACATCCAGCCCTTCCCACTGCCACAGCACCCCTCGTCTCCTAGTCAGGTACTCAGTGCTGCACCCATGGGGGTGTTTTATGGAGGGCTTCCCCATGGGGCAGAATCTGGTGGCTGAAACAGGGCAGACTGCTCTGTACAGAGCTCGGATCTCAAGGGGGCAAATCCCTTCCTGTACTAGTCTGGTGGGCCCTGCGTCAGTCTGCTGGTGACACCCACTTTTAACCCCGGCTGTAGACATGGAAGTTGATGAACCAGGTGTTGAAAAGGCCTAGATAAACAAGGTGATCTCCTGGACCCCTTTTTTTCCCTATGAAATGACATGTTTCCATTACATAAAAATCCCATCAAAGTGAGCAGATTCTAAAATTTTTCCTACTGTATGTTTTTGAACTGAGCTGTAGAAGGTAATGGGGAATTACATCCCTACCAAAGAGCTTAAAAAAACTTCAAAGAAGAAACAAAATCAGTTTTCACACACTATCCCCGAGTGGTGGAGGGTGAAATAACCTGGATGAAATGAAAACATGGCTGATATAGAACCACAGAAGTGGCACTGTGCAAACACACTTAATAAACACATTGCTGGAGCAGGGCAGCTTTAAACAATAGCTGGGCAAAGCAAGGCCTCATGTCAGCAGTGTATACTCTGAACCATGCACTCTGTGACACTGGCTTAGCCAAACTAAGGCAACACCTGGTTAATCCACAACCTGGAGAAACCATAAACCTATAATTAAAAGTTGACCCTAATTCAAATTTGATAGTTCTATTTCCTTTTCTGTTCTCTTTTTTTTTTTCCTGTTTTTTTTTCCCCCCCCTCTCTTTTTTCTCCTGTTTTTTTTTCCTTCTTCCTTTTTTTCTCTTTTTCTGTTCTCTTTGCCTCTCTTTTCTGCAGAAACTGTTCTTTTCTGTAAAATGCCATTGTTTTTATCAGTAGTGAATTATGCAAAACTTTTCCTTAGGACTGTATTAAATAAAAGATCTAGCAGTGGCATTTTTCTGTGTGAGCTTCAAGATTTCAGCCTGAAAATTTACTTTTAAGAATTATTTCTATCTGTCTCTTGAGGTATTTATGTTATACATTCTGTGCCTTTCTACAAATATGTCAATATTGAATGCTAGCAGTTTATGTCTTAGGACTATTTATAGCTTTCTGAATATTTCTTTCAAATGTTGAAAAAATAAAGAGTAACAACAATGCAGCATATAAAAATAGAGTTGCTCAGGAATGTATTATTCATAATGAACATGAGAACCTGTTTTTCCAGAAGAATTGGTCTGATTAAATCATTCACTACTAAGGCCGCTAGTTATTTTTTTTCTTTTTGTCTTTAGATTTATTTAGGGGATTTTTCTTTGTAATACATGGACTTGAGTGCCCATATTTGGTAAACCAGTGGGAAGCCACTAAATGAGGAATTATTTCATTTCACAAAATTTTTAGCAACTAAGCAATGTAAACACTATCGGTTAAATATGGCAAAGTTGCATATTTGTATTCCTTGGGCTATAGTTTGAAAAAAAATTCGAATTATTTTATATAACACTGCTTCTTACAGACTTCCTTTAAGTGAAGTATGAAAGCTGCAGTGTAAGCTTTATTGGCCTATAAATATGTCATTATAGTTGGACTACATTTATATGCTTTGGATTGTTGTTTAAGCCAAGAAAATATGTCTTTACAGGTTGACTTTTTATTGAAACCCTTTGAGGCATACAACAGAATGTATTTTAGACCAAGGTTATTAAAACAGCATTTTCATTTTTGCTGCAGACTCATTGTCAATTATGCTGCCACAAACTGTCTGTGGATAGGCAGTTATGAATGGTTTCATCTCTAAATGTGTCTTTAGAAAAAGAAATAAAAGATAGAGGAGTCAGAGCTGAAATTGAGAGAAGAGACTAAGGGGAAAATGATGGAATTTAGTGCTTGCTGGCTCTGTTGGTTTGGGTTAGGCTGTTCTGCAACACTGCCTGGGTTTATCCAAGGAACAAATGACTCCCACCAGCTGGAGAGGTGGGAGGTGCTGCTGCCCCGGGCTGGGCAGTCTGCATCTCCCTGGCTCACAAGTCTGTCATGACAGAGCTCTGGGTTTGGTCCCCAAACTGTCACTGCCACTCCTTCTATAGGTCCTTTGTGAGCCTTTATCGTGCCGGAATGGGTGGCTGAGGTTGCCATGCTGTGGGCGCTCCTGTTCCTGCACTAGCAGCATTAGTAAAGGGGAGAAGGAAGTTCTGGTGCTTACTGAAGGTGGTTTTCCTGCACTTGTTGCTTGTTCATTTCAGTCCAGTGAGGGGTAACCCAAGGGAAATTTAGCAGGAATCTTCTCCTGTTTTTCATTTCCCACAGTTGTGCATTTGGCGGGGTAAAATCTAGATCTTGTCTCTGGTAAATCCAGAAAAATCAAGTACTACTTCTAGCTGAGATTTCTTTTTTAGCAGTCCCCCTTTTCCAGTCCATAGGTGTTTTTTCAGCAGTTGTTTCCTACTTTGCTCTTTTGAACCCTGCAGTGGAGCTTGCTGAGCTGGGGCTGGGTGCTGCAGGACTGGATCATCCTCTCATTTCCTTCTTTTCTTTACCAGTTTCATTATTTGAATAACTTCATCTGGAAGATCCAGGCTCCTCATCAGATCTTATGTTGCCATATAAATTGGCCAATCTTTGGCAGATTACAGTGAGTTTGGAAGGAAAAGCAGAGTGAGGATGTGCTGTCTTGCAGGCAGCCACAGTGTTTGGCCCCAGCAGGCACTGAGCTCATGTGTGGACCTTCTGATTTCTCTTACCAGTGACCTTGCAACAGGCGTGGCTTCTCCAGGTGAAGTTTAGCAAGTCATAACATAGTCAAGCTATAATATTATCGAAACTGATAATCAGCATCTGTAGTGTGCTCAGACACTTGTGGTGACTTCTGAACTGGTGCCGACTCTCCTTTTTTGTTACTTGTCACATGCTGCTGAGTTCAGGCTTGCCTGGCTTAACTTCATGCAATAATTTTCTGACCAACTAATTGTTAGCTATTCAGAGTACTGGTACTTCAGATATTTTGTGCCTAAGTCATGCCTTTGACTGTCTTCCCCTCCCCTTCTCTGTTTGTCTGCACTCTTTGCCTCTTCCTTGTGCCTTCCTGTTCCCATTGCCCTAGCTAAATGCCATTTTGATCTTGATAAAGCTCCTGTAAATGTCGCATTATCCCATTTTCCCCTCTCTGCCCTTGTGTACCGTATGTTGTTTTTTGTCTCTTGGGTCAGGGTGACCTCCCTAACTCATTTTAACCAGCCCAATTGATACAGCTCTTTTGCTGTAGATGAGGCTATTACATGACTTGTCTGTTGTGCTCCATGGAGCCTGAATAGAGGAGAATGGCTCCCTTGGGGAAAAGGGACTCTGGTTTGGTGTTCTCTCCTGTGTTTGTGCAGCTCCTAGCACACGCCAGCACTGCTGCCACAGGAGGAGAGCGTTGGCCGTGGAGCAACGCTGTTGGGATTGCTCTTCAGAGAGCCCATGGAGCAGGAAATCTTTCTTTGGTCATACCTCTTCTTTTGGTTTAGTCTTACCATGTTTGGGATCAGAGATTACCTGAATGCTGAGCAGACAGTCTTGCCTGAAGAGGGCAAATGTTTATTTTTATTACTTGTCAACCAGCTGGTTTACAATAACTAATACTTGTTGGCTTGGCTTGTTGTCTCTAATTGCTGGCTGCCTTTTAAATACTGTAAGGTGATACTTTTTTTAGGTGCTGTTCTATCCCCAATAATCTTATGACAATGCCCTGTTTTCTCCTGGATGTGACCTTACCTGCAGTAGAGTTTTGAGGTGCCTCCTCCTCACTTCCATCTCTCTGGAGCTGCAGTTGCTCTCTCCTTCTCCATCCTCCCTGGAAGGAGGTTGGTGAGGGAGGTTGGCAGGTCCTTGGGAAGTTGTCCGTAGCCACCTGGTCCTTCCCAAGGCCAGGTGTTTGCCCAGGCTATGATGGAATAATTTAAGTGCTGTTAATTTCTTCCTTTCTCTGGGGACAGCCTACTTCATTACAGAGGAAACATATGGGGGTGACAAAAACATTTTACTATTCAGCACTGGCAGGGGAAGCCTTTCATTCACCACTGGATTGTGTTGAGCTTCTTCTAATAGAGGCTCTTGAAAGGAATTTTAACACCACACATCTCAAACTTCAAGCGTGTCTTATCAAAGAGGTGAAATTTGAATTTCTTCTCAAACTTTGACCTGCCTTTGAGCTCTTATAAAAGGAGGTTGTAGCGTTCCCCCGGGGAATTGGGGAGGTGAGTATTTTTATTCTTTGAAATGTGGAAGATCTGCCAAGAAATGTAAACAAAATCCCACGTAACTTCTCTCTAGGTAGCCCCTAAATCACGGTGCCTTTTCCCCACCCCCACTGATTCCTGCAGCAGGAGCAAGCTAACGTGATTATTAGAATTGTGCTGATAGCAGTTGTCACTGTGTCAGCCTGTTCAATTATGTATTGGCATGACATGGCACTTGGGTGGTGGTGGAGAGCACAGCCATTTGCAATTGCAGTTCTGGTCTATTCAGAGACATCAGGGAAGGACTCACTGCTGCAGAACAAGAGAGGAGGAAGAGTTAAATTCTGCTGCCTGGTGAAGCTAGACAGAACTGCCCCGCGTTCTCCTAAAGCTGAAGTTGCAGCAGTTTGCACCATCAATAAGAGTTTTGTTGCAGCCTTGGGCTGGAACAGGAGTAGCCTACGTAATTGCTAACTAAGTAGATAAAAAATAAAGAGCATTCACAGATAGTGTGAAAGCAGCCAGTGTGGGACAGTGTCCCTTTAAAAATGTTTGACAGCTTTTTTTATTTTTGTCTGTTTTTAGCACCGAGATTGATCTTGCCAGGCTGTGTAATAACCCACATGTGTCTGCTCTCCAGGATTTTTTCCCTTCTAGTCACTCTTGGATCTTTCATTTAATTCTTACTGACCATGAGGTTTTGTTACAGTAACTGAAAACGTGTGCCTCCTGGTGCAGTGCTGCTGTGCTCCTAATCTGACTTCATCTCAACGTCTGCTTTTTTTTTCCTTTTTTTTTTTTTTTTTTTTTTTTTTTTTTTTTTTAGGGTGCTGCTTTCCTCCCCAGCCTTCCCTCTAGTTTCCGTCCCTGCCCATATTGTTTCTGGGTCCCAGAGGGACCCAGTTTGGGACGCCTATTGTTTTATGTCCCTGTGCTTCCCTTGACCAGCGCTGTGGAGGGAGGTGGTCAGCAGCCTCCTCTGTGTGCCATGGCTGCTGGTTAGAGCTGTTGGTCCCTCAGAGGTAACTGATGCCTTTTTCCTATATTGTATCTTTCCTACACAGCCAGCCAAAAATTGACTGAGTACCCAGGTCTATAAACTGACCACCTATATAGTGTTGTGGTAGAGTTAGGTGGGCCCTGAGGACAGGCTCCTTTCCTTGCCTGCCTGCTTTCCTGTGCTGTAATTCTGCACTGTCTGATCCCAGGACTTGGAAGTCTCGTGGTCATCTTTGACTCTGAGTGCTCTGTTAATCAAGTTGTAACTGCCTTTGGACCAGCTCATGAATCATTCTGGCTTGCAACCTATGCTGTGTGCCAAGATCCTCAGGCTCTTCTCTGGTGCAGTTGACATCATGAACAGATCAGGGTGTCAGTCCCCACCAGACAGAATGAAAAGATCAGACCCAGCTGACTCAGCTCCTCCCTTCCAAGTTACTCTTCTGAGTTGCCTCTTCATTACTCCTGTGCTCAAAAAGGTGCAATGTGCTTTTTGTTTACAGGTACGCTGCAGTGTGCCTGGCTTGTCATCATCTGTGCTCCTAAATTTTAGTCCAGTTGTGACTGCTGTGTTACAGAAAGACTAGGGCTTGTTCTCTGAGGTACAATATTCATCTTATAGATGGCCCATCTTGAGCCATGGGTTTTTATCAGAGAAAGCATCCTTTGGTCATCTGAAATTGAAAGAGACTTGCTTTTTCTCCCCCTTCTCCTAATTTCCCAAGATCATTTTCTAGCACAGAGGCACAGAGGAGCAAAAGCTCAAAGCTTTGTGGGACTGTAATGCCAGAAAATGTCCCTGGTAGCATTTGTGGGGACCTCAGCAACAGGAGGTGGTGTTGCCCTCAGCTTGCTGAGGCAGAACTTAGCTTAGACAGGTGAGGGAAGGTGGGAAATGAGCTGCATAGGAAGAAAGGGAAGGTGTTGTCTAGAGTGTGGGAAAGGGCTTGGCTCCAGCAGCAAATACTTCTTCTCAACGTGGGCAGGCCAGGAGTCTGCCACAGAGTTGTGTGTCACTTCTGTGAGCACCTAGAGGGTCTGTATGGGTATCTGGGAGAAGACTGTGGTTCCAGCATCCTTGCTCTTGGTAAAACTGAGTTTTAAGACTCTTGGTATCAATAGGGGGGTTGCTTTATCTATTTTGGTTTGGTTCATTCTGCTGTTTGCTGCTTTGATCATCTCTGCATGATGAGACCAGTGATGGATGAGGGCGTTTGGCAAAGAAGAAGTTAAATCTGGTATGGGTATAAATTGGAGTGCAGTTTGTGAAAGTGGGTGACAGAGAAAGTGGATATTCAAAAAGAGCATTGTGACATAACCTTTATTTACTTAATTTAGTAAAATCTACCATGTAAAAAGAAGTTCCTCCTTAATTTTATTGCTAAGAATAATTTGCTTGTAAAAATGAGTCCTCATCACTGTAACACTTCAGCTTGGGTCTGTCTTGCTCTTTTACATTGTGAAGGACGAATACTTAATGGCATAAAGAAGCTTTTGTTAGTGATAGATAATATGTATTATTTTAGCAGGAGTGCATTTCAGCAGCTTATGAAAAATCAGGGTGAATTTTTACATATGTGCACTGCTGCATATTTGATGTATGTAGAAGCTGAAATTCAAAGTAAGCTTCTAGAAGAGCACATATTTAATTTTTCTAAACATTTAAATGTATGTATCACACCCTCATTTTAAGATGCCAGTTAATGACTTTATGAGGATGTTGGCAGCCAGAGCATTACATGTGGTTTGAGAAATGTGTCTGGATATGCTTGGTAAGCAGTATTGTTCTGACAGTGTACTAAAGGCCATCTTCAATTTGACTGTGCTCTACTTTGTTATGCTGTGAAAGAAAAAGATAATTCAGCAGAGCATTGTGCTGTCGGCTGGAGACACCACACTTCAGAATACAAATATTACTAAGGATAAATGAATCATTAAAGGAACAGTAGCATAAAATATCTGATGAATGAACTCCAGGAGTCTCTACTTGAATAAATTTAGCATTCACGGACAGTACCATAATATGTGAAATAATAGTATCAGTTCTACATTCAGATGCCAAAAACATTTATGGACCCAGAATAATTGTGAATTACAAGGCTATAAATACATAGAGGGGATTTGGTGATATCATAATAAACCATGAGAAAGATGCTAGGCTGGTTTCTAATGTTACCAGAACCTTGAGATATATTTACAACCTTTTTCACACTCCTGCAGTTTTAGGGGGTAATTCTCCTCTCACAACACGTTCGTCATTCCCATTAGTGCCAAGGGGAGTTATGCATGTGTGCCATGAGTGGAATAGATCCCCATGTGTTGGACAATTCAAGGATCCTGTAACAAATAGAAAATCTGATTTAAGAAAAAAAAACTGGGAAAGGTTCCCTCTTGTCCTTCTCCAAGTTCCCTCATGTCCTGTTTTGCTCCTGTGAACGAGGCTTGTGAATGGAATATAGGTAAAGGATGACAAGGTAACTGCTGTGTTCCTCAGTGTTTTATCTGCAGCTGCATCATTTTTTTCACTTTTTATTACTGAAAAATGAAACAACCAAAGCCCAGATGTTCTGGTCCCAGGTTTCTTTAAAGTGCAGGATAATGCATTTTAAAAGCATATTGTAAATACCCAAGGGAAGGCTGGGATTGTCAGCCTGTCCACCAAAAGGAGGCTTTGCTGTTGTGATACCAGATCCGTGCCTGATAAGAACAGTTAATTAGGAACTGGGGCTGAGCCTGACGTGATATTTAGGAGTATGTTCAGCTTTCAGCGTGTCCCTTCTCACCTGTTTGTAATCAAGCCTAGTGTCCCCTGCCTTCCTGAATTGTGGTAGTGACAGAGTCTCCACAGGTACTTACTGTCAGTTCACACATCTCAGTATCAGATGGGTTACAGCTCTGAAGCTGCAGCACCCCTTCCTCTCCTAGCATCTTCCCTCAGCCAGCTGTATGGTGTTACTGGCCTCCTTCTTCTTCTCAGTCATCTGCAGAACATGCATATTCAGCCCAGTGCAGAGCAAGTCTGCTCAGTAATTCCACATTCCTTTGTGTTGCAGGAGGTCTCTCCACTGCCCAAGCTGCAGTCTCTCTGCTCATCCTTCTTGCAGATTTATGCTCCTGGCTGTACATCCAGCCCTTCTGGGGCATTTGTGGTATTTGCAGGGTGAAGGGTCTATGGCTTGGTTGACATCCCTCCATGTGGTTCCTGTTTCACTTTTTGAGTCTTGGTAGACTAACCCCCTGACATCAGCAGATGAATCACATCCTTGAGATATATCCTGGACCTTTCATCCTTGCCAGCTGATGAAGCAGAGAGAAGATAATTACAGGACCAAAAAATAACAATAGTGACTTCGTCATCAGAAAGCAGGGATCCTGAGCAGCCTCAGAGGTGTAGCAAGTGTCAGTGATACAGGTTCTGACCTAGCTAGTCTCTGGATTTGCTTTGATCATTCCTGGTTTATTTCTTTCATTGTCTTTCTCTCTTGGACTTGTTCATGTTTTTGCTATGGTAAGGTCATGGGATTATTGATGATTTATTTTTAGTTAGTTGCTGGTGACTTTTACTTGGTATTCTTAGCAATATCTGTGTGAGCTGTCATGGGAAACCCGATAGACAGGGTGTAATGCATAGTTAATGCGTGGCTTTTTCTCTTTAATTATTTTAAAACCACAGTCTCCACTTTTCTTTCACACTAAATATTTCCAGATTAAAAGCTTTGTGGGATGAAAATTAAATTATAAGGTATTATGAAAATCTATTTCAAGAATCTCAAATGTCTCAGCTCTGTCTTTACTTTTAGTTTTCTTACTCCGTGAATGACCCTTACTTGTGGCAGTGTATGTCAGTATATACTTCTAGTTTTGTTGCACAGAGCAATACATAGCTGAAAAAGTCCTTTTACACTTGTTTTTAATCCTCTCTTCAGATACATGAAAATGTGGCCCCATAAATTCTGTGGTACAGTAAGAAAAGAAAAGAAAAGAAAGGGGAAAAAAACCACAACAAAAAACGCTACCCAAATAATTTTGGCAGTTCAAATGCAGAAACTAAAAATAATTTAATCTGCAGTGTGAACATAGTTTCATATTTATACTAGCATCTGGCCTCAGGAATTGCATACTCCATTCTTTAAATAGCTTCTCTCTGGCTCTTGAATGCTTGGTGACTAGAACATTACCCTACAGTCATACACCTTGTTTACATTTTTCTGTTAAAAGGCAAAAGAACTTACAGTACTTCAAAACACTGGTACGAGCTCCCTCCTCTCTGCCTTGGAAAAGAGAAGTTAAAAAGAAAAAAAAGAAAGAGTGGTCTGAAAGTACGTTTTAAATTTAGTTTTCTCAGTTTGCTGCTGGGTACATATTTTACTGTCATTTGTATAAAAACCTAGAAGAAAAAATTTCCAAAGAAAATGTGTGCCATTCCAGATGCCCAACAGTAGTCAAACACAAATTTATGTACACATTGTTTGTATGTTTGTTTTTACTCCAGCAAATGTCTTTGTCTTTGCCTAGAGGCAGCGAATCTTTTTTGTTACTCGTATGATGGAAATAAGGAGTAGGCCTCTGTGAACAAAAAATATCAGGATAATGTAATGAAAAGGTACACACGAGGAATGGGTGGCTAATGATTAGCTTCTTGCAATCTTTTGGGACAAAGTATCTTTTTATAGTTTTATGATCCTTGCCAGCCCAACTGCAGAAGGAATTGCATTTTCAGAATTATATATTTGAAACTTCAGCTAAGCTTTACAAATTTAGTAGATCCCTATTTGGCATCTGTTGGTGAATGTAAGTAAGTGCAGCCTAATATTCTTACTGCTATTTTTTCATTCACATGTCTTTGAGGTGAACCTAGGAGCAGAAGAGAAAATATCCCATTTTTAAACCTTAATCCAGAATCCATTTGTATGAGTCACTAAAACAAAATCATAGTGGTCTGGCTAAAAAAGGCTTCATGTCTAAAGAGAATGTTTCTTAAAATGCTGGCACATTTCCCACAATGGTTCTTGAATGTGTTGTGCTATTGTAAAACATCAAAGATTAGATCCTGTAGTTTTGTGGGGGGTAGGCTCGTGGTATTTCAGTGGGCAGGTCAGCATGAATGAAGGTGGGGGGCTTGTTCCTTGAGAGGTCTTTGGCCCAGTCAGCTACTCCACTTCTCCCTGAGGGGACCCTTCCAGCTCAGGTAGGGAGAGCTTGAAGGAGCATTTAATTTTCATGTGGTAATTATTCAGTGTTGTGCCACAGGCTTAGGCTTGCTGCTGTGGTGCAGTAAACCTTGCAGCAGTTGTGAGTGGCAGGAAAATTGGGTCCTGTGTGCCCTAGTGAAAAGTTTCAGGAGAGTTGTTTTGTTTTTCCTGCTCGGCTATTACGTACCTCAGCAGCCTCTGGGTTAATCCTCCCCCTCAGATTTTGGGTGCTCAGTGCCATTTTCTGTAGGCTTCAGAATAGTCTGACATGTGTGAGAAGGTCAGAGATGAGGCCAGACTCTGCCACAGCCTCCAGCTTTGATGCTTCTGTGGTGGAGCAGGAGAAAAGTGGTAGAAAACTGCAGTGGGAGCAGGGATGGGGATTGCTGGATGCAGAGAAGCAGCCCTTATTGCTACCTTGCCACTTGAATTTTTTGGTGAGCGTGGTTTGGGGTGTTTTGTTAGCCTTTCCAGTGGGAAGGTTCTGTGCTGAGTTTTTACTTTGTTTTTTAGTCGTGGGCCCTTTGACTTGCATATAATGAATGTGAATGGCTTTGGATTTAGCCTTTGGTACTTGTGGATACCATGTGATTCTAAGGCACAAAATACGTGATTTATTGGGTAAAGCCTATTTAATATCTTAAAAGCATAGAGAAGGAGATCAAATGAGAGTATGGCAGCCTTAAAATATATTCCCTGACAACATACTTAAGATCGTTTAGGTCTATATGAAATATACAGGAAATGAGGCCAATTTTGTCCTTGCTATTTTGATGGCAGGGTGTTCTGGAGAGACAGAGTGTGGACAGGAGTTCATGTGTTTGATAACATGAACCCTGCACACTTGCACAAATGCAACAGGAGCATTTTGCACATTCTGCAGCAGAAACTCTATTGGTAGCTTCTCTACCTTGTTGAGAGATTTTTAACTGATCAGACGTTGGCAAATCCGTACACGTTAGAATGAAGAGTAATTCACTCATTGCTGACCAGTTGGTGTATGGCATTTGCACAAGGCAGTACCTCTTTGCCATCTCTGTCAGGCTGGGGAAGCACAAGGAACTGATTCTTACCAGGCAGAGATGAGGAGAGGCTGCTGTTCTGCATTGCACCATCTTCCTGCCATTACCTTGTGGAGTGAGTCAATGTAAAAGTCAGAAAATGTTTACATGTTTTTTACCTGGAGAATACTTGTAAAGTGTTACTTCTAAACCAAGAGACCCTCATAAACAGTGCAGCAGAAGAGCAGTTGCCAGAAAGACCTGTAATGGTTTCTGATCCTAAATGGCTGAGTGTTCAGGACAGACTACTTAGGGTATGGCTGATTTTCTTGATTACGAAAGTAACTTTCTGCTTTTTAGGAAAAAAATGCAATTAGTGTTCTTATTGGAAGCATAACAACAGTGCTGGGAAATTTTGTTGTCTAGGCTGTGAAAACACGTTGAGTACATTTGTCAAAAAGCCTTATATGTATACCTTGCTGGGCATGTGGTAAATTTTTTACTTGAAGTCATGCAACATTTCTTGAGTAGAAGGTATTTTTAGTTGCACGTGTAACTGAGGTTTTGAAAACTTTCAGCTGGGTGAGTAGAAACTTGGGAAATAAGCTGTGGTTCAGTTTTCTCTGATTTTCACCGTGGTTTTGTCACTTTTGCTACGTATGGTGATCTCCATCTGAAGTGCAAGCTCTGGGGAAACAAAAGTCCTTGGCCCCAGTGCCACAGGTACTGAGTGTCACAGGTGGTATAAGGAGTGCTCTGAGCTCGATGTGACTGGCAGGGCACTTAGACTTCATCACTGAAGGTTATCAAGGCATGACAGAATGGGATGGTGTTCACAGAAAAATGGCACTGCAGTTTTTCATTTTTTTTTCTCCTTTTGCTTCAGACTGTGTCAGCGTGGATTGTATGTAGGAGTTTTGTGTGTGCCTCATGGAGTTATTTGCCCCAGCTACCCACAAGAATTTCCTACCAACTCCATTTCCCAGTCAGTTCACTGGTCAGGTTGCCCAAACCAGAACAGGAGACCAGGCTCCTTGGAGGAGTAACAACAGCCACAACTTTCTTTACCCTGTGTATTCCCTTTCACCAAATGAAATAACACCAGTTCCATGCCAGTGACTGCCACCTCAGCCATCCTTGCCACAGTGTCTCAAATTAATAAATGAATGTCCTGGTGTATGATTATGTGTCTCTGGCTGAGTTTTGTGTCCTTCCCACTGAGCCTGGAGACCTGCTGTTGCAGGGCTCGGGTGATGTGCTCTCCCAGGGTCAGGAATCTTCAGAGCAGCAAAGAAAAGCAGCTTCTTCAGTATCTTTCCTGGATTTGACTGTGAGGTCGGGAGCTTTGGAGAGTGTTTTTTCAATCACTGTGTAACTGACAGAGATAAAGCTTCTTCCTCCTATCAAGTGAAAAAGTGTGGCTTGGAAGTCACAGTGAGGACCACGCTGGGGCATACACTGGCTTGAGTAAGAAAAGATGGGTCATTTGCTACTCATTGTGACTTTTCCAGATGTTACTCTCTGTATCCCCTCTTTCTCAAAGCCCTCTGATATCACAGGTTTGAATTGCAGGGGGGCTGTGGCATCCCCAGGCTTCTCCTGGTGCTGGAGGAAGCAGCCCATGGCCTGGGACTGTAGTGCCTTGCATCTCCCAGAAATTCCCATTTCACTTGCACCTGGTATCAGTGCACCCTGAAATTTACTGAGTTGCTCATCGTGAACACCATGGTTACTGTGAAATAAGTAACTATTCTTTTGCATATTCTTTTCTTCCTGGGCATTGTAGGAATTAGTGCATCAGTTGAGTACTCATGAGAATGGCAAGACAAGAGAGAAATGTTACGGGTCATTAAACAAACAACCAACCCTGCCTTCATTTTATTGAAGGTACCTATAAATCTCATCAGTTTTCTTCTTTACAGTTAGTTGACCCGAGGATCTGTGTGAAAGATCAGGCTGTTAGCTTAGGCAAGTTAGATTGTTTTAAGCAGCTGTGAACTAGTTTTATGATGCTACCAGCCTATTTCCTTTCCAGAAAGTAAAAGTTTCAAGTAGGCCCTGAATCTGGTTTTTCACACACAAGATCATTTTGCTACCCATGACCTAGAAACCGACAGTGAATGTATAAATTATGGGCAAAAAGAAAATTCTGAATTGGCTGTGAGGTGAATGGAAGTTGAATAATTCCCTCAACTTCAGCTGGGATGAAAAAGAAAAGATCACTGAATTCTAAACCAGACTTCACTATAGACAAAGAAAATGTTATTTTAGTGTAGATTAAACTTATGACTAAGATATAGAGGGATTATTGTTTCTGTTTCAGATGTAATTTCATGCCTGAGAATTTACATTGAAGGCAAACTGGTCTGGATCACATTAGCAAGGGCCCTGTTCTGCTGTCAGTTTAATTAAATGGAAACTGCTGGCAGGGAGACCTGAGTAGGTTTATAGAAGCAATACTATTTTGTATGTTGGAACAGGAAACTGTTAGGTCTTCCAGTTTGAAAGGGACACAAAAATAAAACCTGCGATTCATTCTTGTTTACAAACTCCCAGCTAGTATACAATGACCTTACTTAGTGATAAATTAACTGCAATTACACGTTATATGTAGTGGGCTTTACAATAGCTGCAGACTTCAGAGTTATGAAAACCGTGACCTTTGACTGGGAGGTTAGAACACGAAGTTTTTCCAAACAGTGCCTAGATCTTCAAAAGTATTCATGTTTCCTTCCCGGTTTCATGTGAGTAGATTGACAAGATGTGCAGTGGGTGTTCTGTTTGCTCACCACAAGATTGTTGTCAGGCAGAAACCCCCCAAAACAAAAAAGCCCTCCCTTCAAGAACATTGATTTATCTGTTAACTGTGCCTGGCATGCTGCCTTTTGGCTTTGATTTCAGAGAGAAACATATTTGGTTACTTTAATAGGCAAAAGCACTGAACCTGACTTGTAGGGAAAAAAATTGTTTTCTTTCCCTTTTTCAGTTCTGTTTATCGTATCTTGATGTTCTGTATCGTAATTGTGCAACAGTTCCAAGTTGGAGTAAAGAAAAGTAGAACTGCATCTCAGACTTCATCAGCCTCATTATTTGAGAGCCAGCTTTTCTGGGTGACTCACTGGGACTGAAAATGAATGTTTATGCTGGTTAATAGCCACCCTGTGACACCAACTCTGATGATATCAAATATCTGTTTGTTCTCATGAATTGTTCACGTGACCTATTTATATAGGTGTCTTCTTTTTATTTATACTTCTTTCTTTCTTTTAGAAGTCTTTGTTTAGTTTGAGTTTTCTTGCTGCTTCCACCCTGAACTTGCTTGTTCCCCTTTTTTTTGCTTGGTTAGATATGTTGAAGCAGAAGGGGATTTTCTTCCTCCTATTCTTTGACCAAAAAAATTCAAGTCTTACCAAAGAAATTCAAGTCTTACCTATTTTCAGCTACTTCTCCAATTTATGTCACAACATGTGAGAATAAAAGTTGAGAATTTGAGAAAGTAAGTTTTTTTTAATAATTTTACAGTATTTGTATCCTTCGTTGTATATATTCCTGTAGTAATCTTTGAGAATAATACAGTATGTGTGTGTGTGTGTGTGTTTATACACAGCTGTATGAGTTGCTGAGCTCTGATATGCATAAAGCACTTGGCCAAAAGAGTATCTTTGTGAAAGATTTGACATTCTTCATGTAAGTAACGAAATATATTGTTTGAGACCAACAAAGCTAAAAAGAAAAAGTAGGGAGAAGAAGAGATTATTTTTTTTTAAATAAACTGTAGTAGCAGCAAGAAAAACAGAACAAGAAGGTTCTTGGAGATCTCCATCCTTGTAAACGCAATGTTTTTTCTCAATGAAGCTGGTGCAGGAATCTGTGTTTTAATGTCAGCTTCATCCATGCTGTAGCCTGGTGCCTTCTGTGAGCACACAGCTCAGCATGGCTGGAAGATGGGGATGAGGCTTGGAGAACTGTCACATGCATGTAGGTGGGGGGAGGGAGGTAATGCCTAGGACACTGTCCCTGTCTTTGCCCGTTGCAGGAACATGAAGCAGTCAGTCCCAGAGCACCCCACTGTGTTTCCATGCACTGGGGGGCACCATTTGTGCTCATCTCTGCTTGGTCCCCTGCCTCAACTGGGCAATGGTCTCCTGGGGGACATCTCCCAGTGGCAGTTGCTTGGCAATAATTAAAACCAACCAGCAGGCAGCAAACTCTCCTCAAATCCAGGGGCTGTCTGTCAAACCTGCCCCCCTCACTTAATTTTCCTGGGACAGACTCATGGGCAGGCCATGGAGGAGAGGGCATTGGCAGCCCCAGCCAGCTGGGAGCTCCTGCCAGGGCCACTGTCCCCACTGGTGACAGGGGTTTTGTGCCCCCCTCACCTCAGGCTTTTCAGAAGAGGGAGTGTGCTGGGGGAGCACCTTCCCTGAGGGTCCTGTAGCTCCCAGTGCTGCACCCAAGAGCTAGGCTGAGTGTAAGCTTACGTATTTATGCTGGTGTTTGAATAGGTTGTGTTATTTCCTCAAATTAATTTATATTCTGACCCATGGAGCTTCTCTCTTTTTCCTGATTCCCCTAATGGGCTCATCAGAGAGCAGAGAGCAACTGCTTCAGTTTAGCCCCAGACACGGGCTAAACGCAGACACCCCCAGCTCTCACCTACAGGTCCTGGGGGCAGAAAAAGAGCAAGGAAGGGTCAGTTTCTTCTACTCCTGACTGTGGTGAGGTAAGAAGTGCAGAGAGGTCAGGGAGGAGTTAGTAAATTATTTTGTTCGGATGAGTTGGAAAATATTTGTCAAGCTGGGATAAAAAATGCTCAGTTGACTGCTTCCACAGTAAGGAGGGACTTCAGCCACCTCCGTCCAGGGCTCCCAGCATGACCAGCTGCACCAGCAGTGGCAGCCAGTACTTGACCCCTAAACCTGTGGCCCACCTGGGCTGGCTGCAGGGGATTCAGAGCACTGTGTGTTTCCCTGCACTGGCTCCTGTTACCCTGGTCTCATCATCTGCAAGGCAGACACATCTCTTGTTCTACGGAGTAGTGGGTTTCCTTGGTGCAGCTCTGCTGGTGGTGTTGGAAAGCTGTAAGGAAGCAAAATCTTTTCAGATTCTTTTCAGGTCTTTCAAGGCACTCTGGAAAGGAGAAAGAGTTGCCCAGTTGGTGGTGAGAGTCAAAACTGGTAAAAACTTTCAGTGTCTAGAAAGTAAACTGAGAATCTTTCCCAGCTTTTTTAATTTTTCTCTTCCTGTTCTGCTGCATGACAGAACTTTAAATAATTATGTTGATTTATGATTACAGGTATTTTAAAGCTGTAGTATGCTGTAACAAAGCAATGCCAGCTTATTGTTTCTGGCCCTATCCAATTATACAATTGAGTTAAGGCATGTAATAATGCTATAACAGAAATATCCATCCTGATGGATTGAATTTCATGAAGTACAACACAAGAATATTTATAGCTCTATTCTTAAAGCCACTTTTAGGTCATAATATGCCTCTATGATATGGCCTTTAAAGACAGGAAAAAAATAGGAAACTTTTCTCGGTCTAACCCCAAACCTACCACAACTGAGTGCCTACAAGGGGAGGAGGGTGCTGGCTGATGGTAAGCAGAATATGATAGAACAGAGTAATTATTTCCGCTAGAAAATGAGGATCCAGCATTACTTGTACAGTAACACAAAGTCATTATTTGGCTATGCCACTGTAATGAAACAATAAAGATCATACCTAATTTAAGCATCGTGTCCCAAGAGACTTCTTGTTCTCCTTCTACCATTTTGGCTATTAAAACAAATTTAAATTGCCGGTCTAGTTTCCCACTGCTTTTTAGAGAGTGGAGTTGGCAAAGCCTCCCCTCCTCCCAGCTCTGTTTAAATGTAGACCTTTGGCATTCCAGAAATCTGACCTTGTTTGTAGGGAATGGCTCGTTTTTCTATAATGTAATATGAAGCACTCTTGTGTTTTGATTCCATGAACTAGAGAGTTTAATGTTCCAGCTTGCCATGATAAGGATATGATCTGGTTGAGATAGAAACACTAAAGGAAATTAGCTATTGTACTATTCTTTAACATGTTGTTCGCCTAGCAGTTTCATTTAGAATCATTTTGAATAATCTTGGAGTACCCCTTAAAAAGGATTTTTTAACAAAAATTGTTTTTTGTTGTTGGCTTGGATAAAAAGTGGGGCTTTAAGATATTTCTGCTAAAATAAATGTGAGGCCGCCTCATTTATAGTCAGCATGCCTTGATTACTTGCAGACATGCTGGAAATTTACATGCGCTTTTCTCCATTATAAAACACTGATCTGTTCAGATCATTAGCTCCCTCATGACTAGAGTTTGGCAGCAAGCCAAGGCAGGCTAAATCTGTAGCTGTAAATCGTGAGTTGAAATAGCAGAAAGTGGATTTGTAACTTAAAAAGTGTAAACAGTTTGGAAAATGAAGTAATTTTAGAGAATGATTGATTGCCTTAAGATTGCACTTTAAATTAGCCTAGGGTCTCCAATGCAGATATAGGCACTAACTGCTTGTTATATATTTTCACTTTCCTTTGGAAGAATAGCATTGTTGGTAGGCTTCTAAACAATGTATGCTTCTCCTAGGGTGACCTTTGAGGAAATGAATAGTTTTATTGTATGTCCATTACTTTGCCTGAAACAACATTTTTGAGTTATTAATTTGCTGTGGTCTATAAATAAAGGAATCAAAATGCAAAGCAGCTGTATTATGCTGCGCATAGTTCATCAGACTTGTGCTTAAACATCACCACTTGAGATTGATAATACGCTGCATAAATAATTTCTTTCCCTCTGAAAAATAAGCAATTTTTTTGCCTAGCCTCAAGATTGGTCCTTGAATCGTGTTGAAGCAAAAATTGAGATTATTTTTAGCACAAACAATTAGTGGAAATTCTGGGGAATCGGCACACTGCCTTCACTATTTCAAGGACCCTGGTTCACTTAATTGTGTTGTTGAGAGTCAGAAATGCACTGACAAGGGTGCCTGGAGTAAGAAACGTGGGATTCGGATGGTCAATATTGTTTCTGTCTTGTCTCCACGTGGATCCTGCACATGTTGGTGCTCTCAGCACCTCTCTGGAACAGGAGTGGTCCCTGCAGCACCCTGCACCACAGGGTCCTCCATCCTTAGGAGATGGCAGTGCCAGGGAGCGAGCACTTGGTGCTGGTGACGCCCGGCAGCCGTGGCCAGGGAGGGGGACCCTGGTGGCATGGGAAACGTGTGGTTGTGGGGAGCATGGGCGTCAGTGGCACACTGAAAGGAAAGGTGTCACCAAGAGGCACCTTCAGGAACGTGAAAAACATGTATTAGATTTGGGAGTTTTAAAAGCTTAGTGTATAACCTGCCAGCTCCATCTGCAGTGGTTGCGAGGAGCAGCAGTGGGAGATCCTGCAGCTGACTCAAGGACACGTGTGCCATTCAGTATCTGTGTCTTGCAGATTCTGGCTTTTCATGAACAGTGCCTGAAACAATTTCCTGCTCTTTCCCAAGGACATACAAACCCCATCGTTTACGTGTTCCTGTCTGCCAGGGCAGTCACAAAGGTCTCTAGTGTGGAACACCTCAGTGTAACTGTGGGCATGTAACTTCCATGTGTGTACGAAGTGTACATGTGCTGTGTGCTGAGGGCTGCTGCCTTCTACTCTCACACATTCTTCACACTTTTGGCTCTGCTAGAAAGGGAGTCTGAAACTGTTTAATCGATACTAGTTGTGGTTACAAGTCACAATAAATAGATATGACCACTTGTAGAGAATATGTAACAAAAACTTTTACAATTTTGTATCAGAGTGTTTTTTTCATCTCTCTCCTTGCCCTAGATTTGGTATCTGGCATTCAGTTGTTACAAGGCTGTGTTTTGTCGTTCTTCTGGAAGCTCCTTTCCCAGAGAGTATTTCTTCCCACTCTTATCACCCCTCTTTGATATTCTTTCCTCTCTCCCTCCACGTTTGAAAGGAAGATTTTGCACTTCTGAAAGAGGTATGGCTGAGAGGCCTGAGCACAGGTCTGGCAGCTGGGACCTGCTGGGAGCTGAGCTCAGTGACTCATTCGGTGGCCTTAAGCAAGTCAGAACATCTTTGATGAGGTTATTTCATATGTAAAACAGGGGAAATAATACTTATCTATCTACCTGCCTCATAGGAATGCCCTGAGGACTAATTTGCGTCCATTAAGTACTTTGAAATAGACAGTGATATCTATTATTAGAGCACTCTCCAGACTAGTGGATAGTATGTTAAGATTGCTTTCTACTTGATAGGCTTCTCTGCTGGGTGTGGGACCAAAACCCATCTGGAGCCAAACGCAAGCTACATGGTGTTTTCTGGAAGACTGGCAGGGCTCTGCCAGGCCCTTTCTGGGCAGATTCACTGGAGACTGATGCTCTTGCTGAAAACTTGGAAAGAGAGTTTACCTAGAGAAAAGAGTGGGAGGATACTTGCTTGTTCTTCTCAGCTCATAGGCATAACTTGTCCTTAAATCCTTTCTCACCCTGCCTCCACCTGAGGCCTTTTCAGATAATTCAGGTGGCATGGCTTCTTCTCTTCTTCAGGAATTGTTTCCTGGTCCTGCAGAAAAGAAATCCTGTATTAGCTCTCAGGAGGAGCATTGGGCTGGGCTGGTAGGTTCCCATCGCAGAGAGCCCTTTCTTATTCAAAAGGCCATTCCTCTTTTTTGAAGAGTAAATGCTTGTATTCTTTCCCTTCACCGGGTAACAGACTCCTCTGCAAAATCCTTAGAAGACAAAATCTAATTTGGGGGATAGGTTACTAAACTGCAGCTGTTTGTCTGCTAAAGTCTGGGAGTCTTTTCATCATTGTAACGAGGAGGGTTGTCATCTGACTGGCAGCTCCTTTTGTTCTCTGGTGCATCTTCTCTCACTGTATACTTTTGTACCTCTCAAGATGCCATAATAATCTAGTTCAAAGAACCCAGCCCTGTTCTCACTGAAGCCCACAAGCCTGGTCTTTCTACCAGTGAGACTAGGACTCTGTCCAAGTTGACTTGAGAGGAGCTTTATTTCTCTCCATTTGCTCCTCATGCGTCTCAGGCCGTGAGTAATGTGCAATGAGACAAGAAAGCCTATGTGATTTTTTCCAAGGGAATTTTCTATGTTTTAATAATGTTAATGAAATTGCTTAACACTTCATCAGATTTTTCAGTGTATATTGCTGGGATTGTGATGCCTCCCTGTTCGGGCACTGACTTTTCTTCGGTACCAGAAGACACTTCCCTTAGAAATGAGACTGAGGGCTTGAGCCTTCGGTCCAGTGATTGCACCTTAGCAGAAATCTTTTTGGCACAGGTATCAGTAAATATCATTTCCACACCTCTTCTTGTGCCTGCAGGAAGGGGAAGGGACAAGGAGCAACTGGCCCACAAGCTCTCACATGCCTGCAACTAATTCTTTTTCCACAGAAATGAAGTTTTGCCACAGAAGGACCTAATGATATGTCCCTAATTGCACAGGAAAGCTCTGGCATTGCTAAACCTCAGCAGAGTTGTGTTGTTCATCTTGCCTGGAATATTGCTCAGTTTCTGGTCCTCATAGCATAGAAGGGGGAGTACGTTAGCTCCCCATTTCTTTTACACCTTCTCCCTATTAGTCCTTTTCAGCTTGGGTCTACTTTGTTGTGATGCAGCACTGAATTAAATGAGCAACCACAGACTTACTCATGTACCTTCTAAGAGCTATTGAAGGTACAATTGGTTTGTTTTTCAGAGCACCAATTTGAGAGTTATTTGGTGCAACATGAGACGATTAGTTAGGAGGTGAGACTCCATGAGTAGGTGGGAGTAATGTGATGCCAGGGCAACTGAGTCAATGGCCTGGAGTTCAGCAGCTCCCAGCTGGCCTTCCCTCATGATAGTCCTCATGTTGAGTTTCACCATGTCCCAGGGAAAGTGGGGAACCAGAGTAAGATTGTATTGAGGAACAGGTATTTACTGTATTGGGATGAGATAAAGGACTGTGAATTCTTGAAAAAAATATATGGCACCAGCATTTTTGTAATTGCAGTTTTTTGTTTCTTTTTTTTTTTAAGGTATAGCCTCATGCTAATTCTGTGCCACTCCTGGATTTAAGCATTATTACCTTTCAGATGATAATACAAGTGTATCTTGTAAAATTCTTTTAACTGTGGTTTTTCTTTCCCAGCTTAACTTCTTTTTCTCTTCTTGTCTTTGATTGGCTTCCAAAAAAGTTAAACATGTTGCAAAACAAATACAAGGGGCTGCTGAAGCTTATTAAAAATGGTTTCTTTTGTTCATATCTGGCAGTTGACAAATTGGGTTGTGCTCTATCTTACCTGCTCCCATGTGAAAGGTTACATGAGAAAATGTCTGCAAATAAATTGCCATTGAATGTCGCTGAAGCCTAAGCATACAGCTTCTCTATCAAGGACCCCTTTTAAAGCTCTCTATTCAGGCTCCCCCCTGCATGTCTCTCTAACACTTGTCTGTTATATTATGTTTGGCACAGAAGGAAACATTAAATAGAAAAGAAATATCTGACTGTGGTGTTTCTAGACCCTATTATCTCTCTGTCAAATGTCCACATGAGAAGGGTACAATTTTTGTCCATATTGATGATGATTTCTGAAAGGTTTTTCTAACAGTCTTCGGAGAGAATTGCTAGAAACAAATGAAATCGAAAAGCATATTTTTGCAGCTTTGGAAATCTTACTTAAATCAGTATAATGAGACGCACTCAGTAAAATGTAATTATTCTCACTTCTCCATGTGTCAAAGAAATCAGCAGTATGGTTTGGGAGCGGAGGGCTACAGTGAGCTTGTTATTTTTATACAGAGCCAGATACTGCTTGTGTGTAGTAAATTGTAAATAGTAGATAATGCAGTTTTTATGTGTACTAAATACCCTGCAAGAATTAACAGGGTTGTTACTTCATTAAGGGTTTCAAAGAGGGCATAAATGTCAAAAGCAGAGCTCAACTGTTTAAATCACTGGACCATTTCCACCCTCCATCCCTAATGTCACAGCTCTGGGACCAGCAGATTCTGCCGTTGCTATTTCGAGGAGGGCTCAGTTCCTCTGAACTTTCAGAATGATAGTGTAAGGGCCTCGTGTGAAACACCCAGATAAGGCTTTTGACTCATACTTTTGGGGACAATGGAAAATGAAGGAGGTTGATTCTGCTGTGTGGAAGTGGTGTTGTAACAGTCCCTGGTAAGTAAATCTGCACATGCTTCTCTCACATTTGTGTTTGAATGGTGTGCAGAAGTGAGAGAGAGGAGATGACTAGGAAACCCAGTTACTCTGATATTAAGCCCAGTAACTCCGTTTAACTCTCAGTGGCTTTCCATTTTTTTTCGTTTTTTCTGAATTTTAAAATTTTTAAATTGTCCCAAGCAAGTATGGATTTGTCCAGGTCCTGTTCAGCACAGAGGGCAGATAACACAACCAAGTTTAAAGCTTATTGCACTGAAGAATATCTTCAGAAAAAAAAGATCCAGTCTTGATCACAGGATTGTGGAACCTGTTACATCCTTGATCTCATTGTTCCAGTGGTTGACTGGCACTGGTGTAAAAATGTGTGCCCTCCTCTTGCTAGTGGTTGTAGTTGTATGTTTCTCTGCAAGAGCAGTTGTAGTTAATATTTTCTCAGTGCAGAGCTACACTTCAGAAGAAAGAGCAAGACGTATGATCCTAGTAATATAATAATAATAAAGATGAGAAGAGGGTGGTGTAGGAAAAATTACTGGATATGATTCCCCTTCATGGAGATGCTTTAGGGAATGTGTAACTTGAGCCACAGCAGTGTGGAAGTACTTGTGTTTGTAGTATGTCTCCCATGCTCCAGGTATTTGCAGGATCAGGCTTTATGCATAAGTACTGAAGCGTGGTTCAGTGGTATGTTGGATGGTGTTCAGAGACTGCTGAAAATGGTGCATTAAATAGCACTTTGCATTGCAAAGTGCTGGTTCAGTTTTGTCTATGAGAATGATAACACTTATTATCTGATTGTTCCTTGTGCAAATCTCACCTCAGGAAAAATTAAATTATATTTGAATTCAGCTAAAGCAAAGTATATCATTATTTCCTTTTCATTATTAAAAGGGATTTTTACTGTTTGTTTGTTAAAACTGAAGCAGCTGCCATGTTAGAGCCTTAGATGATTTAAAAGCAAATTCAGAGGCAGAGCCATTTACAGTACAATTGGCTTGTTTATTGTGATTTAATTCCTCTTCCTGGCTTCGTCATATCACCAAATTATGTTTTCAGCCCCCCTCCCCATTTTAATTCTTTTTTTCTTTTTGTTATCAGCAGAATTGAAGCTGCTTATCAGTAACCACGACAACCAGGATAAATACTTGTTTTAAAGCTGATGCACATTCAACTTGCATGGTCCACATGACCCAGAACATTCAAGAGGACAGGCAGCATGTGCTCCCTTCTACAATCAATCTCCCCATTCCCCCTGTCTCCATCTGCTTTAGAACACTAATAGGGCAGTTTGAAAACCTTTTATATCAGAGCAGTTTTCTGTAGCCATCCCTGGGTGTTTGGACTTGGGCTGGCCTGTGCATGTGACCTGGAGAGTAAAGAGAGTGAGAAATTTGGGGGGAAGGAGACAGTTTCATAGCTCAGCCCTGTACTTGGCTGCATCCCCAGCATCAGTTTGCTTTTCTCATGATCCTCCAGCTATCATCGTGACAGTCACCTGCAGTTTGGTAGGAGGGCAAACCTGCTTTGCACACTCTCCATGGAGGGGAAGATAATACCAACTGGACAGCAGCTAAATAAAAATATTGTAGTGACTGAGTCTGTGAGGGACAGGGAAGACAGTTGTGGTAAGAGAGAAGCCTCTGCCCATTCCATCCCCCGTGTCTGGCGGAGGCAGGAATGGCTGGGATGGCTGGAGATGGCCACCTCTCTTTCCAGGAAACTTAGGAAACTCAGACTTACACAGAAATCCCCCCCCAGAAGATTTCTGATAGGCCCGTTTGCTCTCTTCCTTGCTCTCTGAGTTGCTTGATGCTGTAGAATAAATCCTTTAAGCTCTCTCTGTCTCAGTTTCTCTCTCTCTGTAATGGGGATAATAATTTTTACTCATCTCCATAAAGCAGTTTGAGGCCTGTGGATGGAAGGTTATATAAAAGCTGGAAATTATGATTGTCAGTCTCTCTTCTTTTGAGTCTAGAAACACCTCATAAACCTGCTTCCTAAGGTGCAGGAGGATCCTGGGAGTGCAGAGTAGGAGCTGCAGTTATGAGGAGCTGAATATTGAATTAAAGTCTGAAAAGGGATGCTGAATGCCCAGTTGGAAACTTTTTCAGTATTAAATTCCTTTAGTCTTCTTTAAAAATTTGATTTATTATTTGAATTCAAAGTGATTTAATGAGAGAAATATTGTGGAAGATGTGATTAAATGGACATACGCTCAGTATCGACCACCACACTCTCTTTCACCCCATTAAGTAGAACAACTCACATCCAAATCACCACCTGTAAAATGTTCTTCAGCCATGTGCTTTAAACACTCATTAGGAGGTGCCATCTTTTTTTTAATGACTGTATTGCTCTTGGGTTGAACAGCAGTTTCAGTCTCCAGTAGATTTGTAAGTATTCTTTTTCTTTCAAATGGTAAACTAATCTTAGGAATTCTTTGAATGACTGATGCTCTGCTGGCACTGTGACAGAATACAGAGGGCTGGGGAAGTGGCATGAAATTCTGAGAATTAGTTCTGTCTCTTCCTTAAAAGGGAAGAAATATCTGATACAATCAGAAAAGCTGAGTGTTTTATTAAGTATACTGGAAGAAATGGCTATTGCCTTTTGGTCAATTTAAAAGCAAAATCAGGCAGGCAAGTGTCCATGTAAGGCAACTTTTTAACATCATCATTATCTGTTAAACATAAATCACTGTGTTCGATATCCTGCAACACGTTGCCTTTGTTCTTGATTGCATTAGCATTCAAATAGAGGGGGTTTTAAAGCCAGGATGAGTTGCATGGGTCCTGCCAACAAAGTGGTACCCCTGTTTTGTCAATAATTTACCCAAGTTTATTTAAACCCCAAACTGCAGATTTCCTGTCTCACCTCATTACTGTATTTGCATTTATATGTGAGAGAAATATGATTCTTAGGGTAATCCTTCTAGTTCTTGTGAATAATTAGCCAGCCAAGGCACACCAAGTGGCATTACTAGAGCAAACAAAGATGATGGGATTGAAAAAGGAGGATGGATTGGAGAGAGTGGATTGGTGTGCTAGAGCATGCAGACAGAGTTCAGTGATGATGATGCAGGTACCTGAACTCCTTAGCTGTTGCTCATAGATGGCAGCATCCTGGTGCAAGGGGATGTGGATTCCTGCTGGAGCTCTTCATCTTGAGCCTGTTCAGAGGATTCCATGCAAGATGTGGTCAGGAGGAGCCTGCTGTAATTCTGCTGTGAAGGTTTTTTCATAGGCAAAGCCATTGTTTCTCTCATAAGAGTACCCAGAGGTGAAGGTGATGATTAGCATGGCTTCTTGGCTGGCTGCAGGTATCTGGGCATAGTTGCAGGACTTGAACTTGGGCATAGTTGGCAGGTTGTAACTGGACGATGCTATGGGAAGGTGTACTCAATACAAGATTCCTCTTAAAGGTTTTTAGGTCATAATGATCCTCTTTGTTCGTTCTCCCTCAGGTTGCACTTTCATTATTCTGCTGTTTCTGTTGCTCTTGGAGTTTTTGTGGTATCCTTTGGGTACTTGTATAGTAACATCTTGGGATGTTATTAGAAAAAGCATCTTTGGGGTGTGCAGAACCTGCCTGACCTGCAGTCGCTGATTTTGAAGGGTCAGATATGCACATCTTCATCTCAGCTACAACTGTGTTCTCACGCCCATACTGCAGAAAGTCCTTGCCAAAGGTGTAGAACAAGGGAAGGAGCACTGGATCATGTCTTAAGAGCTGGAAGAGCCAAATCCCATTGTTGCAGATGAGATCAACCTTTTTTATGTTGATGGTGAGGGTATCTGCTGGGAGGGAATTTTTTAGCGTGCATTTGGACCATCTCTTTGGCATAGGGCAGGCTGCATTGTCAGCTTGGTGGAATTTATTTTGTTCACTTAATTTAATCTGCAAGCCTCTTGACTAAGGTAGTTGTCATTGATGAGGGAGTAGTAACTCTGGAGAGTGACATGATCTATGTCTTGTAAAATGACAGGCTGGGAGGAGATCTCTCTGGCTGCATAGGGATTTGCACAACTGTTGTAGCCCGAAGCTGTTTTACTAAATTAAATGAGTCCCACCATGAGTGCTCCTGTGGGTTGCTGAGCACCAGTCTTAGGAGAATAGTGACACCTGAACACTGCCCTGCAATAGTCAGGAGAGATCCCATCATGGGACTCCCAGTCTGTTCATTCAGCACAGCTAACCCTTGCTGGCCCCAGTTGCTCTGGACGTTCAGATACACCCATCATTACCTCTGTATCTTCTACATATTGGTGATGTGGTCAAAGCCACTCATACCAGCAATGAAAGTAATTACAACACGTGCCTCCTCTGGGAGACCCCTTTAGTAACTGCAGGTAATGAAGGAAGGCACAGTAGCGAGGGCACCATGCAGGAGAGGAGTTTGATGGACAGAGCCTTCTAACTTCCTTCATTTTCTCTCTGTATTCCAAATATCTCCCTTGCTCAATTTGCTACCCACGCACCAAGGCATTGTCCCATTTTATCTGGTTCCCCTGATGCTTCCATTGCTTATCTTATGAAGATCTGTGTTAACATTTATCAAAACAAATGGCAAGCATGGGACCTTTTAAGTAGTTTTTTTAGTTAATAAAACCAATCTTCTACTTCTGTTATGTTAAAAGTACATTATCTTTTTATTACAAACTCTCTGCAGCTCTGTCTGTTTTCCTTCTTGGCAATTTCATGACTGCTCCAGTTGATTGCTGTATGGAGAATTACAAAATCATTAAGGGTGGGGTTTTACCAGCTGACTTACAGTACAAGCCATTTCTCAAAATAACCACAACAGTGCAATACTGATGTGTAATTTACGTCACAGTATGTTTTTATGAAATAGTTTGTGGCTTACTCATTTAGATTTAGAACTGAATATCTCTTCTCTCGCTTTTTAATCAAGCTTTCTTTTTTTTTTAATATTTTCCACTCCTAGACTTGGCTCTTGTCTTCAAGCTACAGTGAGAAGGAAAAAAAAAATTTCTTTTTCCTGCAGTTTAACTGAAAGTGTCTTTTCCTCTTTGATGTGTACATGTGTGTTAACTAACTCAGAAGAGATGGTAGATTTGAGGTAGAATATATCGTACAAAGGTAAAGCAGAGAATTGGTAAGAGATGCAAAAGTTTGGAATTTCAAACCATACTGAGAGAGTGATGCTTATTTAGCCTCCTGCTCTAGTACATTTCCTTTTTAAAAATTACTTTCTGTATAATGTCTTGTAATTAGAACAGGAAATCATTGAGTAACTGTAAGAAGAATAAGAGCACTTAAACTGAAAAGAAAATTACCTTCCGAGAAATTATATTCACAAATTTTTTTCCTTTTTTTTTTCTTCCCTTCACATTACTGTGTTGGTAATGATAGCAGCAGATGTATGTACCCTTATCTGCATCATTGTTCTGCTTATGTTTTCAGGGGGGGGTGGAGGGGGAGGGGAAATAATTTTCAGTAATACAAAAAATGAATGGACGGAAAATGGGAAATGCCTAATTGCAAAAAATATTCTGTGTCACAACAGAGTAGCAATTAAATTGAAACTTCAATATAATTATCAATAACAGTCAAGGCTGGAAGGGTGCCAAGTGCATAAAGTTGGTGCTCAGCCTTTATGTGGTTGCTAGGAGCACAGCAAAAAAAAGTATAAAGCTTAGAGAAAGGAATGTCTAATGCAATAAAGTAACAGAAGGTAGCATAAATCATTGTGAGAGCAGTTCATATTGACATTATTTTACTTAAATTGGGTCGAAACTAGACATTTAGTCTTACAAGAGGTAGAAATTTGTATTTCTTCCACAGAAATAACTCTGTGCTTTCTGGGAAGAAGTGGAGTGTGCTTTCCTAGCACCAGTCTCATACATATTTGGAATCTTTTAAGCAAAAATCTTTAAATGTTTGTTTCTGTTGGCATCCAAATGCATTTGCACTAATACGATTAAAAGAACTAAAGGGCAAAATTCTTGGCAGCTTTTGCAGTTGAGGTAATTAGGTACAGGAAGGAACATGCATAGTTTTTCCATCAAGCTCTATAAAATCCTGGTGTGAAGGTCTTTTTAAAGAAAAAAATGCTTACTGATGTTGAGAGTAGATTATGGCGGTTAGCAATAACATTATAGGCTGATGTTTCCGAAACAAGCAAACAAAAAGTGAGTTACAGTTTTGTATTCTCTGGTCTCTCTGTAAATAGTTCTGGCTGTAGAAGGATTTGTTAGGAATTTGTGCTTTTAGCAGGCTTTTTTTTTTCTTTTGGGGCTTTTAATTGTCTTGTGTTACATATTAAAAATGGTTGTGCTGATTTGAAAAGTCAGTTCTTGCATAGATTCATTGTGTTTAGCATTTCATGCATCTCTTACTTACAAAGACAACTTGAAGAACATGTAATCCAACATAAATGCCAGGCTGTGCCAAATCCCAGCTCTCTGTGCCCCTCACAAAGGGAACTGTTGGATTACATCTATGCATATACAGGCAGTGTGCGGAAGGCAGGGGTGGAACCTTGCCTCCTAATTCCAGTTTCTCTGTTTTCAGTGCTGAAGCATATAAATAAATGAAAAAATTACATTGGAGGGGTTTATTAAAGCACACAATTACAGTATAAGCATGGGATTAGAGTACTTTCAGTTGAGCCTTACGAACAGCATACCGCAGGTATTATCTTTTTCCTTGTTCTCTCTGTTGAAGCTAAAATGGGATTCAGAAATACAGCCTCTCTGTTTTCTAACATCTCAGTTAAATGTTTATAGACATTACGTTGTTTTTCTTGATTTTCATGGAATGTGATCCATGTTTTGATCTTTCCTCCTTCTAAGAGTAAACTCTCTCTAATCATAATTATCAAAAATCTTCAGCTATATACACTAAACCCACCATTAGATGGCATGTGTTAGATTTTGCTAGAAGAAAAATACTCCTTACTTAGCCTTGCATTTTATTAGGGATTGGTCTACTTTGATTTCTTTTTTCTCATGTGGGCGTGGCTGAGAAAAAAAGTCTTTGTTCCAGGAACACTGTTTGTCTTTCACTAAACAAATCTTCAGTTTATTCAGCCTTTGTTCGTTCTTAGATTTACCTATTTAACCTGAAGTGAATAAAGAAAGAAAAAAAAAGCATCATAAAGTACTCGTTGGAGTTGCACAAGAATGTATAAAAGTGATCCTGTAAAAAATGTCCTGATTTTATTTTATGCTGGGGGTTTGAGTTAAGTTGTCAGCCTTCAGGGGCAGAAAGTTTGTGTAATTCTGTGCAGGGACTTACAGCACATTTATCTAGAAAGTAATGGTTTGCTACAAAGGCACATGGGACATACATTTATATAGACCCTGTTTAAAAAGCTGACCACATCCTGGCTTAAGAAAAGTGCTGTCAGATCAACAGATTCAGCTCACCACTATCTACACAAAGGTATAAAATAGTAATAACTGTCAGGCAGGCGTATATGAAACTCTCCAAGGAGCTAAAGGATGGATCATGTGCTCATTAATTCCTAGAACAGTTTTCCTGATCTGATTTTTTAGAGTTTCGTAATAAAGAAGAGAGACTTATTCCCAGGAGCAATGGGCTCAGTCATGCTGTTGTGTAGGCTTATGGGATACTTGTTGAACAAAAAGAAAAGCATGGCCACATCCTGAGTGACCAAAAGATGTAGAAGGCCATAAATTCTAGTTTCTTTGAAAAGAAATACATTTTGGTAAACAGCATTTATACTACTTTTTACTTTTAATACAAATTGTTTGATCTCCCCACCTACTTCAGGGTAGTGGGGAAAGTTCTGAGTATTCAGAAGTGATGGCTTTCAGGAGCTGTGCTTGTAAAAACACTACTACCCGAGTCCATCTCCTGTGTTGATTTTAGTTTTTTGCAGCATTGCATTCATCTGCAGTGATGACATTCTAGATGATCTATCTGCTTCCAGAGACTTCTTAAAATTTAGCTTTCTATGTGTCAAGGTTTCCATTGCCTCATGGGAGTCAAGATGAGTTTTGCCATCGTATTTAGGGGGAGAACTGATCTGACATTTCTTTGAATACGTGGAGTGATTTTTACTTTAAGGGTAAGAAAGATGATTTCAGTATTGGTAATGGGATTAAACAGTAGGCCTTTTGTCTCTGACAGAAGAAATAACTGAGTTATTCAGTAATCAGAGTACAACAAAGCATAAACTGCAAGATTTTCCTTTGTCTCATTGGCATGCATGGAAAGCCATGTTCAGTTACCCCACCTGAGGGGATAAATGAGCATTAAAAGTGCTGGTAAGTACTGGCTGCATACCTGCAAATGAATAATTTCTCATGTTTGCATCTCTGCTTGATTTTTTTTTAATTTTATTTTTTGCTGTTCGGTTTCCTGCTGGTTATCATATGATTCCACTTGATTGTGATATTTCTAAATCTGCCACCTTTATGCCTAATATAATCTAAAATCTGGGGGAAATGGGAAGGTCCAAGCTCTAGATTCCTTAGTATTTTGAGCCCACATTTCAACAGTACAAGCTGTTTGGAAATTCATTTGTTTGTTGTGCTCTGTAGGTGTTTTGTTGAGTCCTGCTGTATTTGCACTTAATGTGAAGAAAGTTATTTCCACCTGTTGGAATAGTTTAGCATCAAGGACCAGGACAGATCAGCTCACCTCCCTGGCCCAGGGGCCCTTTGGTAGTTGCCAGTATCAGATACTTCAAAAGAGAATTAATAGCTGTGTGCTCTGGGGCTTGTATATGATTATTTTTAAAAGAAGTTAGCTGGTGTAAACATGAGTTCAGTAAGGCTGTATAGAGAGCTGAGTAAAAATGACAGATAATATTTCTATCAAAGCAGCCAAGTTGGCAAAGTATGGGGAGCACTTTGGTTAAGGCCTTTGGCCAGCTTCTGCAGAGCACTGTTTTTTTACTCATTCAGGTAGAGCCCTTGTGGGTAAGCATGGGAAAACTGAACATAAGGCCAGAAAATAAGCTGTTTGAATAAACTTGTTTTTTAAAAATTCTGGTTTTAGCTATTCTTTCAAAAGTCACTTGCTATAAAAGATTTTGAGAAAAGGCTGAAACAATGGGTCATGTTTTTTCTAAGTTGCTTGACTTTCAGCCCTTGTTCTGTATTTTTATTATTATTATTATTACATTATTATTATTATTTCTTAATAATTATTATTAATTATTATTAAATTATTATTTTTTTAATTTTACTTATTAAGAGTATTTTTTTTCTTTTCTTCTTCCAGGTGAGGATGATGAAGATTCAAACCTGCTGATTCTCAGCTACCCTCAGTACTGTCGGTATCGTTCCATGCTGAAGCGCATTCAGGACAAGCCTTCTTCAATACTAACAGACCAGTTTGTTTTAGCCCTGGGAGGCATTGCAGTAACAAGCAAGAACCCTCAGATCTTCTACTGTCGGGATACATTTGATCATCCTACTCTAATAGAAAATGAAAGCATATGTGATGAGTTTGGTAAGTCATGTTACAGCTATTTTATTTTTCTCACAAGTAAATACATACTTCTTTTTTAAGTGTCCACTGATGCAAAAGGGAAAATCACTTTGAAGTGAACTAGTGCTGTTTATATTTGAAATGTTAAGTACCAAATGTGCTCTTTCTTCTGTGGGGCTGAAGGCTTCTAGCCACTACTGATCCCAGTGTTGCAACAGGAGTGGGGAGCACAGTCACACAGTATGAGTGAAAGGATCCCTTGGATGGATTTGAAATTAATCTACCTTAACCATTTGCCTAAAGCCCATGTCTTTCCAGAAGCTTTATGAAGCATGTTGGGTTTTTTAGTGTAATATGGTTGGTGTAATATGCTAACAAATGCAAAATAGGAGAGACTCACTGCACACCCCATCGCAGTTGCAGAGCACATGTCAGCCGTGTGTATGCTCCTAGGGCCCTGAACCAGTGTCAGCTATAGCTGCTGTGCTTTTGGCCTTCCTGGTATATGGACATTTTCAGTGGGGGGCTTTGCCAGTTCTAGGAGCTTGATTTTACAAGTGCAGAGGCACTTCTGGTAGGTGACCTCTTAGTTCAAAGGGTGTAGAGTATACAGTACAGCTCCAGAGGAATATGCAGCCCTTTACAGCTGGGAGAGAGACCTGCAAGATTGGACTCCTGATAGATGCCAGCTGATTTTACACCTTTGTTTTTAGTGTCAGATCAACCCAAGGGCAGTGGATGTGCTGCTGAATGTGTGGCAGAATGGATGTTGTGTGCACGCCCAGGGTATCTCCTGTAATTAGCCCAGTGTCATCTCTTCAGCAGTGTGGGTATGCTGTGAGAATTAAGTTTTATTAGCCATATCACCAGATGGGTGGGCCTCAGGGCTAATGCTAGCAAAGGCTGTCTGTGTAGCAGTGGGTACACCTTTGCTGTGCAAGAGCCCTGCATCTCTGCAAGGAAGCTCTTGTGGTATCTTAGAGAACTTCTAATTGTCCATTTAATATATAATAATGGGAGTGAGAGGGAAATAGCTCAGCGATGCCTGTGATGGGGGAGAATCATCTCCTCCTTTTCCCTGACTCCAGCATGGTGGCTTTTAGCTTGTAGCCCAGTTCAGGCCTTCTTGTGTTGGCAGAGAAATGCCAACCCAACTGGTGGCATTGGTTCATTTTGTGGGCAGTGCAGGACTGCTCCTCTTGTGCTGCACCAGTCAGCTCCCAACAGCAGGACAGATGTTTCTGCACATGGTGTTGTCACCGGAGCACATTACTGCTGTGAATAGTTCTAATTTTCTGATATCAAGCTTTTGCAGAACCAGGCCCAAACTGTCAAGTCTGCTCATGCTCACTTGAAACATTACATGCTTTGAACGAACTATGAATAAAATTGTTGATTGCTCTTAGGGGGCAGGAGTGCTGAAAAATGAATGAAGTACCTGGAAGTTTGGTCTGATAACACAGTAGTATCATGTTAATGCTTATTTACTCTGAGCTCCAACTCAGAATATGCAGTTCAGTTTTCATTGACTATCCCTCTTATGGGAAAGGCTATTTTAGGCTTGAAGGCATTTGATGAGCATACCATTGCTTTCTGTGGAGTATTTTATTCAGGGTCATTCCTCGATTACAAGTCTGTTGAAATAGTTGGATCCATAATGCAAGTGTATCATATAATATATTATTAATAGATGAATCAAAGAGATGTGGAGTGATGAAGAAACTACACTTGGTGAACCATAGCAAGTCCTTTGTTCAGACTGTGAAAGCTAACTGTGCCATGCTCTTGACATTTGAGAGGCAATTATCTCATTATCAAACCAGAGCCACAGAAATCTTAGCCATAGAAGTTGGTAGTGTGTATTTAAAATTTAGTTTGCTTTAAGAAGCAGGTTTTTTTAAATACCTATAAAAACAACACAAACAAAAATAACCTACTCTTAAAAGAATTTCTTATGAAAATAACAAATTGGTAAAATTTGCAAACCCTGCTGTGTTAGGAAGAAACTGGCTAGTGTCTGGTTCCATTTTTGTAGTGCAACATGTATGGTGTCAATTATACTACCTTTGAACGCAACAGGCAAAGTGGTTTTATCCTTCCTTTGCTGGCAGGACAATAAAATGTACAACACTTCGTTATACAAACAGTTTATGTTGATATCATGTAGATTGATGTCACATGTGGGAAGTGATGACTACAAAAGCTAAACAGAGGGAGGGTGGTGCAGCAGATAAATTAATTATTCTAAGGCCCTGGTATTTATCAGTCAAATCAGAGGGGAGACCAGATTACAGAAATGTGACTTAATTTCTTAAAGATGCCTGTAAGGAGATCCAGACATGTTTAATTTGAAGGGCTTGGCTGTTTCTTACCTTGCAAATGAAGGAAGTCTGAAGCAGGAACAAGATAGGAACGTGTGTATCCCATCACCTGAATTTCTCCAGACTCAAAAGAGTTTATAGAAATTCTGGAAGTGCAATTTACTTAATGTCTTTATGTGGGAAGCACTGGCTTCAGATACAGGTGGCAGGTCCAGAGATGTTGCTCCTGAGGAGCATGTTACACGTGCTCTGCACGTTGCTGTGTGATGGATACAGCATGAGACACCAGAAACACCTTTATAATGAACCCCATTCTCTACAGGGTGTAAGCTGTTGTCCTTGCTGGGCAGTTTAGATGGAGAAATGCTTTCCAAGAAAGTATTCTTTCTACTTTTATTATACATTTATTACAAAAAAGGTTTTGTTCAGCTCAAACTCATTCTCATACTCCCCTTTTCTACTCCCATTCTGTAGAGTTACCAAAAATAGATAAAGAAGAAAATGAGGAAGAAAAGTTCTTGTTGACAATAAATAATGTGGGGTTTTTTGGTGTCTGTGATGTCTGTGAGCTCCCGCAGACATGGCTGGAAGAGATGCCTTGTTGCTTTGGGCAGTCCCATGTAGATGGCCTCTGTGTTGCCACAGAGCCTCAGTGAGGATTAGGCTGCCCTAAGCTTCTCCTCTGGCCTCAGCATGGGCTGTTGCAGCCAGTGCCTGCTACTGGCCCTGCCACCACCTCTGTCTGCCTCTGTGCATTGCTGTGTGGCATGTGTCTGAGTGGGTTGGGCAGGAATATTCAGGACAGATTTTATTGCAGAGTCCTTTTCTTCTTATCCTCTTCTTTGGTTCATTGTGCCACAACGTCCTGTCAAGGTGGCCACTGGAGAAGTGGGCTGCTCAGGAACTGGCTCTGCAGCTGGAGGGGTGAAGTTTTTGCATGTATTTCTTTGCAGCCTGCCAGGGAAGGACTTAGGCTCCATTTACAGAGGAAAGACTGCTGGGAGTGGGAAGCCTTCTGCTTCCATTCTTGTTGATGTAACTGCTGATTAGTTAATCTAACTGCCTTGGAGAGTTCCCCTCCAGAATGCAAATAGTCTCAAAAGCTTGCTTCTGTTCAGAAAGCAGGAGACATAAGCCATGCTTGGATGTCTTGATAGACAAAGTTCATGGATGTGGCCAGAGTCAGACTTCAGTGCACATCTTCCCCTCATGAAGTAAGAGCAACTGGAGGTCCTCACCAGCATGAAATAGTCCAGGTAGATAATGAAATGCTGATGTTACTGGCTAGGACCAAGAAATCTGAAACTTTGAACCTCCATGGGAGGCCACAGTGGAGTTGTTAATGGTTGAACTGAAGCACAAAGCCTCCAGCCCTGCTTGGCAGTGCCACCAGCCCATTGCAGGCTTGCAGCTGCCACTGAGCAAGGGCCATGGGGGGACCTTGGTCTGGACCCAGGCAGCAGTGACAGCAAGTCCCTGTTGTTGCTCTGGTCTGCCTGTCTGAGGTAAGGACCAATTGGACGCAGCAGAGTGAGCAAACCAAATCAATTCTCTTCATTACCTCTGTTTATTTCTTGGTGCAGACTAGAGTTCACCTACACATTTCTAACCTAACTGCTCCTATTAATTGGCATGTGGAAATAAACCCTAAACTCATTCCCCTGAACCCTTAAAATAAAAATAATATGAGCCAGCTGAACAATTAATTTATTTTCAGCTCTACATCACTGCTAAAGACATATTTTTAATCCTTTTCATTTATCAGTTCCTGGAGTTAGTGCTCCTGAATGTCTTTTGTAAATGCATATAATTTACTGGCAAATGCTCTGTGGTCATGTGTGCTGCAAGAGAGAAAGAATGAAATAATCAGGTTCTTAAAAGCTTTCATTATAGACCAAAGAGCTTTTCCTGTAGTGGAGGCAAAGCTGTCTGTTCAGTGCCCAGAAGCTATATCTGAGGGGCACTGGACAGAAATCAGTGTGCAGTCGTTGCAGCACATGTCCTCTGGGTTTTCTTGTCCAAAGAAGGTGTCTTGGCCTTCTACCAGACTCATGATTTGTCTAAAGCATGGGGTGACTTCCAGGATGCATGAATGGGCATGGATCCTTCTGTGACCCAGAAAGCATATGGACCTCTGCAGCACGGGAGGGCACAGCTGTGTCTGTCAGCGTCACCTCCACCTTCTCCAGGCTTGGGGACTTGCAGGGTGGTGAGAACAGACTCACAGCTTAGAAGCATGAGGATCAGAAACTTGGGTGATAGAAGATATCTGCAGCTCCATTGGCTTCAGCAGATGAAAATCTCACACAAAAATATTTGTTGTGGTGCTTTGCTGGATAAATAAGTACTATAAATCCTGCTTGCTAAAGATGAACTGGAAGGCTCGCTTTCATTTTGTGAGCATGGGGTTCCTTTTTCTGTAAACAGGAGTGTGAAAGAACACTGAATACCTTATTTCCCCTCAATTTAAAAAATATATTTGGTAAATTTTAAATCATCCTGGATTATTTTTATAGCATGCTGGGTCCAATATACCATTAAACAAACTGTTTGGTCCCTGGGGTACTGTAAACACCTGTCCACCTCCAAAAGGTTAAAAGTTTTATTTTGGTGTGTATAGGCAAAAAAACCCACCTTTTCATACCAAAAAGTGAAGAGACTTGCATCCTGCTGTGGTATTAATATGATTTTTTTCTCTGCAAAATGAAACTACCTCATTTTACCATAACAAGCAAAACAGAGGGGAAACTGCTCAGTGAAAAAAAAAAAAAATGTGTAAAGGGCATTGTAATCCCCACTTCCCTTCTTTCCCCTTCCCAAAAATAAGCTTTAACGATATATTGCTTGTGTTGGGAAGAATCCTTTACATTAAAACAAAACCAAAAAACATTGAAAAACTTGGATGTCCCTGTAAAACAATACAGGAAGCTGATTCTCTCACTATTACTTTTTCTATAGATGAAATTTTGTCTTTGCTTTCATTACATATCTCGGTTTGCAGAAGTTTGTGACTCTCATAAAATCAGTTGTGTAGGGGAAAAACACAGAAAAACAAAAACTTGACAGAGAATGAGACTTTTAAAAAAATGGGAAAAAAATTTATAAGTAATGTTTCCAGTCTCAATTAAATGCAGTATTCATGTTGGTGACTGTATGAGTCAAAGTTGCCTTCCCTTTTTCAACCAGCTCTATTATAAAATCTTTACTTTGGCCTGAAAGGGTGGGCTTTTAGTGTTTTGCAGCTGACATAAAGTATCACCATCATTGCTAATGGCTGTTTTGTCTACCTACAGGATAATTTATATCAGGGAATTTCAGAAAAACCTGAAGTTTCCAGGTGGATACTTTGGGCTTCTTTATTTTAACACAAATGTGATGCTAGACTGGCACTGGCATAGTCTGCTAAGACTATAATGTATAAGCATTTAAAAATACAATAGGAAGAGTATGGAGGTTTTATATTAGCATGGGTACTGGAAGCTCCTTAGATGGAGCTTAACAGTGGCATCTCCAACAGTCTGAAAAACATGCAAATCTTTTCCAAGGTCCTGGGCAGGGTGGCTTAGCTAAATATTTCAAATTTTAACTCTCTCAAAACAAAAACAGGACATAGCTGGAGGGGAAGTAATGATTAATGCATAATACTGATACATGCAATATAGATAAATGTACATTTCCTCTTCCCTCCCACCCCACCTCTGCAAACATAAGCTTTTAGCTTGAAAAAGCAAATCTGGAAATGTTCTGCATTCTGGTCAGACTTCTTTCTTATTTTGTTAATTCAACTGTAGAGTAGGATATTAATGATCCCCAGATGTTGTTTATAATGATTGATTTTTCAGTTGTGAAAAAATACTTGCAGTTTTTTTAAACAATTGGTATTTTCTAGTGTGCTCTGCAGCATTTGAATAAAATGTCTGAAGGCAGAGCTGTTTGTGCCCAACATAATTGCTTCTGTTAAGTGATTTCTTCATTCTTAACATTTTTAGCTCTAATTGCTTTTTCCCCATACATCTAAAAATAAATATTTGCAAGTTTTGCATTCTGTCACTCATTGAAATGCATAAAATATTTGTATACTCAAAGCAAAAAGGCACTGATAAGGGGTCACATTCTGTCTCACTTAGTGGCATAAATCCAAAATAACTAGATCCACTTCAGTGGCTGTTGCTTAAGATTTTCACCAGTTACCCAAAGACAGAATCTCACCCAATGTTAACAGCAAGCTGTTAAGTGAACATAAGTAATGTGTGGTAAAGTAAGATAAAATACCTTCCTGTCTCCAAGAACTTCAATAAAAACAAACGCTGGGATGGAGGGGGGGTTGGTACTTTTTCTCTGGCAACTGTAGCTGTAATCAGGATAAATATTAAGATAGATTATTTTTCACTTTATAATCAAACCTTCTTTATCAAGAACAGCTACAGAATCGCTGATTTTATTTGGGTTGTGTCTTCCCCTCTGCCCTCAGGAAGGCAGTAGCTGCTGAGCAGATTCAGGTGCTGCCATCACATCTTGCTGAGGTTGGGCATGGCTCTTTCTCCTGGCTAGAGCAGCTGCCCAAGGTGCCTGCAGTGGCTGCCTGGAACCCCTAGGAGAGCAGAGGTCCCATGGCAAGGGCAGTTGGGGTGGCTCCTGGCTTCTTGGATATCCTTGGTATCCCTTGGTCCAGGAGAGGGCAGGGTTTGTGCTGTGAGTGCACGGTGCCGGGTGCCAGCAGTGCTTCTGGGCTGCACGGGGCCACAACCCCTGGGGTGGCTGATACTGGTGGGACAGCCTGGGCTGTGGGGCTCTAGCAGGATGAGAGGTGAGATATGCTCCTTCCTGCAGGTTCCTTTGGCATAACCAGGTGCCTGGGTGTGCCCACTTCCAGTATGGAACTTTTAGCTTCTCCTTTTTGATTCTTAGTGGAGTAGTGACTTTGTGATGAAATTGAGGGCTTTCCATGTTTTATCAGCCAGAGTTTGACAGAGAATGTGTAGTTCCAGCAAACAAAGGGTTAATAACTGAGCTCTTCTGTGCTGATAAATGTAACTATCACATGGGTTTTGTCCTCTATTACACATGCGTCAACTAAATGGTTGAAGATATAAATGACTAATTTCTCCTATGTGAGATTTCCACTCGATGGATAGTTTTATGATTCAGCTATCAAAATCACTTTGTGTCATTACAGCAGAAAGCATCCAAGCTGTGTTCATCATGAGTATGAGCCATGTCCCTCATACAGGTTTTGTTTTCTGCAGCCATCTTTTTTGGGTTTGGGGTTTTTTTTCACAATATTTTCCCAATATGCCTTCATTAGAGCATTCTCACTTGAATATCCCTTGGTTTCGGTCTCTTCCTTGGACCACTGGGTCTGCCCAGACTCGAGTGTTGTGCTGGGAGAGCTTTTGATCCACCAGCTTCCCGAGCCACATACAAGAGGTGACAAGGCTCAGTGATGGCCAAGAGCAGGGGAGAGACCCTTGCAGCCAAGAAAGTACCCCCATTCCCACCCCTCTGTGAAATGGAAAAGAGAAGTAGTTTATGCCAGAATATGGTCACATTCTTCTGATTAAACCTACTTAAAAAAGACAACATTGTAATATTTTCCAATGACTGTTTATCATGAATTACGTCAGCCTTATTTTAAATTGCTATTATTTCTCCTTAATGCTTCTTGGTGCCTGCATAATTTACAACATTGGCAGCTGTGGGACTATGAAATAACCTTTCACAACCACCACACAATAGTAAAGAACATTAAGTTTTTGTTGTTAATTATTATGGGAATCCTTTAACTTTTTTACAAAGTGACATAAAATATTGCTGAGGTATTTATGGTTAAAAGTACTTTTACATGGATCTATTTTGCTTCTGGCTAGTTCTTAACTAAAGCAGTCATTTGTGGTTATTATGCCTTGGGAGATATTATGTCAGAACTGGTTTGAGTATTATTATGTATCACATGTCATATATTACATGTCAGCACTTGAGGCTGACTTTCAGTAAAAACAAATGTAATTTTCGTTAATGGTCTTTTTAGGTATAGGCCATTTGTAAACTTACCTGAAGTTCATTTGAAGGTATACTAAAAAGCTTTGTTCTCCCAGAGTGCACTTGAGTAATTTCATTTTGGCTACAGATGGAATTTCCAAAATGTTTGTCATTATTTCAGTCAGAGGGTGCTGCCTCTGAAAAGCAAACAGTTTCCCAATACCGAGGTTAATGTACACATTTTAAGGAGCTGGAACTGTTACTCATTACTTTGTTTACTTTTCCCCCCTTCCGAGCTCACTCTCCCCAGGTTCCCCACTGGTCAGGCTGATAGTAGTATCCCAGGCAACTAAACCACCTAATGATGATACTTCTCTGTGCTGCTTAAATGAAGACCTGATGCCAGCTAGATAATCCCTGGGTGAAGGGGGGTATAAATTAAAGGTTGGAGGCGAGTTTTAGATTTCCTGGAAGTTTCATTTTCATCTGGAAAGTGCAAACTTACACAAAGCAAACTTCAAATTAATATGTCATTCCTCTTGGTTCCAAATACTATGCATATTTTCCAGTACTTATTTATTTAAAGCAAGAAATGAAGCACATAGGGCGTGCCAGAAAGTTTACAAAGAATGAAAACAGAAAGATGACTCCTGTGAACTTTTTCTGTTTCTTTTCCTAAATGTGTAATTAGTTAATTACTGTAAGCCCCCCCTGCCCCCACCCCCAATCTGTGTTTGAGCACCATAAAAACGATCAAAGCCTCTATTTGTCTCTAGTTACATTTTCCTCCACCGAGTTCTGTGACTCTATTGTAGGGAATGGAAACCCTGCTGGGCAAAAACTCAGTCTCTATCCCCCCACAAATGCTCAGGCTGAAGATGTGGAGATGCAAACATGACATTTAAAAAGTGAGCAAAGAGCAGGGTGAGCATTTTGTGTGTTTCAAAGTTAGAATTTAATAAGAGGAACATAAAATGGAGCTAAGCTTGCCTGGATGCCACGAGATTTGTTAGTATTAGGCAGCATGCTTGATTTCCCTGGAAATGAGTGAGCAATCTGAATTTAGAGTTGTTTGGCAGGGGGAGGGGGCGTTTCGTTCCCTTTTTTAATCAAAGGCATTTCACAAGCCGATGGCAAGCAAAAGGGAAATCTGTCCTTACGTCAGAATGTAGCAAACTTTGCCATTTAGTGAATGAATATTAGGTATTTCAGGAGCAGATAAAAGATGGTAGAGGAGGGAGACAGAGCTGATATCTTAGAGATTTTAATAAAGATTGAAGTTAGTAGTGAAAAGGTCAAAGTGCCATTTGTTGAGCCCCTGCTCCTGGCGTGGTTTCAAAGCTGGAAGTGCTGACTGGGGGACTGTGATGTGTGTTAATGAACAGTTGTGGCACTTAACTGAGATCATGGGTTGGTCACATGAATATATATAAAAGATATGAGTGAAGATTACCCCTCCGCTTTTTGCTGCAGTTGAGCAGCAAGAGGAAGGACTAAACAACAAAAAAAAATGTTTTAAATGTTTGAACATCACATTAAGTCCCCTAGTATGTAAAGAAAATGAGCTATGAATAATAGAGTACTGCTCTGGTTAAATATGGTTATTCAAAATTGTTTTTAGCTACAGATGTTATGCCATTTTAGAAACTTAGACTAAATAATGTCAGATCTTGTTTGCTTTTTTAGTATGTTATTCATTTATTGGGAAATTCAAAATTTAAAACAGCTGGGAAAGGGTTTGGTGTTCACTAAGTAATCTTTAAAATGTGTACATTTCAGACTTACTCTTATAGGGCTGTTTAGAAATGACTGAAGTGTATATTATAGTTATAAAGTTCTGTAAACATGCTCCACCATGTAGATGACAGGGAAATGTGAAATGGGAAAATGGAATAATTCTGGAGCCAAATCTTCTGTATTATAGACTTGATAAAACAGCAAATAGTTTTCTCAATTTAAATAATTTGTAATTTTCCAGGAACATACGTGGGTGTTACGAGCAGTATGTCTAAAATAGCAGCAGAAAATACTGTTCGTTCTCCTTTAATTCTCCCTTTGATGTTTATGTCAAAACGAAGGGGTTAATTTATCTAAGAGTTTCAGTGCATGAGTTGGACTGTACAAAACCAATCATGTAGAAATAATAGACTACCATTGGAAGTGCTGTACTATTGCAGTTTTAATAGCTCTTCAGTTAGGCTCAACAATTAGTCCATACATTTTATAGCTGTGTCTTTAGGAAACTGGCACACTCAGCAAAATCACAGTAATTGGGAGATGATGCAATGCGAAGAAAAATCAGAGGAAGAAAATTAATTGAAAAACAGTGTTTTATTCAAGTTTGGGTTTGTTTTCTTTTAAAATTTTAAACGGCAGTAGTAATGACTGGTGGGTGAGACTTCTGCAGAATTTAAATTCCATGTAGCTGTTTTTTTGTGAATTTGTTTTTAAATCAAATTGCGAAAGAGGCAAAATAGGGCATTGAAATTGTAGCTATGCTTTTCACTCTCTGAAATTGAGTGGAGGGCATTAAGAGTGATCCAGAGGAGGGTTCTTTCCCTGTATTGACGCTAGTGCTGTTTGAGTAAGTTCTTATTACCTGTCAGCATCTTTGTAAACCTAGGAAGATCAAGGACAATGCATGAATTATTTTTTAGTTTACACAAACATCTAGAGAGACTTCAGCTATCCCTTTTTGCTTCTCTCCACGGGAGGAGGTACCAATGTGGTATGGTGCTTCTTCACAGGACCTTATTTTTATACATAAGTACTGATTAAGAAGGGAAGTTTAACAAAAATAACAGTGTGGCTTGGGTTTTGTTTATATATTCATTTACTTATTTATCTGTCATTGGCAATTAGGACTTTGTAATGTTTTAAAATTGATTTATTGTCTACAGTGGGCCAAAGGCGAGTGAAGCAGTGAGAGTTTACATTACAGCTGAAGTTTGGGCCCAGATATTATATATAGCTGTATCCTGGTCTTTTAGTGATCAGAGGAGCATTTTCTTGTGCCTCAGGGCTTTTGTGTTGGTCTTAATGCCATAAATTACTTGAAGGTAATGATAGACAGCCAATTTATTAGAGCAGGAGAGCAAACCTGGTTCTTAGGTGAGTAAGCAGGGAATAGTGAGAAGAACTAGGGAGGTGTCACTACTGCTGTGTATAAAACTAGAGAAAGTCATTATCAAACCCCCTAAGAGCAAAAATTTTCGTAAGTCAGTCAAATGATAATGGCTTTCTGCAAAAAGGGTGATACCATTTCATGGGATAACTGCACTGCTAGTACTCAAATGTATTATTCTGAACTACAGAATACTGTACTGAATTCTGAACTACAGGCTGCAAGGGAACATGGAAGAGCAGGATTGTTGAATTGTTCCTCACGTTCAGCTTTGTGCCTGATGCTAACACGCAGGCTTTGCATGTCATATTGAAATACTGGACAGGGCTAAGGAAGGACCAAAAAACCAGTTCATGGCATGGAAAAGTTGCCTTCAAGTGCCAAGGCTAGAGAATGTCAGCCACTGAGAGCAAAGACTAAGAAGGGACCAGATCAGAGTCTGTTAGTGCGTCCTTGAGTAGAAGACCCGTGACAGGCCTCTCTGATTTGGGAGACAGACACATAGCAGGACCCTGTGCTTCAAAGTTGGAGCAGATAAGTTAGTGCTGAAACTAAGACACAGTTATCTAGCAGGGAGGGGTAATTGACCACGGGGACAACTTAGCTAGGAGTAGCATAGATTCTTTATTACTTGAATCTTTTAAATCAAGACTGCTTTCCAAAAGACGTGATGCTTACTCAAGCAAGAGATACCAGTGACCTAAAACCTTCCTAGTTCCTTCTGACTTTAAAAACTGTTACTTACTGATCTGTGTGGTCTGTAGTATCTGGGATAGGAAAGGCTGGATGTGTACTGTATCTCGTGTCCATTAGACAATTTACTGAAGTTTCCTAAACTTTGCTTACAGTCTTAAGTAGACAAGGCGGAGCTTTGCATCTGCTCTGTGTATCAAAGGCTGAGGAACAAGGTTAAGAAGCTGGGGCATTGGGAGCTAATTGCCAGTGTCTTCGCTGGTCCACCTTGGTGGCTGTTGATGACCCTGATGACCCCTCAGGTGACCCTGAGCAGCTGCCTGTCTGAGCCCTGACCAGGCAGCGTGCTCCTCTGATCTGGTCTCAAGTGGAAAGATCAGCTCAGGGACAATTGGATCCAATCCATTTTTGGCCACGTTAGTAACTTATACAAAAGACTATATCCTCAGCTGAAGTATGGAAAATATAACTCAATAGCATCTCTTTTAAATGTGCAGCTACATGTGAGTTCATCTACAAACTTGCTGTACTGACTTCTTGAGTCTTCCCTGATAGGCCCTTCATCGGTATCTCCAGTCACCTTACTTTTAAAGAGCATGTTAATTAGAAAGCAAATGTTAACAAAAGTGAGTAACAGAAGAGGAGGAATTTATTTGAAAGTAGTTTCAGCCTACAGAAAGGGTAAGAAAATACATGAAAATGGTGATCATCTTACCATTTGGGTAGGATCCACCCATTCTGCCAATGGCTGACACTGGCAGAAGCTGCCGCGCTTCAAGGGAGAGGAACTGAGCAACCTTCCAGCCCTGTCACCAGCCCTGTGTTGCACTATAGATCTGCAACTGTTGCTGAAGAAGCTGAACTCCCAGTGGAAAGATGCTTTCTGCTGTGGGGTGGCATGTTTACTTTAAGTAGATGTTGGTGATTCTGCTTCTCACTTCCTTGATTAAATAAGTTGCTTCATCTTAAAAGTCTTACAAACCTCAGCTGAACTTTGCTGAGATTAGCCTGTGTCCCATTGCATGCTTGCGTAGAGGTAGAGCACAAGTTTGAAAAACAAGGAAAAGATTGTTCCTGGAGTCTTCAGCAGCTCTTAGCTCAGAATACCATGTTTAAAATTAGCAGTACAGTTGCCCTCATTCTTTTATAGCATCCGATTTTGCAATGAAACATAATCATTTGACTGATTTGCCAAAAAAATGATGGTTCTTCAGGGTTTTTTTGGTGTTGGTTGTTTTGAAAGGCAGCCTGTAATTAAGATGAATATATGTACATTGTGAATATTTAGTTATGGAAGAGATGGGTATGTTATTTAAAAAAAAAAAAAAAAAATTACCTAGCTGCAGATCTTTGCAGTTGTTTAGTTTAGGAGTTTAAGTCAATTTATGGAAGTCTGTGTTTACTGTCTTTAGAGCTTGATCATGACATTGGAATGTAATTTTGAAAAAAAAGAACCTATAAAATGAAATCCACATTTACGGGTAAGGAGCACAGAGCACTTAAGATCAGCAGTGAGACTACAGTACCTTTTGAAGTGTAATGAAGAGGAGTACTTGCTGGTGCCATTTTGGGTTTAGAAGGCAGTGAATTGATACACTCCATAAGTTCTAACACTGTTACAGCGGCTGGACCCAGTGCCATTAATTTCATGATAATGTGGACCATGGTATCCCAGTGACAGCAGTTGGAAGATAAAACTAGATCTGAAGCACTTCATTTAAAATAAAACTTTATTATAAAGTCAGGTCTCTGAAGACGCTTCTTTTGTGCTGTGCTGCATGTGAGTAATCTCTGTGACTCATCTAGCCTCTGACATACTGCAGCCATCAACATTCCCAGCCACGAATGTTGCCCTTCATAAAGGAAATATCCTATTTTTGGTATGGCAATGTCCTCAGTTTTAAAGAATTTTCCTCTTTTAAAGTGCTCAGACAATTAATGCCTCATGCATGTATTCAACAATAGTTGCCTAGCAACCGTCAGAAATATTCGCGAGAGCAAAGGAAGCCAAGATGAATGAGCAAAAACGTCAGCTTCCATTTCAGGTGAGCTGAAGAAGGCATCAGGGCTGCTCTAACTGTTTTGGTCTAAGCATGAATGTCCATGAAAATAGGACAACCCCAAGCAGAAAATAAAAGTTCCAACTTGCACGTCAGTCAGATGCAGAGATGAGACAAGTTGTGCAGTTGCATGAGGTTGCAGTTGGTTGGGCTTTCTTAGTTTTGGGAGCCTAGATCAAAGCAATGTCATGATCATTAAAATAAATCATAGCAAGACGACAAGGCCTCCTTAATGGCTGAGGAAAGTTTTGCCACTTCTTGTTATACTCCATCTGCATCTAGAGAATAGGTGAGATTCCACATTCCTTTGGAGGAGATTTCCAGGCATGGATGTAAGTGCCAGACAAATCCCTTGTGTGGGGCTTGGCACCAGCCCTTCTGCATTGCCACCATGTTTACACTTCTCTTTTCATTTTTTAATTCTGGCATAGCTTTTATCTCACAGGAGACTTTGTCACTCTTGTGAGTCAAGTCCTTGATGCTTTTTTTTGTGTGTGTCATTGGAAGATGCCATTCAAATGAAATGGAAATGTTTTCCACAGTAACCACCCACAACCATTATGTGTATGTTTAGATTTCGGTCTTTTTTCCACATTGATTTTTGTTTTGTTTTGTTTTTTTCATGAAAAAGGTTGACATGAAAGGCTTGGTCTAGGGTTAGAAGAACTGAACTTAATCATGTTGGGTTGGCATAGTCCTGGGGACAGCTCTGCCACAGTGATGCTCGCATGGCCATCACCTGTGCCCATCCCTTCTCCAGATGAGGTCTGCTGCTGCTCCACCACTTCCCCAGGGGCTGCACCATCAGTGCCTCAGGGTACTTGGTGCTCAACATGCTGGGGCATGGGAGTGCAGAGCCCAGAGACCCGTTCAGTGGGACGCAGTTTGATGTCAAAACCATTTGAGACAAAAGAGTCTTGATCTGTAGAAGTATTTTCAGTTGGTATCTTTTTGTTAGATGTGTTAAAATTGAAGATCCTGATAGTTGCCCATCAGTGTTGCTCAGAACGTTTTTGACTTCCTGCCCCAATATGAAGATAATCATGAAATTCTGGCATTTTCCTGATAGAAAATCAGATTTATGACCATCTCTACTTCAATGTTAAAGGTTTAGAGCAAGATTATGATCTCCTCTCTGCTCATGTAAATCCACAGGAGTCAGTTACTTGGGATTGACAATAATGTGATTTAGATCAGAATCTGCCATTAATGCTTTCTGGGGTTTGTTCCTACACTCATTGACTTCGGTGCCAATTGACTGCCAACTCTTTGCTTTTGGTATGTGGTGGTGGTGTTTGCATGTGGCACTGTCTCACAGGCCCCACATAAAACCTCGTTTCACTAGCTTTAGTGGTTTTTTCAGATTAAATGTTAAAAATGTTGAAATCAAAATATGAAGGGGATGGTTTGGAAGTAGCACATGCACAATGGTAACCAGAATAATGTGATTTTTGAGGCTGATACCGGGTGACTTAGAGCTGAAAAAACTCCAACCCTCATATATCCTAGAGGTCTGAGGCTTTTACTCTTTCTGATTATAAAAGGTGTTTATTTATGGCATTGATGGTTGATGAGATATCAAACTTAAAATATGCCATGATCCTATAGTCTGGTAGTGCTTTCTGGCACTGGTCAGTGACTAAATATAGCCAGTTTTGAACTGCTGTGATAAACCTGGAAATAATGTTCAGCAGAAAATTCTCAGACAATTCCATAGACAAATGTGGAATATGAAATTACTTCTCTGGGTTGCATCTGGTTCATACTATATATGTTTTTGTGAGCTGTCTCTCTCCTCCCCATGTTTTCCAACTGCTGTCCTACAGAACGCTTTGTGGTACAAATAAATCTTAACTGAAGCATCTCAGTGGTTCATGTTGGTTCATGCTAAAGCAACAAATAACATAAAGGGTTTTTAAACCCTAGCTATTTCATGCATTCCTTTTGGCTTTGTAAACCATTTTGCCTTGTTTTTACAAAAAGGTGGTGTATTTAAAAAAAAAAAAAAAGCAAAAAAAAAAAAGCATGAGTTTCCAAAAAATCAGTGATTGTTTTCAAACGAACGTAGTCCAGGAACATGCAGATTCTTGCACTGTCTTACTGGATTAGTGGTACTCATCTGCCATGCATAGTGCAAAGGTGATACTCAGATGAGGAAGAGAGTCTTTTTGAAAGGAATTTTTCCTTTTTTGTTTGTTTTTAATAATATATTCATATTTGTCTCCTCCCCCCTCCCCCTTTTTTTTAACTCATATATACTTCTACCAGGCTATGTTTAATTTCAAGATGGTGTCTTTGCTAGAAAGATAATCAAATGTAATGTCTTCCACAACCTCTTCATATGCATGGCTGCATAAAGCTTGTGTAACAGTTTATTATTATAAAATTAGTATAGCATAGCGTAGAGCAAACAGGGCCCCTGGCCAGATGAGCTAGACAATGAATAGTTATGTAAGGTTTTGAAGCACATGTATTAGAACACAAGCGCCCTGTATTTTCTTCTCAATTGTCTGCTGTTTGTTAATGTTTCCCTTTCAACGTGATTGCATCTCAGTTTAATAGCACTTGCCATTTCAGGGTTTACTGTGCCAGCACTCGCACAGTTACATCCCCTCTGTGCTGCAAAGCCTGTGTGTGTATTAAAACTGAGCTAGGCATGGTTAGCTAATGGGTACTTCAAGAGATATGCACTTAGAGAATTAAGTGATGTATGTAATTATTAATTTTTTGTTAACAAGTTTGAAAAATGTGTTTCACCAATAATTGCAATGCTTTCCTCTGTGCAAAGGGTGATATTTTAATTCTTGTTGAACAGTTTTCTACCTTGCTCTGTGTTTTCTTGTCAGGGTATTATTTTGCAATCAAGATAAAAGCATTATTTATTAAAGTTCTGAAATACTATATTACTGGAAGTTTTGGGCTGCAGGTCGATCTCCAGTTTCATAGAAGTATTTCACTGATTTTTATTAATTTTTTTTAATTGGTCTTTAAACTGAAGTTCCATATTATGGATTGCATATGATTCCAGAAGCAGGAACGTTTTAATGGAGACTTGATGCTGTTTTAAAGGAAGCAATGTACCTATCACAGAGCTGTGGGAAAGGCTGGCATTTGGCATATGCCTCTTTGGGACTGTCAGATCCCAGCTTGCTGCATTTTTGGCACAGGGAGCCCATCCACTTGGGAACCCTACATTCAGCACTATCTATTGGTCCTTGTGTCGTTTTCTGTGCCTCCAAAGGAACTTCTGTTAGAGTCTCCATGTCTTTGGGAGTCAGGCAACTCCTCCATGCTTTCAGAGATCCTTTCCAGGGTTAGAGGGTGCTCAGTAGCCTTTGGCTGCTGTAGCTCAAGTGTCACCCAGTGAAGGAGTTACACTTGCACCTCTGTTAGAGGTGCACGATTTATTTGCTTTCTGTGTGTAATTCAAACAGTGCAAAAGTCTGGCTTCCCCCACTCCCCATTGCTTCAGCCTTCCTGTTCCTCAGTTCATTTTGCCATCTGCTTGCCTTTTGCCCCCCTTTGCTGCACAGTCCTGTCCCCAGCCTGGTCCCTCCTTGTGTGCCAGATGATGCCATTTCTCTCATGGCAGCCCTTGGTGGTTCATTCATGCCACTGCGGATGTGAGACTGAAGCCTACCTACTGTTCCCTTTTGCACAGAATGAATGAGTTCTCCTGTCCCTGCTAGGCCTAACTACAAAATTGCATGGAGCAAGGCTCATGTTTTCCTTCCAGCTAACGGGGACTTTATTTGCACATTCTTTGTCATCTCATCTGCAGAGTCAGACCTTGTGCAGACTTTCTGGTTGCCAACTGGCAAGGGAAGGTAGTTCAGAAAGGGGGATCACTACGATCCTCCAGTGAGTCCAGGAGTGGCCATGGCTAGAATTTGACTTTGCAGTAAAGTATGATTTTCTCAATTGCCAGTAAAGATAAAGAAAGGGAGGGGTGGTAGGAGAATAATAGGCTTAAAACACAATAAAAATAGCAAAGGAAACAAACTGTTTGTGCCTAATTTGAAACCAGCTGATCTCCATGGTGATGGCAGCAGATCTGTGCTGTTCAACTGTTCAGTGAACACAAAGGTTAGAAATAGTTCACCCACCATGCCAGACCATCTGAACGAGCAGAGGAGGAGGAGGAGGGTTGGTACCTTCCTGGTCACTGAGTGGCTGTGTGAAGGTGCCAGGGGGAACTGGGGCAATGAGGTCATTCAAACTCCAGAGGATTTGTGTGTCTTCCTTCCTCATGCATCTTCAGAAAAATCAGCCTTTATAAATTTCCTGGAATTCTTCTTTTCAACAGTGCTACTCTGTGGAAAGAAGAGTCCATAGCACTGTGGCTTCAGATAAAAGTATGGTAGTATGGTAGAAGATCTTTAGAAATCAGGCAGAGAGCTTGAAACCTTCGATAATAGGATTTATATACTTACCACAGTAAATAATAGGACTATTAACTCCCCAAAGTTCTTGATTGACATTGTCTTGAAGTAGTTCCTTATGTAAAATAGAACCCTAAGATAAAATTTCAGCCTTAATTTACAGATATTTGAGATGGAGGGAGAAGGGGGTGTGTTAATCCTCACCAAAGAAGAAATTCCTGTTCATGATTTTTTAAAATACTGTCATGTGATGAGTCAGAAAGTTGTTATTATTCACATCTTTGGAGGTCAAGGCTACTTAGTTTTGGCATGCAGCTGGATAAATAGCATTTGCAAATCAACAGTTCTTTTGCAGAGGCCACAGGCATGGAGAGCTTCCTATTTGCCTAAGGTGTGTGAGAGAGGTTTTTTGTTTGCTTTGGGTTTTTTTAACATGAGTTTTAGAGGGGAGAAGATTGTGCTTTGGAAATCCTTAGTCATAATGAAAAGATCGCCAGAGGTAGCTGAAGATATTCAGAGTGTACCTCACACTGTATCGAGAGTTAGAGTTTCTTGAGTAAATATTGACCAATTTGACCTTTGCTTTTACTCAGTCAATATTTATCTCTTGGGACAATGAATCTCGATATTCACTTTAGCTGAAGTCCAAGTCTACTTAATAGTGTACTTGGAAATACAGGAGAGGTGCTGATTTGTCTTGGTGCTACTTTTATCTGTTTAAAATTAGGTATACAGAAGGTTTGGCTGCTCGTGTCACTTTGTCAGGTCTCCTAAACAAAGCAGTAGCAGGTCATGGCTGATGGGGAGACTTCTAGGAAAACCTAGATCTGGCAGCAGAAAGAATGGCCCAGTCTGGGAATGGAGCAGTCCCTTTATTGGAAGTGAGGCTAAAGATTCCTGTGCAATATGAAATCCTTTCCAGATGCTATCAGGAGGAGCATCATTTTTTCTTTGTCATTTTTACTGTTTAATCAGTCAATAATATTACAGCTGGCCTGTAATAAAAAAGAAAAGAAGAAAAAAAAAAAAAAAGGTCTAACTTGTTTTTGTACTCTTGTAACTACCAGAGGTATTTATTTGGGGAAAAAGCATTGAGAAAGAAGTGAATTTTAAAGTTGCACAATTGCAGCTGAAAAAAACAGAGCCAGCAACATCATGCATTTCGGAAGAGCACGCTGTTCAATTTTATAGTAATGATATTTTAAGAATGCTGACTGTACACAAGAAAAGAAGTGAATAATTCTTATTTCAAAACGCTGATGGTTTGGTGTATTCAAATGTTAAGACTTAATAGGCCCTGGATTTCTCTTAGGAAAAACAGGACATTTAGGGGAAAGAAGGAAAAAAAAAAAAAAAAAACCAAAACAGGAAAAAGCCTCAGCTGAAGCAGTAATGATTTATCAAAGCAGCATTCAAATAAAATAAAGGTTTGGCTTCCTTACCAAGGGTAGGCTGGAAAATGCATTTATGTTTTCTTGTACCTTTTTTTTTTTCCTGATGTGCCTGATTGACTTGTTTTAATACCGGTGTTATTTACATTTCAGGGATGGGCCTCTATTATGCAGGAAATTGTCCAAGCCCCTACAGCTGTATTTTAAATTGAAATGTTTTTTTTATGAAGTGATTGTGCAGACTTAATTTAGTAATCTATTATTAAATTTATAGTTTCAGGCTGTGTAAAGTCTTTATATAGAATGAAAATGGGCACATATGAAGATCTATACTATATATACACCTGGTTCTGTATATTAAATCTTTCACATATGTTGTCCATTTTCAGAAACAAATAAATTGCTGCTTTTGAAAACTCAGCTTCTCTTCCATATTAGGGAATTCTGCAGACTCCCTATGTTCCTTAGCTTCAGTATAATGCTAAATCAGTTTGTACATTAGTCTATTTTTAGTTATGAATGAACTTTATGGAGTGCAGCACGCAGAGTGATTTCAGAGATTCTCGCTCATAAAACCAGTGTGTCATGTGCCCCAATTACAGCAGTAAACATCGTGCAGGCTCTGGGCTTCCAGGGGCCCAAGCTCTGTAATTTTCTGGAGGGGAAAACATTCTCCCTTGCCCTTTTAAACGAAATATTACACATACAGTAAATCTCATCGCATGAAATCAGGTCGTATTATGTGACCTTGGCTGCAGCAAGCAGGCTGCCTGGCATGGCAGCCGGGTGACACTAGAGGGCAACTGAGAGTTTTCTTTAAGCTTAGCTAGCTGGAGATGGTTTTAGTATCAACTAAGTGTTTAAACTTGGGAAGGATTTGTTTTCCTGTCTGCAGATTTCACATATGTAACCTCTGAGTTTCCACTGACAGCAAATAATAATCCAACCAAAGTTCTTCTGGGGGAAAATACAGTGGGAGCGGGTCAGCAGCCTGCTTTTGCCCAAATAAGGCTTTTTTTGCAGACCCCATGTGTTAGATAATGATCAACTGACAGTCGGTCATGAGTTAATAATGCTGGATGCTGAAATATGCATACCATGTGGTATACAGCAGTTCTGTGGGGAGAGACAAACACGGCTATAATTAGACATCTGAAACACAAGGAAGTGTGTAAATTGTTTAATAGTCCCTCCACTTAATTCCCTCAAATAATTTCCTAAGAACCGGTATTGACTATGAAAGAATATTGCACAACCGACTCCATGTTGAGTTTAAACCTTGCCCTGCTCAGATAAATTAATGAATACAGCTCTGTTTTGTTTGGCTTTTTCTGAGTGCTGGAGATCTACTGGGGCTGTATCTCAGAGGTGGGCTCAGTTCTGTCTGTGTTGATGTTTGGGACGACTACACCGAGTTCACAGGGTTTGCGCTCAATTAAAACTGGGCACGTGATCTTACCATCAGGACATCAGAACCACCATTTCTCCAGTTATTTGGGCAGTTATGGAGGTTGGCTTTCTATTTGTACACAACCTGACAAAGTTACCAGAGTTACCACTGCTGCATTTGGTAAAAAAGTGCAGAACAACCCCTCGCTCAGCAGTGCCAAGCCAGCAGCATCCCCACCACAGCCCAGCATTAAAACTGCTGTGTCAGGGGTTTGCAGGTCCCTGGGCGTGCCAGGGCTTTGCCCCAAGCCCTCTCCAGGAGCACTGCTATTCCTGAACTTCTTAAGGGCTGTGTGCACTGTGATGGGGTGCCTGGCCAAGCCCTTGCCAGCTGCTGATGGTGAAGGTGGTGATGACCCAGAGGTGTGAATGGGTGCAGGGCTGAGGCTGCCACCGCTGCCCGTGGATGCCCTGAACACATCGTGCAGGTCCTTGGTGTGGTGGCAGCTGAACTTCACTAACTTGCAAGGTGATGATGCATAACAAATTTTCATTTCTTCACAGTGCAATGATCAAGTGCAAAAGAAAATAAAAAATGAAAGAAAATTACAATATTCTTACAATAAAAGTAATAACTTTTTTCTTACATAATCAGTTACAAATCAGAAATGCATGAGATTTAAATAATATATTTGTCATGTTCACATTGTGCGCAATTGGATGATCATAACTTCCTACCTGCCTTGTCATTCCAAAAAGCAAGGTCTCAGAAAACCATCCATTTGATGCTTCTTTTATGAATTTCTGCACAGTGTCCCTCCCTCACCAGTCAATGAGCCCATCTCATCTGCCTGTCTGTGTGGTGTGACTGGCTGTGTTTCTATTCTGTTTCCGAGGTATGTAGGTCACGTCTCCATTGGGTACTGCTGACTCTGCTAGGCAGCAATTTAACAAATGCTGTCTTTTACTGGGGAGAAAAGGAAATATTGCCAGGAAAGCCACCTTAGGATTTGCTGTTTGCTCTTATTTGGCTTTTATTTTCAGAAGCCCTCTGATGGTAGGTCTCCTTGGGTGATCTGTTACATTCAGACGGGATAAGCTGAGTCGCACGGGTTTGCTCTGCATTTTCACTTCTTGCTGACCTGTTTGTGCTGCTTTTGTCTTGGCTATTGCATAATCCATTTATGCCTGCTCAGGCTTTCCTCTTCCTCTTCCTCTTCCTCTTCCTCTTCCTCTTCCTCTTCCTCTTCCTCTTCCTCTTCCTCTTCCTCTTCCTCTTCCTCTTCCTCTTCCTCTTCCTCTTCCTCTTCCTCTTCCTCTTCCTCTTCCTCTCCTCNCTCTCTCTCTCTCTCTCTCTCTCTCTCTCTCTCTCTCTCTCTCTCTCTCTCTCTCTCTCTCTCTCTCTCTCTCTCTCTCTCTCTCTCTCTCTCTCTCTCTCTCTCTCTCTCTCTCTCTCTCTCTCTCTCTCTCTCTCTCTCTCTCTCTCTCTCTCTCTCTCTCTCTCTCTCTCTCTCTCTCTCTCTCTCTCTCTCTCTCTCTCTCTCTCTCTCTCTCTCTCTCTCTCTCTCTCTCCTCTCCTCTCCTCTCCTCTCCTCTCCCTCTCCCTCTCCTCTCCTCTCCCTCTCCTCTCCTCTCCTCTCCCTCTCCCTCTCCTTTTCCCTCTTCCTTTCCCCTTCCCCTCCTCTTGTCCCTCCCCTTTCCCCTTCCTTTCCCCTTTCCCTTTCCCCTTTCCATTCCCATTCCCTTTTTCTCTCCCTTCCACTTTCCCTTTTCCTTCCCTTCCTTCCCCAGATTATTCTGAGAAGTCAGGTGTGTGCTTCTTGAGTGTTGCTGTGACCTTCCTACAGAAAAGGAAGCTCTGTCCAATGGGTGCAGCTTCCCAGGAGGTGACCTTTAGGAGCAGAGGGCTTGGAAGCTGGAGGTTCACCACAGATTTCTGAAAGGGAAACTTGGTGAACCCGTGTCTGCTGCTGTGATATACTGCCCCAGCACATGGTGTTCCATGATGAGCTATGACATTTTCTTTGTTCAGGGCTTGAATGCTTCTTTCCCGTTAGTGGCAGAGGGAGTCATGCCACTGGTTTGGTTGTGTTCTGTGCTTAACACAGGCTCAGCCTCAAAGATGTGAATAAATTCAGTGAAGTCATCAGAGGTCTTCGCATGCTCCAGGTCTTAGGCATGTACTTTGCTGAATCAAGGCTGCAGCTCTTCATGTTCCTTGTCCTGCACAGAACAGTACTTTACAGTATTTGATTCTACACTCATGCAGTTTCTCACCAGAAGAAGCACTGAGTCATCTAATCTGGTATGAACCCCAAGTAGTGGCTCATCCGCCAAAATTACCGGCAGATGCTTTCATCCAGTTCACCACCTTTTTTCTGAAGGAGACGGAAAACAGCTGTTTGAGTGGGGACCTCAGCCAGACAGCTGGACGCCTGCTCCCTGCAGCCAGCCAGGCTGCCGCAGCCGCCCGCAGCGGTGAGGTTCTCCCAGCAGCAGCCCGGACCCAGCCCTCACTGTGTCTGGGGCAGGATGCCCAGTTCCAGTCTGGTATCTTCACAAAGACCTTCAAATTGTATGCATTTCTTCCTGCACTCTGCACACCAGCTTGTGTCTGGTTCAGGCTTTTCCTGAAGGTCTTCTGAAAGCTGGTCACACACGTGCCTCCATATGCCGGCATTAGATGCTGTATGTGGACAGCAGTGCCTAAGGATTCCTGGTTGTGCCTCCTCCCTTCCAAGTACCAGCTTTTTCTCACCTTTGAGGCACAGGATGAAGTCAGTTCTCTGTAATTTTTGCTCTATCCCAGCATATCTTGAATTATTCAGACCTCCCTTTGGCCACACCATCTTCCATTTGGGAGATTTCAGCTGGGGGTGGCCTGTGGAGTGTCACCCATGGCTTGGTCAGTGGTTCCTGTGGTATTTACTCAAACGTTTCATGCTGAAGCTGTACTGAAGAGCATTATGTGTGCCTGGTCCATTTTTCCTTCAGATTACTAGTTTGTATGACTCAGTGTTAGCACTGTGCCAGTCCTTGTGTCAATGTGAATGTTACTGTCAGGGACCTCCCATTTCTTTCAATGACCAAAATGTTGAATACTAGCAAGGCTAAGAGCAACCCCTGTGGAATCCCACCAGAAATATTTTCATTTTACAGAAATTCCCTACTGATGCCTGCTTTTAGCTCAGTCACTTAGTCAGTTCTTAATCCATTTAATGTATGCTTGAATAAAATTATGTAGTGCTGGTTTTCAATCAAAGCGTTATCTAGTATTAAATCAGCCGTCTTACTGAAATGTAGGTAAGTTCTATGCATGCAGCTAGTTTCTCTAACCAAGTTTGTAGTTTCAAAGTATAAAATAAGGTGGTTTGTTTGTTTTTCTTTTTTGTTGTGTTAAGATCTGGTTTCTGTAAAATTAAGTCAATTGACTGGCTTTAATTATATTCTTTTGCAAGCATATCATCTGGCTTCTTTGCAAGTATGGAACAAATGTTTACCAAACACCTCTGCCTCCTTTTGAATCATTAATAATAATCCTGTCATCTGCAGCCAGTAATAGGCCTACACTGGCTTTTTCAATTATTATTATTTTAATTTGCCCAAAGGTCTACTTTAATGTCACTTATTTGTCAGTCATGGATTTTTATCTGAAGTCTTCGGCTTCCCTTTTCAATTTACTGCACTTCATAATTTATAACGTGTCCATAGATTTTTGTCCCCAAAAAACCCCCAAACTTTTTCCATTTTCTTAAACTCAAATCAGTCAGCAGGACATAAAGAAGCCAGGATCAAGCAAAAGTCTTAACTTCTTAACCATGCTGCAATGAAGAAAGCAAGACTCCAAGCCCTGTCCTGAATCTTGTTCCTGTCTTCTAGGGAAACAAAAACCATACAATTTTTGTCATAATTGGCCAACCTGGTATTTGCAATGACTCTTCTATTAACTTTCCTATTTTCTATTTCTTTTTTTTTTAACTTTTCTATTAAAAGCAAGCTAGCCTGCATGGTAATCCATGAAAAATACCACCTTTTTGCTTTTTTCAGAGATTGTCTGGTCAGGAGGGGGGTCAAAACAACAGTCTGCAGCAAGTCACATGTCTCCACATTAATCCACACAAGGAAGTGTCTGTTTCACTTATTTCCAAATGAGGAATGTTTTCTTTAGAGAGGTAGCAAATTGATTTTCCCCACATGGAGTATGGGATATCTCATTTCCAAAACAAAACTTTCAGAAATGGCTACACAAGTTGGCTGTTTCTCTGTGTGGGTTAGAAAGCAACGTGGCTCCTTAGTGTTTGCTGCGAGGTTGTTGGCTGCTGTATTTGGAAGTTTCCAGGTCAGATTTGGCATGTTCAGTTATAAAGAAGGTAAAAACAAGTGTTTGTATTTATAAAAAGTCTAGTAAAAACAGTTTTAATATTCAACTTGGTTTATGTGCTGCTTCAGTAGGCAAGAGGTGCACATTTGAGGAGAGGCTGTGTTACCTTCAGAGCTCAGGGGGAGCTGTAGATGCTGGTAGGTGCTCATCACTCACTTTCACAGGTGTACTTAAGATCCTGTAGAGAGTTTCTCCAATTTCAGTTCTTACTGGTTTTTTCCTAAACAAAGGTCTGTTGGAGTTTTTTTTCATGTAGTCTGATCTTTTGCTTTATTTTCCATCCACTTTAATTACTGACCCTTCCATGCAATACAAGGTTGGTTGCAGCTTGCTTCTCTTCACCAGCTCTACTCGCTGTGCCTGCGAGATAAATGCCCCAGGCCTTCCTTCTTGGACCCTGTTTCCAAGAGGCAGAAGCTTTTAAACAAACTTTGAGGGGTGAAATAAAAATAAATGAAATGTAAGATCCTGAACTCAGGATGCAGAAAAGGGAATGAAGTGAAGGAGAGAAAACAAAGATACGGAGGTGATGAAGAAATTAAGGAAGCATCTGGGACTCAGGAACAGTATGTGAGATTAACTAACCTTGGAACAGGTTTTGAGACTGTGCTTAAATATAGCAATATGCTTTTCTTAACTTTCAGATATTGCAGAATGCCAGAAGCCCCCTAGAGGGGTAAGTGTTAAAACCATTAAAACTGTTAACTTTCTATTCATTACATTTTAAAAGGTGCAACGTGGAAGCATGTTTTTCAGCCAAGGGCTAACTTTTGCCAGGCTGCTTTAGGGGTGTCCTCAGCAGCTAGCTATTTGCCACCTGCCAGTGCAGATTTTCTGGAGATCTGAGACCATTCTTCTCACCTTGACTTTGGTGGCCAGGCATCTCCGTATGTCACCTCCAGCTTCTGTTTGGCACCTGAATCATGAATAGTTCTGTGATCTGACACATCCTGCCATTTCCACCTGCCTGAGAGGGAAAGTCTTTTAGACTGTTCTGAGTCTACTGATGGTTTTGCAGCTTAGAGTCAAGCTGGTTGGTATTGGAGCTTTTGTGTGTTTATTTGAAAACTGGAAGATGTATGAAGGAGTGGCACAGTGCCAAAGGGTACTGCGAGGGGATGTTCTGGAGGGTGTCCTACAGGGAGGAGAGACTTTTGATGCATCTAGCAGGAGTGCTGCAGCTTGTCTCATGCAAGCACACTTCTCTTCTAAACTCAGCACCACAGAACATCCCTGCTTGTTAACCTCTTGCACCTTCCAGTGCTCCTCCTCAATTCCATCTTTGTGATTACCCTCCTTCTGGTGCACTCTCACCTCTCATGTTTACAGCTCACCTTATTTCTGTAGCCTCACCCTAAATGTAGACCCAGATCTTCCACTGGCCTTTCTTTGCTGATGGCACTGGACAGTTTTAGAAGCTCAGTTGTGGGTTTTTTCTATGTTGACATACCCTTGCACTTGGCAAAAATGCTGCTGCTTCTTCCTTTCCCTTCATCTTTCTATAGGATAGAAAAATGGTCACAAAAGCAACAGGCAGCCAGAATCTGGTTAAATAAATTGTAAATATATTAGCAGTGCTGAGTGGCTGTGGTGGTACATTCCTCAGCAACATATGGCGATGGTTGTCCTTCCTTTTGCTTTTCCTTTTCCTTTTTTTTTTTTTTTTTTTTTTTTTTTTTTTCCTCCCACTTTTGAAGTGTTTCTGAGAACTGGGGGTACCAGCAAGCCAGAATCAGAAGTTGTATCAGGAAATAGCTAGGCAGATCAGAGAGGCCTGGGAAAGGCAAGAACTTTGATCGTGGGCTTAGGTGTTCTCTAGAGTAAGAAATGTGGAGCAAGCAAGAAAAAAGCACATGCTTTAGGTGCGAGTAAAGTACTGTTTACTTACATGGTTTGTTGAGCAGCCAACAAGGTCCAAGGTTATTTTGGACTCAGCATGAGTAAGTGATCCAGGTATGACAAATGAGGTAATGCATTCCAGGCTCATTAAAAACTCTTGGCTACACCACTGATGTTGACAAAGTGCCAACCATAGCTTGACCTCAGCAGTGTGAAGGCCACTGTTTTCTTTCACACCCTCCCTTTAACATCCTTTACGTTAGCCAAATATGTGCATCCAGAGAACAATGTTACGAGGAGTGTTCAACTTGTTGTACTTCCAATGATAATCAAACTCCTAAAAAAGAGGTAATTCTGCTATAACTAACCTGGTAAAGTTAGATATCCCACAGCCGTTGTCTCTTGACTAATTTTGGCTTGAGGGGTGGCCGTGTGTGTACAGTATATTGCGTTCTTGGCATGGACGTGACCCAAGTGAGGCTGAATTGGTCACTGACTTGGTAATGGGGAGGTGATGTTACCTCCACCAATAACTCCCCCTTCCTGGGCATGCAGGTGAGGAACGTGCCTTGTGGAGATGCTGGCTTCTTGTAGTGGCCTAAGCTGTAGTGTAAACAAAACTCTGAATAAAACCTCACTTTGGGGCATTAAATACTTAGTTGATGCACAGAAGGTGATGTTTTGATCCGCAGGAGACAAAGCTTCTCCCCTCTTCTTCAGCCCAGTGAAAGGTGATAGAGCAAAGCATCAGGGAAAAATAGTGTTTAGTTATGGCTGACCTTGGCAGCTCCCATGGATCTCAGTCCTGGCTACATCTTTTTCCCCTCCATAGAACTTGCCATCCTGGGGTTTAACACAGAGCTGGGTGTTGTACTAGATTATGAGGCTTGGAAATGCTCCTGTTTCCCATGTCCTGCTGAGCAGACAATATCCCTGAAAGTTGAGCACATGAGGGTAGTAGTGACAGGAGAGCAGAGGCCACAACCTTGTGAATTTTCTGAGTGGATGAGCACCTATGATGTCCTGATGCTTGCACGGGCTGATGAGAGGAAAATGTAATTTTTAAGTGTTTTTCATGGTTTTGTGAACAGAGAGGACCTCTTGCTTTAAGGAAACAATCATCTGGTCTGAGCAGCATTAATCCTGAACTTCTCTTTTTTATGTGTGGCTCACTTGCCTTTGGGGTCCAAACCTGCTGCTGAGCTTCTCTCCAACACCTGATCTTCAGTTCTCTGCTGCAAGTGCCTCTGTATTGTCTTTATTTGACTATGGTGGTCCATAGGCAGCTCACAAGTGCAGGCTTTGGGCTTCACTATTGCTAAGTCACCTTTTTGCTGGGATGTTTTAGTCAGCAAAGATTTGCCAGTCTACTTCTACAGATAATTTAACTTGCTGTGCCGTGCATAACTCACAGTTTGCATTTAACCTCTCAGGTGTGAAGATTTGTAATAAAAACACACTGGGCATTGCTGAGGGCTTAGCCAAGGTTTGGAGAGGTGGAAGCAAGGTACGAGTTTCCATCTAGGAAGAAGAAAAAGGCGATTAAATCTTAATTTCAGATTACTGAAGGCAGTTACATTACATCAGACACTAAATGGTTCTGTGGTTTTTTGCTATCCTGCATGTAGAGAAGGGTCGTGGGGTGGTCAGCTGTGACCCAAGCAGGCGTGGGAAGTGTGTGATTTGTAGGGAGACCTCTCCTGCCACAGGGCACAGGGGGAGCAGGCTGGGGGCACACCTCCAGCCTCTCCCCTCTCACTCCATTTGCAGAGTCCCAAGCTGTTCCCTCTTCTGTTTTCTCCTTGTGCCCCACTCAGTCACAAGTCAACATTTCATGGTCTTCTGAGAAATACTGATCCCTCATGTCAAAAAGGAAGCAGCAATCTCTGTCTGATTTGCAGTGACTACCTGTTTCCAGACAACACGCAGGAACCCTTTGAAACATGTAGGGGAAGAAAACATTCCTGTCTCTAGGCAGATTACTATAAATAATTTTATTTTCCCTGAGAATTCACATCTGAGATGGCAATAAGACATATTCCAGAATGGAAGAGTTGTTTAGATATGGTTGTCATCACAGCTTGTGTAACTGTTGATATTCACAACATTCTCATTTCACACACTTTCACTTGATAGTTGCACAAGACTTTTACCTCCGAGTAGCAGTCAGCTGAAAAACGAAGTCCACACCAGATACATACTAGTTAATAATCACACCTTTTGTTCTTTATGGTCAGAAATACTTGCTCTTGAATTAGATCTTTGTTCAACTTGGGTTCTTGCTTCATTCCTTGTGAAACCCCCTGTGACAGCTTCAGCATCTTCTGCAGCAGTGGGCAGCATTGCAGGTGGTGGTGGTTGCACTGAAGAGCTAGCTGGGTTGGTGGGCTCTAAGGGACAGGTTTGTTTAAATGACACCAGCTGGATCTCTTGCTCGGGGAAACAAGGAAGCAACATGCTGGTGTAAAACTGGCATGGAGTGCTGAAATGGTCCCTCTGAGCTCCTGGTGATGGGTAAAGGTGGCAGGCACAATGGTGACATATATGTGAAAGATAACCAGCCCAAGCTGGGAAGTGTGTCCTTGTGCTCCCCCAACTCTTCCGACATGAGGAGTGCTGTCTCATTCTCTGGCTGTGTTTTACCTGGTCATACCAAAATGTTTGCCAGGACTCGGCAGGTAAAGTGGTAATTCTGGACGCTAGATTACTCTTCCACCTATCCTATTGATTTTTGCAAGGATAATTTCTTGTGCATTGCCATTTTCTAAATGCACTTGCCCTTTGTGGTGACTGGCAAGCTTGGAATGAGCTGTCATCTCCCAAAGAGACTTCTTGAGTCAGCAGTGCTTGGGCATGTGTGGGCTTCAAGTGGATGAATGCCCCTGTGCTTCCAGAGGTCTGAGCTCTGGGCCATTCGTACTGTACTGGGTGTACATCTGCTGACAGCCCTTCTGTGCTGACCTGCCTTGAACAGCAGCATCTCTGCTCTCCTGGAATGTTGTCACCTACTGATCACAGGCATGGAGGTGTTCTGGTTGGCATCCCAAGTGTACAGGGCACCTATGCTGTGCTAATATTGATCTTTTGAGTCACATAAAGTAGGGGCAAAAAATCTTTCCGAGGGGAGAAAAGAGGAGGAGAGGAGAGGAGAGGAGAGGAGAGGAAAACACCACTAGTAGGCAAAAGCAAACATGTTGTCAGATGTACAGGAAAGAAAGTATTGAAACTGGTAATATGTTGTATCTCTCATACTTGTAGACTAAAGGGGTGGGAAATAAATAAATGCAAACTCTTTTTTTCATTTTTTAAAATTTAATTTGCTTTACTTATGTTCTCACCTTCTGGGAATGTACAAGTTATCAGGTCTCAACTGCCACAAATGTTTCAGAAAATGGATTTGAAAGCCATATGCACAATCGTGTAGAAACTGAATTCTTTCAGATATTAAGTGCTTGTGCCAGAAGTCCTTCCCCTCTAGAAAAAAACATGGGATATTCACCTAGCTGTCCAGTACATACTGATCATCCAATGTCATCAGAAAAACTGTCTGGGACTAGGCTACAATATATGAGTAAAGTTGCTTTAAAATAATTATGAATAACAAATCTGCAATGTGATCATGAATATGTCATAAATGAAACAAAAAATAAAAAGAAAAAAAGAAAACAAATATGTGATTTGTAAATTATTCCTTCAGCCCTAGTCATATTTCCTAGCTGAGGAGAACATAATGGATACAGCTGAAATATAAATAATCTTCTAATAATGCATTTATTTATAATGATTTAGGGAGCAAATGTTAATGGCTTTGTTTCAAGTGTGACTGGAAGTATTTCAAATGTTTTCTTTTGCAGAACAGATACTAGAAGCAAGGACCTTCTCTTCTGGTATTAATTCCTTTTGCTTTCTTGCTAATTGTGTGTCTGATCTGGAATGGCTTAAAGTGATTTGAAGTGGTACCGTGGGGCATGTGGGACAGTCCTTGTGTGCTGCAGGACAGATTTTCCCAGCTGCAGCTCATGAGCCACAGGGAGAAGGCAAATACCCCATTTCATTGTGGGTTTGTGCCAGTTCTGCCATGCAAGGCTCCAATTCAAACAGTGTTTATATGCAAGCTCAATATACCTGGAATTCAGGAACAAATGCCTTCTTGCTTTTAAAGCTTTTAGCAAAACATTAGGAGTGCTTTATAGTGTGATAGAAAGTACAGTGCCAAAAACTCAGGGTAACATGTATGTTTGGAAAACATTGAGCCTTGAACTGGTTTCTTTATTTATTAAAAAATAAAATAAAATAAAATAAAATAAAATAAAATAAAATAAAATAAAATAAAATAAAATAAAATAAAATAAAATAAAATAAAATAAAATAAAATAAAATAAAATAAAATAAAATAAAATAAAATAAAATAAAATAAAATTTATTTGAACCTGGCAGGACCACATCTCTCTCCAGCCCTTGGTTGGACTGGGCTGTGGATCCATTCAAAGGTTAATGTTCTAATGCTTGTGTCAGCAGGTAGTAAATTGAGGGAACTTTTTTCTATTTTCTTAAGTACCTTTTTTAAAGAAGGCGCCACTCCTGGGGCTAGCCGTGGTCCTTGACACATCCAGGTCATGTGCAAAAACCAGTCATCACGGGGAAGAGATCAAATGCCGAGGGATGAGCGGGGTTTATAAAGAAGGCCGGGTGATGTGGCCGGGGCTGGCGGGCTGGCAGGCTGGGCGCTGGTCCCTGTGTCTGAGGGATGGAGCGGCCGGGGGAGGGGAGCAGAGACTCTCAGTGTTGATTTTGTCTAAGACTGATATCCACACCAAGTCGAGACTTCCAGCGATGTAGTGTGCAGTCACATGCTGTAGCATTCATGAGTACTGGTATAAATCAGGCAGATGTTTGTCAACTGGAATGGGTAATAATTTCTTTCTCTCTTTGTTTGATTTTGCATGTTAGCCTCAGATGACAATTTCAGAATTGCTTTCTGGGGTACTTTGCAATAAGCAGAATGTGCTTCACTTGAGATGGAGATGTTTTCTATAGGGAGATAAACATATATGTATAGAGACACAAATATAGACTTACACACATATGTACATATATATATATTTATTTACTGCGTGCCAGTGCTGGGGGAAAAAAAGGACGTGTTTTTTGTGACTTCTAGTTTTAAACCCATGGCTTTTCTTTTTCTCTGAGCAGACCAAATATGACACTGTTACTCAAACTATAAAATCAAATTAGCACCCTTTATTGTGTTTGCAAACTAATTAAAATGTAAAATGTCCTGAAACCACTGGCTTACTGTGTGACAAATGTAAGATTAGAAACAATTAGAAGGCACTCAAGAGGTTTGTAGTGTTTAGATTTCTGACATTGTTCTAATCATCCCTTTAAGTAAGAAAAACAATGGTTACCTAGAAATAAAAGGTTTACAGGAAATTATCTTCTTCGGTACAGTCATTACTTAATGATTGTTTATCATTTTAAATGTTGCCATAGTAGTCAGAGGCTGATTTTTAAACCTGAAAGCAGGCAGGACACATAATAATGAGTGAACATCTGCTTCATCTATTATTTCTAGATGTGATCATAATTTATATTGTAATACCAGTATTGAATGATGAGTCTGATATTTTTTATGATGATCCATATCCCATTTTAAAAATGGCTCAGCACAGTTAGGATTTAGTCACTGTGTTATTTCAGAGCTGTTTTATCTTAAGAACTGGACAAAACTGAAAGTGATTCATGTTAATTTATATGTGTGGTATGTAACCCTTATGAAACAATCCATCACTTATTTCAGTACTTGTCAACTTCTAGGACTAGTTGTTAAGGGGTTTTCTGATCCATTTCAGGACTTGGGGGTCATTTTTTATATTAAACTTTTTTAGAAGAACTTTGACAAGAATGACAGTGTATATAAACATTTCTTGGAGCTGTAAGGAATTTCAGTATTTCAGAACATTTCTAAAACCAGATGTTTCCCAGAGTTGGAAATAGTAGTTAGTGCTCTTGCTTGAAGATTAAAAATAACAAATGCAGCAGTCTAATTAATGCAAAGTTACCTATTAATATTCTATTTTGTTCGTTTTTGTACCATGGAGAAAATTTGTGCTTTCTCTCGGAGTCCTTCAGAGACCAGTGTTTGACTTCATATTAATGAGTTATGTGAAAGTAGAGTAGATTAGCCTTGGGGGATATTCTATAGAAACGTATAGTGTGTCAAGATGTAACCCATGGAGGATGGGAGTCTCCTAATAAGCATTACTGTAGACAGATGTGTATGTTTCTGTGATTGTAGTGGAATTATTTATTATGCTTTCAGCTGTTAAGAATCCAGTATAAGACAATGTGCTCAAATTGTTCTCTGTTAATTTTCAGCGCCAAATCTTAAAGGCAGACCACGCAAAAAGAAGCCTTGCTCACAGAGAAGAGATTCATTAAATGGCATTAAGGATTCCAACAATAATTCTGAAAGCAAAGCTGTTGCCAAGGTAAATCACTTAATAATACTCTTTTCAGTACACTCTCCTTTTTTAGGTACAGCCTGGCCTTTGTTTCCCAGCACACAGTTTCAAATTTAGAATGTAACTTATTTTCTGGGAGAGGTAAATGTAATTTTTTTTCAGTAGTTTTATTCTTCACTTTAAATCATGTCTGTGTTTAAAGTTAAAGTAACTGTAATCACCCAACAACCTCCTGCTATCTCAACTTGTTGGTAACTGGGAGTGCTTAAGCTTTCTTGGCATCTAGTGTTAGCTTTCACATTCTGTGACACACAAACATAGTTTGTGACAGTATCTTTGAATTAAAAATAAACCAGGGAGCAGCTCACCCTGTTACAGTGTACTTCTAAATATAAGTTTGAAAATAAACAGACTGTGAAACAAGAGCCACTTCACTAATGGTTTCTAAGAAGCACACACAAATGACATTACCCTGATGTTAAGATCTTGCCTTTTTTTAAAGATAAAGGCAGGAATTCAGTACAAAAGCTTAAAAAAAAAAAATCTGGACTGTATCTTTAATACTTAGTGCTGAGCTGCATGTTCCAGGGTTTGTTGAACAGCGCATGCTTTTACAGAGTCTTCTGTATGCACTGCAGTGTTTAGCCCATACTGCGAATAAAAATTGAATCACTGATTTGTGTTTATAGACTTAATCTATTAGATATTTATGGGTTTGTGCCTTTTCCTTAAATGCTTAAAAACGGAGTTTCTGTAGTGTAATTCAGATCCAATTTTCTGTGTTGTCTGTGTGGTCTGAAATAGGAGTTTGGTTTTCTCCTTAAAAAAAAAAAAAAAAAAGCACACAAATGGCTTCTTTCAAGATGATTTAATTTGGAACTGTAAGATGCAAAGATGGAAAATTACTTTGAGCAGTACTTGTAGATTTTTAGCTGAAACAGAACATCATCACTGTGATACTTTTGAGCTAAACAGGTTTGCATAGACTGAATTTAGGCTACTTCCTCAAAAATCCTTTGTTTCAATAAATTAGATGGATGTGTATCTGCAAAGTACATCCATTGTTGTGACCATCTCTTTAGGAAATACAGTGAATCTATAGATCCATTCACATTGGTATTGTTTTATGCAGTGAATGTCCTGGGAGATCAGGAGGTTAAAGAGGTCAAGTGGAAGTGTTCTGCTCGCAGTTTCTCATAGGAAGGCAAATTAAATTCCACCTCCTCCTCCTCCTTAGGAGCTGAGTTAAAATTGTGCTTTCTCCTGGTGACGATAAAAGAAGCTGAAGTTCATGACGAGGCTTTGCCCTGAAGTCAGTTTCTCTGCTTTTTGTGCCCTATTGTGCTCAGTAGGAGTCTGTACTATCATATTAGACAGGCATGGGAAAAGGCAATGGAGCTTGGTGTGTAGAGTTGCAGGATCCTGCCAGATACTATAGAGTTTGCTGGAATGTTTTTGCTCTGTGGAAGAATGTGCAAAATCCATGGTGTGAAAATGTCTTAATTTGCCTCAGTTCCACCTTCCCCCAAGCTGTTTTTCATGTTAAAATGCTACCAGCAAACTGCAGCATGGACTGTGTGGTCAAAGCACCCAAGACTGTAGCATGCGGAGTTCTGCCTCTTCAATACCTGATAAATAGGTATTGGATAATTAAAAATAATAGTAACACTTCATATTAAATTATTTATCCTCTGTGTTTATATTTGGGTTCACCCTACTAGTCAAATGGGAGGGCATTTCAGATAAGAAGTGATTCCACCTATTCATCTAGTCATACTGTGCTCATCATTGTGAAAATATTAATAGCATTAATTATCTTGGCCAGCTTAATTTCATTATAAATAATAGACATGCTCATGATACAATGTCCTTGCATATAGTCACACTGACTTCACTGTGGCTCTTCACATCAGTCAGTGTCTCAGGGCTGTGGATATACTTTAATAGAGGGACAGTGAATCAGAACCCCTCTACATCAGGTTTCTGTAAAAGGAGGGAAAGTGTATTTGAGCAAGGGGGAGGGTCAAGGAGATTAATCTACTGTCTTCTCCTTGCTGGGAGCAGCTGGGATGTTAGGGTACCATCTTGGACTCCATGTTGGGCTTCACCATCAGTTTTCCTCCTCTGTCCTCTCTCCATCTCTAACTAACACTGGCAGTGGGTCCATGGAGGACGGAGTTGAACACGGCCAGTGTCAGCGGGGCACATCCACTCGTGTTGGAGGCTGAAACATTTTGGCATCAGTCCTAGCCATATTCCTCTTCTGGCTAAAATCCATTTTGACCAGAAGCTGTGCTGCATTCATCCTCAGATCATGGCGCCCAGTGTCTGACAGCAGCCTCATTTCTCAGGTGGAGATTCAGTGGCTGAACAGTTTAGTTTGGGACATGGCAGAGTGGCATTCTGAAGACTGTGGTTTTGAGCCTGCAGAGATCATTTTAAGCCACTTGGTTATAATGACTTGCTGAATTTCACATTCTCAGATGCCACTCACTAGGAAGCTTTGTACCTTCTTACAACTTAGTTCTCATTAGGCATGTTTACCTTGAACCATCAGCAGATAGTTCTGTAGGCTTTTACTGTTACCTGACGCAGAAGACCACTTGGTCGGGTAGGAGCAACTCAGTAAATTCCAGTGTAGGTGACTTGTTAAAAATAAAGCAGTATAGGGACAGCGTGGTCCTTGACCTGCAGGTGCTGCCAGGGGAATTGGGTCTTTCATGCACTGCTTCTTGCTTTTGATTGCCTTGGTAGTCACTGCATCCATTTTATTACCTCCTGGAGTAGATCCCGGTGGAGTTCCCTCCCAGGCTGGAAATGTAAAAATCACAAGAACACAAGACCATCTACTGAGGCAGGATCAACTCTCCTGAGAAGCACTTCACTCCAGACACTCGCAGGACTTTGGAGGCTTTCATGCTTCTCATGCAATCAGTACTGGACAGGCTTTTGGGACCTGCAGGGTTCAGTGTAAGCCTCATCATACCTGCTTCATGCTTCCGAAGAGTGTTCCCGTTCAAAGTGTGCAGAAGTGCACTCTGAGGCTTTTTAAAACTGGCTGATGTGGCCGTGTCAAAGAGCTGAAAGGATTAACTTGTTAAACATGGAAATTGTCCCCAAATGAATCTACTCATTACATCTCCTAATGCAAATACTAAAGTAAATCTCTCACTTCATCTGTACAGCAGTATCTGGGAAGTCCGTTTGAAAGTTGCCAGGATCTGCTTTTCCTGTGGCCATGGGTGGCCTGGCATTCTATCAGACATGGAGATTTATTCCGAGCACTTCAGCTGTTATCCAAATGAAACTAAAATGCAAGACTGTAGTGATCTGTGTTGTGTGTGACCTCTGGCAGGAGAATATAAACAGACGGGTGTAGCCATGAGCATTCACTGGCCATTTGGTTGTGGATCATATGCCTCTGATGGAACATACAGTAGGAAATAGTCAGATGTTCCCAGAGCCCCACTGTGTACACCTCCAGCTCATCTCCACCATGGCCCCAGGTTGCCTGTCTGGGCCTTAGCCCCCAGTTTCATTTGGGAGGCATTACACTGAGGCTGCAATGAAAGAGCTTCAACTCCTCCTGGGCAGATTGAACTCTCCCTTTATAACAGTGTCATTCAGGCTTTCTGAGCAGACCAGCAAAGAGAACAGAGCCAAGCAAAACTACATAATCAGGACCTTCCTCCAGGTCTTTGCCCTCTAGGAAGATTCAAAATTGTGTTTTGAGAGAGGAGTTTGTGGTGCCCAGTGCAAATCTTGCATTGCTCTTACTGACTTGTTTAGGTTTATGCTGGATTTACACCACTGTTACCCGGAATGGTATTTGGCCTTTTTGGTTCTCATTAATCACGGTCATGGCATTCATCCATATACTCTCCTAGATGATGGAAAGGTTCCAGAGGTGAGGCCTGTATCTCAGACAGTGAGTGAATACAGCACAGCAGCCTTCATCCAAGCTTCCTTCAACCTGACACAGCTTGGAGTCCATCCCCTGCATTTTGGCACCTCTGAGTTCCACAGGTGCTTTGACTTTGCTTCTCTGTACACCGGAGAGAAGGAGGTGGTGTGTAACGTGGGGTTTTCTCAATGCAAGTGACATTCTAAATGCTATCTTCTTTGTTTCCTTTTGTCTCCTTGGGAGTAACATCCCTTGCCATTAGTTTGCTTGCATAGCTGTCATGGTTTTAACCCATCAGGAATTACCACACACACTTCATTTAGCATTTGTGCCCAGACTGTCTTGGCCAACATAGGTTTGAATTATCCAGTCTGAAAAAGAAAATCCATTAAAATGATCAATTGATTGACTGACTTTACCTCACAAGTGAGTGACAAAAGTGAGAAATTGTTCCCAGAGCCAGTGAATTTGCTCAAAGTTTTGCCTTGCAACAAATTTGCAGCTAAAATTAAAAATCATAAATTTATTGAAATTTGAGACTGGTAACCCAGTCTTTAGTACAGTGCTAAAAACTTTGACTGTGTATTTTAAACTTCTTAAGTAAAGTCATTGATTAATTTTGCAAGGAGCCGAAGTAAAAAAGTTAAGGAATTACAGCTCTAAACTGAAAAGTGAATGAGGAAAGCTGAAGTTCATTTATTAAGGAAAAAATCCCATTAGCTCCATTGAGTTTTGGGTGAAATTTAAGATCTTTACAGAAATTCAATCACTGAGCATGTCTACTACTAAAAACCAAAAAACTTGGTATCTTATGCCATAGGAAGACAATGTCTCTTTGAACCACACAAACAGAGAATATTAAGCGGAACAGCAGCCATACTTCAGCAGTAACTGATCAAGAAAAATCCCATAGGACATTCCCTTTTCCAGTCCCTTCTGCATTTCCCGGGAGGAATGAGCCTGTACCCTGCAGTGTCCAGCAGGGAGATTTTTTAGGAGCATCAGCTGCCTTGGAAAACTGTGACCACTTCTGTCCTCTGGGTGGGAGTGAGCATTGCTTTGTCCAACATCTGTGGAAAATGATGGAGGCAGCTCATTTTAAGGCAATGCTTTCTGCAAAGTTAATACCCTGGAGGAGGAGTATAAAAGAAAAGATGTTGCTTTCCATGAGCCTGAACACTAGGTAGCTTTATTGAGGTAAAATAAGCATAACGTAGTCTTTGCAGTGATATATTTGTGGTTTGTTTACAGGCACTTAGGTAGTGCTCTTCATAGCACTTTCTTCCAAAATGTCAAAAAGTACTCAGTAATCTCCTGGTTTAGAAGTAAGAAGAGGGAAGGAAAATCAATGTCTTACTTGACCAAGAGCTCCTGCCTTCCTGTTCACCGAGATATCCATCTCTGCTGTCCTAAAATACCAAATACTGGCTCTTAGAGTCTCTCTGCTCACTTTGGGAGCACAAAGCATGTGTCTTGGATGGATTGTGGATCTGCTAGAAGGCTTCTCACAGCACTCAACACCATAGAAGGGACAGTGCAAATCGAAAAAACGTGGATGTAACCATCTCCACTACCTTGTATTAGAAAGCTGCTAGTGTATACTGGACGTGTATTGACCCTGTCTTGGTCATGGAGAGCTTTTAAACATCAGTTTGCAAGGTTCTGCTTTTATGGGGGGTTTTTGTGTACATAAATGATAGGAATGCTCAAGTTGTAACTTGCTTGATTCAATGAGAGCATTATCTTCAGGATTAAGCCAGCCTCACTGCATATTTTTCCCCATGTTTGATCAATGATGAGAAGTAAAAGTGGTTCCAATTTGTTGACTGCCTGACTGTCACACATCTGCCAAAGAGACCACTGGGAGACCAGGAGCTCTGGGACTCAGGCACTGGGGCTGCTGGTGTCTATGAGGAAAGGCTCTGGCAGATGCAGATGCACAAACCCACTTGACTTAAGTCCATGCTACAGCAGAACCTTCACTCATGTGCTGAGAGCTCTGCCAGGGAAAGGCTTGCCAAGGTTTGAACCTATCCTGGTGGGCAAAGGAGAGAAAAATGTGTCGTTTCAGTGCTGGTTCTGAGCTTTCCTAGAAGGGAGGTGGCACCCTCAGCTCCATGGGTTGTCTGTGGAACTTGACGATGCCCGGTGTCAGTCCTGGAACAGAGGTTATTATTAGACTTGCTAATGGCAAGTGTATGTGAGAGATGGGAGCTGTCTGTGACATAGCAATGTATAGTCATAAAAATGCAGATCTGGAGAGCATTACCAAGGGGTTATAATGATTTAAAGATGTGGCTATTTAAAAATGTTGTGACTAAGATTCAGAACAAGACATTTAGCTCTATAAATAGCTTCTTTTGTTTCCCCTCAAACACAGTTGCATGGTTTGGCCTTAATTTTTTTAACGATCCATTCTGCTAGGGAGAGCGTATTTATTCCTTAAGTGAAAATTAAAGGTTACCCAGATCTGATATGACATTTTTTCTTTTCCCAGGTAAAATGTGAGGCTAAGTCAGCTTTGCCCAAACCCAAGAGTAACAACAGCAACTGTAAAAAAGGCTCAAGTGAGGATAAATCAAAGATTGCCGTAGGTGAAGAATGCAGAGCTGATGAGCAGGCTTTCCTTGTGGCTCTTTATAAATATATGAAAGAAAGGAAAACACCAATTGAACGAATACCCTATTTAGGTTTTAAGCAGAGTAAGTATCCTTTTTCTCACTTTCTTGTTGACATTTTAGAATGGTTTGGCTTCTCTGGAGAAAGCTTTTGCACAGGAAGCCTATTTTAAAGCTTTATGGATGGGAGGACCATGTTTATATCTACACATTTTCCAGTCCAGGCATTTCACTGTCTTTTGCCTAGATTTGCATCTCTTCCTTCTGGGGTAGTTGCTGCCAGATATTTATAGGTTTAAATCCGCTGATTATGACTAGAAATAGGCATGCTGAAAACTCTCTAGTTTTCTGTTTTGTAAATCTGCATCCTCTGTAATGCCTTTCTTCTGAGTTAATAATATGACGTATCTTTATTGTGCCCAGATGTTCTTTATGAAAGGACAAATATTAAAAGAAGACATTTAAAGGTGGTCAAGAAAGGCACAGAAGGGATCATATTTTTAAGCCCCCAAATGTGTTTATAGTTAATAAATTACTGACTTTGGAGAATGTAAAACCAGATTGTATCTGTTTAATACAGAATGCAACGTTTAGAATTGCTTTGGCATGTACAGTTTGTAGTGCCACAATCTGTAAAGCAACTGTAGGTCAAGAAGATACAGTTGTAACTAAATTTTACATAAATATTGCAGAACAACGTAGATCTTTCAGAGTTTCCAATGTAAGTTGTAAATAGGGGTATTTTTCTTCCTTATCTGTAGATTGAATGATACTTTATTTCCTTAAAGGGAGAACTCCATGGATTGAAATATTATTTACTCTAATTTATCTCCCAGATTAAAACCATGTGTTAGTTTGATGAAGAATGTCAAACCTGTGTGTTTTACATAACAATTTACATACCTAATAGCAATTGGCACTGATTGCAACAGGCCTCCAGCAGCCATTATAAACTTATATAACTCCGAATGATTACAGTGTTTGTCTGAAAACTGGCTGCTTGAAATGGAAGTAAAATTAATGTACTATGAGCAACCTCGTTGCATTATGCATTGATTCAGATTAAATCAAGGCCTAAGCAAAGCTCTTGATAGCTGTGAAACAGTACAAGGTTCAATGAGGCTTTCAGAACATTTTGTGTCGAAAAGAGAATTTTTATTTTCCCCCCAGTTCGTTCTGCACTCCCTCAAGCATGGGGACAGGGTAGACTTGAAAGACAAGCTGAAGTATTATTTCTAAAATTCCCCTCTGGACCTCAGGCCCTCTGCTAACATTTAGCCAAAACGCACTGAAAATTGCCTGGCCATCTTTATAAATTAGGGGCCTGATCCAGCAAAGACTAAAATGCCAAGAGTAAGTTTGCTGAGAAGAGCAGAAGTGTTTGCAGTATGGGACTCTGTGTTTGTCCAGCAAGACTTCTTCAAACATTGCCAACATAAATAGGTTAGTAGGAAGAAGCACTGTGTATACTACAACAGAGCATCTTCCTGTGGAGGAAGAGATCCCCGTTCTCTGTTGTCCACAGCATTATTGCTGAGTCTGGCCTGCAGTATTTGTAGTTCATCTGGGGGGAATCACCGTTAGTTGGTGAACAGCACATACACCTTTCATAGAGCTAAGACAACTATTTTTCTTCTAGCCATTAAAATAAGATAAAGTAAAACTTCCCATAAAATAAAAATAATTTAAATGAAATAGCGTAAAGATAAAATAAAAATAAAATAAAATATACACCCTGAGCAAGCTGTGGCCCCGTGGGACAGTGGGACAGAATGAGAAGCACGTGAGAGGGGAGGAGTACTGCAGGAACTAATGAACATTTCCCAACACATTTTTTGAAGGAGCTGCTTCTGTTTTTCCCAGCCCAGAGCTGTGGGTAAGGCACAGCCCCCCATACAATAATTATTATGGCAATTCTCATTTGTGCTCCCCCTGGGTTCATGTGCACAGGACCTGTTAGAGCGCAGCTTATTGTTCATTGATTATGGAGGCCATTACCTGAGCTGCAGTACTTATTGGATATTTTTGGTAATCAATAAGCTTTCTCTGTGAGCCAGTGTGTGGCTCAGGCTTGCTTGCTAATGAAATCAGTATTAAACAAATAATTAAAAGCAACATTTTTCCAGTGAGTAATTTTTATTATCAAAGTTATGGAAACATGCTACAGTCATTATACCCTGCCTCTTGTCAGCAAAGTCAAATGAGCCCATTACCTTTGTCTCAGTGTGTTTTTCCAGTCCTGTTAAGGAATCTAAATGTGTTCTCCTAAACGTAATTAAAATATACGTATAGTATGGGCTAATGTTTACTCTTCAGATTATGTAAATACATCTTTGGAAGATCTTTCACAGGAGCTTTTTCAGAGGCTGTGAGCTTTTTTTCTCTTTTTTGTTTCTAAAAACTGTTTAATTTACATTTCTTTGACATATGTTGGTTAATGCAATGCTTATCTAAATACTTATTGTCCCTCTAACAGTTAACCTTTGGACTATGTTTCAAGCTGCTCAAAAACTGGGAGGATATGAAACAGTAAGTGTTTAAGTAACTTAAATGAAATAATTGTGCAATCAAACTTTTCCCTGTTAGGAAAAAAAAAACCTAAAAGCAAACAATCATTTGCTGCATTTTAGGCTAGCTGTACACATTGTGGGTTTATTGAACCATTTTTGGAAACGGTCCCAATTAGTTCCAGGTTTGGCAAAATTGTAAACTTGTCGTAAAAACTAAAAAGTGGAAAACATATGTAATTTTTCCCTGTCAAGTAAATTAGTTGGGTCTGTAATTTTTTCCCATGTTGAGAAAGGGCTATTATTGTACAACAAGCCAAGATTGCTAAAAGAAATTTCACTTGGCAACATCCCTGACATCTGTTCATGTCTAATATGGGAAATGTATTAAAGGCTTTCAAAAGTAATCAGCATTGTCCATTAAGGAATAGTATGCTGCAGTATCTTCTCTTATTCCAAGTGTAAAAGATCTTCATTAGACAAGGGTCAGTACCACATAAACAGGAAGTTATCAAAGTAATTCAGAAAAGTCTCTGACACTTTTTGTCAGCTAACCATATCTGACAAGAGCAGTTTATTTTTAGCTCACAGGGAAATTTGATGGCCATGGATTTTATAGCATGTATTTTGAACCAATAAAATATTAGAGCAACAAACTCAGATTAAAATCTTGAAATGAGAAGAAAGAGCTGCATTAATGTGGCACACTAAGATGACATCTGTAATAAAAACCAATTGACATAGGAAGATGTCGTCATTGGAAATATTTTCTTTGCACACAATGATCAGATTAAGTTGTTCAGTTCCTGCCGCAGTTGGATGAAAGAAATTATTTTTGCTTTGTTTACGAAGTAATCTGGGGTGTATCTGTGCTGCAGAGAAGTGACAAGAAACTGAAAGTCGTTTGAAGCAAAATATAAAACTCACTGTTTTCCTTCCATACGATAAAGCATATTGTTCTGTACATCAGCAGCCTCTGTTGATGAGCATGGGTGTGGCTGGGATTCTGTGAAACATGAAATTCAACATTCTCAACAAAAATATCTGCTTGATTTGGCTTCTTTTTTTGTTCCTGTGTCTTTCATTAATCAGCACATACCAGGGCTGTGTACTGGGGTGTGTGTAGGTGTGTTCATATGTGTATGAATGAATAGCAACCACAGATAGATCGTTAGAGCAATTATGAGCCCACAGTAATTGCAATGAGTTGTAAAGTGCAATGAAAATGAGGGCTAAAATCTTGAACTTTATCCAAGGGAAGGCCAGGAAGGGGATTGGAAGGAGAGTGGCATGTTCAGAGTGCTCGTGGAGGCAGGCAATTTTCACAGCAATGTTTCAGATCTGCTTGAAGGAACTGAGAATAGAAGCAAGAATACCAAAGTGATGGCTTGCTGGAGAGAGCTGAGATTTAGTGCCCAGGTGAGAGGGGAAAGGATGGATTTAGATATATTAGAGAAGGTGAACCTCTGTGCCTGGGACAGAGCAGGAATTGGATAGTTAGTTTGTGAACTCAAGGTCTACCAACAGATGCAGCAATGTGAGATGATGATAGGGGAAGGATCACATATGTGACAATGTCATCTAAAGTAGCATCAGTCCACCCCTATCTCAAAGCTTCTGCCCTTTTCTTAGTGACAGATGTTCTCTGTTGTTTAGGGGCATTTGTTACCTTTGACAAAAATGTACCAGCGATGCTTATTCTTCATCAAGAAGAAACCAAGCAATTGCTTACTGGTAGTAAATGTTAAGCAAGCATAGCTCACCCCCTCTGACACACCTGAGAGCCCAGCTTTGCTTTGAGACTGTAGTTGAAGTGTCAGTGAAAGGCCTGATCCTTTCTTCATGATGTGAGTGGCTTCTGTGTTCTCTCTGCAGAAGACCTGAAGTTGGGAGAACTGTTGTGCTGTGATTTAAGTTCTACAGGGAGAGCAGAGATTCCTGACCTCATTCTCTTCTGTTAAACAGTCTCATCCTCAATATGGATCTGCTTTTGCTTTACATTTCCTGAACATCAAACCAATAGCTGTTGCAATACTTTGACCTGTGCACACCCTGGTGTTTATTGTTATATGGCCAGTTGATATTCATTGGATTTGCCAAGATGCACTTGTATATATTTTATCATGGCAAGCATGCTGAGGGGCTTTTATGTTTGATTGGTGTTTCAGTTGTCAGCAAGGCAGGGGATGGCTGGGATGACATGGACATGGTTTCAGTTTGAGAATCTTAGGCAGGCCTGCTTACATGTAGGGATTTAGCAACCAGGATTCACCACTTGCACACACGGTGCCAATATCTATTGATGATGAGAAGTCATGTGCAGAACAAAGGCTTTTTCAAACCTACCCTGATTAATAAACATTTGTTTGTATGGACCCTTCCATCAGACTTAAAGGAGTTGCCTATTATAAGGACTTCATAATCTTTAACTTGCCTTAAAATTTCACAAGTTTCTGGTTTATGCACTGAGATAGAAATAGGTCTTTTTTCTTAGAAGTATTGTGAAAAAAATACTTTAAAGTAGATATTTGGCTTCAGCAAGTGACAGCCATATGAACACAAAACAAATAAAAGTTTGGTTAAAATCACATATGGGAACTTAGAGTGGTCAGGTGACTAGTTTCTAACGAGTCAGTGTAGTAACCTTCCCAGTGAAAGCAGCTGCAAACTTTACATCCTTGTGTTTGTCAGAACACAGCCCATTTTCAGTTTCATTCCCTGCTCTGCCTGCCTTGTCCACTTACAGATGCTTCAATGGGGCTTTAAAAACATCTTTGAGAAAAAAGCAAAAATTATGTACTGTGTTTTCCAGCTTCTGCCCAGATTCACAGAACAGTGAAAGGCCTGTAAGTCCAGTCCTGACAGTTGAGGTTCTAAAAGTGAGTGAGAACAGCCAAGGACTGGATTGGAGATGCAGAGAACAACTTTCTTAGCCATCTATCTGACTTTCCTTTATTGTAGTCATGATTGTGTGCTCTATGTCATATGAAAGGGCTCTCCAGTTAATGTACTTGTGAGGGTCATTTCTCATCTGCCCATTATCTGTTTAATTACTAATTCTTCAATAGTTGTCATATATAACTTTGCATTACCACATGTATTTCTTGTCAGACATTACACAAGCTTAATAAAAATAGCAACCTGTACCAGATTGGTTGAAATCCTTAACAGATGAAGCTGCCTCTTTGGAACTGGGGGGATCATGTTTCTTTTAAACAAAGATCCATGAAATGAGCATCTTTGTTACTAATAATAGGAGGTCAGTAGCAGACCTTCACAGTATGAATGATTTAAATGTCCCCAAGTCCTTGGATGAAATACAAAACAGTGTCATGTTCTAGGGGGGCTCAGCTGCAGTGGTGTTTAAAAGCCATTGCTGGATTTGTGTCAATCACCCTAAGTTAACTGAGTAAAAAGTGCAGATGTTCATAGATGGCAAACTTCCTGAACTTACCTAGAGAGTTGTCCTTGGCCAGACATGAAGTGACATTTTGCCTTTTGAGCCAGTGCAAAAAGAAGGGCCTTGGTGTGCCTGCAGAAGGCTGTGGTACTGAATGGTTGCTACCCTGAGATGTCTTGGGGTAAAAAAGGTAAAGGGAAAAAAGAAAAGTAGGTGGAGCTTAACCTTCTATATGTAGCACCTTAAATTTTGCCAAAGGTCAGTGGCATCCCATTTAGCTGCTGTGTCCTGAAAGCAACAATAGAGTGCTGTAGTTTTTAAAAATTAATGATTGACACGTGTAGCATTCCTGCATCTAGGCAGGTCTAAAGAAACTGATACATCAGTGGAATGCAAAGCTACCTGGGTTTGTTTCATTAGAGAGCTAATACTCAAGTATAGAGCTAGTACTCAATACTCTGGTCACAGCCTGTGACCAGAAAATCCCTCATTAGATTTGCAGCAGAAAATAGGCAAGAAGCCTTTTCATGAAGAAGAGATCTGGAAGCTGGACTTGCAGTGTAGAAGACCTTAAGATGTTTCAAAGCAGAAGACATTAAAAGCACATGTTTAATCAGTCCTCTGCTTTAATAGATAAGATCATTGGTTTTATTTGGTTTAGTCACTGCCTAATACTGGTTCCCTACAGGAACCAGATCAGATCTGTTCTCAAGTCCCTGGGCAGACCAGTCTTGTTTGATTCCAAATTCTGATGAGTGGGAAAGACATCATGAAGGTTTTCAAAGTTCCTGGCTTACAGTGGGCCCAGCTCTAAGATTATGAAGCTGTAGGTTGGAGCAAATTGTGGAAGAGGTCAGCAAAACAGAAGTCTACTTTAAAACTAAAAGCTATCATTAGAATGGGGAGCTGTCAGATATGAGACTGGCCTGTGCAATTGCCTTGATTAATGGGTGAGCCTGGAGCATTTCTTAAACTGTTAGAAATATGGCTGGCTCTGGGTGTATACTGGTGAAGTAGGGGAAAATGGAGAAGTAAAACAGCAAAGGTTCTTTGTCCTCTGTATGTTTCCTGCCGGAGTGGCTCACCTTATGCCAGGAAACTGAAGCTGAATTAATCAAAAATGTGAAATGAATGTGCTCACAACATGTGTTAAAGCTTTTGCAGAGCCTGAGTTGTCTTATGCCACTATAGCTCCATGCCCTTAAAAGTAACACTCACTTTGCTCCTGCATGTTCATGGGAAGGTCCATTCCCAGGCAGCTGAAATATTTTACCATTTTCCTATCTTTTGTTATTTGCCTTTCTGTTCTTCATGTGCTCTGGTCATGAATGTGTTACTAACTGGGAGCACATGTGAGCCCATTCAGAGTGAGAACTGCTGTGTAAAAGTAGCCAAGGCAGGTGTTTTTGGTAGGAACAGCAACTATAGGCAAAGCATTGCCAAGCACTGCTCTTTCCTGGCTCCTCAGGAAGTCACTGGGGTGTCTGGGAGGGACTTGTTTGAGAGAAGAAAGAAGTCCTGGATATGGGTGTGTTCAGCATGAGCATCCAGCTTGAGCAGTGCTGCCCTGCATGACAACTGGGAAGTTTCCACGGGGCAGCATTTTGTTCATATTGTTTAAGAATGTAATGTATAAGTTACTTTCATCCTTTGAAGTTTATCAAGCATAAAAACTAAAAGCTTTCCAGAGAAGAGGAAAATTCAACCCCAGGCTTTGTTAGAATAACAGTCATTTTAGGGAATGTCAAGTTTAAACTTGGCTCTGCATGTGGAAGGGCACAGCTCTACTAATTGCCAAGAAGTTCTGGCCCATTGCAGAGGCAGAGCTGGATGAAGCTGGGCAAATGTTTGTGTAAATACTATTATTTTAAGCAGCCCAGAGGGGAGAGACCAAAGCTGATCCAGTGTTTTTAAAGGGATTCCCTCTTCCCCCTAAAGATGCTTGTGTTCACTGATGTTGCAACTTGAGTATCAATTCTCAGTCAGCTCATAGTGAGACCCTAAGGTTACCATTTTCCTTTTGAGAATGGAGACCATGCTGCTCAGTCACCTGGGGGTGTTTAGAAACGGGACTTGCAGTAGTCCTCTTGCCGACTAATCCTTTGCTTTCGTTTGTAGCTTCTGCACAGCAACAGTTTACTTAGCCAAAGCGTCAGGTCCTGGCCTGCAGCACTGCAAGCCAGCCAGGCTGTGCTTGCCAGAGGGACAGAGCACAGACCTGAGCTTGGCTTTGTGCTGCTCCATTCCCCCAGCCTCTCTGAGGCTGCCAGAGACTTCATTTAACATAAAGCCACTTGCAGCAATCCTCGGTGGACCTGTAGTTCTTGGGAGCTCCCAGCAGGCAAGGGCTGTCTGGCCATGCCTCTGGCTTTTGCCTGTCCTGAGGGCTGCTGGAATAGGTGTGGGAGGTGGGACCAGAGGTAGCTTCCCATTCAGGCATTCCTCCACAGCAGTGTACTTGGTTCACCTCTTTCTTGACCTTTCAGGTTGCAGAAGGAGCATCCATTGATGTTTCCAAGAAGTGATATTCTTTATGGCTCATTAGGACTCCAGTTCTTCAATCCCTGTATTAATAATAATAATTAGAAGTGTGGGTAGGCTGGGGAAGAGACCACGTAAGAACTTAAACAGAACAGATTTAAAATAAACCTTATCCTCAGATGAGTGATGGATCTGTATTTAAATAATTTATTTGTACAGACTGTAACCTGGAATGCAGTCTCTCTCTTGTGTCTGTGGTCTTAGGGGTTGGTTACAGAAGACAGAATAAAATTAGCACATGCAGTCAGTCTGTTTTGCTTTATAAAAGTTTTAAGATAAAAGACTTGGTTTTGAGGTGTTTTTTTTCAAGTGTATATAGGTGCAAACTATGTACAGGCACTAGCAGTGACTTGGAGGTGCTGACATTTTTTCATGAGAAATGTACAAACAATAAGCTTGGAGAAATTGTAACATTACCAAATTATAAGTCTCCAGCCCTGCTTTTGTTTTCAGAGACTAATTTCTGCAAAGGAAGGATTTTCCTTTTTTATTGAGCAAAAAAGGAACACCTCTTACCATGTAATATTTAATGATGGTAACTATCTCCTCCTCTTTAGATTAAAATTACAGGCCTCAGATTGCAAGTTGTAATATTTGTTTTCTTCTGATTGCTGCCTTTAGCTCCTCAGTAAATGCCATTGACTGCTCTGTGGGTAACTCCAAAGAAGCCTCCGGGGCTGAATATATTAAAATCCACATCATTCCACAGAAAATGACAAAATTCTCCCCAAATTGCCCCCACAATTTTCTACTGGCCTTCTTTATGAGCTGCAGGCGAAGAAGGGTGATCTCTTGTGCTTGTCCTATTCCTGTTTTTCTTCTTGGTTTAAATATATCAGAATATATAAAATAACAAAGTGATATTTAGAAGCAATTCTTTTGCCAGGTCTTTCCATCTGTTATTCTGTATAATCCTAATTTCTGTACAAAAAAACAGAACCATGGTATGCAACTCAATATGTTACAAGCTGTTTATTTTCATTAGCATGGTCCAATAAAGTACATAGTTCAAATATTAACATTGGAGTATGTTAAGATTTCATTACTATTTGATCTATATATTTTCCTGACATAAATGGATAAAAATAAACAGCTTGTAACATAGAGTTACAGGCTATGCTTTTGTGGATTTACAGAATTCTGTGGTGGATTTGGTTTTTGCAGCAGATTTATTTTCTCTAATTCAGTTAAAATAACTATGTAATCATTATTTGCTGAGTATGGTTCAAGCTTCATTTTCATAATTCACCGTGGGATTTGTCTGCATAACTTCTGATGGTTAATGACCCTATATTGATTGAGATTCTCTTCTGTGAGTCTATTGCTTTTGACTTGATAATGAATCAGTCAGATCACTCCATTTTAGAGAGAAAGAAAATAGACATAGTGTTAACTTAGAGAAAAAAAAAGAAAAAAGACACCCAAAGATCTGTGTACTCTATATATTCTGTAGGAGCTTTTATAGTGCTTGTAGTACATGCTGTTCTGAAAGTGTCACATATGCATTTGTTGTTGTGAACTCAAATGCTGTAGAATCTGTAAAGATGCAAGATTAAATTTTCCATTGCCATTTTTACAGATAACAGCACGTCGACAATGGAAACATATTTATGATGAATTAGGTGGTAACCCTGGAAGCACAAGTGCTGCTACATGTACTCGCAGACATTATGAAAGGTAAGATAACAAATCTGAAATGCTTGTTTAATAATGAAGAAGTTAATTTGGACAGCCTTCAAAGCATTTTATAAAGAACTGGAGAAAGAGAAAGAGAGAGGCTTCTTAAAGATATAGTAAATATTCTCCTGACATTTTATTCAGATAATCCATTGTAATTTAAACCAGAGTGTATGTCTCTAGTGAATAAATAAATAAAACAAGCATCTGATTTTTCTTTGGTACATATTATAAATTTTTACAACAGCTTTCTGGTTAAAGAAGCTGAAAAATTGAGCAAAACATCCTCAAGGAAAAATAAGAAACAACAGCTAATTAATGCAAACACTTGTCTAATGTAATTTTTTAGGAATACCAATTAAGCAAATTGCGGTTGTGATCAAAATAATGGGGTGGCCCACAATGCAGGGTGCTGTTAACGTTGTAGGTCATGCAGAGCATTGCATTCCTCTTCTTCATTGCATCCCTTCCCTCTTCCTTGCCTGCGAGCTGCTGCCAAACATTCCTTCTCTGCAGCCATTGTTGCTGGTCAGAACTGTTGATTTCTTATTCTTCCCATGTAGATGATAACTTCCAGGGCTTCTGAAGCCAGCACGCATTGAATAAAATACTGGAGCTGGAATGTTGTTTTGGTTAGGTATGGTTTTCAGAAACAACCATCTTTTTTCTTTTTTTTTTCTTTTTTTTTTTTTTTCCCCCCCCCAAGCATATGTTAATATAAGCTCTGCAATTTCAGGCTTAGTTGTAGAAAGTACAATCTCTTGTTTCTGGGCGTAAAAATGTTACTTTGCTGGGCTCAGGAAGATATTATATTTGCTTGTGCACAAGGCAGTACAACAACAAAGCAGTACTCAGCAGTTAGGTTTTCACCTTCTTTTAGTGCCTTAAACATTGGCCATTCCAAGGGAGACACTGCCCTTCTCCTGGAGGGGGAGGTGGGTGAGCACCCTTATGTACAGGAGACGTCTCCAACATAAGGACTTAAGTTTCACATAATGCCAATTGAACAAGTTGCTGTGCATGTTATATGGGGCTTTTCCCTGTCTTGGCTTTGTGGATCAATGTTACAGATTGTTTGAACTGACCCATCAGATTGTGGGTATTTGGCTCTTCCCCTTCATGACTACAGCCCTGACAGTCTCAGGGCTTCCTTTTGCACCCAAGACAGCTGATGGGTTTCAAACTGGCAGCCACAGCAGGTATGCACTGTAGGTTGCTGTTTATTTGACAGAGGAGACCCAGGCAGGCATGAGAGTTGGTTCTCTGCAGGTTTAGGCTGCAGAGGGAGCAAGTGTTGTTGGGCTGTCCTGAAATCCTAGAGTCACCAAGAGAGCACATCTCTTCTAGTTTTACAAAAATGAGTCATTCACAAATACTTCATCCCCCTTGTCTGTTTCTTCTGCTTTAATGATGGTGGGGTTTGTTTTTACGTGGAAAACCCTTGAATTGCACTCCTTTTGGAAGTGTAAAGGCTCATCCATGTGACTTACTCAGCAGTTACACAGGGGTATGCTATAAAGTGCCAAAAACCCCATTGTGCTCACTAGAAAACCTGAGCAGACTTACAGTGCCTTCAAAACTTAGAAGCCTTTCCAGGATACCCAAAAGCAATTCTCATTGCCTTGAGCCACTCTGAGGAAAGAGTCTTTTACTTTATGGTTACATTGGTCTTAGTACACCAAAGAGCTCAAATCCGAGTTCTTGGATGCCAGTCTGTTGCATGGTTCTGGGTTAGATCTGATATGAAGCAGCACCTATTTTCCAGGTTTCTGGCAGGCTACCAAAAGAATAAAAGTCTTCTAGGATTTTTAGGTTAGCCCTGAGCTTACCTAAAATATGCTTTACCAAATCTGGTCTTAAAAAGACCAAAAGACTTATACAAAAAACCCTCAGTGACTGGTCCAATCTCTAGATTCCTACACTTTTTTCTGCCACAGGAAAGCTCTATTAAGCCTCAGACTCAGAAAAAAAGTAAATTAAATTGTCTTGGTTTGTTCCAGCTGGTAATTCTAACTACAGCACCTGTAAATGTAATGCTCACTTATAGCCAAAGAGCTCAGATGACATTTAATCTAAAACTAGAACTTCAGTGCAGGAATACACATTCATGATTCAGGACACACATATATTTTCTAACTTGAAGGTGAGCTGTAAAGCTAAACTGGAAATTGAATTAAGCGGGGAAGTAAATGCTGAATAAGCCTCGTGATTTTTCCTTTCTGAATCCCACTGGCCTTTCTTTGCTTCCTGAAGGCAGAATAGGCAGTTCCAGTTCCTTGACTGAAGTGCTCCTGCTGCTGTTTGACTTAGCCTTGCCATTCACATCTACAACTAGATCTGATGGGCATCCGTGTTGTGTTAACAAGCTTTCTTCCAAGATGACAAAGAAACTTCTAGCTCATTGAACCATCTTTAGTAAACCAAGGCTGCTTAGGAGGAAGCAACCTTTCAGTGCCTTCCCTAGGATGCTGAGGAGTGGAATGGCAGCCAAGTCCCATTGAGGTGCTGCATCCCACCTTCCTGTCCTCTCCTACATAGTTTCACACACCATTTAGAAGGGAAAAAAATTTAAAAAAATTAAAATTTAAAAAAAAAAAAAAAAATTGAAAATCACCAAAACCAACAAGAATTTTAAAAAATATATTAAAAAACAAGCAAACATGGAGAGGGCAGAATTGCTTCTCTCTAGCAAGAAGAAATGTTGCTTTTCTCAAAAGGTGCTTGCAGCCATTAAAAGGCCAGCATGTTGCTGCAGACCCATGGTACAAGGGATGGCCAAAACTCAAACAAAGGCTGTGGGAAATGCTTTGCTCCCCTCTCCACATCCCCCTGTTCGGATCAGGGCTTGTGGTAGTTGCTGTTGCTGTGCTGTAGGTGGGCAGAGTGCTTTAGCTGGTGCCATGATTGTGTTGTTCCCCTGCTAAAAGGGAAAGAAGGATTTTGTGCCTTATCAACTGATTTGTTTCTCATGTAGGATGGTTTGTGTTTCCAGTAACTGGTTTCATTTTAAAATAGGGTGAGGCTGCCACTGTTTCAGTAAGTGTTATTTGTATATTAGTTAGACAACTTTTGTTTTATTAATGAGTATAATAATGAAAGTGCAGGTTGCTGAGTAGAAGCAATGGGTGTTTTTATTTAAAGCGTAGCAGGCAACATATAATGCCAATGAATGCATTATTGTCACTGTAGGCACGGCTGGTCTGAACCTGCCTCTGATTGGGTTATTCCAAATAGGCCCAAGCACTTCATAAAAATGTCTTTGTCAGTCTAGTTTTCCTTCCAAACCTATTCATCTCTGTCAGTTTTTAATATTAGTACCAGGCTCTTGGCTATAGTCCATTAGTACTGTACTCAATTGCTCATGTTACAGATGATTACCAATATAAAAAGCATTAATGTTTTCCCATCATGGGGCTGTTGCTCCGTGCATGATTCAGACTGTGGTGTTGTTTTGGTCATTATTTGTGCTTGTTTAAGGCACGTACCCTGCATGATCACAGAAAGCTAGAGTCATGTGTTTGGTGTTAGCTGATTCAGCCTGAAGCTTTCCTGTGAAACTTTCAGCCCTTGTCAGTACACTACATCTCTCTCTGTCTGATCAAGAAACCCTTAGAAACGGCGACTTTCCTGCAAAGCATTTTTCTCTGTGCTGCGTTAGCAGATGTGGTTTTTGTATGCAGGGTTTGAGGTTTCTTTCACTTTTACACAAAGCACATGATCAGCAGCTTTAACTTTCCAGGAGGAACTATAGGTTGCCTTTCTGCAGTGCTGGTGACGTTGCTGTTAGGGATTTTTCATGAATACTACACCACCACCACTGAAGGAAAAAAAAACCAACACAACAAATCCAAACCTAAAAAGCCAAGTCTGCTATTCTGCTATTTTGTAAGGCATATAAATATGCCAGTAAACTGCATTGAACAAAACAAAACTGTAAGCAGTTGCCTGTTGGAGCCTTTTTCTACCTTCAGGTCCACCAGCAATTCATCTTTGGTGTCCTCCAAAGCAAGCCTTGCACACGAGCTGCACACAAGCACGCAAAGGCTGGGGAATTTTGGTGTGCAGTGGCATGCAGTAACACTGCTCAGCTTACTGGTGGACAAATTGTGTCAGTGTTCAAGGCTTTGTAACAGGCAGGTAGATGGTGCTGTAGAGCAGTAGCCCTCCTGGCTTCTGGTTCCCTTGGGAAGTTTCCATCAAGGATGGGCCCAGAGCATCCCATGGACCATGCCCTGCTCTTCAGCACTGTGGCTCATACCCTAACTACTTCCACCCTGACAACCAGCCTGTCCCAGTTAAATCCAGATGGAGGAGGGTTTATTCATGCTCTCTTCAAATTCAGGAGCTGCATGGGGCAGTATTCTTCAAATGCACAGTCAGCTGAGGCTTGATGGGGAGCAGATAGGTGAGATGGGTCACTGCAGAGAGTGGTTCTTCGTGACCCAGCAGAGTGGCTGTGACCATGCTTTGGACACCGACCCATGGAGGATTTTCTTGTAGCTATGACTGTGATCCCTGGGCTCCTGCAGGGGCACCTTGACCATCTGTCCCTTACCAAGGGACTAAATACCAGGAAATACAGTGCCCTGTACAGTTCAGAGCCCATTCTGCCATTTTTCTATCTGCATCACTCACATAAATACTGTATGTTTTCAGAAACACAAGGCAGATCAAAATAAGTCCCTTACATGGTTTCCCTTTAACAGCCATACAGTCTCTCTACCCTGAGGATATTGTGCAGTAATTCAATATGCAAGAGAGCCCCATGCTTCATGCAAATGCTGCTGTTGGTTTTGTTAAAGCATTCAGATAACTTTGGTAGCGTGTAAGCATTTCAGTGGAGTTTTGCAGGAAATAGCAGCCAGTCTTTTAGAGGGAACAGAAAACAGGCGGCTAGTATAGCATTTCCATGAAAATGCTTATGGTTATCTTTTAATATGCATTGTAATTAATAGAAGGTTTTGATTTACACTGTTAAGTGTGAAAACATCCTCAGGCAAAAATTAATCAAGTGTTATGTCATGCTGTAAACTACAGTTAGCTCTTTGTTTAACCCAAAAAAAAACTTGCCAAGCAGTATTTTTTTTCTGGTGGCATTAACTTGGTTGTTTTATTTTTGTCTTCACCCCACTTTCCTTTACCCCTCCCACTTCAGCTACTTCCAGACTCCCAGAAAACTTCACAAGTTGCAAATTGTCTCAATAGTTTTCCATCAAGCACAAACTTAAGCTCAAAGATAGATGAGGTGTCTCAATCCTCTCTGTCTTTTCCTGAGCTTTTGGTTTGGGTTGTTTTTTTTTTCTTTTTGATAAATAACAAGAGGTTTCTACTTACAATTTTCTGCCCTTGGGGCTTTATCATTAAGATTAAATAACTGTACTCTCAAGCATACCATTGAACAAACATCTTTTCAATTATGTGAGTAACAGATGCTTTAACAAAGGAACTATTGAAAATTCAGAAAGCTTCTCCCCTCCCCAAAATTCAGAAAGTATCAGATGACAGAGGAATGTAATTGTTTACCATTAAAACAGATCTTTAGCTGTCCTTTCAAAACATTTGAAAACACACACAGTTTTTTCCAAATTTCTTCGGGACTGGGTTTACAGCCTCAGAGACTTACTGCTCAGCACTGGAGTCAGCAGGAGTCTTTGGGTGCAAGAATACCGGACCCTGCCTTCCGGTACCTGGAGTCAGATGATCTCTTTCCTTGCAGGGAGTTGTTTTCACAGCCACATTCTGCTTTCCACTTGGGAGTTTGTCCCAGGAAAATTGGAGGATGCTGTGTGATAACCAGGTGGGTTATCACCCCATCAGAGGGAGTTTCCCAGGTGTGCCCACCATATGTGTGCGCATTGATGCGTACTGTGCAGTGAGCCCAGTGCTGCTGGGGTCCTGGCACTCCTTACCACTGAGCTGGGTGCTCGTGGTTGGTCAACATCAACTAAAAACATATCTTGCATGGTAATCTCATTTCATGACATCCAGGAGTACAGACAGACTATACACAAGGTGACATCCCCTTTTCCTTGCTGGGCAATGAGCTTCCTCAGGAGGGTAATGCTCAGTGGGAGATGTGACACCCTGCTTTGCCGGAGCAGTGCCAGGGCTGTAAGACCTTTCCTCTCACATTCCCTGGGTCTGCTGTGAACCTTCAGCTTGTACACAACTGTAGGCCTTTGCTAACATGGCAAGGGTTGCCTCTACTTTGTTCAGTTTTGTGCAATGGAGATGTGGCTCAGAGCTCCCAGGGAGGGTTAGCAGGATTTTGGAGTCCCTTCAGAAAACCTGTGCCCTACAGACAATGCAAAATGACATCTGTCAGTTTGTCCTGAGTATAGGGACTGAGGACTGCAGGGACACAGGGACTTACCAAGCAAAATGCATGTCTGCTTGAAGATGCAGAAATGGTGACTGTGGCTTGCAGCCATTCTGGTAGAATGACCTGGGGAAGCTGCTGTGTCCCTGTCACCTTTCATTTGAATTTTTCCCATGTAATAGGATCTGCACCAGAGATGAAAGACTGGGGTTGCTCGTCTTCCCCTGCTGCACCATAGGATTGAGAGTGCCAGAGCTTCCCTCACCTGGCTGTGCAGCTAAATCAACAGCTGTGTTTGTAATGTCACTAATTTCCAGTTTACTTAAAACAAAGTGTCTTTGAATTCTCTTAGACCAGCACAGTTCCCACCTTTCAGCAATGAGCCATTCTCATTACCCACCAGCACTCCCAGTGGACTGTGAGGAAAGTTGTTGATGAAAGGATGAAAGAGCCATTTCTTTAAAGAAAAAAAGTTCTTTGGGAAGAAAGTTGAACTCAAACATATTTTGTCTTTGCTGATAATATACATGCCAGTTTTGTACTTCAGAAAAATGCAAATAATTCTATTGCTATTGTGTTTTGCATAAAAGCATTCAAGGCTTGCTTTCCTAACCCCAGGATTCTACAATACATTTCAGAGAAATCAGGCTTGAGGAACACACTGCTTGGTTTCCTCAGCATATTTTATATTCCCATTCCTCCACTGGGACTTTCTGTCGCTGCCTCCTGCTCCTGGCCATGCCCACCAGGTGACTGCTGTTGAAGGTGGCTTGTTTTCTGTCCTTATGCTGACAAGATATATCCTTTTTCAAAGAAGCATCAGGGTAGAAAAGGCAAGACTTCTCTTAGGATCAGAGCTCCTGTATTCCTTCTGGTCCCTTAAAACAACTGAACATTTTACCACTTGAGTTTCTAGAGAGAAAGAATTGGGTTTCTCTAAGTGAGGTTATCACTAGGGGCCCCTTTGCACTTAGGGGGCTGTAGATGGAGCTGCTCTGGATTGGTGGCCACTTGTCCCAGCCTTGCACTCAGACCTTCTGGCTACGGGGGGTGTGGAAAGCTCTGCCTGGCTCATGTGAGGACTTCTTGAACCAGGTGGTTGCACTACTGAACCAGGCAGACCGGTCGTCTATCTCCCAGCTCCAGCAGTGCCTTCAGAGGCAGGAGCAGGATCCACTCTGTGGTAACGTACCCAGGAAGGAAGTATTTTCCCAACTCCTACCAGTAAAGAGATTTGTTGCTTGTCCCTTTTCAGTGTTTTTGAAACTCTAGGAGCTTAATGTTCTCATGATTTACATTAGCATCTAATCCTTGCGTAATCTCACTAATCCCTTGGCCCCAAGATATCCATTGTCAGTGAGTTCCGTGGGTTAACTGGTTGCTGTATTCATTTGGTAAAACAAATTTAGATCTTTTTTCCATTACCATTGCAATCAACCTCCTTACCCTTCTGGCCAAGCATGGGAATGGGGCAGCATCTCCCAAGGAATGGGCTTTGGTATTTTAAGACCTTCCAAGATTATTCTGTTTTGCCTTGGGCTTGGAGCCCTTGAGAAAGCAAGATGATGTCAGTGGGAGTCATGCTGGAATATTTTATTCTGCCAGAAAGAAAACAAAAATAAACACTGAAACAAGCAATATAAAAAAAATATTTTAGGGGTTGTACTTAGCTGCCTCCTTCACCCTATGTGTCCTGGGCATATGGTTCCTCCCTGGCCCGAGAGCTCTGTCATATCCATACACAGTGGGGAGAATTAAGGAGGAAACTGGCAACCTTAGCATTTAATTTCCTTCCTCTTTCTGGGCTGGTCAGATCCTTCGCATTATTGTAACTACTTTTTTTTATCATGTCTATAAATAGATGTGCTCTCATCTGTCCCATGAAGCAGAATTGGGCCAAAAAAGTCATTCATTCCGCATAATCAATAGATGAAAATGTAGTGGTTGCTGGCTCAGATAAGATCTTGTGTTGTTAGTTCTGGAGCTGGGAAAAAATGTTGACTAATAAAGATTAAGGGTTTCTTTTCTTTTTTATGAAATGCTAATGATGAAGACATGTTTGATATACTGTGAAATACATTTCTGTAATGTGAAGTTTCTGCTTCTTGTTGGGAAAGAGATTCAGTCCCTGGAGGATTTTAGAATTTGTAAATATAAAATTATCTGCTTCAGTGTTTTTTAAAAAATGGTTGGCAGAAAGCCAGATTACTTACATTACTGTAATAGATTTGCTGACCTCTGACATCTGCTGCGGAGAAGTACATTGAATTTTTCATAATATCAGATGATGCAGATCTAAAAACTCAGTATACTCTGCACCATTATTTAATTCAGGACTTAGTAAAGCAAAATCTTTTTCTGAGTAGCAGTTTATACGTGATTAAACTTAATATTGCCGATTGTAATAAATCAGGATTAGTATAGTACTGATTTGTTAATCTAACTTGTATTGATTTTGAGTTGTCTTTATTTAAAAAAAAAAGAGTCTGGCTTTTCACAGTGACTGAATTTAATAAGAAGCCCTGTGATAGCAAAGACTCCCCTACTGTTTCTGCTCTTGGCTGGAAAATGTTATTCTTATATTATTCCAGGAAAGGAAAAAAAAACCTCATGCTGCTAAAAATCTGCTGCCTGTGGAAAGATTTTTTTAATACAGTAGTGCCTACATATTCTATTTATGTTAATTGACTTATAAATAATACATTTTATTAATCTTAATATTGGAATCTTGATCATGATAAAGACCCTTTTATTTGGTCTGCTCGCAGGCTTTACAAGTAAATATTCTTTAGACCACAAAATATTCCTCCCCTTTTCCTTTTTTATGAATACTTTGATACTTCCCCCCTGCTGCGAAATACAGCCACAGTTCAAAGCGACTGAAAACATGGCTGTTGTTTTCCAAGTGAGAGACATTCGAGGGCTCTGTCTCAGTTTGGGGGTTTGGGTTTGTTTTTTTTTTTTAATCTTTACCACTTCTTGCACAAAGATTGATTAAATCTTACCTGGGCTGTAAATATTTGGAAAAAAAAAAAATTTAAAAAGATAATAATAATAATAATAAAAAATCTTCTGTTGGTTTCAGACATGTCACATTCTGCTAAACTATTTGGCTAACAGCAGATCACATTCTTGCTGCGTTGGGCAATATTGACCTTAAATTGGCTAAGCTGGCTGCTTACATGTTCCGAGAGCTGTATTAGCTTTATTACTTCTGCGCTATAAAAACTTCTAATAATCAAATGATAAGATCGTATCCTGTGGGTAATTGTCTTGTACCGTGACAGGATAACTGAAAAAACACAGAGTGAAAATTGCAACTGACGGAAATCTCTATGTGAAGTGTCAGTTGTTGGCGTTGCTCAATGCAGTGCTGCTCCTCGGGTCTCGCAGGCCGTGTTCCTGCCCAGCTTCTCTCCTGCTGCCCCCCGTGGTCCCCAAAATCCACCTCAGGGGTGGCAAGGAACAGCAGCCAGCCGGACGTTGTTTCAAACGAGGAGGGGAAAATCCTAGAACAAGCCATCCTTGTGTTTTGAGTCAGTTTTACCTTAGTCATGCTGCCTCCCCGATACACGAAACATTTAATTCCAGATTTCCTGCCGCTGGCTCCGGGCCTTTGACCGGCTATGTGAAATGTATTTTTACTGCTGTCGGCCTGCCAACTGCTGAGCTCAGTGAAAAATAACTAAAATGAAAACCTTGTACTCCCACATGAACCCTTAAGATCAGAAAAGGAAATTTAAGCCATGGTTACTAATTAGCACCAACGCTAATGAGTTCTAGTGAGGTGAAGGAGGAGGAGGAGTTTGCACCCCGCGTTCCCCTACAAGGCTGGGTGGAAAGCACTCCAGCCATGAGTGATCTTGTCAGCCCGGGGCTTGCTCCTGTCCCACAGCATCTTCCACAGACAGTCCCACTTGTGGGCCAGGAGCGTGGCTGCCTCCCGTGGGGCTCGGGACAACGTCTGAATCCTTTATGGGTGGAAGACGTCGGTAGTTAATGGGCGACTCGTTCCCATGGAAACAAAACAAAGTCAAACACTCCCCTTGCAGCGCTAACAATTATTGTAATAAAATGTGTTTTTATTAAAAGCGATTTTAAATATTTAACACATGGCAGAGCGGCCTTGACGCTGCCCTGTGTGAAACCCAACCTTGCTTCTAATGAAGGCCAAAGCGCTTTGTGCAGCGTGGGGAGGAATTCAATGTTTTCACCAATATTTGCACTTTGCAAATGAAATGTAGCAGCCTCAAGTATGAACAGGATTATTTTTTTCTTATTCTGCTTAGTTATGCTTTTTATTATATAAACATTAACTGTAATATTACAGTGGGAAGCAGGTATTTGGCAGCTATGCGTTATTTTGCTAAGTTTGCATAGAGGGAGCAGTTTCCAGTTTTAGCAGCTGTAACATGTTTAAACTCAGTTTGTAATGGGATCTGAAGATGAATATTCCCTGTGGGCTCTGCTTAGCTTCATTACTGGAGCCCTGCCAAATTCAGGGCTAGAAAGTATTATTCATGCCTCTTTGCACATATCATGTCAGAGCATGCTCAGTTAATGAATTTTGTTTCTAATATAGCATAAATTAGGTTTATATCTTAACATAATTTATGTTGTATTTTATTAAAATGTAAAATATTATGATCACGAGCAATCTAATTTCTACTCTCTTAAGCCCAAACTGTGTTTGAACATCTAAGTATGTAAATCAAAATTGCATGCTTAGAAACTGATTCTAGGATAACAAACGAATATCTGAACCAAAGAGGTTTCTGCCTTGGAGTCTTAGATTAAAGATAATTAGGGATTCCTAGTATTTAAACAGATTTATGTTGTTTATAAGCAAAGTACATTTTCTTCACAGAGTCAACTTGTCTTTTTTTAAAAAAAACGAATTATGTTTGCTGTATTAAAGTTCATATTTTTAAAGTATGAGTCTTGTATTAATCCCACAGTGAGTCATTAATCATACCCAATGCATTATAAAAACTTTAATCACTGAAGTTGAAACTGAGATTGTAATGCAGTCCATCCCTTTTAATTATATCCGTTATTTTTCCTTTCAGATCAAGAATTGCAAAGGGAAAACAGATACATTAACATTCAGTGTATTTGGTGCTTTCAGGAGAGGATATTTTTTGTTTGCATTTCTCCCTTGGTTTTTTTAAAGCAATTCCTTATACTTTGTGGAGGACAGTTCCACGGTGAAAAATTCCTTCACTTTTAATTCTTTTTCTCTCTCCTCTTTCCTTGAGGAAGACTCACTGGGGAAGGCAGGGAGCACAGGCTGTATGGGTGTGTTGAAGGGTGGCAGGGGGCTGGTGCTGAGCGCTGGGTGCTGTGACCATCGCCGCGGGTCTCCTGCAGCCCAGATCACTCGTCTTCTGCCCAGGTCCTGGCACTGCCCCTCGCACACAGGGGAACCACCAGCCTGGAAATTGTGTAGCTGTTACCAAGTTGGCTGTGGCTTTGTAGGTGTTTTCCTGGGTTTGCTGCATGCTGTTGGAGGTAGGGAGGGAAATAACAATAAAGGATTGATTTTTTTTTTTTTTTTTTTTAATTTTTTTTTTAAATCAATCTAAAATACAATGGCTCATTTCCTCATCTGGTACAAATTGGTGTAGCCACATAAACCACTGCAGCATTACTGACAACTGATCCACTCCAACTCCACTGACTTTATGTCACATGGTAATCTTGCCAAGTAAGTTGATGTATCGGACTTGGATTTGTAGATGTAGAGTTTACAGTGTTGCTTTTATGCTTTGGAAGAAAATGGATTTATTAAGTGAACTGCTCATAGTAGATACATTTTATTCTTTGCGAGAATGGCAAAACCTGATCAATTATTTGTTCCTTAATCCCCTAGATTAATCCTGCCATATGAAAGATTTATTAAAGGAGAGGAAGATAAGCCACTGCCTCCAGTGAAACCTCGAAAACAGGATAACAGTTCCCAGGAGGGTGAAGCGAAAACAAAAGTGTCTGGAACAAAACGCATCAAAAATGAAAACCAAAAGATCAAGAAGGAAAAAGATAATGCACAGAAGCCCCAGGATGCATCTGAGGTTGGTTGCTTTCCTGCTTTTCAGTTTTTCAATTAAAAATGTACAGCTTTAATCACGTGAAATCCAGTGATAAAATACATAACCTAAACAGGAGAATTCCAAACAGCTGACCTTTGAGTTTGCTCAGCAATGGAAATTCAGTTGCTGGGGTACTGTCTGAGCTGGGATTTTACTGGGTTACAAACAGCAGCCGGTTAGCTCCATACTGCATTGCAGTGATGGCAGAAGACCAAGCACTGGATGTAACAAGTACCATTTCTGCTCATTGTATTATATAGTGGTCACCACTAAAAGATCAGCAGCTGCCAACAGGAAACCACACGACCACCACAGTTATTTCCTAATCTAAGTATAGGTTGCAGGAACCTCTAATACTGTTGATAATGCTGTGGTAACTGTTGGACACAGCTGATTTTTATAATGGTAACCTCTGGATCAGCCCTTCTGTGCTCACAGATGTATGCACATCTGTCAAAACACACATCACTCCCCAGGATTTTTATCATGTTATACTAAATTTCTCTTTGGACTAAAAGGTCAGATTTTAAGGGAACCACCTTCCATGCTCTGAGACTGACTTCCCTCTCACGTGCCACAGATGGCTTCCAGCTGTGATAGGTTCCTGTTCTGTCACCTGCCTCACAGAGGCAGGCCATGGTTTCCACACAGAGCCACGTTATCTGCAGACAAAGAACAGACCTCATGGAAGAGGGTTTATGTTTACTGCCCTGGATAAGGTGGATTGGTTTGTCTGCAAGTAAGGGTAAATTTCTTGTGTTGCTAAGTGGTATAAAATCAATGGAATTTTTGTGCCGGTGTTACTGAAGTGCTTTCTGTTGCTCATCCTGCCCACTCTCCTGTGCCCTGCTTGTGCCCCATGTGAAGGAAGTGGTGAAGCTCCTTGCACACAACCACAACCATTGCTTTTCCTTTCTCACTCTTCCTGTGATCTGCCAGATCACAGCAGCCTTCAAGGTGTGCTTCACTTGCAGTGAAAGTAAGTATTTAAAGAATATGGAAACACATGACGTGCCCGGCAGACAATGAAAGGCTGCTCCTGTGACTTCATTGCTGTCTGGCAGCTACGTAAGTCCTGCTTCAAAACCAGTCTGGAAATTGGTATTGAGTCAGCTAACAGCTATCTCCCTCCTCACTGTTTAAAAAAAAAATGCAGGACCAGTAAACACAGATCCCTTTAAGACCTTGTGTACACAGTTCTGAGATCAGATTTTTTTTTACTTTCATGTCCCTCTGTTTCTTGAAGTTGTGCTTACAAGGTCAATTTTGTCTTCCACCCAAGCCATAATTTGTGTTTTAAAATGCCTTGATCAACTGTACCTTTAAAGTAAGAGCACTCCACAGAGAGAGGAGGGATTTTTTGTTTTCTCTAGCAAAGTAATTTTAAAGCAGGGAACCCTATTGGGGGAAAAGCCCTCCACTTCTGATGAAATACAGAAAAATACAGACAGTGTGCACAAACCTGCTTCAGTCACTGGAAAGTTGCAACACAAATTGCCCAAAGCAAGAACATGCAAAGTCGAGGCTTGTGCTCCCTTTCCCTCTCATTCCTTCGTGTCTGGTTATTTATCGGGGGATCTGTCATGAGTAAAATACATTGCACACCATCCATACCGCTGCTGCTAAGCCCAACCTAACAAGTCAGCAGCAGAACATCAGCTTTAACTTAGGATTTCCTTGCTTTTGTTGTTCCCTATCTCAAACTTCCTGCTGCTTAAACTGCAGTTATTTTTGTGTGGTTTGCCGGAAGAGTTCTTAAGCTGTGCTTATTGGAAATGAAGGGAGCCAATGAGATGAGACAATAAAACTGTACAATTGCAGCAGTTTCCCATTGCAAAATGGTACCTTTTAGAGCAGAGTTAGTGTCTCCTCCCTGACTGGGATGGAAGATGTGTCTTGCCCGTTTAATCAGAGTGAGTGATTAAGGACCTCAGCCTTCATGCAGGTCGCCGTATGGGTGGGTGGTCACAGGAAGCCTGAGCAGCAAAAGGGCCTGCAGGGGTGGGTGCTTCCACCCTGGGTGGGTGAAGAGCTGCAGAGCTCATCTATGCCCTGCCATGGATAGGGCTTAATGCCCCAGATGTGGCCCTTCCAGGGCATGCAGAAAGGAGACATCCAGGTCCTTTGGGTGGAACAAAATCCAAGTCTGCTGGAGCCAGGCAGAAGGTTGCATGTCCCTCTCACCCCAGCTGTCCCCCAACGGAGGAACCCTGTGCCAGGCTCCACATTTGGATGCAGTCTTCACCAGGGCAGAACAGTTGCAGCATCACAGGTAGGCATGCAGCCTGGGGCACAACCAAGCCACAGCTCCAGCCATTTCAGCACATGGCCTAGAGGCTGGCTGTAGCTGTGAGCTGTAGAAGTGTAACCAAGTTACAAACTGCACAACTGCATGTTCAGCTCATACACCATAAGACGTATGCATGGAGGAAGTGTAACTCTAATTTATTGGGACTGTGTTTGCTTTTGTGTGCTTCAGTGTTTTCCTGCTGTCACAATGGTATTGTCGATGTAACGAGATACCAGACAAAATGCTATTAGCCTTAGACTGCACATTTCCTCACAATAGCTGAAACTTCAATCAAAATGTTGCTTAACAGAAACAAAGAGCAGAATGTACAGTTATTAAATATGATTGCTCTCTTTTTTTCTCCTCCTTGCTTTGTTCATCTGTCTGGTATTTTTCTGTAATTTTATAAGCTCAAGAGACCAGCGATGGTACTTTGTGAAGGACTTAATGATGGTATTTGGCTGCAAAAGGCAGCTATGAGTTTAAAAAGAAGTTAGGATGACTAACAGACACTGTAACTAATAGGCCAACCAAACAGGCAGGAATATTTAAAAGCAATTCTGAAGAAATAAATCCTTGAGAGGGTTAGATTTTTTAGAACCTTCTCCAGTCCCCCACTCCTGTGACAGACCATAAAGCAGCATTTAGGTAATAACTTTCTCGATGCATCCTATCTTTATAATGAAGGAAGAAAGAAAACAATAATAATAAAGGACTCACACAATGCTACTGTTTTATGATGGGCTTCTACCACGACCTGTCAGAGGAGAGTGACAACAGTTGTGAAAAGGGCTGTCAGTCAGCTGGATCACAGATGGGACGCTCTGGCGACCTCCGCAGGTCACAGTTCATCCGGCTACATAATGGGATGAATAGTGTGAATTGTGCACACAAGCTTTATTAATGGGGAAGCAGAAAGAGCTGTGGTCCCATTGACGATAATGCATAAAAGCCATGTTTGTAATAGCAGGCACACACACTTACTGAATGTTGACAACTTCATTTTAATCTGTTAATAAAAAAAATGTGTGTCCTAGTTAAGCTGGGGCAGTGATTCACTGCCTACAATAGGGATTCCTAGTATGCCATTTCTATCATTTTCACACTTTAATGCAGAACTGGGTGTGAATGATCTCTTCTGTGATCACAGAATTTTTAAGATAGCTACACTGGAGAGTCTTTATGTAAGAAAAAACATGGGAATCGTGCTGTTTTCGTAGGTGAAGTTGGCTAGCGGGAGAAGTTTTTATAGCCTTATCATTTGTGTTGTGAAACCTACTCTCCTGCATTTGACTAATTTTAATTTTAAAATCATACAACCTCAGCATTTAGCTACCTGGTGGAGCCAGCAGTGCCTCTCGTCAGATTACAAACATCTGCTGTTTTAAAATGCCTTACTGGGACCCTGGCAGGGATGGTGCATTTCTTAATATTTCCAGGAGGAATGTTCTTTGTTTGAATCCAGTACCTAGCGTGAGAGCCTTCATGTTCCAGCAAGGTGACTGACAATTACTTCTCTAAAATTCACCAGTGGCGTACTGTGTATGTTCTTCTGAACAGTCTGCTGAAATGCACTGGGTTCTTATTTCTGTCTGTTGAATCGTTTTGTTAGGTTTCATCAGAACAAGAGAAGGATCAAGAATCAGCAGACCAGAAAAATTTCCCTGAACATCCTACAGTGGGAGAGACAAAGCAACCTGTGCAAGCCCCTCCATCTCTTTTACCAGAGACAGCTCGGCCACTGCCTCTGGAAAAGACAGACCTGGCAGAAAACATCAGGAGCAGTGAGAAAGCCAAGGAAGAGTCTCAGCACTCATCCTCTCTCTCAGGGATATCCATGCCCTCAGAGGAAGATACTGTGCTGGATGCCACCATCATGAAGCAATTACACTCCCCAGCAGGTGCCCTGGAAGAGACAAAGCCTGAACAAAGACTGCACAAAGCTTTTACTGACAGCTTAGAAAGTGAACCTCCAGAAATGCCCTTCACGGCTTTCCCGGTCCAGCTGCCTACTCAGAGTGACATGGAAGATGACAAATTGCCAGAGATGGCTGATTACATCGCAAACTGCACAGTGAAAGTTGACCAGCTGGGAAATGAAGATATCCACAATGCACTAAAGCAAACACCCAAAGTGCTGGTGGTCCAGAACTTTGACATGTTCAAGGAGAAGGAACTGCCCGGGTCCATGAATGATGACTCCAGTTTTGGTTACACCCCCCTGCTCTACTCAAAGGGTAATCCAGGCATCATGTCACCACTGGCAAAGAAGAAGCTGCTGTCACAGGTCAGTGGGGCAGCCCTGTCGTGTAGCTATCCTTATGGTTCTCCTCCACCTTTGATCAGCAAAAAGAAACTGATCAGCAGAGATGAACTGTCCTCAAGTGTATCGCAAGGTCCCCATGCCCCTAATTCTGACCCTGTAGCAATTAATAGGCCCTCAGTCATACAACATGTGCAGAGTTTTAAAACCAAGGAAGAAAGGAAATCAATTAATGATGTTTTTAAACATGACATGCTAAGTAAACCGGATCCTCAGCGCTGTGATTTTTCAAAACATCACCTCAGTTCTCTTGCCGAGTCATACGTACCGAAGACAGATATCCAGGACTGTAAAGAAAAAATGAGTGAGAAAAGGGCACTGCAGCACTCCCATGTGCCCACTTTTTTGGCAGATTTTTATTCATCACCTCATCTGCACAGCCTTTACAGGCACACAGAACACCACCTTAATAATGAACAGACATCAAAGTACCTCCCCAGGGACATGTTCAGAGAGTCTGAAAATATTTCTACTTTTACTCAACACAAACACCAAGAAAAACTAAACTTAAATTATCGTGCATCTTTACATCAGCAAGAAAAAAAGGCAGCAGTGGAGGCCTCTTCAGATGATCAGCCAACAGATTTGAGTCTTCCAAAGAGCATACACAAACAGACTGCAAAGGCTCCGGGCTCTGGCCTCCCTCATTCATCCATGGCCCAGCAAGACAGCAGAGGTATCTCCCCGTTCCAGACTGCGAGCAGCCAGGTGGTGAGCCTAGACTGTAACCCCAAAGCTTGCCGCGTGTCCCCCATGGCCATGACAGTCCCGAAAAAACACAGCGAGTTGCTCCACAGGTCTGGGAAGCAACAGGCCCAGAGACTGGAGAATCTGAGGAAGATGGAAGGGATGGTGCATCCTATCATCAGCCGCAGAACTAGCCCTCAAAACGTGGGGGCTGCCCGGCCTTTGAAACGGAGCCTGGAGGATTTGGATAAAGTCATTTCTGAAAAAAAAATCCGAGCTGTCTCTCCTCTGCACTTACCAAAGGAGTCCCCGGCGAAAGACAAGCTTTCCGACCCAGAAGGGGAAGGCAGCAAGCAGGTGCACGGCCTCCATTCTGGCAGCATGCTGGAGAGCCACAAGTTTCCCCTTTCAGCCCCCATCTTCCCAGGCTTGTATCCAGGAAGCCTGTGCACAGGGCTGAACAATCGCCTCCCGCCCGGGTATTCTCATCCCCTGCAGTACTTGAAAAATCAGACCGTGCTCTCCCCACTAATGCAGCCTTTGGCTCTTCACTCCTTCATGGTGCAGAGACAATTCCTCACGTCTCCTGCAAACTCTCAGCAACTGTACAGACACTTAGCTGCAGCAACACCTGTAGGAAGTTCCTACGGTGACCTTTTGCATAACAGCATTTATCCTTTAGCTGCTATAAACCCTCAAGCCGCGTTCCCACCTTCACAGCTGTCCTCTGTACATCCCAGCACAAAACTGTAAACCCCCTCGCTCACAAAAAAAGGTCTGAGGAGAAAAGTTAAGTTAGTGACATTCCTCCCCTGTGACAATGTCTCGCAGATTTAGCAATCTGTGTTTGTGTCAACCGGGATGCAGTTGTGCTCCGCCTGGCGGAGTGCTTCTTTCAAGTTTGATGGAGACAGGACTGCTTCTTTAATTCTGGCTCCCACATCAGCCCCCTTGCCCCTTATCCCTGCCCATGCAAACAAACAAAACAAAACAAAACAAAAAAATCCAAAACAAAACAAAAAGACCAAAAAAAAAAAAAAAAAAAAAAAAGCAAATGTTCAAAGGGAGCTGTGGAATTGCAGGCCCAGCCTGAGCTCACTGAAATCCCGGGTGAGGGCTGCACTTGCCTTTCACTGAGCCAAGGACCAGAGGCCGTGTCTTGTTGCAGATGAGTCGAGGACTCAAGGTGAACCTGGAAAGGAGAAGCGGGCTGAGAATCCATACAATCAGTGGATGTGGTTTTTTGGGTAACTTTTCCTGACTTTTAAAGATTCAATCAATGCAATGTATAGTAAAAGGGCAATAGATTTTTCATTTTAACACTATTAGAACAGAAGGGTAAACACTGTTTAATTAGACTGTACATATCCACTTCGTAAACTACCAGTGTCACATTTGATCACAATAATTTATATAGTTCTGTTTGTCCAGTATATTCTGTGCTCTCTGTGTTTTTTTGTTTAGAGTTTCTTTTTTTTTTTTTTTTTTAAATTAAGCAGTATCAATTTATCTGCAACCTTTTTAAAGGCTGTGGCTGTCCTGAATTTTTTTTTAATGTGTTTGTAATTTTTCCAGTTTCTTTATGTTTTTGAGCAGCATTTTTGTTTAGTTTTTGTGGTAACGTTTACTGTTTACAAACTGAAGCAACTGGTTCAGATTAATCTTAATGGTCATAAACAAACTGTAGGTGATGTTATGGTGCAAAGATGCAAGCAAGGTTCCTTTCCCCATGGTCCACCCCTGCGAGGTGCTGAGCACCTCTCACCCTCCTTTGGTTGTGATGTCTCCTACGCCACTTCTCCCTTCCCACCGAGCTTTGCTTCCCCGTATCGTGGTCCGTGAATTTGTTGAGCGTTGTACTTGCCTTACCCAGGCTGTGAAACCCTCCCGCCTACCAGAGAAATGGTCTAGCAAACAAAGCCTCCCTGGCACGAGCTGCTGGATGGCAAAGGAGTCCAGAAAATGGATTTGTGGTTTGCAAGTGTGATGAGAATGTCAGAAATCAGGACAGGCACCAGCCTTGATTTGGATCAGAGGCTGATGGGGCCGGTACCATGCAAGCAGCCAGGCTCAGTAGGATGGGTCAGGGGCTGTGTGCAGTGGCTGGGACAGTCCCTCCACGCCCCTACAGGGATCTCTGCCCCTCCCTGGGTGTTGTTTCACAAGGGGAAAACCCATATGTGGAGGGGCTGGGGTTTCCTTATGAAAGAGCTTCCCTGTGGATGTATATTCATTTTGAAGGACATCAACACCATGCAGCTGAGCATAGACATTGGTAAAGCACAGTGTGACCTGGAGGCTTTTTTACAATGTGAAAATTGGTTGTGATTCAAACCATCTCAGTTACTGTTCAAAGACAGCATAATCAATAGGAAAAAAAAAAGGAAACTACTAAGAAACACTTTGCATGCTAGGCATGTCATTAAATTTTCCCGTGATATGAAGCCAAATACAATATATAATGTATCATACTTAATATCCAAAGGTGGAAACCAGAATAATATACTCGTCTACTGTTAAAGATCCAGCTTCTTCAATTAAATATTTTATATTCCTGTGGTAAAACTATATTTAACTGATTGATAAACAGACTAGTAGAACATAGAACATGGATGTGCCAGTGCAGAAAATCCTGCTGCTCCACAAACTGTACAGGAAACAGAACCGCAGGCTCAGCTGGGCAGAGGCCGCAGTGTGGAGGACATCTCTAGTAAAGTTGCACTAGACCTGAATCACGTGAGAATCAGGGGTGTGGGGATGGGGAGAAACAGGGTGGGGGGAAGGGGAGAGAATACAAAAATCTACAGCAAACACAGACTAAAGCTCGTCGTGTGTTTGGCGAAGAAAACGCTTCTCTTTCGTGTTTCAGTTCAGTTGTGTGTCCCAGAGTTGTGCATTTGTTTATGCCAAGTGTCTGATTTCCCTTTTGGTTGCGTCCCGTTGGAGTTTGATGGTAGCCTTTCTGGAGCTGTGCTGAGGCAGAATGGGGATGGGGGGCAGGGAGAGGGGAGGAAAGCTCCTCACTGGCCCCACAAGGCAACTGGCTGCTGCTGGCTGGGGAAGCTCTTCATGTACTGGGCAAAATGTCAGGGAGAAGGAAGAGAAATGGTAGCATAAAACCTCAACAGAAGCAGTGCATTATTTGTTTAAAAACTCTTACCAGAAATCTTGGATATCTTTCAAAAGACTATTGAATTCTCCATTGGCTGAAAAGTCTTTTTTTTTCTTTTTTCTTTTTTCTTTTTTTTTTTTTTTTTAACATCTTAAATGGGGCTTTGTTTGCATTGTTTGAGTGCAGGGGGCCTTATTATTGAATGAAGTTGCACAAGCCTTTCTTTGTGCAATCAAACCATACTTATTGGTAGGTTTGTAAAGGAAACTGTGGAATCTAATTGGCAATAGACTCATAAATCCATTTACCAGGAGCCAGTTCCAAGAAGTGTTGCAATTCAGACGCACTCTGTGCAGGATTCGTTAGGGGTGCTAAAGGTTGTGAGATGCAAAGGAAAAGGCCCGGCAGCAAACAGCTCGCGTGTAGCTTCTGGCCACACGCTGAGCTGGACTTTGCAGAACGTGTGGGAAGAAGGGTCTGGCTCCCAGTAAAATCCCTACCCCTTGCAAAGGTAGATGGGAACAATCCAGCATTTTGCAGCAGGTCTGCCTCGTCTACATGCTCTGCTGACAGGAGATGTTTGCCCGGTGCATGTGTGCCCAGGAGGCAGTTTTGTCCCATCTGCCGGGACGTTACCGTTGGTGCAGGAGGCAAGAGGTGTGCTGTGGCTGCCACCTCTGGAGACCACTGCTGGGGTACCCCCACCTCTCCCCTGCCTGGTCCCTTCCTTTGTGGTGGCCAGTGAGGTCCCGTCTGGCCCATTTAGGCAATTGCTGTGATTTTAATGAGTGGTGGGACTTGTGCTGATGTGAGGTGGGTGGCATTGGCAGCGCTGCCCTGTGTGCATCCTGAGGTGTTTGCTGTAAACATGGTTGATACTTAACTCGTTCTCTTCCTCCTCCTCCTCCCCTCTCCCCCCAGCCCCACAGTTTTAAATATGTTCTAATAATGGCAGCATAATCTACTAGCTGTTTATACTTTTTTAACTTTCTTTTGTTGTAAATATTGTATACTTTTTGTGATTCAAGTTATGTAGCCTATATGCTCTGTAAGGTGATGATTTGTATATATAAAAATGGCCCAGTAATATTATATAGTTCCCCATTTAAAAGGTTATTGAGTAACCTTTGCGTTAGTTTAAACACTACCAGAAATAAAGCTGAGCCAACTATAAACACTCAATTTTTGTATGTTTTCCAAATTGTACTTATTAATGCTTTTGATACTGTATTATGTGCCAATAGTTTCCCAATCACATAGCAGGCAAAAGATATTTTGTACTTTTTGATCCACTGTAATATTTAATAAAAAATGTTACTATCTGTTCCCTTTTGTGTTTGATTAATAATTCTGTAGACAGCTCTTACCGCAATGGATTACATATTATCCCATCCGACCTTTCAGCTCTCTCATATTGGCTTTTCTAAAGAAAATATCTCCTCCTGCAAATGATTAGATTAAAGAAATGGAAGTTTGCAATTTCCTAAAAGAGGAAGAGACAAGATCTTAAGTCAGTGCCCCTCTATTTTTGTAGTGTGCTTCCATTGAAGTGTGGTCAGGCTGACTGTAGGAATAGCTTCGGAGAGGATAACATCTCTGCTTAGCCAGTGTCTCCCCTAGCAAATTGCTCCATTTGCATCTCAGAGCAGTATTTTTTTTTCTGCCAGCTCTGCAGACTTGAGCTGGCACCTGAAAATTACCCTCTTCTTCCCAGACCTTTCACAGCTTGGCCTATAACAGCACCAAGGGGTCAGGGTGCTGCAGCGTCCTTGGCTGGGCTGGGCACATCCCAATGAGTTTGTTGGGTGCCAGTGGACCCCCATGCACACACGAGTGATGGAGCTGAAGCACCTGTGCTAACATCACCCAAAGCCTTTCAGGGGAACACAATCACCTCCTCAGGGCGCTGCTGCCCCTGCCATGGGCTTGGTGCAGGTGTGTGGAAGGTCAGAGCTACACCCTGGAAGAAGTTTTTACCATATTGACTCTAAACCACCTCTGGTTTTGAAAGCAGAATGTCTCGTGGTCTTAGCAGAGATGAGGGGTGCTGTGCTGCTCCCTTGTTGCAGCTGAGGTGTTTGTCACCTTGGCACAGCTTCCAGCAGTAGGAAATGGACAGTTTGGGGGATCTGAAGCAAAGCAGAGATACAAGAGTGATGCTGACTGCAGTTTAGCTTCTTAGTTCCATCTCCTGCCGTCTTGCCTTTCTTTACCTCCCAGCAGCCACTCGGGGACATACCTAACCCTGTGGTGAAGCTGTCCTGTTGGGAATGGGGTCCTTCTGGAGCTTTCAGCAATATTTTAGGAAAGTTTCTGCTGCTGGGAGGAGCAGCTCCTGCACAGGCGTCACCAGTAATCCTCATTGGCACCGTAATTGCTCTGGGAAACGCAGCGCTCACCCACAGGCTTTCCAGGAATAACAGACACCTTCAGCTCTTCCTGAAGCCAGAAAAGCAGAGCCTGTCTCTTTGCCTGCACCAGTTTGGGTGGGCTACCAACCAAGGTGCTATCAGAGCATATTGCATCTCCTGTTGAAGAGAAACCCAGGGGGGGTTGGATGGCATCAAGGAGAGCAAAAAGAGTGGCCACCAAAACATATCACTGTCCCTCATGTGCACCTGGACCTGTGACCCCGTAAGGTTTGCATTTTTTCTGGAGAAAGCTGTGCCCATGGCAGTGACCAGGGCCAAGGCAGCATCCCCTCAGTTCCCTCACACAGGCATCTGCATTTGAGGCAGCACATCTCCTGCCAGCAGAGAGGGACTGCTGGATACAGCTTAATCTGTGTTTTCATTTAGCTTTTCAATTTATCCTTTATGGGATTAAATAAAAAGAGGTATTGGTGATGTTAAATGCTCCATCTAGTGTCTCACCTAGGAAATGGGCCCCAGCGGTCGTGGGGGAAGCCTGGGACTGGATGACCCATTTCCTGGGCTGAGTGCTCAGTGGCCTGGACTCTCCTTCCACACACCACCAGGGTGGGAAGGGTGGGGGCCTGGGGGCAAATGTGTTCAAAACTGGATTAGACAAATTCATGAGGATTTGGGGGGGGCTGCAGAAACCCACCAGCTCAGGTACAAATGCTGCTTTCAGGAGACCAAAGAAACCTGAGCAGTAGCAGTGGCAAGGACCTTCCAGCAGCCTCCAGGGCAGGAGGTGCTGGGAGGGGTGGCCGAGGGGCTTTTCCTCAGGTGCTGCACCCTGTGCTCCATCTCCCCCATCATCCCCAAGGGGCACGAAAATCCCAGTAGCTCCCACCTCCGCCTTGTCCTGCTGCTTTTTTTTTTCTTTTTGATGATGAATATAAAAGTGTTTCACAAAGTCTTGAGCAGCTGGGATGCAAACCTTGCCCTACACCTCCTTGTCATCGTCCCCCCCCCCAAGACCCCTCTGGGAGAAGAATCGGCTCACCCAGAAAAGGAGGGGGCTGGTGGTGCCCAGTGCATGGGTGGGGTCTTCTTTATAGAAAGTGAGGCAAAAAACACAGAACTTGCAACTTTTTTTTTTCACTTTTTCTCTGAAATTTACTCAAGAAAAAAGTAAGTCCCCCACTGATGTCTGAGGCCATCCTGTCCCAGGTAGCATGTGCAGGAACGTGATAGGGTGGTGATGGGCTCCTGCACCCCCGGGCACTCCTCCTAAGCCTCAGGCCCTGCCACAAGGCCATGCCATGTCCTGTGGTGATGCTGGGAGGTGACGTGATGGATGCCATGTTGTGTGGTGTTGGTATGCCATGAGACAGTGCTGTGAGGGAATGGCATAATGTGAGGTGATGCTGTGGGGTGAGGGCAGTGCTGTGAGGGAATGACATGGTGTGAGGTGATGCTATGAGGTGAGGGCAGTGCCGTGAGGAGGCGCCATGCTGCTGAGGAGCTGCCATGCCATGAGGTGGTACCGTGAGGTGATGCCAGGCAGTGAGGTCACCTTGTGGGGTGAGACATTGCTGTGAGGTAATTCCAGTAATGGAAAGCCACAAGGAGGATGCTGTGGGGGCTGAGCTGTGTGAGTAGCCGGGGAGGAGGAAGCGCGGGCAGAGGTGGGGGCAGCCATGCTGGGCCCTCAGCACATACCTCAAGTAGAGGTAATGGGCACAGGGGAACCCCATGTCTCAGGGATGAAAGTATTGCTTTTCTTCCATACTGTGGGTGGTGTGAATTAAAAAAATTTAGTTGCATTTACAGGTGGGGTGGATGTGTTTGAGAAGAGATCACGTGGGTCTCTGCAAGGAGTGGTGCTGGGTGGTATTGATTGGTGAAGACTTCAACTCTTGTAATTTCATAGAACCATCACATGGTTTGGGTTGTAAGGGACCTTAACAGTCATCTAGTTCCAACCCCCCCCTGCCATGAGCAGGGACACCACCTCCCACTAGGACCAGGCTGCTAAAAGCCCCATCCCACCTGGCCTTGAACATATCCAGGGAAGGGGCAGACACAGCTTCTCTGTGCAACCTGTTCCAGTGTCTCACCACCCTCACACTAAAGAATTTGTTCCAAATGTCTAAACTAAATCCCTCTGACTGGGGCTCAGGGCCCTCAGCTGGGTTCATTCACAGGCAGTGGCCGTGCAGCTGTCCCAGGCCTGGCCCTGCACTGGCCCCGTCTGCTCCCCACAAGCAATGGGGAGGACACTGAGCTGCTCTCAAATGAGGCACATGTTGGGTGCCTGGTACCCCATGACAGAGTCCTGCACACCCTGTCCTCCACAGAGGGCACACAGCTTTCTCCTCCTCTCATAGAGCTTCCTTGTGTCTTTCTGGCCATGTTTTTGTTTATAAGGTCCCCAAAAAGCGGACACACAAAGCAAGCTCTCCCTTGTCTGCTCTCCTCAATGTCTGTGGAGCTCTCAAATGAGGAGTAAGGCCATTTGTTTCTAATTATATTTGGCAGCTGTTCAGAGGGTTTAGGACTAAAGCACACAAAATTTTTTTGCTCCTGATTAAAGCACTTGACCTCATAAGCAAAAGGCAAAGATTTCAACACACACCAAGAAGTAGACTAGGAACAAACTGAAAAGAAAAGACAAAAAAAACCCCAAACCCAACACCAACAAAAACCTTTGCTTAGATATATAAAATAAGTAATTATGAAACAAAGGGTTTCAGCATATCTAGTGCATAACTTGAGCTTGCCTAGGGCTCAGCTAACCACCCAATTACTGCTTTCAAAACAGAGGGCTCATACTCCATGCTCAAGCTCAATGGAGCCCACGTGCTCCACTGATTCCATGGCCTGCACATGCCTGAGACCAATCTACTGCCTGCAGGAGGAAAGTATCTTTCATGGGATGGTACCAACTCACCTGGCCCCTCATTCCTTAGTGGTGCAACAGCTGGGACAGGGTTCAATGGCCAGAGGCATGTGAGCTGGTGTCATCTTTTTTTTTTTTCTGATATTCCCAGGCTGAAATATTTTCTGCCCATCAGAACAAGGATGCAACATCCCTGGTGCATAGTTTCAAGCAGTGGCTGCCATTGGGTGCCAGGAGCAATAAGGCAGATGCTCCTTCCTTCTTTCTACCCATCAGCACGGGGTGGCACAGCATCCAGCTCCTGTATTTTACTATTTTCCTCAGCTTTAAAAACAGCACAAGGATGTGTCGCAACTGCAGAAGAGACAGCTGGCTCCCAACCAAGAGAAATAGCAGTGATCTTGATGGCACTCTTTAAAATAGCAAAGAAACCAGCTCAAACAGAAATTAACTACCCTGCGAAGTTCTGTGGTCCATAAAATACTTCCCCCAGCTCCATGGTTTTAAAATAACATGAAAGAAATACTTTCCATAAAAAGTAGTTAACTAGCATACAGATTTTTTTTTAGTCGTAATTCTGAGACTCATGCCCAAACAAAATAGCTACACAAGCATTAAATTATACATTAAAGAAGGCTGATAAAGACAGTGAATTACAGAGCTACCATATAAGATTTCAGATATACAGATAGCAAGCATGATTAACATTTCTATTAAAGATGACCTACAAAAGAGGGACAAAAAATGATCTGTGCTGCTTCTGATTTCTTGCAATGCAGGAGAAAGTGAATGTGAAATGGCTCCAGCCCAACTGCCACTGAGTCTCTCTGTCATCACCCCTGCCTGTTTCCCCTCTCCATCCTCTCCCCCCAAAAAATGAGTGAAGAGGGGCAGAGGATTTCTTTTGGCTGGGACTGCAAATACCCAGGCTGATACTCTCTGGTTTAGCTGGGTAACTTCCTTAGAGGGCATGTAGTGGTTGTTTTTCTCCATGCTCACCTGAAGCAGTGAAATGATGAAGTTTAAGAATAGAGATTTTTTTTTTTTTCCTCTTCATTTGATTGGGTACCAGAGGTTTTACCATGTGAGCAAAGGTGGCAATGTGCAGAGCAGGTTGCAGTGGGACTGGGGGCTGCCTTCTGGTGGGCTTATTCTGCATCTATCCTCCACTGGCTCATCTCCTGGGGGTTCCCCAGTGTCTGGGAGGGTTGGCCCTGTGCTTCAGCTCTCCCTGGGGTGGGGGTACCAGTTATCTCACCCCTCCAGCTGCCTGCAGAGTTTCATAATGCCTGTGGGCAATATGAAATATCTAATTATAAAAACATATCAGGAAATATATTAACTATATTTATAGAGATAAAATTAAATACTTTCATTATAAAATATATAATAAAATACATAATTATCTCTGAGACAGCTGCTCCTACATCCCTGATGGTTGTTTAACAGGTTGTTTGGTTGCTGTTGATTCCAAAATTTATGTGGAAGAAACTGAGGGACAAATGGAAATATGCAGGCGCGTAAGCACAAGCAGCATGTCTGTAAGTGACCAGGCCTACAAAATGAGGATTGCAAAGCTCTGCAATGTATTTGCTTTCTCCTGCAGCTGCTGCTGTCCTGCCCAGACTCCCCCCCAGTAACTCACAGCCTTTGAGAAACTGTAGCTACATGGGACCTGAATTTCTGCTGGACAAAACGTCAATAGGAGTGGAAAGTATTGATTTATTTACAACACTAACACGTAGATGAGCTGGAGGGGCTGCCATCCTTTGCTCATGCCATTTGGCTGTGAGGGACAAATAGTTTTCTAACTGTCTCATAAGGCAAGAAATGACACCAATAAAAAACCATGTCAAAAAGAGGATTTCTGTTAACATCTAAACCACTGAGGACACAGCACTTGCCATGAGGGCAATGAGGTTAAGGTGGCCACTGATATTTTTGCAGTGTGGTGGCTTTGCAATGCAGAGAATTTGGGCTTTAAATTTTAGGTTATTAATATACCTTGACTGCAGACTCTTCATCTGTACCCTTAGTATTTGCTTTGTGATGAGTAGAGCATCTCATGTACTCTTAATGTCTGTTTTCATCAGAGTTTCCTAATTCCTTTTATTTCCAGGTTTTCATCAGAATCCCCCATATATTTCTAGTGCCTAGAAGGGCTCCTGAAAGGCTGAGCTCAATTGCTGCTCTTTAATAGTACGTTTCTCTTTCCACAGTTGTTCTAAAAAGTTGTTTTGGCATTGTCTGTGAAGGCCTTGGTCTAAGAGCAGCAAGCAGATGGGCAGTCTGCTGCAGACCATGGTCCTGGCTGAAGTTCTCCAGCATGTCCCTGAGCCAAAGCTTGCTAGATGGTTCCTGAGCTCTGATCTGCCTCAGATAGACCAGAGTTGTTAGTTTTAATATGTAAATATTGGATATCTCCATTCCCAGGAGCCCAGTTTGGATTAGATCATGCCAGAGCATGGGAGGACATGGTGCAGAGGCAGGTCCTTCAGGCAGTTCCATAGCAGGGGGTTCCTGGGAGCTGGATGGGCCCAGCTGCAGGAGCACTGGGAGGATGGGCAGTGCTCGTATTGGCTGGGGGGTGACCTGGGAGCCAGCTGGCCAGCGGGTGGTTGTGTGGGCCAGCTGGCAGCCTGCCTGAAACAAGAGCAAGAGACCTTTTGGGAAAAGACTTTGGGAAGCATTTTGTCAAACCTTTCATCTTCTAATGCTTAGAAAAGTGTACCCCAACAGCAAAACCAAAAAAGGCTGCTGAAGCATGCTGTGGCTGAGCATCCATCTGCTCTGCCTTGGTGGACGTCTTGTCTCAGGGTACCAGCTGTACAGGTCTCTTTTCGTGTACTGTAGCTTTGAATCAGGCAAAGCAGATCTTTCATTCATCCACAGTTCTGTCTGCTATGAAAGAGAGAAGCTGCTGCTATTTCACCAAGGGATGGAGAAGAGTGGATTTCATTTTCGCACCTGGAGCTCAACCAAACACTGCCCAATATTTGATACAAAATAAATAAAAAATAAATAAAGCCTGACAACAACCCACAACATTATGAGTTAACCACAGTGAGATTGCCAAATCCATGTCAGTGTGGACAGGTTTCTGACTCACATCTGCTCTCCTTGTAAGGCTGCTGCTTCTGGGCCTCTTTTCCAAACTTTTACAAAATGCCTTGACAGAAGGCAGAAAAGAAGGGTCAGAGCTGACACGGTGAAGGAACTGTCCTCTGAAGCAAGAATGAGAAGGCAAAGGTGGCACTGTGGGAATTCATATGTCAATAGGAAGGGGATTTTTGCTTCCAGTAACTTAAAATGTGGTGTGAAATGCCTTCAGGGGTCACCACTCAGAGAACTCCTCCCCTTGCAGACCCTGACCCCCTTTACTCTCCATCCACTGAGGTGATGTCTGAGCTACAGCATCTCCAGGGTGAGAATGCCATTACCCTCACTGTCCCTCTATCTTCCCCTCACCTTCTGCTTTCAGCTGCTGAAGGAGATGGAGGAACAACTCCAAGAGTAGAGTGACCAGTTGTACTTTCCACTGGCTTCAGTTACAGAGTGTGTTGGTGTCTGTGTGTGTGTTTATCCCTTCCAACCAGTGCATGAAGGAGCATCTGTTCTTCATTTAGAGCCAGCATTAAGATACTTTTGCAGCAGGATTGATGGAGGAAGAAGGAGGTCAAATGATTTATCCAAGTTCTAGCACCTATCCATTATTGGTGCTCCTCCATTCAGAGGCAGTAAACAGATGAAGGAATTGAGATCAGCATGGTGGGGAGCTGCAGTCCCAGTCTCTGTCCTGGTTTGACTTTTCAGATGGGCCCTTGTAAGGTTGTGCAATGAAAATCTCAGACTGGGCACTGGTCTGAAAATCCCAGAGGAGATGTGCACCATTAGAATTAGGCTGCATCTCCATATAGATCAGACTCAGAGGAATTACAGCTGCCTGCTGGATACTTCAAACAAAGCAAGAAGGTTATGCAAACTAGAAATCCTGCATCCCCTCCACCTGTGGTGATCTGGGGGCCCCGTGCTCCTGCTGTGCCCTCCTCCTGCCACCATCCCCTTGGTGCCATCCCTGCTTGGCAGCACCACTCCTCCCTCTGGTGAAGCAGGGTATGGAGACATTATTAATCTTCATTCTTATTATGCTTTCCAGAAAGAACTTTTTCCTTTTTAATTTATTTTTTAAAATTCCACTGCACTGCTGCATGTGACATTTTTCTGCCATCTCACTACACAGGGACTCTGTTAGGCAAGGTGATGTGGCCATGCTTGTGCTCTAGAGGCAGGTAGGACAACCAAACTCTTCCCTGGAGATACCTATGTCCTAAGCAGGCACAAGAAACCACTTGTGGCTGAGAAAGAGGGGACAGGGGTGGATGAAGAGCATCCAGCAGCAAGGTCAAAGTCATAAATTGTGGTGGCATACTTCAGCAATGGGAAACTACTTGGCTGGGTCCCATGGGCAGTGATTGTTGAATTGTACCCTCCATGCCTTTCCCAGGCAAACATGCAACCCTCAAGTTTAATCATGAGTAGAAGTGGGCACTGCCTAGTGGTTTTGTAGCCAAAGCTGCTCTTCCCCTCTTCTGTCCATGAAGAAAATACATATTCTTCTTGCCCCTTTTGAGGGCTCCCTTTTTTTTTTTTTTTTTCATGTGCTACATCACATTTTGTTTTAATCTCACTTCTTATTTACTGTCAAAGGAAGGTTTGTCATTTTTCACAGACAAACCTCTCTCCTCAGAGCAGGCAGACTGGTACATGTTGCTGTGAGAGTGCCTGGAGCAGCTTTGCTCTGTGGAGCAGGTATGGCCAAGGGCTGGATGCTGCCTGCTCTGCCCCACACCCTGCCCTAGGGTCCAGCCCTGAGCCCTCTCTGTAAGGTGCCCTGCGGTGGCCAAGATGCACAGCAGAACTGAATCAGCTGCATTAAACAGGCAGTGGAGCTCCTGTTTGAGCTAATTAGGCCCCTCTGAAAGCAAGGTGTCTTTGCTGGAACAATGCAGTGATGATGCTGTGGTGGCTATGCTGCTTCTGCCCAGGCTGGGTGCCCTGAAGGGCCACATCTACCACCATGTGCCAGATCATTTGGAGCTGACCATGCTGCAAACCCCAGCACTTTGGAGGACTTCAGGTGGGACCTTCATCTGTAAGGGCTGAAACATTTCTCCACTTGGGTATCATCTCTGCCTGTCTCTTCCAATTATAACCAACACTCCTGTCAGTTATCCTGCAGCATGGCACCTGTGAGACCTTCTGTGGTGTACCTTGAACAAACGTGAAGTTATGATGTCTACAGATTATCATCATGTAAGAGCTGTGCTGTGTAATGACTCAACTTCTCCCAGCTTGTACCATCCTAAGCAGCCTGATGTTAACACCCTCCTCCACCCCCAGTGACAGAGGGAGGTTGGTGCTGAAGGCACTGGAGGGGTGCAGAGCTACTAGAGGAAAAATGCTTCAACTCCTACTACTTCTGTCATGGAGAGTGGAGGGATATTAATCAAGTTCAGCATTACATATGAAGACAGTTCACTGCAAATGTCTCACAGCTGAGCCAGGCACTTTTCCTCTGCTGGTCTCTTTCCAGAAAAAAATGACCTGCTGAAAGTATATCTGCTTCAATTATTTCTAATTTCAAGCTCAGAGGTACCCTTGGTGTAGTATGGCTTCTGCCGACTGCTGCCAGAGCATGGGAAGGCTGATGGACACAGCCATGGCATGAAACCTGACCACAGGTTCCTTGGCTTCCATCAGGGCTGTGGAGGGGGTGTAAGGAAAACAAGTGCCTGACAAAGCCCTCCAGGGCTCCAGTGAGTGCTGCTGAATGCGAGCTGGTTAGCCTTCTGGAGAAACTTGGATTGTGGCACTGAGAAGAAGCAGATTTCACTGTAGTGCCCTGCAGCCTGTCCCCCCTCTCCAGCTGTCTCCATGCCTGGAGCTGCTCTCCTGCACCATCCCCCCAAGGTGCTCTGCAGGCAGCACTGCCCGACACAGCCATACCCCTCCCAGGCGGTCCCCAGTCCCTCGGGAGGGAGCTGCCTTCTCCTTCGGGGTGTGAGCAGCCCTGGAGCAGGGAGCCTGCGGGCACGGGGGCGGTGCAGGGGGAAGCAGAGACCCGGCAATCCTCACCCATCCATGTGCGGAGTGCTGCAACTTCTGCAACCCTGCTCAGAATGAGCCTTAGGAATTCAGGGAATTTGCGTAAGTCTTGATCATTTCACTTTCGTTGAGGGCTTTTATTGCTCCTTTTTAAAGTTTTGTTTGCTTCCCCTCCCCCACGCCCCCATCCCTCTATTAATCATTCTCTTGTTGAAGTTTCCTCTCTCCAGCAAGGGAGAATTAAAAAGCTCTGCTTGGCAGAGTGGCTGAACTGCACCAGCTGCATACTAACGAGGCCAAGGACAGCTCTCCAGCAATGCCTGGGCAAAGAAGGGATGCAGCAAGTAGCCTTCAAGGAAAGTCTGGATGCTCTTCATGACCAATGCAGATATCCGAAGGAAAAACCTGGTGCTAAGTTCTGTCTCTCCAGCTTGGGATACCATTAAGAGCATCATTACATTTGGCCACCTACGTCAGGCTTCAGCTGCTGGAGTCCTGCATTTAGACCCATTTTTATTTGTATGATGTACCCTTTGGCTAATCTGCTCACTTCTGAAAGGCCTGGTACCTCCTGAAACACTCTCTAAGTTAATCACTGTCCTTAGACACTGCAGCAGGAAAAGCAGAGGTGGGAGCAAGAGGAACAGGGAAATTAGGTGGTCCTGTTGGGACATGGGGAGACAGCCAAGAAGGAGACAAGTAGGACAGGCCCCAAGGTGAGGAACAGAGGAGATTGGGCTGGAGCAAACCCATGAGGTGAAGCTGTCAGTGTGCCACCAAAGCACTGTGGTTTTGCTTTAAATGGGCAATTTGTGCTGTTGTGTCTGAAACCACTACATTCATGAATCTCAACTTTCATTGTAGAATAGCCTTGGAGGAGAGAAAAAAGTGCCCCTGCAGTGTGACCCACTGGCTTGATAGCCAAAATGTCAGTTCAAATAATATTCCATTATAATATTCCATTGTGGTTTTTTTTTAAGCTAGCTGCCTCAGTGTTTGAATCCAGGGTTAGCAAAGAGGAACATTCTTAGCAAAGAGCTGTACTTATAAACTTGCTTTACTAGCATGTGTGGGGCAGCCTGTAGACCTGCTCAAACACTTCAGATAAACATCCAGGAAGGAGCATCAGGCCAGTCCCACAGGACCCCAGAGCCATTGTCCCCCCTGAGGGTGCAGTTTTGGGCTAAAACCAGCAGTGACCCTGTAGCCTCTGACCATGAGGCATGTGACTGGCAAAGTGGCTTTGACCTGTCCATTGCCCCAGCATTATGTGCCTTATTTTCTTTTTAATAGTAGTTAGGTGGTTCATTAGCTGGTTTTCATGCTGAAGTCTTGTTTTTCACATGTGACTTAGTAAACAAACCACCTCAGCTGCTATTACATAATGTAAGTAACAGCTACATGATTTTAAAAGAACAGTCAAATTTGACAGACAGTTTAGAGTAATTTCATTTTACGTTGGAGCCTAACGCTAAGAGATTGCACAGAAAGCAGAAGGCAGCTGCCAGGAATAGTTTGAAATTAGCGTGTGGTAACCAACATCTATTATTATTGTATTACTGCTTGTAATTCCCAAATGGAGAATTAAATTTCTATAATAGATAGAGCTTTTAACACCGAAAGAAAGAAAGGAAAAAAAACAAAAAAAAAGTGTTTTTCTGGCAGGGATAACTCTTTAGGAAATTGTCCCATTGAATGTAGATTTCCCAAACAAGGTTGGGGGGGCAAACCCCAACTTTGCAAGATTCCTTTGTACGGGGCTTTGGCTTTCCACAGATACCACTGCAGGATTGTCTGAGGTTTCTCCTAAAGGGATGGCTGAAAGGTAGATTTATTATTTAGTGATGAAAACAGGCCAATTATCTATTTTGAGCCATGATGCATATTCACTGTAACTGCATTTAGCTTGGAATTTAGCATTCACTTGCCAAAAAATGAGTCGTTCCCTCTCTCCCACAAACGAATGGGCCTGAGTGCTCTGTTTCTGCTTCTTAACACGACTGACCAAGAACCATATGGAGAATTACAGGGCTAGGGACAAGGAACATCAGGTCACATTTCAGGAAAATTTTGACCTTAATTTTAACAAGCTTTTACTTCCATGTTCAGCTTACATGAGAAGGCTGGCTCGGCCCCAGGGATCTGGGCACTCACCTCATCTCCAAGCCAGACCAAAAACTAACTCAAACAATCAATTCATCTTTAATTTGAAATGCTTGATGACTAATCTCTTGTTTTCTTTAATTAATGATCTACAGTTAATCACTATGAATGGTAAATAGTCTATTTCAGCATTGATAGCAAGATTTCCTATGGGAAAATCTTCTCTTATAGCTTTAATTTAAATATGCATTTTCACATTGCACTTACCAAATCCTTACCTTTATGCTATTGCATGATTACAGGTCCATTAACTAATCACATTTGACAACTTGTTTATTGAGGGGAGCAACTATTTTACATCTCTTGCCTGGGAAAGAAAATACTCTAACAAACAATTATTCAACAGCTGCAATCACGGAGCACTGAATTAATTACTTTGAAGATCTCAGTCAAGAAGATCTTGATAAAAATCAAAGCGAATGTTGTTTGACAGAGCGCATGAATGAGAGTGCCTGGAGGGACTCCAGTTCTGTGAGCTACAGCCCTGCTCCAGGGAGCATTCCGGGAGGATCACACCTTGGACACAGGAGGAGGCTGTGGAAAAGCTCGTTTGCTTGCTTGTTCTTTTAAGCTTGACTTTATCAAAGCCAGAACTTACATGTCTAATGGGATCTGGAGTCTGCTAAACGGGCAAACCTGAGCGCCAGCGGGTCTCGGTATCACTACAAATCACTACAGACATACACCTCGTGTGTAACCCCTGTGGCCAGCCTCCCCTGGGTACAAATAATTAGCCCACAGGGCACCGTGAGGTTTAATGACTATAAAGCCCTCTAGGACTTTCTCCTGAAGGCAGCAGCTGAGATTGCCCTGGGGCGGGATAAAAAACCAGAGCAATGTGGGCATTCTGGCTCTGGGATGGACAGGCAAGCGTGCCACTGCACAGAGGTGCCTGGAGCTGAACTGAACCCTTCTCTCTGCCCCTTGTCCAGGGAAGCATCAGGGGGAGCATACATCTAAGTGTGCATGTCAATGCTTCCTTGGGAATACAGCATCATGGAAAACCATGGGATTGCTGCTGAAACTCGAGTCAGGTACTGAAAACATTAATTGGAAAGGTTTGCACCTCTGTGGCTGCTGCTCCTTCAACAGCACAAGGAGGATCTCAGTGTCTCACCTGAGACTGCCCGAGCTCTGCTCCATGGACAAGTCACAGCCTACAACATGCTGGCCCAGCAGAAGGCCACACGTCCTTCTTTCAGCTGCTGTACCTCATGCAATTTGCAAGTCAGAGAAAATATGTTTCTGCCAGATAAGATTAATTCCTACAGTGACATCAAAAGGGAAGGAGAGCTTAGAAGTTCAAAACCCTTTGTTGTTAGGGCTTTCAAAAGTGAAGTAGAAGGAAAAAACAATATCATCTCTGAATACTATGTCACTATAAAAAGAAGAAAATGTTGTCCAGTAATCTGAAGGGTAGCGATAACATCAGACAGCTTGGCAAAAAAAACATCCTAATTGAGCTTCTGTAGGCCACATGACTCTCCTAACACAGCCAGCTTTCCAAAACTGCCCTGCTCTTAAATTAAAAATATATTTGTTACTATCATCTCTCTAGAAACTTGAGTTTTTCTCATTTCCTGCACACCCCCAGTTCATGAGAGCCTGTGAAGATGGTAGTATTTATGTCACAGTCATGAAAAGTTGCATTGTCCAGAGCCACTAAGGATTAATGCCTCAGAAAGTGTGATGGACACTACTGTCACTACTGTCCCTATTTACAGGCAAGGAGCCAACGAGCCATGGCTCTTGCCTTGGCTTGTGTTTAACACAGGAAAGAGCCTGAACAGAGTTTTATGCACTTGTGTGTGCCCTGATTCAAGTAAGAAAATATTTTATTTTATTTTTTTTTTTCTCCCCAGGTAGGGCTGACAGAATTTGCCCTCCTGGAAGACAGACGTAGAAAAAGGCAAGTAAACATTTTGTTGCTGAAGTTTGTATTAATGACTATAGCAAGCTGTACAAGTAGATTTGTTCTGGTTTATCCTTATGAAAAATGTAAACAGTGGGTTATGCATTAATGCTTGGAAATCACTGATGTTACTTGCCAAGGAATTATTTTAATGGCTAAATGATAATGTGTGCATCAGTCTGTGGGCTTAACTGGCTATTGCACGAGCTGAGATAAACCTCAGCTAGTCCCAAGGCAGCAGACCATTCCTTATGGAAGGACAATGATCAAGCAGGTATTTAAGAAACTCTATAATGAGGTCATGTGTAAAATGTAATGTATTATTAGACATACAAATGAACTCTTATTAAAATAATAAAAATTACTGATATATTAAGGCATGGTACAGTAAATCTGGCATGACCCTGAGCAGCATGTGAAATAGCATTAAGATTTATCCTTAACAAAGTGCTATCTACTTGCTTAATAAAATTGAAGAGAAACTCTCCTTTGAGCAGTTTCTTCCATGTTTGAAAAGCTAGTCTGAGCTAGTCTGCCCTATGTAAGTCCAAATCACCATGTTGTGAGAAGAGCAGCCTCATCCTCTGTGTCCAGTCAGTGAGCCTGGATTCAGGAGAAAGGGAAAGTTGCAACAGGCCTGGGATTTTCCTATGAGCCTAATACAGGGGCTAAGAATCCGGCAGCTCAGTGCATCAGCTCTTTCGACTCCAGCAGATACATCCACAGCAGGAAAAGGTCAATTAAATTCCTTTCAGTTTATTTCAGAAACTCCCAGCTCCTGAACTGAGGGACTGAAGAGTAATCTTCACTCAAAACCAAAGGAAGTAAAGCAGCTGCTGCCATCCGAAAAACAAACATGAGGACAAAGCAGACTGCCCCGTGCCAGCTACACAGCCTGAACATTTTTCCTGCTATTAAAATATGTAAGTCAGATATTAAGCCCACCATAGCAGCACTAGGATTCTTTTCTTTCCTCAGGTGGCTCTTCATTAAGAACAGATCACTCCGGCCATAGAGCGATGGAAACATTTTTGTCTGGTTTTTGCTAATGCAGAATGAGCAGCTAAAATGAAGACAATACTAATTAACATATGTTCTTGCAAATCACGAGTGTGTGTTCAGCTCTGGGCACCCAACTCAAGAAAGAGATTGTCAAAATATGTGGGATTTTGAAACAGGCTCTAATTAGAAAATGGAATATAGAATGGAAAAGACTGGGACTGTTTGCCTTCAGGCTGAAAAACCTTAAGCAGAGATACCTGTATCTTGGTAACACCTTTATAGCCAGTGACAAAAAGGGAAGACGATGGACTATCCGTACTCCTTCCCTCTTAATGAAAGAAAATATACACATTTCCCAGTATGAAAAGAAAACTCACACAGCGTATCATCAAACCCCAAGTTTTACGAGGCAAAAGTGATGCCAAATTTTAAGTACATTTCAAACAAACAAACATATTTTTTTACTTTTAACTGCCACTATGGATCCATGTCCAAACACAATCATCCAGTGAAACTTGGAGAGGATAAAACACTTCCCACATTTTCATGCATAAGAGCCTGTAATTACTAAGAGCTAGAAGAAGCTGTCTCCATCTGAAACACAACACTTGTCCTTTTATAAGTGTCTCTGTATCACCTTCTAGCATAGATGACACTGGATGATATCCAAAAAAAAAACTAAGGTGAGACAATATGTATGTTATAAATTATATTATTTGGTAACTCTTTTGGAAGAAGTTTAGAGAAATGTGAAGAAAAGCCTTAACAGAATAAAAGATGCTCCACTAGTGACTATAATTTTTCTCCCTTTGGGAAGGTACATAAAGAACATTTAGAAAACTATCTTGATATGAAAATGCTGAAAGATTGCTTTCCCCCCCTGAAAAGCAATTTATTTTGATATCTTGCAAACAGATTTTTCTGTGACTATACAATACATATATGGAAAGATTACAGTATAACCACTTGGTTACATTAAGAGATCATCAGCTCTTACTTTACTATTATCCCTTAAAGTGAACGGCAGCAACTTTAGCTGCAGCATGGTTTTTATTAAATTATTCAGCTGCATTGGCTTGCTTTGCAATTATCAATCACACTTTCTTTTTTTCATGGACTCTTAAATCAGTCAAATATTCTAAAATTAAAATGTCTAACAATTCCCTCTACGTTTATTGCAGTTCTTTGGTGATAATTGGGCCAAAGGAACACTTTACTTGAGTGGCACAGTTAGCTTTAATTGGCAGGGCTACACTGAGCTCTAGCTGGGAGGCCAATGGGAGATTCCCTTCAGCAGGAAGGGAAAGAAAAAAAGAATTGATGGATGGTATTAGTAATGTCAGTGGCTCATTTATGAAGTAATTTTACAGAGTAGACTGAATGATGTAAATTTGCTTCATGACATGTTTTCTTGCAAGGCAGAGAAGATAGCAACTAAACCAAAATGTTTAGGCACGCTTGCAGAAACAAGATGCTTCTCAGATAACATTTCTTACTTTACACATTCACACACACATCTATTGGAATCATTGGATAACTAGTGGAGCAGTCAATGCTACCTGCCAAATGTGTCTCCCTTTCTCCAGCTGAGAAAGCTGAGGCCAAAAATGTTGTGCCAGTCTGTATGAGCCTAGAAGGATACTTTCAGCAGACACAGTAGAAAAGCAGCTACCCATGAGTTCCCTGATTTTACAGCAGCCATAACCAAAGGTTTAAAAAGTGGAATAAATCTTAACGTAGTTCTAGATTGAAGAAAATTACAACAACAGCCTTTTATTCTAGAAATGTTTTTAATTTCACTTGCATATTATAACAGAAATTCAGTATGTTAGCAGCAAAAAAAAAAGAAAATTTCTGTTCTAACATTTCACAATATGTTAGTGTCCAAATCTGTATTTTTCTATTAAGGCAATCTACATTAATTACAAATCAACTCTGAATACTAGGACAGCATTCCAAATATATACAAACCACTGTAATATAACTATTAATATAATTACTGTAGAAAAAAAAAAATCACAGTACTAGTAATAATGTAAACATTTTAAGCTAATGCCTTTAAAAACTGTAAAAGGTACCGTCTACCATTTCCAGATCAAGTGAATAGCTAAAGACATGAAGACAAGGTAAATGCAAAGTTATTAAATGAAGTCTTTGTTCAGTCAATATTTCAAAAGTTGTTCATACTCTGTGAAATGGATATTCAAGTTTGGACTAGAAATTACTTTCAAGTTCTATTTCCTAAATGAAGTGTTCAAGCTGACTATTGTCTCCACCCCACTCAAGATTGCAATCCCACTACTTCATAGCTTTTAAGCAGCAACTAACTCATTCCAGCAGCAAACAAGCAAATCCAATTTCCAGAGTGGGTGTGACTTATGGCTCAGCACAGTGCCCATAGAGAACTGCCACACGTGCAGTTCAGCAGCAGCAGATGCTGTGCTCACTGGGTACCCTGAGCCACCCATTCTGGGCACAATGCCTGAACAGACACAGTTTTCCATGGGCTCCCCTGCACCTGGGCTTGCCCATACACGTGAACGTGGGCCAATGGACACGAGCTGGGAAAAGCCACAGTCCTCCTGCTGTCTTCCCAGCCTCATCCCAGCAGCAGGCCAGCTAATGTCACCAGTGCCTTGGTGAAATATTTCCCATTTTAGCATTGTTTAAAGATGCTAATCAAATGACGTGTGGGTTTCAATGACTGGTGTTTCGAGTCACACAGTTAAAGCCCACTGATGACAAAATGCAAGGGGCCTCCTGGGTGCACTTTCTGCTCGTGCCCACAGGCAGCAGCTGAACAGCTCCCACCACGTCCTGTAAGGAGCCGCCTGTCTTCCACTTCTCTCCCTCTAAACTCCCCCTCACCTCCCCTTTGAGGGACAGAAGCCAACAGCTCCCCCATCCACAGGCACTCCCAACAGACAGGCTTCAGCCACCACCTTGGCCTGTACAGCCTGGGAAGTGAGGCAGTGCACAGCCTAGACCAGCACCGTACCACACCACGACAGAGCTGCTTCCTCCCATTACGAGTGCCTGGGTGCAAGCAGTTTTTTGGTCTTAATTCCTGTTCTGAATATTCATCCTCACAATAGCCAGGAAAACTTGAGCTGAAAAAACAAAGGAAGAGCTCTAATTTCTGAACAAGCCCATGCAATAAAAAAGAACTAGTAATAATAAATACTAAAACCTGAAGTCATCTGATGCATCATAACAGGGATTATACAGTGGTTTAAAATAACAGAAACTCCATTTGGTAGCAGAAGCCTCTCCAGCTGCAGCAGCCCAAATGTGCAATGGGTTAAATAAGTCTCAACACTGCCACAAAATTTCACATGACTGTATGAACAACACTTGCTCTGAAGCAGGTTGATGGGAGTAATTAATGGCCTGGTTTCCTTAGTGGTGACCAGTGCAATATAGTGAACTGGCTCACAGGAATCTAATTTAAGGATAGATATAAAATGTTGATCAACCCAGCTTCACAGGGAATGGGTCTTTGACAATAGGTTGCATTTTACTCTTTTCATAGAGTAAGCTCAGCTTGCAAAGACACCTGGCACTGAGGTGTTACCCACAAGATCTTGAAGTCACTGAAAACAGGATGAATATGCTGTTTTCTTTAAAATATCAGTAGTAGATAAAATCAATATATAAAAGTGTTGAAGACAGAAAACTAATTTCAAAATGCAGTGTTAATAGAGAATCAGCAATAAATATAGTTGTTTTCAATCTCAGTCAATTCTTTTAAAGGCTCTGGGAAAAAAGGGGCATGAACAAAATGGGTTATGAACAAAATGGGTTGTCTGTTTGCTTTTTCCCACCCCGCTACCCATGTCACTGATGTAATAAAAACTTATCACCTCTCTCTATGAACCTTGCCTTGCATTCAATTTTAAAAATTAATGATCTGGAAGAAACTGTAAAAATCACTTGCAATAAATTTGCAAAGGACATGCAGACTGCTGGAGTAGTAAAGAATGAGGACAGGTCACTTATACAGAGCAATCTGGATCACTTCATGAGCAGTATTTTAATGCTGGTTATATACAGTGTGTATTTCTAAGAAAAAATAAGGTAGGATAATAAGAGGAAGATGTACTACATTCTTGAAGAAGATTCTGAAGAGGACTGGAGCCATAAAAGTCAGCATGCAAGGCAATGCTTTCACAAAAAAACCCAAAAAACAATTTCTGGGGAAAGAGGGGAGTGAGATATTAATCAGAGTAATATGATCATGTTATGTCTCTGCATAGTCCTGATGGATCAATATTGACACATGACATCTAATTCAGATGTCACACTTAAAAATATTTCAAAACATGACAAGTACAGAGAAGAATGGGAAGATTAATTGGTCCTGGATAACATTCACTGCCGTAAGAAACGAATTGAGTACTTCTCATCAGAGAAAAGGTTAAAAGGGACATAATCATGATTTATAGCTACATATAAGCAATTAGAAAAGCTGATACTACAGAGATCAATATAAGCAATCAAATGCATAAAAAGATGAAAATAACATAAGGTAGAGATAGAAATTCAAATAGAAAACCAAGTGAAAAAAGTATCTGGGGTAATTAGCTATTGCAACAGGAGGTTCGAGTGAATTCTCATCACTTGAAGACTTTCAATTAATATTAAATGCCTTCCTAAAATATGTATGTTCAGTTCAAAACAAAGTCACTGAATTTAAGAGAAACTGCTCCTTGAAATTCAATGGCCTGTTGAACTTAAAACCACATCCTCATTATTGTACTTTCTTGCCTTGTATATTTATGAAATTTATTTTGAAATATAACAACTAAAAGGAAGAAGATTACCAAGAAAAAGGTATTTTTCCATCAGACAGTAACATTTCAGGCTCGATTTAAAGCTAAAGAAACTGCAGCTGCATTTTGGAAAATATGCTTTTTTTTCCTCCCATTTATTTTTCCTATTTCTTGTTCAGAGTTGCACAGTCCATTTAGTCAACTGTGTCTAATTTACATAATCATGTAGTTATTCTTCAGTTTTTCTGTTCCTATTTATAAACCATTCACAAACCATCCACTTAAGTAACAGCATGATTTATTGTGAGAATGATTATGGTTGTTTAAGAGGAAAAATGGAATGTGATTAAGTGAAGAATGAATACGGATATTCTAGAGACGAAGGGCTCTAATACTGCAAAAGGATTTGTAAATGAAACTTGCCTCCCAAGCCCCACCCCAAATAGCCAATGAACTACCAAGGGAATTCAGCAGATACCTTTTTAGCTGTGCAGCCAAGAGCTTAGCAGAAGACCAAAAAAAATAGATAAAGCAAGCCAACCATACACACAGTATCTTCTGGAGAAACCATAAAGCTCCCAAAGCCATCCATACCTTAGGAAAAATAAAATAAATTAATGAACTGTACATATACAGTTGCTGATAGGAGTCTCTCTACAGAGGCTGGAATACCAAGGCTCTTACAGACAGATCAGCTAAGCAGATCCTGGATAACTTTTAGACATAAGATATCTAAAAGTCTAAAAGTTATTAGACTTTTAGATAACATTTATCTGAGATAAATGCATCAGCCAGGAAAGGACTGGATATTTAAGTGGCAGATCCAGGAAAACAGAATCTTTTTGCTACACATTAGATGTTTTGCAGGTGCCACGGGAACCCTAATAATTCACACTTATTACAAAAATGATTAACACTTTGATGAAAGAATATCAAAGTTCATTACTTTCACTGTAAGTATTTATTCTGTGCTATTTCAGAAAGAACGAGTGATGAAAAAGCTGTATTTGTTCACCAGTAACACTGCTGTGTTTACAAACCAGCTACTTATCAGAACAGCTGAGGTACCACAAAGGAGAAACTATGCTACAGAACCCTTTTTGTCAGAAAAAAACAACCAGAAGAATGAAATCCCAAATCGGTGTTTGTGCACAGCGATGCCTTTAAATGTTTGTGTTGGTCCAAAATAAGCAGCAGTGGATCACAGTCTCGGTCATACACAGAAGGATTCCACTTCAGTCAGAGAGTGTGAGCACCAGCAAAAACTTACATCTCTCACTGAATTGATACAACTGCTTTAGACATTCATGCAGAGTTTCAGAACCGTTCAGAAAGCACCAGAACTTTTCCTAGTACATTATTTTATGAGCAGTCGCTCCCAAACAGTGAAGGAGAGAGAAAAATATTTTACATGAAGCCAAGCATGGAGCCCAAGAAAATCTGCTTTGCAAGATCTGTGCTGGATGTGTGTGCAAATCCCACCTGAACTACTCTGAGGAGCTGCAGATGGGCTAAGGGAAGGGACTGCTGGAAGGCACTGGTAGCCCCCCTGCTGCACTGACATGGAGTGACCCCAGACACTGACTGTTCTTCAAGGCTGACTGTTCTTCAAGGGGAAAGTACTGAACCACTCTTCTCAGAAGTAGCACAGTATTTCAGACAGAAATCACTCCCCTGTTACTAGTGCAATTGTGTTGATGTCAGTGATAATGAGTACAGCTGAGACTGCAGTTAATAATAATGCCCCAACTATAAGTAAAAAATTTTAGCCTCGATACTTATATGCTAAATGCTAAAATCAATTTGTACTCAAGAGTTCTAGTAGGAGGCTGAGAAATTTAAAATTTGAGGGACTCTTTATAGCCAATTATGTCTATGGCTGCAGCCATGATCTAGGGTGTAGAACGTTCGTGATGCATTTCTGCCTAGGGGTTGGTACTGGTTTGTTTTCAGACTCTGTCTTGTTCACCAGTGGAACCAGATTCCCATGGCCAGCTAAACTGCTTTTTCTGCAAGGACCAATTCTGCGAGGTGCAGCAACAGGTGTCTGCAACTGCTGCATTTTCAGAGAGAATTTTGAACCAAAGGAAGCAGAACCTGCAGGTGTGTGCTCAGACTTCTCCCCGTTTTCCTTGCCCAATTGCTCTGTGTTCACCTGGGCTTTTGCACTGTATGGTGACTTATCGGAGGGTGGTGGTGGGGCTCTTCTTTTCTTTCCTCTGCTATCATTAGGACTTGAAGTGTCTCTTTCTGGGCCCAGATGCACATTTTTCTGAACAACCATCTCATGAGATCCATCAAAGAGTGAAGCCCATAGAGAAGATGCAGACTCTTCCTGCTGGCCGAGCAGGAACTCACCGTCACTCTCTTCGATTTTTCTTTGTATGGTACCAGCTAAGCTCTCATGTTTCACTGGAGAATCAATGCCTGTAATTTCAATGGACAGCAATTTACCTAGATTAAAATACTACCAATAATTTTACTGCTACCTATTTCATTATTACTGTTCAGACACAAAACTATATTACCTGTCACATGAAATCTAGACTACTATTAAGAGTATTAATGGATGAAACAGGAAAGATTACATATGCTTTCAAAAAGAAAACTGAGGTGACAGGAGGGAACAGTTTTTGTGACAGCTGGCACTGAAGCAGCAGGGTAGGCACTGATACTTCATTCCAAGTAAAAGTAGAAAAAATGATGTACTACTCAGAAACCTGTATGTATTAGATATTAAACATATTTCATTGTACAGTGCACTGAAATTTTCTTTTCACAGAAGGACCGTGAAAAAGACTACGACTAAATATCCTTGTGCCTCCAGTCGGCAGAAAATGGGACATCTTTACATATGTCATTTTCATTTGTGTGTTTTAAGACTGTCTTGCCCCATTTCTTACTCCTCATGCTGAGTTTTCTATGTTTACTGCAGTAATACTAGCCTCAAAAGCAGCAATATCTTTTCTCTTGCAGGCCACACATTAATGATTTTCAATACATTTTAAAGCAAGGATTTTGCCTATGAATACAATAAATAAGCAGGAAAAAAAACCTGGTATTTTAAGAGTGAAACGGACTTCGTGTTCTGCCCCTCACTGATGTACTTGAGTATCAGTAGAATTATGCTACTGTGTTACCTTCATAAAACTTCTATATAGTTGATTTACTGCCTTTCTGCTCTGCATTCATAGCCTAGAGGGGAGCCTCTTGACTGTTCAGGGTTCTGATGCACAGTAACTCAATGACCCACATGGCATTTTGAGCATCTTCACAGTTTCAATCTCAGGCAGCGAGCAGTCAGGCATTTATAGTAGAACAGTGTTTCTCAGCCAACGCTGCATCGGATCCATTAAAACAAAGTGACCTACTTTTTCTCCTCTGTAAATATTATTTCTGTAATGAAAACATTAAAATAATCCTGCTGCATACCATTTTGCTCTGTAAAAATACAAGTCTCAAATACATGCTAGCTAAATTTTCCAAGCAAGTTTTTCAGCATCATTACCAAGAGCAAACAATTAGGTAAGTTATGTTAGGTAAGCCTTTAAATAGCCTTAAGAACAGCAAATTAATTTCATGCAACTAGCTAAAGACATTATCGGTTTGCAGACTGGATTATTTTTCCTTTACGTTTCCTGAGCTTTATTCTGCTCTTACGATGAGTGTTTATTTCTAGTGACAGCTTTTTTGAATGTATACAGGGCTCCCTACTTAGAGCTCAGATCGCAGATATTCTGGCTCAAGGTGTAAATGTGTGTTCATTATTTATGCTGTTACAAATTCAGATTTAATACGAACACCTTGGTATGCAATTATGCTGCTCTTTCATTGTCTGAATTGCCCTTGAAAAAGTCATTGTTTCAACATCAACACCAGAAGCCATCTGAAGAGAGACGATGTTGTTTCTGTTACCCTGCAACTTGAAAAGAGAAATCCCACTCACTCATATCATGGTAGACGGAGGTCGCTTCTTTTGTCAAGAACAAAGGTGGTTTCCGTGGTGACATAATCTCAATTTTCATAAGTTCTTCACAACAATGTTTCCACTGGCCTGAGAGAGAAAAGAGAACAATGACTGGAACTTAAACACTTCAGCTTGAAAAAAAAAAAAAAGGAAGTTATTAGGTTGTGTTAGGAAACCATCTCCAAAGCAATGCTAAACAGTATTTACGTTGTTTAGCAGCAATGCTCAGGATGCATTTGTATTTTCAATTCCATTCTCATCCTCTCAGCACAAAGGTCATAAGCTCCTACCTTTAATTGAAGCATCCCAGCAGTGCTGTTATACTATGAAGGTTAAATATCATAATTTGTCCTCAAATAACCAAACATAGTATAAATTCATACGGGAAAAAGAAAAAAGGCTATAAATAAATTCAAGTTACGGAAGCTTCATGAAGTTACCAGAGATAACCTCCAATACACTGCAAGCTGGAGGTTATACAACAATGTTACAATGTTATAGTAAAGGAATATTCTGTCTTTAATAGAGGATAACTTGCCTTTTATCCCTTAGCAGATAAGAAAACCTCTTTTTCTATTAATAGATTTTGACCTTAAGGAAAACAAGACACAGTAAAATTACTTTGTTCATACCAATCATTCCAAGTTTTCCAAGCACATTAATTTTCAGAGAATTTTAGAACCAGGGAAGAAAAAAGGCATTTAAATGCCAAGTGACCCATTTTTACTGAACCTAAGGAAAAATGTCTCAAAAAATCCGAGGGTATTCTATCCGTAATGAATAAAAAGTAGCTCTTTTACCCTGTGCTGTGGCTAATTTAAAGACGATGCCCTAGTTTTTGCTTGGTATATTTCTTTAATTGATAGAGCCTTTTCTCCTTGTAAATCAGAGCAAAAAAGGACTAGAAATTCAAACTACAATACTGAGTTTCCACAACCTCAAGTCACTGATTTTATTGGTGTGGCCTCTGACTAACGACTGGAATTTCATTAAGTGAGACCTTGTACTCTTTTCTGACCTGATAAAAATGACAATCAGGGACCAACTATACCTTGTCAATGGCAGCATAACAGCTGACAGCTGTTCTCTACTCTTAATAAACCTGTGCATCAAATTACTACAGCAGAAGAAAAAGACAAAGACAAATTAGTCTAGATAGTTCTTATAATAAATCTGTGCTGCTGAACAAGCAGCACAAGTATACTACCTCAGTACTGGTTTACACCAATGAGTTTTTTCTCTCATGTAAGGACCATGTTGTTCCAGAGGGTAGCCAAAGGATCAGTGTATCAATTTATCATCTTGCTTTTATCATCTGTTACAAAGCCTCAGCGACAGCTTTTACAGGTTCAAGTAGGCCATGTGTATTTGCACGATTGGAAATGTGGCTAGGGAAACCTCCTTGATGCAGCAGGGTACCAAGGGGTACCAAAACCATGGATTTACCAACACAATCAAGGAATCCCTATTGCAACAAAGTGCATTTTAATTCAGCCACAATACTGCTGAGCCAGGAAATCCCACATACGTGTGCCTGCTTGTGAGGGCTGTCTGGCTGCATCCCAGCCAGGGCCCCAGTGAATCCAGCATCTTCCCCACTTCCCACTAAAGATTCCACACCCAAATGTTTCGTATTTGCAGAATCTCACAAAACCAACACACCACTGGTGGGATGCCTAGGCAGAGGTGGACTCTTCCTGCTACAGCAAAGGAAGAAATGGTGAGCATTTAGCAGTCCTTACAAAGCTTATCTAGAACACTGCTAAAAGAGAGGAAGTTCTTTTGAGACTGATGGACATATTCTGGTTTCCTGCAAAAATGTGGACTTTGGGTTAGTCAAATATTTGCCTTCCAATGGCTTAGACCACCACCCAGTACTACTCCAAAGAACATTCTTCTTCGCATCATTGGAAACAAAGGCTCATGAGGCAATTCCAATTCAAATTGTTCAGAGATCCCTTTGATGTTGTGTAACTTCCCACTCAGAGGGCACGCTGACAGCGCCGCCTGCTTACTTACTCAGATCATAAAAGTGCTGCCAGAAAGCCTCCATCCACTGATGAAGTTCTTCCCTACTGTCAGTAGCAAAAAGTTGTGCCACAGCCTCTCCAGACACGGGGTTGATTACAGAGAAATTATTAGTTCTTCTCTTGGAATCCTTATTCACTGCTCGGATTCTGGTTTCCTAGGAATGACAAAAGTTATTGCTTCAGCTCCACGCTGGCATCACCTTGTGGCTAATGATAGTGTAATGGAGGTATCATTTGGCTTATCTAATCCATATTAGTTTCCAAATTAAAAAAAAAAAAAAAGTCAACAACTGAGTGTAAAAATATTTTCTAATGAAACTATTAAAATGACAATAAATATGAAAAATAAGGGAGTTAGGCACATTTGCTGTACTTTAGTTCTGAATTACAGAGTGAACTTCTGTGTCTACCCTCCGTCTGCTTTCACCAGCTCATCTCACACAGCTCATTCTTCTCCACAGTCACTTAGTGAATCATCTAAAATAAGAGCAAGCAGCTCCTTTTCTCTGAACCCTTCAGCTTAACAATCCCATTGTTACAGCTACTACTTAGGTCTCCTACTGTACAGCTGTGGGCCATTGTTTATGCAATGTATGCTAAACTTGCATCTATTTTATGTTCATCTTAGTGAATCAGAACATTCAGGGCTAAACCATAGTGAAATTTAAAAAGAAACTTATCTAGTCCCCACTTCAAGGAGCATTTGTAGCAGTGACACAACAGTTATGGTAAGACAGATTTCCAGCATGGGAAAACATTTTGCCCTAATAGATGTTTGAAGTGAATGTTTGTCATTTCAAAATAGACAGTTTTGCCTCAATTAGGGAGAGCTACACTGAAATAAATAAAAAAATATATGAGAAGTATATCACAAGTCTGTAATTTCAACTATAATTAGAAAGGCTCTCAGATTACGCAGCAGCATAATCTGAAACAGAACAGGTTTCCCCTTCTGTGGGGGTACACATCTCAATTGATTTATATCATCTAGACTAGATCCAGTGGTATTTTCATAGTATCCAGTTTGTTATGGCATTACTACACACACACACACACACACACACACAAAAAAAAAAACCAAACCCACAAAAAACCACAACACCCTTCACTGAGTGAAATTTTTTGTTTTCATGTGTAAAATACTGAAAGTTTTTAGCAAAGGTTGGATAAAATGCCACTGAAACAATTTACAGGACACATTGGTCAACAGTGCTGCTCATCGCAACATGATGAAGAAATTAAAATAATTAACTGCTTTATTTACATAAGTAAAAGCAGAAACCCTGGGAGGTTTTTTTGGATGTGCAATTCAACCTGACTGAACAGGCACAACCTATTACAACCTGCTCTTAGAAGGATATTTGGCAGACCCAGGAGAGCAGTGTAATCCCAGATCCTGGTGGGACAAGGAATTTTGTCACCAGGGAGCCAGCCTACACCCTAGAGCCGTGGCCCCAGAGCCTGTCAGGGCAGGGGGCTGTCTGACAGGCTGTAGGATAGGAGCACCCTCCTGCTGCCCCAGGGTTTGAAGGAAACCAACAGCCACAGTCAGAGTTGTGTCTGAATGTCTCGTGCCTGGGTGGGCAGTGACTCTGACCACAACGGTGGCCTCAGGACATTCCTCAAAACACAGTGGGGACAGATCAACCAGGCTGGATGGGGCCTTGACCCACCTGATCTACTGGAAGGTGTCCCTCCAGGGGGGTTGAAACTAGATGATCCTTGAAGTCCCTTCCAGCCCTAGCCATTCTATGATTCTACATGATTTTATGTTCCTTTTTACAAAATTCAACCAAATGTCAAACATCTGCTGAAGATGTCAAATACACACCTACAGAAATTAAGTTTACACATGGGATCCCATGGGGATAAGCTTAGTTCTGCGACAAAACCAAAAATTTCTCTACAGAATGTTCTCCAGATATAAAATGCATTACTGAAGTAACCATTTGAAATACCAACAGCTGCTTGTAGCATATCTGATGGATATGCTCATTTAAATTCTTCTGTCTAAAAATAGGAGATGAAGTAATTCATCCATAAGTGCTCTATATCCCATTAACTCAGGTAACCATGGATACCAGCAAAAAAAATTAAGCCAAATAGATTAACATTTGACAGGTAAGAACTTCAAGCATACCATACACACAAGTTTATTTAATGATGTTTGCTGCAGGTTTTTTCCCACAACTATGGTATTATTCAAAGGCAGAAAATTCTCAAGCAACAATCTATATCTGATACTTGGATATTTAAGGAGTGATACAAATGCCATTACAGTAATGGGCTGATGAATTTACCAAGCTTGGGTGAATCATATTACATGCCCACTTCCACTTAACAAGAAAAAAAGACAAAAACCACCACACACACACAAAAAAAAAGCCCAACCAAAAGCTAAGAACAAACAGAACCCGAAACAACAACAACTGTCTTAAGGTGTGTTATAATAATGCTCAGCCTTTTTGCAGTCTTCTAACCAACTGAACAAACTCTACTACAGCTATTGTAAGAACAGAACAATCAGAGCATTGGAATAGGAAAAAAGTTGAATCTTGAACTTAAATGACTCTTCTGGGGAAGCTGAAGCCAGTATTATGTCATATATACAAAACATTTATTTTTTAAGGTGGGAAAGACTAAAAGGGAAAATCATAGGTTTTTTCTTTGTGGGTTTTTAATGGAATGTAAATATGAGCCTTCCTCAATACTTTCCCCCCAAATAATGAAAAAAACCCTCTGCCTGATAATACTTTCCAGAAAAGTTCATCTTTTAAGCTAATAACAAAACAAAAATGAGAAGAAAAAAAGAGAGAGAAGGAACATTTTTTATTGCTGAGGTGCCACATTTCCTGCTAAGCCAACCCTGACACACTGAGGAGCACTGGTTATAAAAAGCATTTGAAGACATCAAAACAAATTACAGTTCTTGAGAAAAATATTGAATAACCTAAGATCCAGTTCTGTGCATCTATTTTAAGATTAAACAAACAAAATCACATAAACAAACTTCCTTCATGTTTTTAGTACCAAAAATGTAAACTAAGAGATCACAACACAGAAAACAAACGATAATCTGTTCATGTGTTACTTTCTGCTGCCATGTTAACAGTTGCCATGATGTTTGTTTTAGGCAAGCAAGGAAACATGGTTAAAGTTAAAATTACAGTTTTCAAACACATTCACCAGATCAGCTATAAATATCTCCTCCTTGCACCTTCATTGTTCTGTGAACATAACTTCTGGTGGCCATGTAACATGGAAAAGCAATACTAGAATTCCTTTCGTGTTAGCTACCTTTGGTGCAGTGCAGCAGCTAAAAACCAGGAGGAGGTGGCATTACAGGACTGACCAGCACTCCAGGGAGCTCCAGGGAGCACCAGGGATCCCTAAACCAGTTTCCAAACCACTTGATCTGAGCATGTGTGTTACTGGGTCCACCACATGGGATCTGGGTACTGTATCTGCTTCCCCTCCCACATCCACAATCACTTTCAAGCAATTCCAAGACTAAACTGAGGAATGTGATGGGAGACACCAGACATCTGAAGGCCTTTAACTGCTCTGTACTTTTCCAAAATATATTCACACATAAGAAGGATCATCTCAGCCTATCAGTGGGACAAGGACCTTACTGAGGAGAACAGATATTTTCAGCTGCTCTCGTTTTACCACTGCTGGAGTGGTGTGGCACACCTCAGGCTCCAGGTGGTGACACCCTGATGCACTCCAAAAAAATTGCTTGCATTGCTGGCTCCCAAAATGTTCACGTGGTCAAGAACCTTTATCAATATTCTTCTGCTCCATTCCAGGGCTGAATTCTCTGGTTCTTCAGAAATACTGCATGCTTCCCTTGGAGTTACACTGCTGCAGCCATCACTACATTTTTCAATTAATTTCTCTACCTGATCCAGCCCTAAACTGATGTTCCGACAGAAACTATCACTCAAGGTGTGCCAGCTTGGTTTTGCCTTTTCACTCCTTCTATGGTTTAGCAACCCACAGCTGCAAACACTTGTTCCTCATCCTGGTCACCTCACCAATTCAACCAGGAGCACAATAGCAGTGGCACCAGATCAAAGACTGCACTGGCAAAACAGGCCAGGAAGAGAGTCATGGGCCCATGTTAATTTGAAGCACTGTGCAAGAATTCCTCAAGCTTCCAGCACACAAAATTTTGTATTCAATGACCAGCCCACAATGAGATGGGTATTCCAAATATTAACCAACTAAGGTGACCTGCTGGCACATGCACAAATTTGCTAAGCTATTAAGAGTAGGCAAGGCTTTTATTATTCATTTGAAACTACAGGAAACTTGAAAAAATTTCAGGTGCTGGACCATAAGGAATATTTCTTGTTCGAATTGCATTCCAGCAAATTTTCTTTGCTACAGAAAATATAATTTCTCTTTTGCTACTTGGTTGTGCAATATAATATGTTATAATCAGATTTGGTTGGAACAATAAGAGTAGCACTTGCATAACAGGAATGGCAGAACCATCCTTGATCAGCAGCAGCAGCAGTGAAGTCATCTGAAGCTGAGGTAATGACTTTGCTGCTCTTAATGGCTTCACGTCTCAATTCAAAGGGAATGGGAAATAAGGCTATCAGTGTGAATATTTTCCAGAGAGTTTCTCATAAATCCAGATTATTTAACTACTTTTCAGAAAGTATCTTTCAATTACACATAAAGGATCAGCTTCACATTACAAATGAAAATGACACACAGTGAGAAGAGATTTTTAGTTAGAAAATACAGAGTTGATGTTCAAACTCAACTTTCATTTTGAAATTGCTGTTTCTATAACAACATGTAGCAGGCAAGCATAGGACTGGTTTGATTGCATTTAATCTGCAAGAAAAGTTTCATAACAAAGGAATCAAAAAATATCTAGAAGCATTGAGTTATTTTCTAGAAAAGCTGTTTCAATAATAAAGTTGTTTTTAAATTGTTGTATTTTTTAAAACAAAAAAAGTTTGAAATTGCTTTTTTTTCTGGTTTGAATTTAATTTAGATTGAAGGATTCACAGTCATATTATCCAGCAATTCAATATTTTTGTAAAATGCTTTAAGATGCATGATTTCTGTAGTCTCTATATGTTAGCTTTAAAGACACTCTGCAAACATATGGACAGTCTCCCAGTGAAGCCTTTATCAAACTGGATTTTAGGTTCTAAGTATATTGGTAAACTGAAGGAGAAAAATACCTTAGACCATGACTATTTTAAAAAGGAAAAGCAAAAGTAGGATAGAGATCCAGAGACCTCCAAGAAAATATCTGAGGTAGCGTGATAGATAATTTTCAAAAATATCACCATCACACCTCAGAATGTGAATTTAGCCATTCTATAATTTACTAAAGTTTACCATTTCTTAACTGATTTTATGAACAGCTGAAAAACAGAATTATGGCAAAGGCTCATAAGTGCAACTAAACGTGACTGAAGAGATCAGCAAGTAAACTTGTTTAAATATGTTTAAGTCTAAACATTTATTTCAAGCAAACGCATCAACAATTGGAAGAAAAAATGGCTTTGTCAAAAGTAATTCACTAGCAGAAAGATGTTTTTAATTAAGGAATCATTAAAAAAATAAATCAAAAAAGAAAGCCCAGTTATGCCTAGTGTAAATATTTGATTTATAAGCAAGTCTCACTCCAGGTGAGAATGTAGTAATGTTTTCCAAACAACTTTGAAGCCACCAAAAGCTGCTATGGTTGCTGTAAGCAGCACTTCTTTATTCCTGTACATCCCTACATTCCCAGCCACAGTTCAGCCCCTTCCTACACAAGCATTTGTGTAGTTAGGTTGTGAACTGAATGAGAGAATTTGTTACAGGGAACAACATTTGAAGCCAACTCTCCTCCTTCCCCCAGGATGAGTTAATTTTAACCCAAAGTTCCATTGACCAATTCATCAGTCAGCTGCTCCTGCTGCCTGCCTTGGCATGAAGCAGCCCAGCAGCCAAACCAGGAGGAATGCTTCTTTCAGAATCACTGTTGGCATCAAGTGCTCAAGTAGCACAGCAGCAGAATCCAGATCAGCCTGTGTTTACAGTTTCCAAATGGGTCTCTTTACTTATGTCAGATGAATCCAGTTATGCCAATTGCAAATAACATTAAATTCCTATGTTCATCCCTATGTGATATTAACTCTTGATGACTGCACCAAAACCATTTTTAAAGCATCTCTCTACTCTAATGCTCACCATTTTAGAAGGTCCTTCCAATAGCATTTCTAAATTGAACACTTAAATATTTACTTCAAACTAAATAATGTTTCTTCAGCCACATAGTAAGTAACATTCCAATTTCAAGTTTTAAATGCAGCCTTTCCAATCAAGGTATGAAAAGCAGCAATAATGTCATCCTAGAGAACTGAATTTCCAAACTTATTGTACAAAACTAGTATTAAGAAAAGCAGCTTACTTTAAGGCACTAAATATTTTGAACAATTTTCTAAGCTCTCCTTCTAATTTCTTCTTTTTTCCTCTAATTAAGTGTGGCCAAATAACATATAATAACAACAAAGTTTTTGTTAGGAACTGTAAGCAGCACGTGTCCAAGCACTGTCTTATTGAACTCTTGTATAACAAGCTGCCACTTTTCCTTAAAAAAAAAACCCATCTTCCTTTTTACCTCTGTGTTAACCACTCTAATTCAACAGAAGTCTTAGGTCCACAGCTAAGAAATACAGTGTCCTTGCAAAAAAATTCAGGAACTGCAGATTTCCTTGAAGCATATCCCACTCACTATAAAGAATTGTGTATGCCAGCAGCTTAGAGCCCAAATGACTGCAGGTATGTCTTAACACAAAACCAATCTTCCACATTATAAATGAAAAGCCCAAACCAAACCCCCTCATACAGCTAATTTTACCTTGTTGATGAAAACTGTCAATGCTGGCTCCAGTTTAGCCTCAATTTCTTCTGGCGAGTTGTAACAAAAAAGCTTGCCACCTCTTAGTACACAATACAGCCTCCTCCAGCTAGTTAGACTTCCTACCATTTGCTAAGGGGAAGAAACAGTCAGAAACTGCCAAAAAAACCTACAAATTAAGATCATATTACAAGGTATACATAGATCAACTCTGTGAGATCAAAATTAGCCACACAATTCTTTCCTAAAACAAAGCCTTCCTGTTGCAGAACATTTCAGGGTTACTGATTTTTTAAATGTTAGGAGTACTGCAAATGCCTTTTGGTGTTTTACAGTTTTCACAGATTTATTGCTGTGTGACACTAACAATCAGGATCTGCTGATTCACACAGAATGAAATCTAGAAGTGGTGTCTACTGTAAGAAAGAAACCATCTTTTTTAGCTACAGTAATTACACAATAGGAAAAATAAAAAGAATATCTCACTTCAGAGATAAACACAACATTCAACAAATGTCAAGCAAAGACATTTGTCTAGAATTTCCACTTTTGCACGTGGATTTTCTGAACAGCTTCATAAATGCATTATAGTTTCACAAGCAGTTTAAAGACTGGAATTCAGCATTCCAGACAAACAACCCAGCTCTTCTGGCCCTCTGTTATCACCTCCTCATTTGCCTAGTTGTGCAATGAACCAAAATAGAGAAGTAAACTGAGTTCAGATGCATCATTTTTGTTGGGATAAGTTTAAATATGGCTTGGTTCACCAGTCAGATTCCCCATGCTGCGATATGAACTCTTGTGCTAGCACAATGAGAGGCATGTACAAGGATGCCACAAGATTATTAGGACTGCTGCAGGCAAGTACAAGCCTAAACCAATCCTGAAGCAACAACTATACTTGACCTTTATGTAACAGACTAAATAATTTTACTGATGAGAACACCAAGGAAATATTTATTTCTTGATGCTTAGCCACTGCAGATACTGTTTGTAAACACAGCTGTAAAATAGAATTTTCTCCTTGCTCTTGATAGAACAGTAAAAAAAAATAACAGTTCTCAAAAAAACACTTCAGGTAAAAGCAAACATTTCAACAATTGACTCTTCCTGACAGCTCTTAACAGAAGAGGATGTAAGCACAAGCAAGGTCATCCTACCTGCTGATTAAGAAATCCTGCCATCATATCCCTGGCCATGCAGCTTGGCTGAGCAACTAAACGGCAACACATGTTTCCATATAGGGGGAGCCAAAAAGAGGATTCCTCTGGGGGAAAAGACCAGGAAAAAGAAAGACAAACAGTTAGGTGTTTTTACATTCACAATCTTAATGTACAAATGGTTGAAGAAAGCTAAACTATGTGTTTAGGGCAAATGTTCAGAACTATTTCTTGTATTTAAAGAAAGAGATTTCATACTGTAGGATTAGATTAAGACTGATGTAGTCTTCAGTAAGGTTTTAATTTTTAAAAATATCCAAAATAATTTCAAGTAAAAGAGATATTGTTCTGCAAAACCAAGTTGTGCTTACACAAGTATAGCTCTGAACCTTATTTCCCAGCTAGAAACATTCTGAGAGGTAAGTACACTGGCCATCTCATTTAAGCAGGATCCCTGGACCCATCCCACCATGACACACAGCTACAGCTACACAAGTGCTCTTCTTCAGATTACTTTATGAAGGCTTAGAATTTTTATCTTCTTCTGCCTTCAGCACTAGAAGAACAGTTAGGATTCCAAGGAGTTTCTAATGAATTGCAATAACCCTCCTTGCTCAGCTCTGCTATGTAATAGGCTCTTTCTTTTGTATTTAGAAGCAGCTACTGCAACGTCCCATTGACATGACTCTCCTTGGTCATGTTTTAGAAATGCTTGTAATGAACCAAAATATTTCTCAGCAGACTAAGTTATGTAAATTAATGACAGAAAAAGGAATTTGAAGAAAGAGCATAAAGTCCCAATAAAGAAAGGCTTAAAAATATCAATGATACTCAGAATTATTCACCTAACCCTTCAAGAAACAAATGCCTCATAAATCTTCAAATCTGTACTACTCAGAATTAATGAAGCATAAATAATGAAATTCTCCTTGAGGTCCAGTTTGTCTGAGTAAAATATAAAGTTCCCAGAAACTACAGTGAAATACAGTGAAAGTCCAGTCCTTCAATTAACAGTTAGAGGGTGGCTTATGGGACAGGCTGTCCCTTCAGAAAACAATGGATCAAGCATCAGAAACTGTACTTCTGCTACTTAAAATATTGCCTTCAGTGGCAGCATAATTACAGCCACTGTGTTTTCATCTAGGTTGACTGCTCCCAACTTATGCTTTCCCAGAGCTGGAGTACAGGACCCAACACAAACTGCACACGTGCTGTGTCCTGTGTTAAGCCTCAGCCTGGAACAACCTACCTGAACTGAAGCTATTTTTCTACTTGTCTCCTGTCTGCAAAGGAAAAACTGTTCTTCATTTCGATACCCTTCCTTGGCTGTGAGGAAGGGGAAATAATTTGTATATAGCTACAACTCACATAAGACTGAGATGCAAATGACAGAATAAACTCCCCAAAGAATTAAATTTTCATCTGGACTTAAAATTTTACTCAACTTATAGTTTATTCAGCTGTGTATAGATGCTTGTTAAATATTTTATTAAAGTTGTTCTGTATTAAGTATCAAGAAAAATAATCTCTTTAAGCTCTGTAGTTTACAAGAGACAGAAATGCAAAAAGTTACTGTTTTTTTATTTCCTTAAATTGGTACCATATGTACTTACCATTTCCTGTAATGGTAAGGTTATGGGTCCTGAAATTGTTCTCAGTACTCTCCAGCCCCAAAGTGGTGTACGCTAGCAAACTGTACTTTACCCCACTAAATGTGAAAGAAAAGGCACATTTCAGACATTTCTGCTTCACATCACTCAGGCAGAAATTAAAGAGATTCCAAATGTGTCTGAGATTAACACATTTGGGTACAAGGAACACTGAGTTGCCAGGCACTGCCTGCCAGTGACCACAGATTGGCAATCCCCAACCCTTCCCACAAAATTTCTGTATCTTTGGTTTTCCTCATAAACCAACACTGTCCCACAACCCATTGATCTGATCCCTATTTCCTCATCTCCTGCCTCCACCCTGTGTGCACCTCCCCCCCCATCACTCCCAGGCCCTGCTGCCCAGGCCAGCACCACAAGACTCCCTCAGCTCAGCACACTCAGCTCTCTCCACAGCCACCTCTCCCATATCTGCCAGCCAGGAGTCTTCTCCTGCCACCACCACCTGTGAAACACCCTGAGGATGCTAAAAGCATCTCTCTCCTCTAATCAGACACTCAGTAACTTTGCATAGTTTTGCAGCTTTTACCTCTGTGCCTAAATCAATCAGATTTGGCTAGAGGTTCAACAATGGCTATTTGTAATACAACAACTGATGACGTAAACTTTATCTGATAAAACAGGTTAAAAATTAAAAGGCTTTATACTGTTCCTCTATGTTGCTCTGCTCTTTTGCTTTTCCATTTATAAACTACACTTTATAAAAGAGCTGCTTATATATGCATTTCTCATAGCATTCAAAGTTTGATTTTTTGCATGCAGACAAGGAATCTGAGCAGACATCCATCCTATCATCAGTTTTGTAACATAAAGGACTCTTTCATTTATTGTGCTTGAAGGTTTCAGAGTGTTGTATCTTTGGTTTGGATTTTGCCTAGGGATAAAAAAAAATTTTAAAAAATCACATTTACAATTCAGCACAGTGCATGTGGAATGCAATTCCTGGAATAAACTAGTATAACTCTGGTACATGTTTAACCTTTTCCTCCAAATACTCTTCAGACCAAGTAACAGATTTACAGTCCAGCAGTGCAGGAGGAATTCCACCTGGACAGTGGCAGTTTACACAAAATTCACAAGGAAAAACCCCTCAATATAATCACTAACCAGTCTACCTAACAGGACCTAGCATAAGATCCTCAAAATGTCTTCAGTACAGCATAAGATAGCTTGGTGGTGTTTTAGGTGAGAAGATACTACTGAACTAACATCACTAAACAATAGTTTTCTATCATAGTATTTGTCAAATGTTATTTTTCCTAGGAGCACTGTGGGAACATAAGGTTTTAAAATCTCTGGCTCTGCAGAGGAAGAAGGCAGATGCCTACCTAGCCCTAACCCTTATGAAAGGGAAGGAGGAAAAGTAGTAGCTTTGTTAGCAGGGAGGTCTCCTACACATCTGCCTCGACGGAATTAAGAGAATGAAATACAAGTGAAACATTTCACTAGGGCAATCTGAACAAAAACTCATCAGCAGTTGTATATATGCCCCTCTAAACTGTTCCCTAACAAAAGATTCTCCACTGATTATATTTTGCCATGCAGTTGAATCATACATAACTACTCTATTTAAACTGTACCAAAAAGCTCAGTTTCTTCTCACAGATAAAACTTGTGAGATTTTAGTTACTTTTTTTTCTCAAGCATGACTAATTACCACAACAACCTTGCCAAAAAAAATAGCTACTTCACTTTAAAAATATGCTTTCACAGAACATTTTCAATCTAAAACATAACAGTCATTCCTTTCAGCCAGCTGCAATATAATTTAGAAAAGTTTTATCTGCAAGTACTTTTCAAATTTAACTGGCTAATCAGGATTGTCAAGTATGTTTTGCCTTTGCATTTCACAGAATTAGCTGACTGCCTTAAATGGCTGTTTCTTTGTATAACAAAGAATAATCTGCCTGCTGCATCTAGTTCAGTACTTAGCATATCTGTAGTATTTTTCCATGTAATAATTTTACTTTTAAAAAAAGTAATCTCATCTCCACAACATGCCTGGGTTAAGGGTTCGTTGTTTAATCTGTTTACCCATCAGGAGACAGATGCACCAGAGCTGCCACACACACACCGGGGTGAGAAGGTGTAACTCTATCACCCTTTCTATCGACACATGTTAAATAATGCATCTCAGATTCCAGAATGCACTCCTGAAAATTATTCCCAGTGTTACAAATCCCAAACTCAGTTCGGTCATCCAGACATATAGAGTGGAGAATCTGAGTGAAAAAAAAAAAAAAAATCTAATAAACCCTTTCAGGCTCTAAAAAGAGCACAACCATAAAAGTGAGGCCATGGGATTTGCCTATGTACTTGTAGCAAAATAGCACTCTGAATATGCCAGTGAAGAGGTAGGACAGGGAAGCTGTGCCCCCAGCCCAGTGGAGGGCAATACCTAAAAGCCAAAAAAGAAGTCGATGTGGAGGTCAGTTCTGCAAGTGAATAAAGATGTGCTCCTGGGAGTACATCCAATGATGTCTCCAAAGAGCAACCTAGTCACTCTGGCAGTCAATAGCATAGCTGCACTAAACATTTTCCTTCTACAACAAATACAAATAACAATCACAACAACAGAAAAGAATTAACCTAGAACAGATAAATTAAACCTGCAAAAGACTGTATAGAAATGAAATAATGAAAAGAGAGATATTTATGAGTAGAGAGAACATCAGTATAATTGAAGCTAACCAACCTAAGCATAGCACTTTGTCACTAAGCTTTTGCAAGAAGTTGCAAGGCTCACAATTTCCTCACTAACCAAGAAGTTGGATACAGAGGGATCAGAATTTTTGGAAACTGAGAACTTTGTCCCATGTGTGCTTTGAAAAATCTGTACAACTGAAATCTACAGAGAAAAAAGGTGCTCACAGAATACAGAAAGTTCTCTTTTTTGTTGCTGTTTAATTTCAGCTACTGGACTGGTAAAATTCTCTAGGAACACTGGAAACATCTCTTGTAATCTTGCAATCTCTTTTTCTCTCAAAGGGCTCCATACCACAGCCTTATTAATATAAAGCCTACAGGGAGCCTATTAAAAAAAATTTTTAAATTGACAGCTCATTTTCTGCCTATAACGACCCCTTTCTTTCCAAGAATCTTTCTTTAATCGCCCAGCAAAGCCACCAATAAACACATCATTTCACTCTGTTAACAAAGTAACAGTCACTGTGAGATGACAATTTACAGTAGAAACAACAAACTTTAAAGATGGAGGAAAGCCAAATAGAAATACAATTGAGAAACCAAAAGCAAAACCCAAGTGAGGAGTCAGGTGTTCAGATTGCTAGTGCCTCCTCCTTACAAGAGGGGTGATCTATATTCAAGTGAGTCTGGACAGCAAATAATCTAGTGGTCATATCAGAAGCCAGCTGTACCTATTGATAGCTTGCCATCACCCAGCTGGAGCTTGTGGAAAGCACAGTCACCCCAGAGAGACAACGCAGAGTGACAGTACATTGTCATCAGGTGGGATATGTTGGAAAGATAGTGACAAATTTTGCTTTGCTCTGTGAGTAAGAGCTTGGATGTGTATTTTTGATTGAAACAGTAATAGCCAGTATACAGTAATATCAGTAAACAGTAATACCATTTTGACAAAGGCAGAATGTACTTGAATGCTTCCTTTAAAAATCCAGGCAAAATATGAAGCTAGCACACAGTGCACACAACACCTGGCAAGAATTAGGCATTGATTCTTAACTTTTTAGCAGCCAAAAAGAAAAAAAATAATTCCTTGGAAAAAATTGCTTTCAAAAAAGAAAAAAAAAAAAAAAAGAAAATCAATATTATTAGTATTTACAATTTAGGTGCTTGGCCTGCTTAAATCCCAATGAAATTAAAGTAGCTGGCAAATATTAGTAGGTAGTTAACTTCACTTAAATGTGCATTAAAGACTTGAGACCATTTTTAAAAGGAAACAGGTAAATTACTGGGAACAGCACTTATTACTATTAAGACTGAAAGCCAGTGAGTCATTTTAAAATGTTCTGTGCTGAAGTCAATTAAGAAAACTCCTGTTAAGCAGCTTGTAGCTGTTAAGTGCTTTTGACAGAGCAGAGTTTTAATGAAAAGCCAGCAAGTGGAAAGGCCCCCATGTGCATAGCATACACCCCAGGCACTGCAAGTGGCTCTGTCAGCTTTGGTGGGGAAGAGGGTACAAGAGAGCTTTCTCCTGTCTACATACCACACTTTCTTATCTCACACAACTTGTAGCTTTTAGACATGTCTACCTGTCTGTATATGAGCAAAACTGGTTAGATGCAAAAATAACATGGGGGAGGCAGTGAATGGAAAAAGGAGGAGGAGAGGGATATGGCCTGAGGGACACTGATCATGCAAGCCTGATTTCCTACAGAGATCAAAACAAAAATACTATAAAGTTTGCAACTAGCAGTGGATTGACCTACTAACTCATTGTACAGCAGAAAGATGAAGCCTACTGCATTTCAGTCTCCAGGAACAAGTCCCCAAGGCTGCGAGACATGGTTGGAATTCACACCTACTTTCTCATTTCCTTTTTAAAATGTGAATTTTTTTTTCACTTGGGTAAGTGCAGAAATACTTTCTTGGCAATTTTCCAAAATTTTCCAATATATTTGGCTTATTTCTATTTTTAAAATGATAAAACCAGAATATCAATATATGTGGCTTACTGGACGACCAGGTCAGCAGGCAAAAGGGATTCAGTAGTGTCTTCTTCCAGCACAGCTTTGAGTTTCTTCCCCGTTGCTTTGCTGAGGGATGTTTTAAGCTTCTTTGCTAGTTTCTTAGGAGTGTTTGTTCCATATAAAGACTCCTCTGTACAGCAACTATACACTTCAACCTTCACCTGGAAATCTGATCTTGCATCATCACTGAAGGAACAGGGGGTGGAGAAAATTTCAAAGCATTTGTTGATAAACTGAGTGTGCAGCCAAGGAATGCTGTTGCTACTTTATATATATATTAAATAACATATATTCTCATCAAGGGAAGGAATGTCATCAGAGTCAGGCAAAGACATACATTAATATGGAATTAGAAACTAGAGTACATAGCAGTAACAGCACTGAAGTAATGAGATGGATGTTATAGCTAACCATAAACAACTGCAAACAGGAAATTCAACATTTAAGTTAAAAACTGAAAACAGCAACCCCTATTATGGAAATAGGAAACACACATGAAGATACTTAAATCTGCCCTCTGCTGCTATGCAAAACTCACCACTGTAAACCTATCTGTGCCTATGACTCTAAATCACACTGAACTGTTTCAAAGATATCTTAGTCACACCCTTCACATTGCCCCAAAAAAATCCTGTCTCACAGCCAACCAGATTTCCCATTCATAACTAAACTACCTACTGCTGCATTCTTCTCTCCTCAGTCGATGCTTTCTCAGCTTTCAATTCTACCAGTTCTCATGTTCTCAAGCTTAGTCATCAACCCAGAAGCCTAACCTCAGCATTCAGTTACAAATCATGTCATTAAACACATGCCCATAACGATCATCCCAAATGCTTTTATAGAACATGGATCTCTATCTCAAAGGATACAAGGCAAGTTACAGTGTCTTCTCTGTTTTTTGTTGCAGTACTTCACAAAAATTATAATGATCAAGTGTCTTATGCCCCCACTCAAACAGCTGGTTAAGAGAGTTTTAACTCTGATTTGAAAATCCAGTCTCTCTCAAACACACAGTTTTCAGGATCTGGATATAAAGTTTTCAGCAGTTCTAGCTTTCCAGTCAGCCTTCTCCAGGAGACTGGGTCTAAGTTGCTAATACAAAAAATAAAACAGGGAAGAAAAAAAAAAAAAAAAGTGCCTCTCAGGACTCTCTTCAAATTATAAAGCACCCTAAAAGTACATGAGAACACCCTTCTACCCTTTTCCAGGTTACCTTTGAAGATAAGTGAATAATTTCCTGTCTAGTATTCTTCAGCTATAAGGACTATGGGTGCAGCACATGCTCATAAAGGTGTAACAGAACACGAGGTGTGGAAAAGAAAGTCTGGTGTTAAGAAAACTGTGACTCTGGGGAACATCAAAAGAGACCACAGCCTGCTGTACAGAAGAATACTTAAAACACTGGGTGCACTATTCATGCCTATGCTTTTAAAATGCTTTCAGGTTTTAGTATTAACTTAATTGTGTCCTTGACATACAAGTTTATCTCTTCATATAAATAAAAATGCTCCAGCGTGGCAAAAATGAAAGCAGTGCAGTTCTGGCAGCACATCTACAACCAGAACTATTTTGTATGTAAAAACAGACCTTCCACACGTGTGGATCTACCATCCACTGAAAATAATAGGATCTCTGATTTCTTTGCCTACAAAAAAATTTAAGTGTTATCTCAGCCAATCTTATTCATAATCATATCCAGTTTCAAAAGAAAATAGCACTACTTGTACTTCAATCAAGACAAACAAATAATACTCACAATACAGTTACATTTTCAAAGCAGATATCTGTTACTGCTTTATCCACAACAGCCACTTCTGTATCAAAAACTTCAGCTCCCATTCTCAATAAACAGAAAACCGCATAGCGCTGTGATTCTGGAGAGAGCCAAAGAAATGTTTTATTACCCATATGACACATCACAAAACTAAATGCTTCCAGTAAACAAAAGCAGAAGAAATGATAACTCAGATCTCTAAGGAATTGCCCTTAAATTCTTCCCACCATAAATTCTGTACTATAGGATTTTATGATAATTGAACTATCAAAGCTGCTGTATGGGTAGAGCAACATTCACAAAGGGAAAAATGCCTACCTATGCTCTATTGGTTTTTTTTTTCTCATAACCAGGGCAGTTTGTGCTAGCAACTTCAGAAATGTTACTAAAAATGCAATTTTGTTTAATAAAATTGATTTTAAGCAAAAGCCCCCAAATATTTGATCCAAAGCTTGTGCCATTTTATTAATGTACTATATAGGATTAGACTATTTTGCCACGCTTAGCCCTTCTGACCCTATGGAAAATCAAAGCAAAATCAATGTCATGTGACAGCTGGAACAGATTTAGGCTTAATCTCCATGACACAGCAAAATGCATGTACTTGGAAGACTATCCAATAATCCACTCAACACCAACAGACAACTTTCATTTAAATTTCTCACTGGAAACAGCCTCCAATATACTCTCTCAAGTGTAGACAAGACACAGAACAACACATTTAATCAGAAATTTCTCAGCTATCCATTTAACAACAGCCATTTTCTGTTACTTCCTCTGGAATTTCTCCCCAGAAGGACTTCTTAGAGACTTGTGTTTAAACATACAGAACTACAGGACATTGAGCTAACTCAGTTTGCTACAACCAACAGCTTAAGAGCAACTACACAACAAAGACAGTGAAATATGGACCCACTGAAAGGTCAAAAAAGGGGCTGAAATGAGCATGGACTTCCCCATCCAGTTTAAATTTACAGGCATAAGCAGTTGCTTATCACAGTAGCTCATGACATCTTACATACTTTCTCTATTGCTGAAGTGATCAGAGCCTTTCCACATTAATGGTATTCGAATATCTAAAGGGAAGAAAAAAATAGGGAAATTAAGTTAATTTCTGTAGATCTGCCATCAAAACAAATTATAACAAGGTTTCCTGTTTCTTTTCCTGATGTTCTGGAGACAACAGCACCTTCTACCAGCATCACTACTTCAGTTTTATTATCCATGTCAAAAGAAAATTAATCAACTACTTTAATGGGGTGTAATTTTCTTTTATAAATTATGCTAGGATAAAGAATATTCTGAATCTCATTTAATAGTACTCAAAATAACATTTCAGTGTGACTGTGTAATGCAGTTCCAAGTGGTATTCTCAGAACTCAGAGGTTCTGAGCAGATTATTATGCACAGATGTAAACTAAACTCTGCTTGCCTTGTGCTGGAAGCCACTCATCCAACTGCAGGAAAAAACTTCCTGTTTTTAATGGAAATTACTGGGATACTTATACTGCAAATCCTTAGACCCTGTTTTGCTAACCACAGAGAAAATACCACTTGTGATCACATTCCCAGTTAGAACTGTCTTAGTTGGCATACAGTTTAGAAATCTTTTTTTAATTTTTTGAACTCAAAGATATCCTTCTGCATCAGAACTGTAGTAGAGGCAATTACAGAACCATTATTTTCAGTCATGCCTGTCACTTTAATATTAGGGATTATTTTCTTCAACAAATTTTCCAATTTATCTACTCAATCCAACACAGTACTGAGTGACACTGTCCCCCAGTTTCTAGCACTCAGGTTCAGACATAATGTTTCTTATTAGTCCCTTGTTAAAAGACAAATGCTGTGGGGGCTTTATAAATCCAGAGTTGGTTTATTAAGTACAACAGTGTTGATTTAAAGTATATGCAATATATTAAGTGACACATGATGGCAGCAGTGAACAGCACTAGCTCAGTTGTCTTCTGATTAAAATCTTAAATATTGCTATAAAGGAACATTGCTGACTCCAGTGCTGATCTTCATACGAGTCTGATGGAAAAATCCACACACAGTATGCTAAGACATAAAGCAGTAGTGGTATTTTGGCAACAGATTGTCATTCCTACAGAGTTTTACCCACAAAACCTCTTGATTATTTAAGTAAAACGAGCATTAAGAAAACTTGCATTCTGTTTCAGAAGTTATATTAAAGGAAAAATTTAAGTAAGTTTTTTTTATGTTATGGGGCATCTTATTACACATGCTCTTTCAATTTTGAAACTTGCAAATTCATCTATTCTATAAGAGTTCATGAAAACTAATGAATTTTCAACAGTGAACTGCCAGTATACAGTTTTAGACTGCCTCAACTACCTAAAAATCAATATCATCATGTTGTGAAACTGCCTTTCACTTGATGCATTTGCACTGTAAGCATGTCTAAAATTAGTTTTTTTAAATAAGGAAAACAGTTTCATTAAAGTTATAAAAGTCCCTCTCAAACTTTAAAAACATATAAATGCTTATCTTTGTCCCAGACAAAGCCCAGAATGTTTCTTTTCTAAATATGTGAAAACAGTTACAATAAAAGCCTTTTTTTTCACCTTTAATCATAGCAAACTCTGAGTGACAATTTTAGTGAGCTCAGTAAATCTAGGTGACAATTGGAGTACTAGATTAAAAATTTCTTCTGTTTGCTGCTTTCAGTGCCATGATAGCTGTAAAAATTACACCTGAGTCAGAAAATCTGCAGGATATAGATATCCAATTGTTTGGAAAAGTTTAACATGATACTTGTAAATCAGTTTTCAACTCATCCTTGGATTGAAAGAGTTGCCATTTATCAAACCCAAAGATTAATATTCCCACACCTTAATTTCAGTTACCATTAGTTGTAAATTGCTGTGGATTCACTGGATACATTCAAGCACTATACTTAATTAGCTTTTATAAATATATAAATATTTTATAAATATATATATATGCCTTTATAAAATTACTTTCAATTATGATTATGCTTTTTGATCAACATTCAATGTGTTGTCTTCTAACAAAATAATTGTTTGATAACATATGTTACTGTGTTTTTATGCATGAATGTGAGGGATAAATAAGTAAAAGTATAAGAAGTGTTAAAATGTGTGGATTAAGGAATGCAGTCCCCACACACTATGTGACATACTGTTGCTTTCTGTAGGAGTACATCCCTCAATACTCCTGCAGAGCTGTTCCTGAACTTTTGGTGTTGGCCACGTGATCAGGCTTTTTTTTTTTAACAGTCTAAGCTTTTGGTATGTACCAACCATATGATACACTAATATATTTATAAGTGGGTTGATTACTTTCCCCTAAAAAATCCATTCTGCATCTTTAATTCTTAAACTACATGGTGCCCTGTCATATTACATGGATCACCACTCACTCATTTCCAGCCTCTCCTGAACAACTGAGTCACAACATCTCCCGACTCACAGCAGTTTGAATTCCCAGCAGTGTTCTCAACAAGACACAGCCATGTACACACATCATGTGCCTTCCAAACACACAGGGCAAACCCACTTGCAAATCCACTGAAAGTCAGCATACAAGAGAGAAGAAATGCCATATGCCCATTGTGGTACACAAGGACTGGAAAGAGAGGGAAAGAAAAATAATGGAACATCACAGATGTGAACATACTGCATCTCTGGAAGCAGAGAGGAGCTGATCTGGCACATGAAAAGGACACAGGGTAACCGGTCAGGAGACAATGCAAGGAGGAACCAGGGAGGCATGCATTAATGTAATCTCAGGATCTCCCAATCATGCCATCTCATCTAGAGGCTCCAGCCCTTGCCAAGCACAGACAAGCCTGTCCCTACAATTCTCATGTACCTCAGTGCTCTGCTTCTCAGGCACACAGAGCAGAAAATAAGGAGCTAATAATAGACCATCGACAGGAAAGCAAATATCTCTCAGCAGGGGCCAAGAAGAACATTCAGGCTCTCCTACTATAAACTGGACCTAGCTAGGCTTCCTGACACAAACATCTGAGGAGGGGCAAGGCATGGCAGCATCCCAGCACCCACAGACTTGAGTTCATCATGAGGTAGCTGATGGCCCTCTCTCTGCTTTATCTCAATCTATGCCATACTCCTGAAGATCATAACCTCCAGTTTGGGAAACACTGTGTTAGAAATGAGACAGAATCATTAACAGATGGCTGGTAATAGAAAGTGGTGTATTTCACCCTTCTATTCTCTTGTTCCATTACAATAAAATAGCTAAATGTTTCACTTTCTAACTGATTTTTTCATACTAAAAATAAAGTCTTTACACAACTGTGATTTTTCTAAAGATAACAAAAGTGTGTTACGCGATCCTGAAGTCTTCACTGCAGGTAACTACAATCCAAAGAAAGGTGCAACCACAGCACAGACAGGCAAACAGATGCTTTCATCCAACTACCATAAGGAAGAAAAACAGATACACATTCAGCAAACAGCTGTGTTGGCAGAAAACACTATTCAACCATGTGCTCATCACTCTTTCTCTACTAGAAGTTACCTTGCTTAAAGACATGTCAAAATATGCAGAATTAACTTGAACAGCTCAAGTAGTGAGCCCTTCTACACCATTTTATTTTTAATGAGGCAAGTCAGGGAGCACGCTCATATCTGTTAGCAAAGCCAGCAGAACAGACAGAATGAATAAGTACAGGAATGCTGAACGAAGGAACATCCACCATGGGCACAGGCAAAGAAGATGACAAATTTATAGCACTGAAGTTTGAGAGCAGGCTAGGAAACTGTATTAGCCCGCTGGAAATATCTGCTAAATATTGTTAATAGCTTGCATTGAAGCCATACTACTATCACTTTGCTGTAGTAATGTAATCTGCACTGAGTAAATCACATTTGCATACTAGCTATAATTCTGCCCTCAGTTTGTTATACATACCCTCAAGGTTTGCCTTTGTGGGGAGAAAAAAACATTATCAGCACATTCATACTTAGCTGAGATGTATTCAGTATTTAGTGACAAACAGAAAAAAGTATTTCTCACTATGAAAGTCCCTGAAAGTAAAATGGAAATACTAGGTAGAATCTGCAAAAAATGTTTGTGACTTAAAAGCACAAGTCCCTTTGAAGCATACACTTTAAAAATACCATCTTGTTTGTATGATTTGTGTTACAAATTATTGTCCAGCCAACTAACTCCTATAATGAAGTAGCTACCCAGCCACCTACCTGATAAAGCAACCTTGGCTCTGCATGCCACTCGCTCTTTTGTCCCATTTTCTGAAGACCTGAGAAAAAGAAGAAAAGAAAAAAGAGGTCTGAGATGTGTGCATTTAGACTTCTAAAACTCAACCCTTTAAACATTAAAAAGTGTCAAGATTTTTATATTACAGTTTATTTAAAATGCGTTTTTTTTAAAGTTAAATTTGGTATCTCTGGTTTCAGATATGAGTCATTAGATTCTTGAGGATAATCTGAAAGGAAGGTATACTGTCAATTTTTTAATTTCCTAGAAGATTTTACCCCCAAACTTATTTAACCTGTGTATTAAGACAAGTAGATTCATCTTCCTTGCCTTTTCCAGCTCCAACAGAATCACATACATTACACCAACTTTTCCTCTTCTCTACACATCACTAAATAAGCAACTTCATTTATTGCTTCTATAACTGGTTAGAGCATTGCCTTCTCTATTAATAGACACCAAACACAACATATTGCATTGTTATTTTTGTGCTTTTACATGCAGAAGGCAGTTTGCTAAGTAGCCAGTGTGTGAATCTCAAGTTTAACCTTAAACTAAATCAAAGCAGTCTGTAGCAAACTAGTAACAATAGAGTGCTCTCCTTTTATCTCCCACTGCTCCTAACAACCAAGAAAATAAGGTGAAATGAAAAATTCTACCTATTACCAATACCCTGACTTCCAGAGCCAGTAACACCATCTTCAGGACTCAAGGATTACAGACCTAGGTAACAAGAAACAGGGACAAAACTCACTTGAAAACTTCAGAATTTTCTCTCTGAGCCATCATCATTTTACCTGGATTAACCTTAACTAAATTCCAGTTGGCAAATTCCACTGTATAGCATGTGTCCCTTCTACTGACCTCCACTGACAAGCCAAAGTAGCCCTTGACAGCACTCTAAACAATGCCCAACAGACACCAGTCAAGAACAATACAGCTGTTCAGACAGATCTCCAGTTATTTCTGGACATGCACCATCCCCATTTTGTGGTCACTGACATCAAAGGCCAGGGGTTGAGAAAATCCATGTATATACACACTTTACATTATTCCATTACATATATTCCAAATATAGTCTATTATGAAAAAAATTATAACCTGTTATTAAAATAGTCTAAGTACACTTTAGCTCATTTAAGAGTTATGTGAGGATATTTTCAATTAAACTGATTTTATTCATGCGTATTGTATTTACTACTTTGCTGTAGTTAACAGAATTCACCAGCAGAGGGTACCAATTAACCATGATGATTCCATCATTAAAAGAGATCTTAATAACAGAAAGAATGAAATGTAGAAATAGGTATATTTTGACTTGGATAGTTTCAGTTTGTTCCTTCAGATTTGGTTAGGTATCTTTTTGTATGCTAAAGGTAATCAAGAAAATATGTCTATTACATGATATTCAGATGCTATATACAAAAAGCCTAGAATTTTAATGTCAATAATAAAATCTACTCTTAAAAATATGACTTGTATTTAATTTTCTAAAGTAAAAAGAAGATAGTAAGACAGTGTAATGGTCTTATATAGTAATGGTTTAAGGTAGCAGTAATGTATGTCAGTAAGGGATAAGACAGAAGAGTTTAAATCCACTTTCATGGCGAGGTTGCTGAGAATTCATGTAAGCAAAGGCTGGCTTGATAGGTCTCTGTGAGCTTCAGCTGTCACTCACCGTTCTCCAGTTCTGCAGGAGACCAGCTCTTCTCTTTGGTTCTGCAGCTCTCTCCTGTATGCACCTATACGAGCATTGCAAACCATCAGGTTTTTGACAGCCTGCAGGAGCTGGTCTTTTTGAGTGCTCACGGCAAGTAGTTTACAGATGCCTTCTCGCATGCGGATTTCAAAGTTAATCTTCTCTTGGATGTCACATTCCTGGATAAGCAACAAAAACCCAACTAAAACATCCTGATTTTTTAACAAGCTCTACTTATTTCACAGTTGGAACAGAAGACCTTAGGTTTTAATTATATGGAGCCATTATGATGATTACTAAATGTCAAACAATGGTTCTCTCTTCAGGAAAAAAACAGCACAACACAGGATGTAATAGATCCATGATATCCATTATACTTGCAGATTCCAAACCAGCCAGTAACATTGACTCCTGGAAGTTACTAAAAATTCATCTTAAAAAGTTTTAAAAAAACTGGTTGAGGAAGAATTCAGGTAATACCGAAACAAAGAAAAAAAAGAGAATATCCCAGTACTTGACTGTTTCAGGCTGTGCAGTCAGTCAGAGAGCTGTGGTAGCTTTAACATCACACATGGATCATGCCTTGCCTGAGAGCACAGCCATGTACACTTCTCATTCAAACATACAAAATAGATAGACTTGCCCATCAAGTCACCATTTTTTTTGAAGTGAGGGCTCTTTGAGGTATTACAAAAACTTCTGAGAATCAACTTTTTCCTACCTACTTTCAGAGACAACAAACATTTATTAATATACATTAGTCTTCACTTGCCACTAAATCCACACCAAGCCAGAAGACAACTAAGGTGAAGGATGGCAGTTTGCTGTCTCCCAGAGCTGTGCCAGATGCCATTGATGAAACTGACACACATGGTTATGTGACCATTCCTGGCTAAATCAAGTATTTCTGACAAAGAAAGAAAGAGTTTTCCATCATACTGCAGAGCTGTATTGCAAATACATTTCAAGTGAGTGATGAGTGATAATTTTTCAACCCTGAACAAGTGTCCCAACTACCTCTGGAATTAAAAGCATCATGTACATTTGAACTCAAAACAAGTGTGCTTTGGGGATGGATCTATCAGAAATTGACTGAAACTTATAGTACATGAATTTTAATTTGCAAGTTCAATCTTTCATCCAGTAGAGAAGTTTTGGGAAACAGCTCTGCCTCAAGCCTCTGAACAGGATAGAAATTAGAGGGAGCTAACTTCCCAACAACTCTAGTACCTCAGAAATCCAGAGCCCATGACAGGAGCCATGAAGACTACCTTCTTTGCTTGAGACTCATTCTGTCATAAGGTGCCTTTGACACAGAAAAGTGACCCTTCACAGCAGTCACAGTAGGCAGGAAGAAGCTCACTATGCAGTAAGTCATACAGTGAGAACACAGATAGTGACCAAACATCACCATGAGGGAGGACACTAATGAAGTCCAGAGGACTCTCCAGGAACTAAAACCTCTCAATATGAGACAACATAAAAAATGTTTGGGGCATCCACAGGTTACCCTCTAGCACCAGTTGGTTGGGCGGTGGCAAACAGCTCCCAAAGCTCACAGCAGAGAATTTTTCCATAAACATTTTGCTTGGTATGACCAACAATACAAAGGCCTGAGAACCAGCAGAGTCCCCAGTTTCCCCCAACATGGATTTGCTATGCAAAGTTTCAACCCCAACCAGTGCAGGATAAAGCGGAGCACCAGCACCTCCACCTGCACAGCACATGCTTCTCCAGCAACACTTCTCTTCAACTCTCACCCCAGAAGGAAAGCAGCAGCAAATGGCTTTCATCAATCTGCTTTTATTCTGAGTCAAATTTTACACCACTGTGAAAAGCTAAGGAAGGTCTACACCTGCCCCAAAGAAATAATTACTTTCTTTGAGGCAAAACTAATACATCAGCTCTTATAAAGCTGAATTTCATCTCAGGAGAGTGAAATAGTAGCTCCCCTCAACATTTCCCAGGCTAATGGGCCCCTGCACTGACCCAGCACAGAAACAAGGCTCCTCTCTGGGTCTATGACCTGTTACATAGTTATGGTGAGGAAATAAATTATCCTAGCCTGGAGCACCTGCATGTAGCAGTATCAGGACTTTCAGAACTACAGAGAGGATTTAGTCTGTGCTACATCTCAGCCAGATTCACATAAAATATTCTGAACCAGCATTGATTAGCTTAAGCAGCTAATAGCTTAAATAATTGAACCACATAAATCTCATCTAAAGAAATTACTTAGAAGCCTGGTTTAGAATGCATGATGTTCTTTACAGCTAAAAAAACCCAAACAGTGGTCAGCTTTTTTTTTTTTTTTTTTTCTTCTAAAAATATGAGTACACCATCTGGACTTGGAGGACTGACACAGCACTGTTTTGCCATATGCTGTCTACTAATGCACTGTTTCCCTTGTGGTCTCCATCCTTCCCCAACAGAGAGGGCACAACCCTGACACAATTACCAACAGCTGTTGGGATTTGGAGCCCCATAATCAGGAACTGCCTAAGCAATACTTCTAGAAAGTCTTTGTATTCTTCTCCTAAGTATACCTAGAAAATGTGGAATTGTAAAGGATTTCTGGTTTTACATAAGCAATGGATTTACAAAACAAACAAAAATCCAACGGCTATTAAAAATTATGTGGATAGTACTGAGGGTAGGGCAGATTGAAATTTTACTTTATCTGATATCTCAGGCTTTCAGAATCTTACTCCAAGGTACACTTTGATTTATTACCACAGAGGCTTAAATCTAAACCCCGCAGATCTCCTGTATTTATTCAAATTCAGCAAGTAGTCTGGCAGTGAGTATTCTAAAACAGGGGCTTGGGAAATCAGATCCTAGCTCAGGGACTTCATCCGAGACAGCCCCAGGACCCAGTGTTTGTTGCAGCTAACAGCTTCACAGACACAGCTGAGTTCAACTAGTTCAGGATTTTAAGTGATTGGAGATTTTACAAAAGACTCTCCGCAGACTGAAGAACTCGAGAGGCCCTGAGGCTCCTAGGAGGGTGCGAAGGGAGCTCAATCCTCCGAGCAGCACCAGCGGTGTGCGGGCAGCTGAGCGGCCACCCCGGGCCCAGCACCCCCCGCCGCGGGGCCGCGCAGGAGCTTTTCTTCAGCCCC
>JAAWXA010000010.1:17714522-17859472 GCA_038090715.1 Florisuga fusca | reverse complement strand
TCCTGCTCGGCGCCGCCGTTCAAAACTCCCGCCCCCGGCAACGGCCGCCGTGGCCCCGCCCCTCCCCGCCGGCCTCAGGCTCCGGCAGTCGGGAGCGGCCCCTCAGGAGCGCCGGGGGCTGCGAGCTGTGCAGCTGCGGTTGGCAGCTCCACAGTGGTGTCTCCCGTCCATCCCTTCTCCCTGGTTTCTTGGCTGTCCCCTCTGGATTCCTCCTCGGATGGTGACGGTCCCAAGCATGGACCCACACTGCTTCGCAAGGGGTTGTCAACATTTGCGACAAGTAAAATGTGCTGGAAGGAGTGAGATGTACAGTGTTTCTAACAGCTTTCTGCAGAAGGCAGACGTCTCCTGGTTACCATATGCTTAGTTAAAATATAGGAAAATGCAGTTTGAAGGGAAAATTTGAAAAGTCTCGTTCCTCTGTCAGGATTTCACACAGGAGCTTGGCAGCTCTATCTGCCCCCCTGACATTTGAAACCAGGGCACAAAGCCAAGGGGCTGGTCCCCAAGGAAAACCAGACTACAGGTATTAGTCTTCGATGGAAGGCAGAGGACAGGGAGTTCTGCTTTCCGCCAGAGTATCCAGGTTTCACCTCAAGGCAGAGATAGCAGCAGCTGTTCAGCAGTGCCTGTCCCCACCTTCAGCACCTGTCTCCACCTTCATGAGGGTAGGGAACCATACAGATAATCACTATACCTCCATATTATCCTGAAGTCTTCTGCATACCATTGGCAGGACACACACCAAGGCAGGAAAGCCCTGCCCCATGTTATATATTATAGACACTACATTTTGCTCCCCCCGCCCCATTTTTAGATACTCCCTGCTGTTCTTTACCTACTGTGACTTTTAAGAAAGAAGTCTTCTGGACTACCTCCAGGGAGTCAAAAGTCTACCTCCCCACCAGGGAGCCAAAAGGCTTTTGCCTAATCAAGATAGGATCCTTACGAGCTGTGTATGGACAGCCAAAATATCTAAAGGTGCGTTTGAGGGAGGTCATGAAAAGACTGGTCTTGGAGCTGAAACCAAAGAAGTGAAAATTTCAAGTTAACTGAACTGCATTATTGTCAAATCAATGCTTGACCAAAGTAAGCAAGGACGAGCTCTGATCTCAACAAATATCAATTACTCAAACCCTTCGGTGAGCTTTCTGTAAACTATAGGAGCAGCTGGAAATTACAGCCTTACCAGAAAGATAAACAAGCCTTACTACAGAGATAAACAAATAGGGAAAGAATCCCTGTAATTCTGCCTTTCCAAAATTCATTCATCAGCTCACGAGATAGTGCACTTCCACAGAAAACTCATACAACATGTAAAAAAGACACACTGAAACACTTCCCATCCAGCATCATCCCAAGCAATTCAGCACTCCAGGTGCTGCAAACAAGCAAAGAGCAAGCCCCCTGGTTCAAGTTTTCCAGAAAAACTCCCTTTGAGACTACCAAGCACAGCTGTCCCAGGTGTTCACCAAAAGGGTGTTGTAAAAAGCCAAGGTGGCAACATGGATGCAATAAAAATTAATGCAAACATTTATGCCCTAACCTATTTCAGGCAATCTGCATCTCTAAAGCCATTTTTGCTGGTAGTGCAGACAGCTCCAGGCACCTGTGACAGCTTTCCAAGAATTTTAGATGCTAATTAGGATGGTTTGCAGTACAGTCTGTTCAACAAATCCCAGTCATAATAAATCCCAAAATGTGACTACTAATAGCATAAAGAGCCCATGACTGCAGCCCTTAAACGTTCCTACTGACATTGACTAGAATTGGAACCCTTAAGAAATTGGTGGGAGTTAAATGTGTAGAACTCTGCCCTAATTAGCATGAACAGTATCTTCTCAAGCTCAGTGGATATCTGCTTTTGAGCTGTTTCAAATACCCACTTTTTCACTACATTGGAAATACATTACTGCAAAGTCTGGCATTTGGTTCTCTTGTGCGCTCACTTCGAGACGTTTGGTTTTTTCTTTGTAAAATCAGGTTTCATAATTGAGTTGATACATCAGATGCTTAATTAAAAAAACCCTAAATGTTTCACCAAACTTGTAGTCCTTTCTCTTAAGGGAACATGAGATTGAAGCTTTGAATGGCATTTCTGCAGGTGTTATACAAAGCAAGATGTTCCCTCCACACTCCAAGCCTGACTCCAGCTACGCTGCCCTGCTGCTGCAGAATGCATACTGACTAGAAATGAAGAAATGAATGTAATGTATGCCATCTACATTATCCACAGATTTGAGAACCAGCTAGCAACTCTTCTGCTCCCTAAATTAGGAGTAATCTCAGCAAACAACAACAAACCCACAAAGATGTAATAGTGTTTTCTTCTCCAAATAAAGCTCTGAAGAGCAAAGAAACCCAAGGCACAACCTACAAAACAAGGAAAAGACTGTCCAGTGACTGCTGCACTAGTACAGAGAAACCAGAAGAGGATATGGTGAATTAAACAGGGGATCTATATCCTGCCTTCTGGGGTTGCTTAAGATAAATATTTTTTCAGATGAATCACACTTTCATGCCATCCTTTTATTTGCTGCTCTATTTGCATTGCAAAGCATTTGGCTTCCTTCTAGTATTAGAGAAACTGGAGAGCAGAAAGCATTGTCTGTCTAAATCAGTGCTCTGCTTAAGTGTTACATCAACATATTATTTTAAATGTTAGGCCCATCATTTTGGTTTAGCAAGTACAAAATGTCTACACCTACTCTTGACAGCACTGCAATATTTTTCTTAATTTCTCAGTTCCCACAGCTTGCTACACCTACTCTTTGAATATCATCAGTGTGCCAGTACAAATCTATTCAATTCCTATTCAGATTACTCCTAAATGGAAATACATGAAGATTTATGCTGGATTCATGGAGAATAATTTGCAAGGCTTTTAATAACTGATTTATACTTATTTAATATTAAACAAACACAAGCTCTTGCTGCTGATTGCCACTGATTTCAATTACCATGAGAAAGGACAACAATAGTTTGGTTAAATGGGCAGAGACTCCGGAATTCAGGGTGATTACCTGGATGGTTACTGAAGCTAGAGTTAAGTTAAAATACAAAATTGTTGGCCTCTGTAATTGGTTCCCTCATTTAAGCCTGCTGAGGTCAGTTGATGTCTTTACATTTGATGCTATTTACACTTGCTGAAGGTCAAAATGTAGTCCTATAAAACAAATTAAAAATGGGTAATTACCTTATTGTCATGCACTTCTGCTCCAGGATAAGGTGCAAATAAATCTTCCACCTAATGACAGTTAGCTAAAGCCTAACTCTACCAAGGTGAAAGCAGTGGCAAAAGTTTGTAGGCTCCATTTTACGTGACTGATCAGTAGGTGTCTTCTCTAAGATAGTAATGGAGTCAGCCAATGAAGATGTCCTAAAACAGCTAGGATACATCATCCTGACCCTCCTCTGATAATGAGACACAGAGGACAGAATATTTTAGAGTAAAAACTTACTATTTCAGGTGTTCTCAGATTAATTTTAACCTAAGAGCTTGTTCATCTTCTGCTCATGGCTTTTTAATACTCTGCAGCCCTCCTTCAGCTGCTCTATCACTCCAAATGGTACTGAGGCTACATCTCCACATGATGCTTTCCTACAATATTTATGGCACAATCTACAAAACACCAGTACCAAATGTTTCAATGATCTATTTTTTTAATAGTGTCATATTCCCATAGGATTTCTAAAAGAAACAGTATAAGGCTGAAAGAAAGCAAAAGGAATTGTTTTTCATTTTTCCAGAGAGGACTCTGGAAACTGTCTCTGCCCAGTACCCCTGATGTCAACCCCATCTTGAAATACCTCCAGATTAAATTGCTGTAGCCTCTCTAAATCATCATATATGGAATCCATGCACACAAAATACATTTCATAACAAGAATGGTGAGCTGCAAAGAAACCCATCCCCACGTGAATTTTGAAAGCAACTTCTGAGCTTAAACCTGAAAGCCTTAAGAATCAAGTTAAATACTGCAAGAGTCCAAACTGCAGTTTTAAGGTCCTCTATATCTTATAGCTGCTCATGCACAGACAAAACACTGAGTAGTTAATTAAGGTAGAGCAGTCATGTGGGAGTCATCTGTTTCTGCCTGGGAGACCAGGGGCACTGGTTCACATGGGACACCCCCAGAGGTACAGAGTGATCCCCATCAGAAGTGTTCTACTGGACAAAGATACACACAGGTGATTCATAGTTTCACTAGAAGATTTCCCCGTTCTAGGAAGATATTTAGTGTGGACAAACGGGGTCTGACAAAGCATTTTTGCAGCCTTCCCCTAAGTTTAGAAATCTATATGGTTTCTCTTTTATATGTGACTTCCTATCTTTGCAGCAGCTGAAGGAACAAAATGATTTTTAATCCCTTTCAACACCAAAGGTGGTTGACATTGGCTACTTGGATCCATTTCTAATAGGGGAACATTTACACACACAGAGCAGTTACAATCATTCAAAAATTCCTCTGTAACCCAGAGAGGTCCTTTCAGCTGCTCAGTATTGAAAAGAAGTTCAGTATGAAAAGGCTTTCTTAGAAGTTTCACACTGTCACTCCCATATGATGCCTTCATACCAGGATTTCTCTGTTGGATATAAAAGTCCTGCTTTCATTTCATACATATTTACTGGATTTTTATATTTATTGGTGTTTGATGTCTAAAATATCAAATCTGAGACAGTTGCATACAAATGTTTATCAGTGAAGTCACCATTTTGTGTTGCAGGAGAATCTAACTGGGTGCTGTAAGTTCCGATTTTTCGGTCAGGTCTGTTGGATTTTCCTTAATTGATCTTGCAAGTGAAAAGTTAATGTATGATTTGAACAGAATGCCATTTAGAATTTGAAACAAGTACATTGAGAATCTAAAGTGCATAAATCTAAACTCCTATATGAGACAATCACGATGGAAAATCACCTTCCTTTTGATAGCCAGAGTATTATCTCCCATCTATTGCTGGAAGAGTAGATTTAAGTCCAGTTCTGGTAGAAATTTCAAAAAAAAAAGAGGAGATTCTTCATTTACCTCTCGGGGTGGGAATCAGATTTGTTGTCTGAAGGTGAGTGCAGGCTGAGTATTTGCAGATGGTCTCTTTTTTTCCCCATACAAATATCTCTGCAGAATACCACACTTGGCCACACTCTGCCTGAAGTGAATGTTTAGTCTGGTCTCATTTTTCTCAAGTGGAAAAATTTTTCTCTCTAGGGAGAGAAAAATGGCTCAGTGATGTGGTCTTGAGGCTGAGAGACACAAAGCACCCTCTGGGCAGCCACAGGCATTCATGTTCCCCCTGTACTGCATCACTGCCAAAGAAGTATATAGTGACTGTCCCTCACCAAGGAACATTTTGAGGTGACAGCTGTTGTCCTAAATAACTGAGGCACAATAGCTGATGTCTGGTAGGACTAGCAAATCAAACACTATTTATCTGCATTTCACACTCTTTTGGGGCCGTTTTGATCCTGCCTCAGGAAAGGTATTCAAAGGGGCATGGGGAGGAATCTGTAGCTTACTGCAAACTCTCACTTTGCCTTCAGAAATGTTTCTCACCAGTAAGCAATGGGTTTGTCTCAATAGTTTTCCCAGTTCCATGTTGGGCTCTAAGTGTCTACAGCTCTGTAGTTTTTTCTGCCTTGCCACAAAGCCATGCTTTCTCTACATTTCTTGAAGTCCTGAATTGGGTACCAGCTGTATAAATGGGCATTTGTCATACAGATCTGTCCAGAGAAGAGAGACAAACAAGAAATATTAAGGCAATATTATTTCATGAAAATAGCACAGTAAAAACCAAAGAATTTCTCATTACTATCAATGTACTTTTAAAAAGCCACATAATAACCATTTGTGGTTGGAAATTTCTATCAGAGATTTTAAGCCCATGGTCCTTAAGGAAAAGTTGGTTTGCAGTTATGTCCCATTTCTCACAGGAACAGATACTGAAAAGCTATTGAGTGGTTCATTCACTCAAGTTCTTAGACCAAAGAAAAACATTCACAAGGATAAAAAGATTTAAATTTTTAGAAATACCAGTTAGTTCTCCATTCCAAGCGTCCCTAGTCCCTGATCTCTACCAGACTTCTCCCTAAATCCAAACTCAGCTGTGGTTTTCTCCTGCCAGCAGTGACCAAAGGGAAGCCATTGCACTTGTGGTGGCTGCTGCTTCCTGAGGAGTTACAAAGCCCCATGGAGGGCAAGGATGCTCCTTTTGTTTGTGTTTCTGTGTTTTATTTTCTGTGTGACAGTCTGGAGATAGTATTTCTCTCTCCTCTTCAGAGTGCAATAGCAGTGTGAAGTAACTTGTGGACACAAAACCTCAAAAGAGCCCTGAGGCCGCACCTGGAGTATTGTGTCCAGTTCTGGGCCCCTCAGTTCAAGGACAGGGAAGTGCTTGAAAGAGTCCAGCGCAGAGCTACTAAGATGATTAAGGGAGTGGAACATCTCCCTTATGAGGAAAGGCTGAGGGAGCTGGGTCTCTTTAGTTTGGAGAAAAGGAGACTGAGGGGTGACCTCATCAATGTTTTCAAATATGTAAGGGGTGAGTGTCAGGGAGATGGAGTTTGGCTTTTCTCAGTGGTGACCAGCGATAGGACAAGGGGTAATGGGTGTAAATTGGAGCATAGGAGGTTCAAGTTCAATATCCGAAAAAATTTTTTTACTGTAAGGGTGACAGAGCCCTGGAACAGGCTGCCCAGGGGGGTTGTGGAGTCTCCTTCACTGGAGACATTCAAAACCCGCCTGGACACGTTCCTGTGTGATGTACTCTAGGTGGCCCTGCTCTGGCAGGGGGGGTTGGACTAGATGATCTTTCGAGGTCCCTTCCAACCCCTAGGATTCTATGATTCTATGAAAAAGCATTTCCCATAGCACAGAGGGTGCTGGGACCTTACTCAGGGGTGCACGGCTGTTCCTGGCTATAAACCCAGTGTCAAGGACCACAGCCTTTTATACAGGTGAGGATTTTCTGCTAATCACACAACTGTTGGATCAACATTGTCCATTCATACATAAGGGGGACTGAAATACCCTCCTCCTGATGTAGAGAAATCAACCTATGGCGAGAAAGTTGCTGCAGAGAACACTATGCCCTGCCAACACCCCACATCTGAGACAGCATACAGTGTGCCTGCTTCAAGCTCACCACAACTGCACTGCAGGGAGCCAGCCCAGCTGTTTTTTATTTCCAGTTCCCTTGGAAGTCAAACCACAAGAAGAGGAGACATTGGGCTACACCTGTGTCTTCTTCAATGCAAGACAGAAACACTCAGTAGTTGGACTTGATGATCTTAAAGGTCTTTTCCAACCCAAATGGTGATTTCTTGCTAAAGATAGTATTTTTCTGCCTAATAAGATGACTCATTTTTATTCACCATTATGAAAATGTAGGGGTTGAATAACAAACATGAGTAACTGCATTTTACCTGAGGTTCATTTGTCAGGAATTTCTATCATCCTAACCGTTTCACAGCCTGTTAAATGAGGTGAGACAACATTTCCTGTCACTGTTAGCATTTTAAATAATACATAGTGGTAACAATAAATAGAATCTCATGTTTTTATAGACAATTTTATCTGGAGGAACAAAATTAACTAGTTCGGCCTGGATGCATGTTTGACTTATATACATGCATACATTCACTTGCTTATTTTAAAAACCAATTTGAGTTCTAAGAAGCTATTTCTAGCACTTGATTCTAGCTGTGTGTTTGTACAGTGTCACAAAAAATGTAATCAGGTTGTTTACAGAAAACCAAACAAACAGCAAGTAAATTTTTCATAACAGGTTCTTTAAGAAGCTGCTGCAGACCCAGAGTGCAAGTTATCCAAGTCTGATCAGGAATGCAGAGGATCACCTTTTTAAGATAATTCCAAAATACATTTATGCAAAGAGCATTTGTGCACTCGTGCCTAAATAGGAAGTTTTAATAGGAAAGTTAGATAAAAAGTTTAATAGGAAAGTTAAAATCTCTGCTTTTTCTTATCCTTTCTGTTTTCAGGAATGTCTTCCCTGACCCCATCCATCAACCATCTCTGCAACACCGAGTCACCCTACTTGCTCATATATACTTCACATTTTGTGAGAGAAAATGCAAGCAAAAGGAAGCTACTGACAGAAATACCATCTACATTTCATTTATTACATAATGTGGAAACCCATACTACAGTCTTAATTTTTTTAAAAAAAGAATACCCCTACTTTTCATACAGTCCCCGAATTGCATCAACTTCCATCTTTAAAACACCAGACCAGGAGGGAGTTTTGAAAGGCATGAGTGGGCTGTCACTCCTCAGCTGCCCTTTTTGTCTCTGGAAGTCTCTCCCCAAACATTAATCTCTCTCCATACTTTTAATCAGAGTCAGATTCCTTCATACATATATGTGTTGTGACCTCTGCCTGCTACACAGACAAGTACACGTTCTGGCTGCATTGAGTTAAACAGGCAGTTGGCACCAGCAGGCACCCAGAACTTCCTTGGCAGCTTTCATGCAGGCAGTACACACCACTGCTCCAAAGAGGATGTTCTCAGCACCACCCCAGTCACACCATTTTTTAGGCATTCCTTCTAGATTATTTTACTCTGTGGCATTGTTAAGTTGGTGGAGAACACCTACATCTTTGACCACTTGAGGAGGGAATAACTTGCATGTATTGTTGACACCACAGGGGTTTATGTGCAGCCAACTGAACCTGACCAGCAGTCAGTTGGATACCTGGCTAGGACATCATCTATAGCAAACTCACTTCTCCAGGCTACATATGTGAAGGCTTGGAGATGTATTTAAGGGACAAATGACTCTCTTGTTGCTAATGGTTTTGCCTCTGCATATTTCTAAACTAAATTTACTGCTCTATCAGATAGCCTGAGTTTAGGATAAAATGTTTAAACAGAGAAAAGGAAGCTGACAGGGTGCCCTAACTCAAATCCTGGGTAGCCTGGCAAGTTTTGTATAAGCCTTGGAGAGAAACTTGGGAAATTTCACATGCTAGAAAGCCTTACCTGAGTTTAACATAAGAATGAATTAGCCTGGAGCTCGAAGCAAGCCCAATTTGGATGGGATCTGTTTGGGCTCTGTTCCTGCTCCCTGTGGGAGGATCTGAGGCTACAAATTACATAACGTTAAGAGCCATCTGGGTGCAAGAAATTTGAGGAAAAGATAGAATGCAGCACAATACAACACTATTTTATTTTCCCTTTGGTGAAGAAACATTCTTCCAGTTTGCAGTCTTCTATATAGCTAGCTGTGTCTAGACCCAGAGCCATCAAGACCTACTGCCTGAAAGACAAAAATATATGTGAAAACATCTGGTTTTGGGAATCCGCTGTTACTAATCTTTCAAATTAAGTTGTCTTATGTTTACACTGCAGAGGTAGCAGGGGCAGGAGCACAATATTTCCTAAGGACTGGGCCTTATCTATTAGGATTAGCTACAAGTCTATTTGCTAGCTCACTGCACTTTTTAGTTCATGTAAATGAGAACATGTCATTGACTTCCAAGCCTGCTTTTGAAAAGAATCTGCTTTGTGTATAAAACCTTTAGGTGAACTTGCTCACATGCTCAGTGCCTTCAAAGTGGTAAATATTAAAGATGATCCATCACCTTGCTCTGAGCACTGCAGATTTACCAGTTGCAAACAGTAGCATTCATTATTACAACAAAAATAAAATTGTCCTTTGGAGGACAATCAACTCCTGACTCATTTTGCACTACACAAGCCATTGTTCTAACACAGGCCATTCGGCACAAAGTACTAGATGTAAATAAAGGCCCATTTCTGCAGCAAGCTAGCACCTTACATTCCCACAATATGTACTATTTAGACAAGAGTTGGGCTGCAATGAGGGAGAAACGATGCTTTGCCTTCATGCTGGCCCCTGTGCTCAGGTGAATTTCATCCTCTGTCTAACAAATTTCTGTCCTTGATACATGCAGCCTGTTGCAGAAGAGGCAAAGGGCTTCAGAACAGCTCTGCAGCCACATTACTTTTCTTGCTTAGTGTGAGCTGCTCTTTGACTGAGACACAAATACCAAACATTGCCAGCAAACCTAAAACATGAGGGAGAAACAGGCTCTTTCACTATCACACAGGAACTATTAAGTGCTCTGTACTTTCCTTCTAAGTCTGTCCTTGTATTGTTGATCATGTAATTTCTCTTCATAACAGAGGAAGGCTGTTGATTTAAGTGAGCCCCTCTCCAGTTAGTTTGAAGGCTCCATGAACTCCCCTCATTCAGTGCCCGGCTCCTGCCCAGTTGCAGGAACTTCCAGCCTGACAGCCATTCTCCCAGGAAAGCAACAGTTTATTCCCCAGACCTTTACACATAACGCAAACTGAGAATGAACTGCTCACATGAGTATCTGAAAGGATGAGAGAGGACGGAAGAGAAGAGAGTGTGAAGGAATAGAAGAAAATTGTCCCTAACACTGAATAAAATCAATATATATTTAGATGACATTAAAGATGCAGGTCTGAACTGTCTTCTGTATTCCTTTGTGATAGCCACCACAGCTTAGCACTGTTCTTTTTATGTCTCTGCTTATGTTAATGAAAAATGTTTAAAATCCCAGCACACAGGATTAGGCACGAAAGCAAGCTAATTAGCTGGCTAAGTCCTTTTATGGCCTTTTTTGGGTACTTTCTTCAGTTGGGAAATCAGTGCAGTTTATTTCACACACAGTTCTTCAAACATGGAAGGCATGTGGTATGAACTTGTAAAAGCAATACGCCTTACCACCCAGTGTCCATTGCAGAAAAATTGCTATCAGAATGAAAAAGGTTGAAATTCTGCTTTGATCGTATGCTTTGTACTCTTCTTTCCTTTGGAGAAAATGTCTATATTTAACAAGTACCAATGAGAAGGCTTTGCTGTAGGGAGTAATCCTTCTTTAAAAGATATCCTGCCATATTTTTGCTGTCTTTCACTCTATTTTTTGAGTGGGGCAACTTCTTCCAAAAACGACTGACCCCTATTCTGCAGCAGATTGCATCTCATTACAGAAGAGCTCCAGGAAGAGCAATTGCTGTACACCTCTCTGCTCTGCTCTGCTCTGTTCTGTTCTGTCTTCTTTCAACGTGTATGCCTGGTACCTTATCCCACAGTTAATACCTGAAGGAGAACTCATGTGGTGCACAGAGCTGGTGTACACCAGATCAGTTTGTTGCAGCCACGTAAAACATCCTGTCCCAGATGGAGTTGTGCTAGGTTTGTCCCTCACTGCCAGTGATGTCCTCACCCTGTTCAGCTGCTGTTACTTGTCCCTGAGTATCAGAACTGAAGGTCCCAGTGCTGTTGTCACGGCTGCTGCTACACTCTGGAAGATTTCAAAAGGCTGCCAGCATGGTGAGCAGGAGTGAGCCTGCTTTATTAAAAGGCTCCAGCTCGTTCTCGAGCACATTACAATTCAGAGCACAGATTTTCATCCCCAGAGTAAAGGTTTTGGAAATGTGGTATGTTCCTCTTCCCCTTCCAAATGTACAGAGTAAAGAGTAGCCCAGCTGGAAGGCAAGTCCTGCAAACTTTTCCTGACTTGAGAGGTGCTAGTTGTATTTTGTTTAATCTCCTAACTAAATTAAGTAATCTTTTCTGAGGAAAAATCAGGATGGCTGACATGCAGGCCAGACCTAGTGCCAACACTCCTCCTCATCTCCTTCTTACTTCTGTGTTTCAGAAAATACACCTGCAGCCATCTCCTAACTGATAGCTCTCACCAGGTGTGGGCTAAAGGATGCAAATCAACACATGCGAGAATACTTTGTTTTCTTTTTTTACCCAGAAAGCACACAATGGTGTGGGTAGATAACAGGAAAGCTAAACAACTGGAGCTGGCCCCAGCAAGGAGTTACCTACAGGAACACTAATGGCTTTGGAGAGTCTGCTGAAAGGCTGGAAACCACCTGCAAACTGGGCAGGATGAGCTGCTGCAGGACCAAGTGCACTCTCACAGCATGCATCCTCTCTTGTTGTTATGACAACAAAACTCAAATGAAAACACAGACTTTACCTTTTTTTATTTCAGAAGATGGCAGATTGACTCCAGTGACCAGACCTGAGCCCCCCTAAAGAGAAGAAGGCAACAGCTAACCAGCACCCAACAGCCACACAAACACAGTATGGACATTCACATTCTCCTCCTTCCCACTCTCTTTGCCAGCAGAGTGCTTCTCGTCAGGATGCTGGAAACACACCACGGAAAGACTCATTCCTAATCAGTGGGTATGCGTGCCCGTGGCCATAAAATAAACTCTGTTGTATGTTTGGTGTACCCTCCATGCAAAGCTAATATGAGTCCCAGTCTATGGCACCACTACTGGGAAAGTCACTAAAATAATTCTTAAAAGTTTCTAACACCTTATTTTAGAACTTAAAACTCACTTGTTATTTTCAATGAACAAAGGGAGAGAAAACGGTAAAAATTAAACACAGGTAAGTTTCAGCAGCTGAAACCTCATGTGCATCTATGGCTCACACTAAAACAAGAAGAAAAACATCACTTCCCAGCATACAAATTAGCTGAGCTGAATAGCTATACCTATTTCAGGCACAGCTTTTGCAGCAAAATGCAACTGCTTGCCAGAGCCAAATGCACAATCCCATCTGTATGCAGGGGCAAAGGATGTGGTTGTGTGCATCTATCTTCATACACCCATATAAAGTTTAGTAAATCTTTCCCAACAGCAATTCTGTGCAGATTCTTGTGTACTATAAACAGGGTAGATCACACAGTGAAGACCTGGGTGGGGAATGCTGGCATGAAGGGGAGAGACAAACATTTCTGACACTCCATTTCAAAGCAAACCAGTAAACAAACAAGAGAAACCAGAGGCTGCTAAATGCAGCCAGGCTGATCATAATGATTCCAGTTCTACGCCACATGAAAAAGTCCCCCATAAGCATGTCAGCACTGAGAGCCTGAAGGGGAAAGGGGCTGCAAGTAAAAACAAAACTGATTCGCTGATTTTCCCTGTCTAGGATGAGAAAAAAAATTAGATGATAAACAACTAAGGTAACTCGAAAAGCAAACTGATTTTTTAAACCCCCTTTTCTAGCCACCTTCAGAAAAGTGGCATTGTCAGCCAAACAACATTTACTCCACTTCTGAATTATGATTTTTAAGCTCCTAGGAATCCTCAGAATAGGAAGAGGTCAGGTAATCAGTTTCCACCCCAAATCAGAAACTAAGGGACCCTGTACAGTAGATCACTACCTGAAAAAAAGCTGAATATACTGAATATTCCCACATTCCTTGCAGCACCATGCAGGTTGCTACATGCTGGTTTAATTTAAATAACTTTTATCCTTCTGGAGATCTTATTGAAAAGTGTTTAAAGAGATCTTGAGAGAGAGAGGTTCACACAAATATATTGGATAATGCCTCCCCAGCACTTGGCAAAATTTCAGGGATGAGTCATACATTATGGCTGTATAAATTTGGGCTTTCTGCTAAGTGATGGTGTTAGATTCTACCCACTCCAGATTTAAATCACAGGGGATGAAGCTCAGGCATGTAATGGTTGATGTACATCCTCCACTGTAAAAAGAATGCTTACTGATATATTAAAGGGAGACTGTTCTCTGAATGCTGAGGAAACGACAGAACCACACATCCAAATGGGAGCATCAGGAATAAGATAACTGAGGAGATGAGGAGCAGGATTCCAAGAGTGCAAGCAAATCTTGAGAAATCTTGAAAGAGGAATTGCTGGTTGCTGGATTTCAGATCTAACCAACCAGCTCAGGCTTTAGATCAATGGGCATCTTCAAAACCATCAACATTTTCTGTTGATGAGGGCTCTTGTCAGTGCCCTCTGGAGAGGGCAGGTGGGTGTCAGCTCTGCTAAATGTGTATGGAGCATCAGGGAGCATCCTGCCAGGCTAAGGTCACCTCATCAGTACAGCATTCATCTGTACCTCTCAGCATCAGTACCGAGCACCTTTCCCTGATGTCAGGAGAAAGTAGGAAGGCAATGGGCACAACAGAGAGAAATAATGGGTAACAGAGGACAACATTAAAGAAAATGGGGTTCAAAACAGTGTCATGCCCGTACATCTGGTCCTGTCAGTGTTGGCCTCCTTCACAGAAATAGTCAGAGGCCTCAAATATGGAGACAAGCATGGTTCAGAAGTATTTCCTACTGACCTCCCTTCTGGTTTTTTAGTACCCCTTCATGACAAAAGAAGGGCAAATCACCACATTTAGACAAGATAATACAGGACAACTAACTCATGCAAAACATTGCAGCCTGGATAGTAGCCCACACACTTCAGAGATTAGTTGAAGCTCTGAAATGCAATTTGAGCAACTTCCTTTGATGTGCCATCTGGTGAATAATTTATTAGGAATGTCTTAATCACATCAAAGGTATCTATTGATGCATGTGGATTTTCTCAGTGCTTAGGATTCTACCTGTAGATTGCACTCAAGGAACAGTACAGAACAAAACTTTACTGCAGTGCTTTCTCCCACACTAATAAAAAAAAATCTGCAGCATATTGCCACGATGGCCTCAAGCACAAGGTTTTATAAGAGCAATATTTCACTGTTACCTCAGAAAGGCTCCTACTTTGCAATCAGCCTCACTAGTGTTTCTGAAAATTTGTAAAAACAGACATCTATGGTATCTATGGTATCAAAAAAAGGTCAGAAGCATATCCCCCTACCGAAGGGACCCACTGGCAGCATGCTGTCACACCAGTAACATCCAGTCCTCATACTCAAATGGAAATCCTGATACCACTGACTCCTCTTCCCTAAATCCTGAGGCTAAATTAGTGTCGTTACAAAAAACACCAAACCAACAAACCAACAAACAAACAAAAAAAAAACAACAAAAAAACCACCCCAAAAACAACAACCAAACAACTCTTCCTGGATACTAAATATAGTTTAAAAAAAAAACGACAATTTTATTCAGTATTCTTAACATATCCAAGCCTGACCTGGATGAAGGGACAGTGTACCCCCAGCAAGTTTACTAATGAGGCAAAACTGGGAGTGGCTGGCACACCAGAAGGCTGTGCTGCCATTTAACAAGATGTGGACAGATTGGAGAGCTGGACAAAGGGGAACCTAATAAGGTTCAACCAGGGCAGGGTCCTGCACCTAGGGAGGAAAAAAACCCATGCACCAGTACAGGCTGGGGGCTGACCTGCTGGAATGCAGCTCTGCAGAGGACCTGGGAGTCCTGGTAGACAAGTTAGCCATGAGCCAGAAATGTGCCCTTGTGGCCAAGAAGGCCAATGGCATCCTGGGGTATATTAAGACTGCGGCCCTGTTCCCCAGTTCAAGAAAGACAAGGAATTACTGGAACGACTCCAGTGGAGGGCTATGAAGATAACAGGACTGTGATGGATGGTGTTGTGATTCGTGTGCAAAGGATAAATACACCACAGGTGTTTATTGTCCAAAATGAGAGCAAAACAAGAGCTTGAAGCACCTGAGTGGAGCTTATATTACCATAGAAAGGGATCTGTAATTTTCCACTGAAGTAGAACCAAGCAAACAGATAACCAGAGGTCTCCTTGCACTGATGGCAATGTACCATCTTCTAGGGATGTACTAACCACAATGTAACATTTTTAAGGGACTCGTTGCAAAATCCTTTATTGAGTTTCTTAAGTCAGCATTTTCATAAGAGGCGTATGTGCTGAGCGAAGAGTTTGCCAGAAAAAAAGCAGAGCCAAGGACTTCATCATACGACCACCAGATGGGGAAAGAAGACCCTCGAGAATAACGACGCACGCGTAGCACGGGTTGGACTTTTCCAGAAGATACTTTGCATAAACCCACCTTTCTTTTGAATATGCCTATATAGAATTGTACTCAATAAAAGATAATGCCAGAGCTTCGATCGGTGTGCGTGAGGGATAGATTCTGCTCATGCCTGCACCCAGCACTGCTTTGCTTACTGCAATTTTATTAATTAAATCGAGCTACTAATAAGAATATTGGGTCTTGGTCATTTATAACAGGATTGTTATTCTCTCTCATGAGGACACACTGAGAGATCTGGGTCTGTTTAGCCTGAAGAAGAGTGAGGGGGGATCTTATTATCAATATTTATAAATATCCAAAGGGAAGGTGTCACGAGGATGGGGCCAGACTCTTTTCCCAGAGTTGGTTTCTTTTCCCAGGCACCTCTCAGCAAGACAAGAGGACACAGTCTCAAGTTGTCCCTGGGGAAGTTTAGGTTGCATATTAGAAAGAATTTCTTCACTGAGAGGTTGATCAGACATTGGAATGGGCTGCCCAGGGAATTCTGGATTCTCCGTCCCTGGAGATATTTAAAAAGAGACTGGATGTGGCACTCAGTGCCATGGGCTGGTAACCGCAGCGGTAGTGGGTCAAGGGTTGGACTTGATGATCTCTGAGGTCCCTTCCAACCCAGACAATTCTATGATTCTATGAATGGTACCCAGCAACAGGCACAAACTGGAGCACAGGAAGTTCCATCTGAACAAGAAAAAAAACTTTCTTGAAGATGACAGAGCACTGGAACAGGCTGCCCACAGAGGTTGTGGAGTCCCCTTCTTCAGAGCGATTCAAAATCCATCTGGACGTGATCCTGTGCAGCCTGCTCTAGGCGAACCTGCTTTAGCAGGGGGGTCGGACGAGGTACCTCCAGAGCCCCCTTCCAACCCCTAACATACTGTGATACTCCTAGAAACCCATGGCCAGGCTATACCTATTAGCATGTGTCAGTCCTGTCTTGCTGCTTAGCCGGTTTTAATTGTCTTATCTTTCAGCATCTCCCACACACAGCTCAGTGAACAGGACCCCGCAAACCCTCCGAATCCCAACTGCCAGGGCCCGGGCACACAGGCTCACAGCCGGCTCCCAGATCGGAACGGCCGCGCTCGGCTCGGCTCAACTCCGTCCGGCCCGGCCCGGCCCAGCTCAGCTCAGCTCAGCTCAGCTCAGCTCAGCTCAGCTCAGCTCAGCTCAGCTCAGCTCAGCTCAGCTCAGCTCAGCTCAGCTCAGCGTACCCTGACCCCACGGCTGCCCGGGCCNATGGGAGCTGTGTCGCGTCGCGTCGCCGGCGGCCCTGCGGCTGGCCGGGACGGAGCGGGGTGGGTGCCTCCCCGGGCGCCGGGCGGAGATGGCCCGGTAGCCCTGCGAAATCAGCGGGAAAGTTTCCCAAGTTTCCCGGCGGGGCTGCCGGGGTGACTCGGCCGCGGGCGGGCGTGAACGCGGGCTGTTTTCTCCCACGCAGGGCCCGGGGAGGAATGCAACAGACGGCCCGGGATGAAGGCAGGCAGCCCTGGCCGGAGCCGTTCGGCAGCGTCAGCCTCTGCCTCCCCTTCCGCTGCCCGCGGTGCGGCGACCACAGCCGGTTCCGGAGCCTCTCCTCCCTGCGGGCGCACCTGGAGTACAGCCACAGCTACGAGGAGAGGAGCCTCCTGACCAAGAGCAGCCTCTTCTCGCCGCTGAAGGACGCGGAGCTGGTCTCCCCGCCCGAGCCCGCCGCCCAGGGCAGCCCGGGGAGCCCCGGCAGCGCCGTGCAGCAGAAAAGGCTGAGTTTCTGCGAGAGCGGGAAGCGCGGGCAGGCTCTGGAGCTGGAAGCCGAGCGGCCCGTGTCCTACGTGTCAAACTATGTGTCGGCTGACTCTCCCTGCGAGCAGGTGCCAAAAACCGGCCTCACGGCCACTGACTCCAAAGCCTCCTTCGAGGCACACGTCAGAGAGAAGTTTAACAGGATGGTAGAGGCCGTGGACAAAACGATCGAGAAACGGATCGACAAGCTTACCAAAGAGCTGGCCCAGAAGACGGCGGAGCTGCTGGAGGTGCGGGCAGCCTTCGTGCAGCTCTCCCAGAAGAAGCAGGAGGTGCAGCGGCGGGAGCGGGCTCTGAGCCGGCAGGTGGACGTGGCGGTGGAGATGATCGCAGCCCTGAAGCAGCGGCTCAGCGAGTCCGAGGAGGAGCTCCATCGCAAAGAGGAGTAAGTGGGGAGGCGAGAGCCGGTGGCTTTGCGCGGGCTGGGCGAGGGAGAGAAACCCTGGGGGGAGAAGAGGAGAGGCTGCTCGGTTGCTCGGTGGTTATAGAAGAGGCTGGCCTTCACCAGCTTCTGATCGCTGCGTTCCTGGAGCTCTAACCCCTGTGACCGTGTCCCCGGAAAGGTGGGGGACAGCTCCCCGAGCAGGTAGGTGGCTTTCATGCTTGACTCCTCAGAGACTTTTACACCCTCTAGTGCCTGTGCGGTGTCCGTGATTTCGTGGGGCTAGGGTGAAGCAGAAGCTGTCATCAGCGTGTAATCTGTTTGACATTAACACCTCTAAGTCGCGATCTTTTTAAGAAGAGATGGGTGGATGAGTGCTGGAGGAAGTATGCACAAGTACTGAGTGGCACATTTTCCCTAAAAGCATCCCACCAGGATCAGCAGTGCTACCCGAGGAGCGGGATGACCTTCCATGCAGCATCAGAGCTGTACTGGAGCCAATGCTGAAAAGGCCATGTCCAAGTAGGTGTTTTGGATGGACACAGAACTGTGAAACTGGAATAGCTTTATTTGGAACAGGCAGCGGATGCCAGAATCGTTCTGACTAACCTAGGCCATCTAAAAATCTGTTAGTGATGCATCAATTAAAAATTTAGTGATAGCTAATATATTATTTATACATGAACTGCTTAGTTTATGCAGCACTTGCTGAAGTATTTCAGGCTTTTCAGAGCAGCATAACTTATTTTAGAGGAATGCAAATAAAGAGCCTTGGTGGTGGAGTGCCTCTAAACCAGTTCATCAGCTTACAAAGAGAAGATGAGAAGTGCTAGTTGCCATGACACTGATCTTAGAAGAAATTAGGAAGGTGGTGTAGGAATTCAGTGTATGAAGTTTGGAGGGCTTTCATCATTCCTTCCTCTAGTCTTAAGGACTACAAAGAAAAGATGATGGCTCCTATATAAGTGGGAGTCAGTTATCTTGAGGCAGTGCTATAGATTTCCCAGAAGAAGGGACAGCAAAGGTGATGGGATTTAAGCCTCTGGGATGCATATCTTCCTTGAAGGGATATTATCAACAAAACCTCTGATTTTTTTAAATATCAGGGGATCCTTCTAGAAGAGAAGATTGAAGGACTCAAGATGAAGCTAGAGATAATAGTGATGGATTTGAACTGAGACAGATTTGAAAGTAGGCAGGAAGGATGCTGTGGAGATGACTTGCAGTTTGAAGTGTAACAGTTTTGGTATTCCCATCTAGCCAAGCTCATGTAACAGTATTTATGATTCATCCTACTTGTTCTAGAAAACTATCTTAGAGAGGGAGAAATTGCTCTGTGGAGCTCCTTCCTCCTCTACAGACTAGAGAGGAACCTCAGGTAAGCAACTGTCTTAGGCTGGATGCTGAACTTCTGGTACCTAAAGTTAATGGTGTGAATCTTACCCCAAACTAAATGTGGAATGTGTTTTTTAAAATTCAAGGTTTAAGATCCACATGAAAAAAATGACTGTAAGGGGAAAGCAGAAGTCATTCAATGGAGCAAAACCAGAGTGCTGCAGAAGAAGAAAAGAGCTTGTGGAAAAAGGGGAAGGGAGTTACCTGGGTAGAAAAAAGGGGTATGGAATGGGGAGGATGGCAAAGGGAAACGATCTGTGGTATAGAGCAAGGCAGCAAAAGTTGTCATTTTTAACTGCATTAGGAAAAAGCATGAGGAAGAGTCTGTTTATGCCCTTGGCAGACTGCTTGCTAGTAGCAGTGACAGGCTGTGTTTCTGAGGACAGAAAAGACAACACAGAAACAAGACAACACAGAAGGACAACACTGTCCTTCACACTAGGACATTGCCAGGCTTGGAAAAGATCTCAGATGATTGCTCTTACAAGTCTAGGAACCTCCAAAGGAGGAAGGTGAATGTGTAAGCAGATAATGAGGTAGCTCCTAAGGTGGTGTTACAGGGAAGAATGAACATTATTTGACTAGTAAGAGACACTAACCAAAAGAGGCAGCTGCTCAAGAGCCTTCACCTGCATACCCAGGGAATAGCTCTTCTAGAATTACTCACTAGCTTGCTTCAGCTTTCAATAAAGATGATAAAAAAAGCCTTGGAAGTAAAACCAAATAGCAATGGGTGAATAGATATTACACAGTGGTGTGTTCATTTTTGAAGGTAAATGAGCCTAATGCTTGCTAGTGGGTAGGATGAAAGAACTATCAGCTCAAAGTACCAGGGGGAAAAGAGGAGAGTTGATAATATGTTCTGGGAAGTGCCTGTGCCTATCCCCATAGCATTGCCTTTGTAGAAGACACCATGAAGGTACTCCATGGAGGCTGTGAGGGTAGACAGGCTGTAAAACTGAAAATACATGTTTGTTTGTTTTTTTTTCTTGTCCAAATGGTTCCTGTACTTCCCGTCATGGCAGATTACAAAGGATAGTGCCATAGAAAAAGGCACTGTATGGATTCTTCATTAAAAGGTCATTGTATAATTAGTAAATTGAGAGAGCAAATAAGTATAAACAATGCTTTGTTAAAGCAGGACAAGTACTTACAGGGGCAGCTTTTCATACTTGAACCTCTAAAAATGTCTGTGACAATTAGGTTTGTGCCAGCAGACGGGAGGCACTGGGTGGTACGTTCTGAGAGGAAGGGATCTTCATTGCTCTGGCAGCAACACTGTCACTTTTCTGATGTCCTCATGGACTGCTGGTAAATTCAGAGATGAATGTCTACATGTTCAGTCCTTTGTGTGTTCAAAAACTTACTCATTTGGTGTGCTGAAAAGACTTTCTCCTTCAAAAAAGGAAGATCTCAACTTTGGCTTGGATTTCTGGAAGAAGTCCAGATGATTAGAAAGCCAAACAAGACTGCTTAATGGAAATTCCAGAAGAAGGAGTTTTCACTGCAGACTGTGGAAAGTCAAAGGCAGTCCTTAGGGACTGCTTTGGTACTTGCTGACCTTCAGAAACAAATGCTTTCATCAGTTTCTTTTTTTTTTAAAGCAATCTTGTGAATACAGATAACTTTTCCCAAAACTAGCACTGATGTTGAGCCACTGTAGCTGAAAGTTTTTTCTTCTTTGTAGGATGAAAAAGAAAACACTTTCTTGCCTGAAAAACACCTCCTTGTAATCCTGTTTCTAAGGAAGTAAAAGAAACCAGTCTTCCTTTGGTCTCTAAATGGTTATCTCCACTAGCAAAGGTCATCAGATAGATGTGAAAACAAGAAAGGGTTTATAATCAATATGAGTTTCTGGATTTCAAAGAGACTGAGGTATGACTACTATAGAACATTCTGAAGGCTTAAAAAAAACCCCAAAACAAAAAAACAAAAACAAAAAACAAACAAAAAAACCACAGACAAACAACAAAAAAAAACAAAACCCCACAAAACAAAAAAAAAAACCCCAAACTGTCCAAAAGAGGAAAAAAATCTAATCCAAATCTTTGAAAAGGTCACAAACTATTATTTAAAGGCTCTGTAGGGAAGCTGACAACTGTTATGGAATCCCTTCAAGTAATTATTGAAAAATAACAATCTTTATCAGAAGATAGAGGTGTTTCTGTTGCACCCGAACTTGAGTATTCATCCTTATCCACCTATTATGCAAGAATCTTACATGAATGGACAGTGACTAGCAGAGATTAAATGACTCCATAATACTGAATTTAACAATTGAATTTATTTTCATCCTCAAAATATGTGCCCAGATAATCCAGGGACCTATCTGGGCTAGACTTGTACCTACATGTTAGAATGGAAGAAATAAGAAAATATGGAAATAAGATGTCTTTTCAGATTTAACCATAACTCCTGAACTAAGAATTGCCTACAAAAAATGAAGAAGTTGGGTTTAAACAAAATCACACCGCTGTGGTTCTGGCAGCCCTCAGCAGAGGCAGGAGACCTGAGGTCACTTTGACTTGATGTGATTTAATTTATGCTTCTCTGTTCTACCTATAGAAGCCCATATATCCTGAGCCTCTGCTTGTACCATGTGTGTGAGGTAGATACAAGTGGCCACAGACAGAAGCTGGTTTCTCTTATGTGGTCTTCAAATCAGAGCTCCAACAGAGTTATGTTGTCATTGCTAGCAAAGCACCAATTTCAGATGGCAGCACTGTGAGCTTTTACTGTTTGCTCTCTCATTCCAATGAGAGGGAGGAGTGTTGGGTTTGGCTGCCAGCAGGCACAGAACTGCCCATTCAAAGAGTCTGTAGGGTTATTGAGGTTATTTCTCTAGACCTATCAGTTGTTTGTTTTGTTTTTTCTTTTTTTTTTCTTGGTTGTTTTAAGTAAACCTATAGCATTCCAGAAAAGGCAGTGGGTAAAGAAAAGATGTCATCTTAATTAACTTTTATTCTTGTTCCCTTACCAAAATGTCTCTGCTAAGGTGCACATGCTGTGACACTAGTGTGATGCCCTCATGAAGATAAGCTTTGGTGAGAGGCAAGATGGGTGGCAGTACCACACTGACAGGACTAGTATATGGTTGGAGTCGTCCAACTCTAAACACAGGCACTCTTGTGCCACTCATTCTCATATTTAGAAAGTCAAAAGGCCAAAGCTTTTTTTTAATTATTATAATTATTTGGGAAAAAAAGAGAACAGGATGTCCTAGAGAAGGAGGCACAACTACCAGAGACAGGTCTCAGTTCACCAACCTGCATCAGTTGGCCCCTGGACAGTTTGGATGAGTGATGACTACAGGTTCAAGCTGTAACCCAGAGCTGCTGAGCAAACACATGATTTCATTGGAAAATGTGCCCTGACAGGGATTATTCAATGTCTGATGAAGGGTAATGCAACTCAGAGTACCATTATCTTAAAGATAACACAGAAGCCTGCCCAGAGGGAATAAAACTATGTTGAATAAGGTGCTATTAAAAAACATTGAAACTGAAACCAGCTAAGAACTTAACTTCTAGAGGACAATCAGAGGCTTGTTTCTGTAAGTTAGGTAAGAAGATGAAACTGGTGGAGTTTGTCTTTCAGTAAGTCTGAGAAGAATAAGCATTTGAAGTCATGGTCCTCAATTGGCAGCTACCTTCAATGGTGACTTAAACAATTTCACTTTGTCTCCTCATTACAGGGAAAGCACATTAATGGAGTCCATTGCCATACCTCTGGCAGTGACTTTTTTAACCAGTCCAATGCATTTGTTTGGAGACTATCTGGTCATGCCTCTGCTAGTGCAAGGCCTATTTCCAAATGGCTGTGGTGGGGGGGTAGTTATTCTCACCACTGCCTTCACCTTAAATTTTCAAGGAATAGATCTATCTGTGCAAGTAACATCCTGACAGTGGAATTAAGAGTCTGCTCTTAGAGGTCACTGCAATTTACACTTTGAAAAAAACAACTTTCCTTTAGAACAAAATTCCAGTTGTACAAACAGAACAATTTTGATTTTACTCTAAGTAGAATATGACCACAACTACACATTGTTCTTCCACCCTTTCTTTCACCTGTTCTTCCACCTGTTCTTTCAGGTGGTCCTGTTCTCTCTTCCCTGTTTCCTTTCATCTTCCCACTCAAGAGATTACTCCCCCCAGCTGCATCAGCTCAAGTGTATCATGACTGTCCCACAGGCATATGACATAAAGGCATATGGCTCTGTGACATAAAGCATTTGTATCTTCCCAGTGTCACTTCAGTAAGTTCAGGGCTTGGATCTAGAGCATGGCCCACTGAATGGGCACAACTGGCAGGACAGTGACTTTATGAAGGGAGGTGTGAACCTCTAAAATAAAGTGTGCAAGAATGTGAAAGCACAACTGATAAGTAACAGATTGCAGCCTTCAGGCAATAATACCAGTGGTGTTAATAATACTTATTAACTATATGTATTTTAAATATTGTCACAAGTAAGTCACTTCACTGCTTACTATAGTAGGAACTTCCCTGTTCTAAGGTAAAATAATGCAAGGACTTGGTTTTCTATTTAATTTTAGGCAGAATTATTCCAAGTGAAATTCTTAGAAGGGATTTGATACTTGGGTGCAGAATCTGCATAAAGCCTCATGCTTATCTCCACCTACAGAGCAGTTGCAGGTGTTGAAGTTGCTGTAAATAGACCTGGGACCCGTATTATGTGTCTGTAGGAGGGCATGGTCGCAATGTGAGAAATCATTAGCCCTTCTTGTCAGTTGTTAAGGAGCTGGAGCTGTCACAGCCTCTCCATCTACTCTGTGCATTCCATATTTAACTGCTGAAACCCATACAAATACTAAGGGAATTTGCAGAGTCCATATGCCAGCAACTGCCTCAATAAACAGCAACTGCAGCTCACTAGGCCTGCAAGGAGCACTGTATAATCTAGTGGTAAAGGCAAAAGAATAAATGTCACCAAGTCAGTCTGTGATTTATAATGTTATTTACCACATCTCATGGTGTTTCATGACTACAGCCTCCATAAAGAATGTTTCAGGAAAAGTTTCAAGGCAGGCTATCTGTGGTTTTTCTGTGAGGGCAGCTAGGCTGCAGTTGGAATGTGAAGCACCAAACTATTTAAGTCTGGTTAACTGTAACCAGTCTGGTTAACTCCCTGGCAGAGTCAGATGAAAATAAAGCTTTTGCAGCAAGTCTTTCTTGCCTACGGTGAGTCTTCCCCTTTTCACTTGTTTTTTCAGCTGAGCACATTCTGAGTTGCCTGCTGCACTGCTATAAATTCCTCCCTTCCTACCCTGACTCCTCTGACTCCAGAGAGAGCTCTTCTCTGGTAGTCTGGCAGTACAGGCACCTCCAGCTCCTCCCAGACATTTCCTGGGTTTCATCCCCCCTTGTCTTTCCACCTTGCTTGCCTCTCCATGTCACCAGAAGCCACTGGCAATTCAAGGTGCCCTCTGATCTCTGGGAAGCAGCAGTGATTCCTCCTCCTGAAAGGTTTTGTCTGACAATAGTACCCAAGACAAACCAAGAAACCCACATTTTTCTCTGCTGCCCAGTCACAGCCCTTTAGCAAAGCATTTTGCTATACAGCATACCTTAATATTAGTATAGTAAGCTATTAGCAAACAGATGAGATGACTCTACTATCTGTTACAGAAATTTACAGGGATCTGAACAGCACTGAGTATCATCTACTCCACTCAAAATTTAGTGTCAGGATCTAGGGCTTACAGTGAGTGCCAGGGTGCAGCCACGTGAAAAGGGTGCAGGCTGACACGGGCAGAGAGCAAACAGCAGAGAGGAGGGTGGGAGAGATGATGCTGCAAGCAGAGGAGTTAAAAAAGAGTTAATAACTCTACATAACCTTCTCTTAATATAGCAGTAGTGTTCCAGATGTTATAGAGTAGTCTGAGTGGGGAAGCAGAGACCTCTCATTAGAAAGGGCAACTTCAGGACTGAGACAGGCTTTCACAGATTACTCTGTTTTCAGGTGAGTGCTGCTGCCAAGGCTGTTCTGCCAGGACACAGAGCCCAGTGGGCCTCTCCTGCTGGGCTCTGGTTTATGTTTCTACCAAGTGGGTCCTACAATATTTGTGGCTCAGCTTCCCCCAACTTCATGAGGAACAGCCTTTGACCTCTGTGAACATCAGTCTTTTCACAAGCATAAAAACAGAGAGTAGAAGATTAAAATCCTATCACATAATCCCAAAAGAATTGGCAGAGGCCTGGAGAAATAAATTGAAAGTAAAATAAAGAACATAAGCAAAAAATCATCACAGTTACCTAGAAATAGAATTGAAGGGAGAGGGTCATCAGTATGGCAAAGAAGAAGTCTGGGCAAACTACAAGAGATAACAAAGGCAATTAAACATATAAACAGATGCTGCAGGAAGCTACATGAGTTGTTTGAACCATTTCCCTATTGTTCATGGTAGGAGGAGGGTAAAAATTCTTCTGGGAACTCCCTTCAGGTAACCAGGGCATAGCCATGACAGAGAACAAGCTCTCTGAGGATGAGGTGTTGGAGCACTTACCACACTAATAAGTGCTAATAAGAGCCACTTATTAGCAGGCACTCCTTGGGGCTTGATGGTGTTCTGAGAGGTGAGGATGAAGTGGAAACAAAGAAAGTAGCTGAACTAACAGAAGTGTGGCTTAGCAGGACATGGCATGTGCCTGAGACCCAGTGGGAGAATATATTCTGTCTTTATGAAGGGAATTCACAGAGTGCTGATACCATTTAAACTAAAAGGAAAATTTTTAGGTAAGTTATTTAAGGCAGGTTCATAGGCTGTATAGAGGCAGCTAAACAAACAGAAGTGATCAAAGTGCTACTACTGCTGCTAATGTAACAGTTCCTCCAAATAATGGCACGTAGAATGCCAAGTTATTTTAAGTAGTCTAGAAAGCAAGGAAAATACTAGAGAATCTACTCAAGCTAAGTGTTTGTTCTCTGCCTGGTAGTGATCTCAGTCTTCCAGAAAAAACCCTGCTTCCCCCTGTTCCCTCTATAGCACAGCTCACTAAGGAGGTATTTGTAGCAAAGGAAAATTTGTGGGTGATCTGCTCATGCTCTGGAGCAAGCAATTAATGAATGCTTTTGAATTACTTTTTCTGACATTGATGAACCTATCACCCTTCTAAAAACAAATGCCAAGTCCTTGATGCTTGTGGCCTCCCACTGCAGCAAAGTGAACAAGCCAACAGCAGCTGTGGAAGGTGCGTCCTGGTGTCAGGGCTGGTGGCTCTTGGCACTGTCCCAGCTGTTCTGCTGGAGGGCCTGATGGGCTGTGAACACTTCTTCTGTCCCAAGAGGAGGGATCTGGAGTTTTAGTCCTTTTGAGCTTCCTGTCCACTGTAAGAGGAGCCTGCCAGACTGTCAAGGGCTTCAGATTACTCCTGTGCTAACACAAAGTGGTGTTGTGAAATCAAAGCAGTGACACTGCTGTAAGTACAGTGAGATCAAAGGCCAGAAATTGTCCTTGGTAAGTTTAGATTGGCTTTTTCCTAAGCATTCTTTAGGCTCCATATTGCTGGGTTACTCTGGGCAATCTAATAACTACAGAAACTGTACAGAGCCTTGGAATGGAATGGAATAGCTGAGCTCAACAAACAAGTGCTTCTCTGTTTCTTAAGCCAGATTTTGTGGGAAAGTTAATGTAAACTAATTTTCATTCATCCAAACAATACATTCTTGGTTTTACCTCTTTTCTACCATTTGAGCAGCTGTGCAAACAGCCTCTTGCTGCACTATGCTGTGGTTTAGAGCAGGCAGATAGAGCCTGAAGCCTCGATGGCAAATTTCCATAGCTGACAACTTCTTCCTAACTCTTCTTAGTGCAAACCAGCTCACTGTTAAAACAACTGTACTGAGTTATACCAATGAAATGTAGAGAAACTTTGATTTCATTATACAAGCTAAGATTGGAAAGGCTCTTACTGCTACAAACTGTTACCTGGTTTCTGCTTAAAACGCGTTTTCCTCAGGTGATGTATTTCTACCAATCAATTGTGCCTTGTTCACTTGGCAAACAATCATTCCCCAGTGCTTACCCCCTCAGTTTTGTACACAGCAAAAATTAACACGGTTTCATTGGCAGAACAAGAGCTGGTTATTCAGGCATTTATTAACCAGGGAATTCCTACATGCTCAGATTTGCCATTATTCTTAATACATGGTTCACTCTGTAGCCAAACTTATCTGACACAGAAACTCGTGATGTCAGAGGTCCAAGTGGTGGGCTGATTACTGATAGTAAATGGCTGGTATGCAGAGCACTTCAAATGAGCTATCTCAGTACTGAGCAGAGACATTTCAGAGTTAGTGGTGTTCTCTGTTTCTTCCAATTGCATTACCAGGCAAGACACATTTCTAAACTCCTGACCTAAAACTTGCTCTTCCCACAGATATGCTCCTTGGTCTATAGTCTACAGATTATCATTTAATCTCATGTGCTCCCACTAGCTTCAGATCATAATACTGCATTTTGATGTACTTGGAGGACTGCAGCCAAAATGAAGTTTTCTGGCCACAGTAGCATCTTTTAAGTTAGGAATCACCCCAGTAGCGGCAGCACTGAAGTTCCATTTTAAGATTGTGATGAACTGGGAGGATTAATTTTGGGGTTCATCCACTTTGCTTCATGTTTCAGGGCTGAGATTTACCTGGGTGAGTTAAAAAAACCATAAGATGGCTGTGGCTGTCTCCAGATACCTTGAGAGGAGTGATGCTTAATAACATTTCTGTTCTGTGGACCACTAAGAACTATGCCCAAGAGACCTCATGTGACAAAACCAGCCAAACCTACTGCCCATAAACTTAAATTCAGCATTCAGGGTTCCAGATCCTCACTAAGCATCCACAAAAAGGTTGAAATCTCTTAATAGAGATGAAGGACAGTAATTACCCACCATGGACTATCACCATAAAATAAAGAAGCATCAGTATTTTTTTCACAGAGGTGAGACCAGAGCCTTTCCCATTATCTAAATGTGACCTCCTTGCAATGTTTCCATCTTGCAGAGAAGTTGTTACTTTCAACCATTTCCTGGAAGAAGCTGCAGAAAAAGAAGTGCGGGGAAAAGCCAGGCTCCAGCACTTCATTGAGAACCTGTTGCAGCGTGTGGATCTGGCAGAAAGGCAGCTAGAATATTACCAAAATCAGCAGATGGTGTGCAACCACACAAACATCAGCGAGCACGTGGTAAGCCAGCAAAGCCCTTTCCTTTACTGTTACCCACCACCAGAGGGAAAGTGCCTGAGCTTTAATATAGGTGGTCTCAGTGTGTCAGGCTGATTGCTACTCCTAACAGATCTGGGGTTGTAAAGTGTTACAGACACGTTTTATTTTTGTTTTAAGCTGCTGCTTCACGTGAGTGAAAGGAGCAAAGAGTGTGAGAGCAACAATAGCCAAAGATAGCAAAGGGAGAGCAGAGAACAATGAGATATTTGCCAGATATTTTTTTTTTCCAGCTTTGGCTATTACTGCTGTTGCTTTAGCAATAAGCTGTTTCCCTTATGACACTCAGTGACTTGGCAGTTTTTTGGAGATGTATAAAGATTTTCAGGAAAGATGTGGATCCCTGCAGAGGACCTGTCAGCCTGCTGGTGAATCAGGTTGCTTTCTGTAGTTACTGATCTTGGGACTCTTAGAAATGGTGAATGGATTCCCACAGGCCTGTCCCCCACAGATTAGAAACCAAAACTATATGAACATTGTTTTTTAAAATACATCCTTTCTTTAAAAGCTTTCATTATGACTACTTAAACTCAGAATTTTCCTTACAATGCATTACATTTATATGGAAAGTTTTAGCCACATGACTTCCAAAGAACATTTCCATTTAAATGAAGCCTCAGTGCTGAGTAATTGCTCATCCTGGGATGTGAGAGGAAAGGCATTTGATCATGCGCAGCACGGAACAGGTACACACAGCAGAGGAAAGCAAAGGTTCCCATAGCCACTTGGAAGGCGAAAAGCTTTAGGTAGGACCTGAAATAATGTAGATGTAGATGCACGGGACTTCTCAAACAGCATCTGTAAGAACACAGAGGGAGACGGTAAGGATGGACCTCAGTATTAAATAGTCTTCCCTGCTCTTGATCTGTTTACTGAGACCCCTGGCTCAGCAGTGTCCCTTGGAGAAGACACTGATTTTTGAGGCAGCTGTCCTGCTTTCTGAGTGACTTCAGCATTCCTTTAAGGTCATCCATCCAAGTATTGACCAACCTGACCTTCAGGAGGTAATTACAGAAAAGCACACCATGAGATGTCTCCAGACTCCATCCAAGACAGATGACAAGCAAAGTCAGGCTGGGCAAAAATCCATCTGCAAAGTGTGTACAATACCAGGGACAGAGGGAACATTTATGAGGACAGAATCATGTTCGGATGCCAACTCTGACTTGTTTGGCTCAGTGACTTCATTAAATGATATTTGAAGTCTCAGCCTAGTAACACTGAGGAGGGATCAGTACAAAGAACTGATTTAGTACCCAGACCTATTTAGGCTGAGCTGGCATTAAACACCTCCTTTCCTGACCCCTGCTAAAAGACAGACTATGCAAAGTGTTTCCGCACTGTGAACCAAACTGTTGTGAAAAATTAAGTCATGCGAAGTTGTGACCTTAGCTGGTCTCAGGATTTGGGGTGAGAAGGGAAAGGAACGCTTGTGTTGTCACTCCACCCTTCACTGCTGCTGTAAGGCAGAGCCAAGGGCTCATAGCTGGAGTTTCCTAGCCACTTGTGTGGAGGAAATGTATCACTGCAAAATGAAAGGCTCTCAGAAGGTTAACTCAATACAGCTTTTTCAAGCACTGTCCTTTATTAATTATCTTGAATACAATAATTACTTCTCATTGTGTCCATACTGTTTAATCTGATGTGAGAGATCTTTGTTCAGCCCACACTTCTTTAGCAATTTACTCTGATTATACTTATGATAAAAATAATGGGGAAAAAAATCCAACAGCTAACACCTGACATGTTGTGAATTTTAAAAACAGGTGTAATAAGGTGAAGAAGTAATAATCTGTAAAAGTGCTTTTTTCCCCCAGTTTCCTTCATTGATTTTCTTCCGGTATTAACAGCAGGTGAGAACAGAAATACAGTTTTGAAGACTGCTTATATTTTATCCCTGTACTTTGATTACTTGATAATGTAATATTAATAACCTGTTTCTGTTTTCTTTGCAGTTTACAGACATTTCATTAAATAAGAAACCCAGATGCCTGTATGTATATCTTTTTTTTTTCTCTTACTTTAATACACTAGCATGATGTGCTTACACTTCTGCTTTTCCATTTCACCTTATTCAGAAGCCTGAATCAGGTTGGGTTTGGATCAGGTTCTATACCTGAGCATGATCTGTATTTATGTCATATTGTGAAGGAAAACCAGATTTCAGCTAAATCAAAGCTAAAATCAGATTTTCTTTAAAGGGAAAAAAAAAGTTTCTGTTAAATGAATAACTCCTTCCTGCTAGCTATAATAGCCTTCTGCAAAGCTGCAGTAGTTGAATCTCTTCAGCAAGCACAGGCCAAGTTTCAGCTGAAAATATCTTTTAACATTCTGTAGGTAGGAGAGAGACAGTTGTCACTTCCTGACAGTAGCACTATCAACTTAAAAATCCCATGTAAGCAAACAAGCTCCCTGGCAAAGCAGGGGCACTAATGACATCTCGGGTTACTCAAGCAGCTGTCCTGGGAGCAGAACTAATTTGGGCTGGTTTTGTGTGTCTTTGTAACTTGGTCATGAGTCCCAGCAGCTGGTTGGAAGCATCACACTGGTTTGTTGGCCAAGTGGTGATGAGGCAGTGCATCCTCCCTCAGGGCAACCTCTCTTAGTGGGGACACAAGTTGAGGTCTTTTTCCCATTGCTATGAAACCTCTTGCAGCACCACAGGTCCAGGACTTGTGTGTCCCTGCCAGATCTGTTTGTGTTTGACCAACAGGTTCAAGAGTTACTGGCAGACTGAGACACATGAACAGATGGATGGGCTGGCAAATAAACTAAAAATACAATGTACAGCCTACTGTGTTGGGTGGGCTCTTTTTGCTCTTTGGGTTGTTTTTGTTTTTCATATATCTTAGTGCTAGCAGGCAACTGGCCAAGTCCCCTTCTGCTCATAAACAAAGTTTTCATTAACAACTAACACCATGGGGCTTTAGCTTTGCTTTTCTACTTTTTATTTTTATAGCTTTTATACCTTAGTTTCTTTCTCCTACTGATTTGAGATTCTGGAAACTCTTGGATTGTTCAAAGCAGATTTTTAGTTTACTATGCATACACTTTACAGGCTTCTAGATGCCATAATATGATTGGAACCAAGGAGAACAGAATTAAAATATAGCCAGTGAATTCAGTGACTGCTGTGAGATGAGTCCTGCTCACAAGTCTTTGGTCTGAATATAATGTAGTTTGGTAAAACCCATTAATTGCTGAAAAACAGCAGGAGTTGAAAGACATATATGGAATTCTTTAGAGTTTTCTATTTAACAGGTGATATTCTTCTCCTTTGAAAAGACCCTGTCAAAACTCGAATCTAGTAGTAGCCTTTATTTGAGGTTACCAGATTAAAAGTATCCCAACTTGGCCTACAAAGCAAGGAGGATAGAAAAGAGGATTCTCAGAGAGGCAGGAAAGTTTTATTTTGTTCTCTCTTTTCATTGCATGCACACCAGGTGTTTTTATGAGCTCTAACTCAGCTACATACATTAAATGAGGTTTTAATCAGATGGACCAGCTAAAAAATTGGGAAGTGTTATTACCCATCCAGAAAATTCAGTGTAATCTCAGGGGGTTTGGAGCTTCCAATGACTTATATTATTTGGGATTAACAGCTGGACTTGCAATCCCTTGTGCTCCAAAGGTCTCCACCTTGCTGCCCAGTTAATTTTCTTCAAGTTTCTCCTGGCTGTTTTCAGAAAATGCCCCACTGATGGCATGGCAGACCTTTGCTGATGCTCACTAAGCCATTTCTCAAAGGCTTTGAGACTCACCTGTACATCTCTGCCTAAACTGACTTTGAATTCCAGCTTCCACTGTGGAGAAACTAAGAATTAGGTCTTTCAAAAGCATGAGGCCTGTCCTGAAAAATACCTGATGTTTATGAAATGTGGCATGAGTGGGATTGTTCTTAGGTGCCTTTGGCAGAGGGCTGTATTTAGTCACAATGTTTCAGTCTTTCTTGGTAGTGAGGCAGTATGGAGTGTGGAACATAGGAAAATGTTGGAGTAGAAGTTCAGGCTCTCAGTCACTTGTATCAAGGAGCTGATGCTTTCAGTGAAAAAACATAGCCTGCATCTAGAACTGGTGGCATGGCATTCCATGTGCAATGACCTGCATCTTCATTTGTTTAACATACCTTCTTACCCTGACTGTGAATTAAGGACAGACATCCAACTTCTCTACCATCAACTTGTTCAATTTAAGGACAGTTTCACCTTTTAGAGAATCCTCTCTGATCATACTAACCTCAATCTTGTTCTGGTTTTAATACCAATCATTTAGCACAGCAGGGGACAGACTAACATCACCTGCAATAACACCTGCATGTGCTTTGAGAATAAATGATGTAACTTTTTCACCATAACAACATCTGAGAGAAACGGAGCACTACATCTTTGAACAACAGCTAAGTAATGGATTGTTTCAAACAGTGCCCAACAAGTTATAAACTGAAGTGGCCAATATGTATGCATTTACACCAGTAATTTCTAGCACTTAGCAAGTTGTCAGGGCTCAGGCCAGCACCACGCTGGTATGGCACAGAACGTGTAAGCTCCAGCTTAGACCTGCATGGCATTTCCCCCTGCCCCAAAATTTCCCCACAAAGCTGCCAGCCAGGTGAATCTGTTCTGTAGGTAAGGCTTGGTTCCTGTGCTGTCAGCTGGCCCTTGCTGCCTCTCACCAACCAATTCAGTGGGTTATGTGACACCCTTCTGGTCTTTTTTAAAGAGGAGACAGCTTGCTGAGCCACCATAATACTGTGATAATGTGGTTTCCAGAAATACTGAGCAAGGGAAAATAGCCCTGTGGGAACCCTTAAGAGAACAACTTGTACATCAACACATCTGTTCTTTGCTTCAGTCTCAGTAGCTGGGCAGGCATGAGCCTTATGCTCATATTGCTGCTGTTCCATGGCATGTATCTGCTGTAAAACATTTCTAGATTTATGTTAAAAGGGACTGTAATGATCTTAACTTAGCTAAACTGTAAAACTGTGATTTCCATGTAAAACTTCAGCAGAGTATGGTTCAGCCTTTGGAGCACCAGGCACCATGCTGTCACTCCACCTGAGCTCACTGATTTCAGCAAATCCTGCTGGACCTGAACCATGACAGAGAGAATAAAGAATTGAGCTTACTTTGACCTTTAAACTTTCATACCTTTCTTCCCACCAATTTCTCTCTTCCCCTTTCCTCTTCTCCCAAAGCTGAAATTCCCCTAGATGTGTGGCCAGCACAAAGGCAGGGCAAGGACTTCCCTGAGCTATTGTCTGTTAGTAGCAGCTACAGTCCAGGGCAGTGCTGAGATCCCACCAAGAACTCCCCACAGTTCCTGCACTTCCCAGGAACTTTATAGTTCCTGTAACTTTCAGCTGTTACCCATGCCATGTGATCTTCCAAAGACCATGGGTTTGGTTGCTGTGAATATGTGCATCTTTAAAATCCCTGTAGATCATCAAGTTATGAGAATATAGGCCTCAGGAAGGTCTCAGCACTCCAAATCAGCACCGTGCTATCTGAATGAAAGTAAATGAATATGCATGAAGAGTCCACCCATAACATGTAGGGGTTCTTACTGTGAGGATTCTTATCCTTTTGGTCATTGAGACATGTAATTCATCTTGCAACTCTTGTTTTTAACTTTCAGCCTGGTCCTGTAAAACAAGGCTATTTCTGTCTTGAAAAATGTATGGGTTTGGGATGTTTTGGGACATCTTTTTCTTTGCAAGACTGAAAACCAGTTATTAATAATCACTGTTATTAATTACAGGAGCAGAGGAAGTCAACATGCTTTGTACAACATCCCTGATACAAAGCCCCATTCCTTTCAAAAAGGAAGGATCTTGTTGAAAAAAGCAAAGGATGAGAAAAACAGCTTGCAGCCAGTGAAATGCTCCTATGAACCTGTTGATTGCCCAAGAGAAATATGGAGAGCACAAAAGAAAGGTGAATCAGCCTGCTCTGCCAGGAAAGTGAGCTCGAAATCCAAGATGGGAAAAAAGGCCAAACCATTATAGGAATGGTTAGCAATATACAGTGACACAGGAGCTTGGCTTCAGTGGAACAAATACTGAATGAAGTTAATCATCCTACTTCTTCCTATCCATCTGGCCATGCCAAAACATATCAGATATAATATATAGAAATATATACTGTAGGGAAGATTTATATTATTTAATAATGCCATTCCCTCTTTGGGCACTATAAGAGAAGGTGACATTCAGTTTACATGGAGGTTTTTCTATTTATTTATTTATTTATAGAGCTTATTTTAATGGACTGCAGTTATCTTGCTGGGCAGTACTGTGGCTGTATGTTTAATTATTTTAGTGGCAGCATGTGGCTTGGTAAGTTGTTATCCATCTGTGCTGTTGCTGAAGTTCAGCAGAATCCATTTAATTGGCACCTAAATACTCAATCTTTCAGCTTAGATAGGCACAAGATCAATGACTGGCTGTTACCTGTGCAGACACACTTAGATGCAAAAGGTCTGCTTGAGTTTCTTGAAGGCTGTTTGCAGCAGTAGATTGCTACTTTGGATCTGCTGCCAGAAACCCAGCTGGGCACATTTCCACATTTTATTGCATACATTAAACTGCTCAATCCTGCCAGCAGCCATGTTATCTGTAGGTGTAAGTTTGGGCTGCTCTGGTGTCTCAAGCACAGCCTTCAAATTCCAGAAGCTTTATGGTTTTGGTTCACATACCAATCAACCAGCCCCTGGTATCACTCAGTGAGGAGACCAGGAGCTAGGATGGTAGCCCTGACAGCATGGCTGCACAAATCTCAGTACCAAGTGCCAGCAGCAGGTTGTTAGCAGCTGTGGAGCAGAAAGGAAAAGGCTACAGCAATGTGTTACACTGCATGGCACCATGTTCAATGCCTCTGATTGGTTTTAGGCATAGAAGGCCTAAAATGGCTATGAGCATAACCAAAACCCTTCACAATTTAATCTCAGAAAGATCTTTACAGAACTGAGAGAGCTCTGAATTCCAACTAAAACCCCAAGAGCAAGAAGGTTAGAGACAAATGCAGGACAGGAATGAGTGCATTTCCATTGGTTTGTGCCAATTAAAAGGTTCCTTATTTATCAGAGTATTAATCAAGATGATTTTTGTATGTACAGTTTTTTGGTAACATGAATCCTCATGCTGTGTTTACAGATATGAACATCCTGTAGATGTTACTGATAAGATTTGTTTTCTCAAGAGAAAGAAAGAATAGGGGAGACAAGTCTGTAATTTATTTTTTAAAAGCTCATAACAGATGTAAATTGTTTTTGTGGAAGGTGATTTATACAGTATGTGTACAAAGATTTGTGAAAAATGTTTTTCATTTTTTATAACTATGACTGTAAGCAGAACTGAGTATTAACAGACAGTGTATCACTATGATTACTGCTGCAATAAGCACCTGAGTTGGAATTTTTTTAAAGCAGAAGATGACGGATCAGTCAGCTAGGATCAGATAACTATAGATGTCATACATTTGTCAGTGTACAAAGCTCCCAGAAAGTAGCAGAATGAAGAGAGTATTATTCTCACTTTTATTTTAAATAGTGTACATGGAACAATCAGACATATGTTTAAAGTTTCTCAACAGTTTCAGTAGAAAGTCACAGTGTAAAACCAATTCAGGTATTTAGGTTGTAATGACATTTTAATATTTCTTTAACCACGTTGCAAGGCCACACTTGGCCTTATCCTAGGCATTGTGTGTGGTGAAAAGAAGTTGTTAATTGTGTTGCATGGGTCAGAGGTATGTTGCAACAACTGTCTTTGTCAAGCCACAAAATAGAAACATCCTTTAGTTTTTAATATTGCTCCCAACATCCTTTACAAACCTGAAAAAATGACACTTTTTGAAGATAATGAAGGTGAACTTTCAAAAGATATTAAAGTAAAATATATTCATCTGTTCCTTTATCCACTTGACACTGAAAGAATATTTTTATTTTTAAATGCCTATCTACTCTATTAGTCACCAAAGTTAAGTGCAAATACTAGTTCACAAATGAGATGTTTATTTTATTATTTATCACACTAAAATCCTGACTGTAAGTTGTCCTTTTGGGGGAGGAAGAGTAAGAGAGTAAAAGAAGTTGCATGTTCTTAAATTTTTCAAATCCCAAGTTATTGTTGTTTGCTGAACAATTGGCAGGTTAATTAGAAAGAAATTGGATTGTACTGTAACCCCTGGTAAAAATTTTTAGAACATAAACATTCTAATAATAAAGATGTATTTCTCAGATACTGTGTCATTTAGCTCTGTCAAAATACAACGTGACATAAAAGCCTACCCAACAACAGAGAAAAAGACAAGAAGGAATTGCTCCACTTTGCCTTCTTTTTAGTCCTCAGATAAAAAGTACAGGTCAGTGAAGCTGGGCTGTGATTCCAAGTGCTACAATTTAACCTGAAAGACAGCTGCAGCACCTTGCCCAGATAGCTTGCACATGTCACCTGCCCCTCTGGTACTATAATGATGCTTGAAAATTATTCCCGAGACAACCTGCCCGGTCAGATAACCTGCCCAAAGCAGAGGTGGGAGGACTGGAGCCAAGAGGCAATGAAAATTAGAGCAGAGGGCTCCTGGGAATATAGGTGGTAAAGTCCCCCTCACATTGCCAGCTGCAGAATCATCATTTCATCAGGTATCTCCCTAGTTATATATGTGCCTCCCCATGGAGGAACCAGGTTCCTGTCAAGATGAAAATCCATGGGAGAGGTGCAGAAGGTAGCTGGACATGGAGATGAGGTCCTGAATAATGCTCATCAGGAGAAAAGGCTCCTTTCCAACCATGCTGTATCATGTCTACACTTCGTGTCCCATTAGCAGAAATGAAACTCTTGAGATGGATCTGTACATGCACTAGGCTGACCATAACCACTGACAGCTGAGAGGGACTTTGGGAGGATGTAACACTGGAACTGGAAAGTGACAATTTCAAAATATCTTTAAAATATGAAATCTGGAAGGGCTCTGACAAAGTTTACCACTTGTTAATGAATGTGAAGCAAAGTTATCACAGTTTGCCCTTTGAGATGCATTCAGGACACCTGGGTGGTTTATATCCTTGCATGTCAGTGAAAGTCAGAGGGACCTGGATGTAACTAAAAACATCTCAGAGCAGTATGTATACTGTCGAGGCTCTTAGAGGTGACCTTTCTGCTTAAAACAAGATGTTCAGACCAACATCTAATGTACAGACCAGGAGAACAGGCTAATTGAAACTTTAATTAGAACTGTACATAGAAAAAGCACAATAATTTTGAGATGCTTCTGCCAGTTGAAGAGCAAATATGTTTTTAAAGCACTTCATGGTGTCTGACCCCCTCTGCCTCAGCAGTAAAAGCAGTCTCCCCCTGCCTGGAGGAGATCTGAATTATTGTTTTGTTTTCAGGAGAGTTACTGGAAATATTCAACAGGATATTCATATTCAAAGGGATTGCCACCAATTAGAGCAGCTACAAGGTCAGACAAATTACCACTTGTATCATCTTTAATAATCCCTCCAATACCATCAGCTCTTTCAATCTACTTGAGCAAAATCCTGCTCTTCTGTCTCTTCTGCGTCACCAGATCGCTGCCTCTACTTGTTCTTACCTCAGAGTAGTGCTGATTGTTTCCATACATCCTGTCTGAAGTGGTTGGAGTGGACTATTTTAGTGTTCTCTGCAGCGGGCAGGGGTATTATTTTTTATTTTTTTTAGAAAACATAATCCCAGAAGTGATTTTATCACATGAAACATACAACAAGCCCTTAAAAATAGATCCTGTTGTGACACGAACAAAATGTCCTTTCCTATTTTGTTGCTAATGCCACCCTCTAGGCACACTTTTTTTACTCTGGTCTCTTGAATTTTTATTTGTATGTCTCCAAGGAGAGGGAGAAACAAGCAGCATAGGTTAAAGGCAGCTGTTGGCTTGACAAGCCTTTCTCCTGTTGCTGTCTTGTGTCCTAGCATTGCATGCTGTGGGCAGGTAAAAGTTGGCTTGAATTTTTCAAAAAATGGTGGAAAAAAAAGATACAACAGATCTTGGATTCATTATATTATGAAGAGGCTCATTTGAGCTGAGAGAAAGAGGAGACATCCTCTGCTTGCTTGAGAAATCACTTTCAAAGCTAAATCTGATGGGTCAGAGGAATTTATCATGTGCTGGTGTAAGACTGGAGAAAACCTGTGTCTTGTGTAAGGCAGTGGTGAAAGGATGTGGGGCATGCTACTGCTTGCTGTTTCTTAGAGGCTTTAACCTAGAGCACATCAGAAAATACACGGTCTGACACAAACACTCCTTAAATCCCACTTCAGCCATATGTTTTGACACCTAATTACTAATTTCAAAGTAACAGACTTTAGGACCAGGGCTTCCAAGAAGTTCCCCAAGCTCTGCCCATAGTTTATTGACTTACAGTGGGTAACTATGCTAAAAGGGACTTCTCAGCAGAGTGGGAGGGAGGATTTCTGTGCATGGTTGGTACTTGCTCTCTCCTGACTGCTGGGTGGCTGGGGGCTGGCAGCAGTGCCAGGTCTCTCCCCTGGCTGCCCAGTCAGCCAGTTCCCAGAGCAATGCCTCCCCTTACACTGCTTGGCTGATTTTTGTGTTTGCTTCCCAAGCTCACTCCCTCCCATCTCCTTTCTGCCAACTCAGTAGCAGCAGTAGACTCAACAGCTTCTTCTGTAAAGCAGGAAACACCTTCCCTGGGCCTCAGCCTGCCCCTAAGTCACTGCATCACACCAGAGATTCTTCCTTTGGCAGGTTGAGGGAAGCTACTGCAGTAAGATGGCAGATAATCCAGCTGTGTGCTACACAGCTGCTTCCCTTGCCCTTCACCAGGCAGGCAGAGGAGACAGAGCATTGTGTATTACACTGCACAAACACAGTATTGGTATTTTCCCACACCACAGCAAAGCACAACCAGTCTGCTCCAGCCATGACTACACCTGCACATACTTTTAAGCCAGTCCAGGGAAACAGAGGGCCAGGCAATGGTTTTGTGTTTAGATTGGGCCATACAGAGAAAAGCCATTGTGTGCAGCCTAGGAGACCCTGACCTGACAGCATGCAGTTACATGGTCAGCTCCAACTACCTGAGTGGTAACTTGAAGCCTTGCACAGGGGCTGGGCACACAGGGATAAGAAGGGCACTGCTTTTTACAAGTGTGCAGAGTTGGTCCTCTCTGCTGCAGTTACTTCTCTGGACCAGGCAGCTACTTGGGCCTTTCCTGCTGGCACACCATCCCACTTACTCCCCTGGCTTTACACCACCCCGGTGGCAAGCCCATCTGTTGCCATTCATGCTTCTCATGCCTGCTTGCAAGCAGACAATGGACCAAGGAAAGGTCAAAGGTGTGTGTTTCTGAGAAGACATCTGCAGCCCATCGCCCCTCAGCTGGAGAATGAGGGCAACCTTGGATGAGCGTCCCACGCTTCAGATGTATTTTCACAAGAATATTGCACATATGGTCTTTGCCCTTTGCTGAAGTACAGCTCAGGCAGGTGTTACAGACCTCTGCTCCCGAAGGGATTTCTCATCTCCCACCAGCCAGTCCTGCTTGAGTTTTTTTGGAGGAGAGGAGAGGCTGAATGCTGGTCATTTGAACAACCAGCATACATGCAAACCACAGCTCAGGGGTGTGTGTTAGGAGAGGGTCAGTCAGCTGACCAGCAGAAGGTTGATTTTTTGAATTTACTCTTCATTAAAATTATATCACTACTAGATATAAACCCAAGCTTTTAAAAAAAAAAAAACAACTAACATGATAGTCTATGAACTGTATATACACCTTCCACTGAAACTCACTTTGAATGTCCTTCAACTTATTCATCTGAAGCTATTTTTCAGAAATTTTTCCCCCTTGCAGAAAATAGTGGGCCTGGGAATTATTTTTAATGTTTTCTTACAGAAGTAAAAGCCAGAAAAACTGGAATGTTTTATCATAGACCAGCATCACCTCAACTCCATGAGGCTTACACTGAGGAACGCTCCCACCACTGAGCCATTAATTGTTTCTGTGTCAGACTGCTTGGCCTACCAATTCTCCTGAGGTTCAAAGCATAGAGGTGACCTCCTAAAAATGAGTTTCATTATACCACTCTCTGAAGCTTTGTGCAAGCAGCTGTTTAAGAGGAGCACAGGAAAGTCCCTGGGCTTGTATACCAGCAGGGTATGCCATGGTGTTTGTGCCAAGTGGCACTGGGACCACCCCCAGGCAGGCTCTTCACAGGGATTAGCCTGAGGTACCAAGGGGTAAATCAGGCATCACCCAAGGATGGCAGCTAAAGCAACACCAGTATATAGGAACTGAGCCCATTTCTACACCAAAAGCTACGACTCTCCAGCCCCTCAGCACATCTGTAGCTGCCAGCTGGGCTTTGCACTTCCTGACCCTGTTTAGGATCCCCACCAACCCTACAAAATATTTGGGGCAATGGGAAGCATAGGGATGTGTTGAAAAACTATTGCATATAGCAATTTGTGAGTAGATGCAAGCTCATCCTGACCTTCCCTGGACCCCAGAGGCAGAGGACGTATTTCTGCCATGCCAGGAGCTGACCAGTTTGGAGACAGAACAGAGGGAGCCCAATCTGCCAGCAAACACCCTGCCAACCTACTCTTAAGGGCATCAAATGTTTTCACCAATAGCAAATCACAAAGTTAAAAGCATAATCACAACTATAATGAAGGAGCCATAACTCTTTTGTCAGTGAATTTGATTGCTACAGTGAGTGCACTGGACTACCAAGAGATTTTACTGCAGAGCCTTTCTCTATGGGATGAAAATGTCACCAGATGTTATCTCGATTTCCCCTGCAGACTTCCCTCTGAGAGGGGCAGCTGGAGGCAACAGGCAAAAGGCAAAAACCTGGGTCGAAGTGAACCAGGAGGTACATTTGCCAGGAAAGAGGCAGAAGTTTAAGTTTCCAGAAGCATAGGTGGATAGAGTGAAAAAGAAGATTCAGCTGAGGCAGCCAAAACAGATTACCAGGTTATTGTGCTACAAAAGGGACGAGGACAATAACACAGCTTGTTCTCATCTATTCTTTTAGTTGGCTTCAGTAACTTTGTAGTTTTGTTAACCATTTGTAAAGAAGGAAATGGAGATGCTCACCCCACCTCCATCCCATAATGTACTTCCAGCCCTTTTTTATGGGGTACACTGTTAAAGGAGTACAAAGAATCCGATTATTCTTTATTGTAGGGCCAGGGTCTTCTATTCTTTTTGTTGTAAGTAGGTGAAAACCTACGTCACAGATCCCCTTCTCCTTGGATTCAGGGTTTGGGTTACATTATATCTGAGTCTGGATGGTGTAAAAGGTGTTTTAACCTCCTGGCCAAAAGCTCGAACACTTCTATTTTACCTGTGTACACAGTCTTGGTCCCTAAGAGGCAACACTCATGAGTGAGTTCAGGTGAAGCAGAAGTGGCTCCCCGCAAGGAAGGAAATATCAGCAGCCAGTGTGAGCCCAGAACCAGCCCTGCAAATGTGAACCCTGCCTGGAAATTTGTTTTTTAGGGGAAAATACCCTGAAGCCGACACAAATTGGCAGATTAATTCAAACGGAGCCTTTTTGCCACTAGGTGGTGATGGCTGATAATGAATTGGTGCAGCAGATTCCCAGCCCCGCAGCAGCTCCCACTCTCCCCATCGTTCAGGTCCCCCTCAGGGACTGTGTGTGCCACTTCAGCATCACCTGAGCTCAGGCTCTCTCTGGCCACAGCCCATGGAGTTATATATTAAATTAGAGGACTTCACCAAATACGTGAACGTGTCAATTAATTAACTAGAAATTATGAATGGGGACCAACAAATGAAGTGCTACCAGTGGTCACTTGTAACAGGATTCCAGCAATAATAACAGTATCAGGAGCAGAACCAGTCCCAAAATCATACAAACTGAACTTTAAGGTCCCTTCCAACCGTAACTATTCTGAGTCTATGATTCTATAAATGATCAAGATTTCTTTTTCTGGCAGAGCCAAATCTGCACCACATCCACCACAGCCCACTGGCAAGAGGCAGAGCTTTCCAGCAGAGTGGCCAAAGGCTGGGGCACGGGGCAGGCTGGACAGGCACAAGAAGATGAATGTCTTGCTGCCAGCAGAGGCTGATTCCTGTCCCCACCCCTGTCACTGCAGCAGCCACTGCACAGCCAGAGGGGTCCCATTCAGCCACCCCAGTGCAGGGCCATGCTCTGCACCACACCACAGCTGGGCCCAGCTCCCCTTCCCCACCCCATCCTCTTCTGTCAGCTCAGTGTCTCCTGCCTTCCCAATTAAACACACGATATTCTGCTTCTTCCTAACCCTAATTAAGTGGTTTTATTCTTATTACAGAAATTAAGTCTACTTGGAACAAAATAGCAATTTTCTGTTATAAAATGATGACATTCTGAAAGACATAAGAGGACTAATGCACTCAGGAACAGCTAATGACTACATGCCAAATGGCCCTTTGCTTTTAGTGTTTTCCCTTCTGCTTCTTGATGCTCTGCCACAGCCCACAGATCAGGGTCTACTGAAGACCATCCCAGCCAGTAAGGGTACCTCTTAAAGAGGGGGGCTGCATGGGGCCCATCCTCTCCACAGGGAAATGCCTTGGCTCAGCAGCCTCAGAGCAAAGAGCAGAAAGGGATGGGCAAAGGAGAGGGAGAGGGAGAGGGCAAAGGAGAGGGAGAGGGAGAGGGAGAGGGAGAGGGAGAGGGAGAGGACTGACCACACATGGGTGGGAAGCATGGCAGGGGGACCTTCCCCGCAGCCCCATGCCTGGTGGCCTTCTGCTCAGGTCCCAGCCCAATGCAAGGTGACCAAAGCTATGGCAAATCTCACCTAGATGAGTTATTAATGATGATTTCAATGTACTCATCACACCTTGTGTACAAGCCTAATGATCAACTGTTAAATATATATTAAAAATTTTGGGAGGCTTTTTCCAAACAACATTAGATCCCTTATAAAGGTTTTAATCAAGGTGTCATAGCTCCTTCCTTCACTTCAGAAATGACTGCCACTTTCCTGGAGTGTCTCAAGGGCCATTGAGACCTTTCCCCACTTGTACCACCAGTGGCCTAAGAGGGGGCAGGCCTGCCTGGCTCAAGTGACCAGTCACCCACAAGCAGCCCCAGATAGTGACATGCTGGTACAAATGCAGTATTTACCACTCTCAGAGAAATCTACAAGCAGAGATTTGTTTTTATGAAACATTAGTAATTGTAGATAAAACCAAATCAGTATAAATCCCATATTGACATAAATTACCAGCTCTGAATAGCTGACCCACTTTACATATAATCTTGGCACAAAATCTTGACTATGAAATTTGAGGCAGATTGGTTTCACTTTGGTCAACTTGAAAAGAAAGAAATGAAAAACATGCTACTGAGGGACTCAGAAGGGGGGCTCCTTTCCACTTTAACTCAGACTGTCTTGTTTTCTTACAGTAAAATATGGACTAAAATCTTCTGCTAGGGTCCTGTTTAGGTTATCTGCAGTTCAGTTTCCCATGGAAGTAAATACTGGTGACAGTCACAGGCTGAACCTGTCCTTTGAGTACTGTATCACAAGCATGGCAAGTGCTGCTCTCCTGGCAACTCTGCTCCAAAACCAGCACTACAGGGCTCCCCTTCCCACCCACCCACACTGCACTGTGCCATGGGCACACTCTGGGGCACTGCACAACTTCTGAAATCTGCACCCAGGAGAAAGATAACCACTCCATCCTAAGATAGACACATCTTATGGCTAAAACCCCAGAGAACTTCTAATCTGAATCAACACGCCCAATGACTGGGACCACAACTCCTTACAGTTAAACAAGTATTGGCAGCCACTGTGTGTTTGTATGGGCTGTCCTACATTTTCAAGGAGTGACAGCAAACCTGGCTGTCATTGGCTTCTCCTTGTAGAATTTGAAAGTGGAGCCATGAGCTATTGGCTGTAACCCCCGCTTAAATATATGAGTTTTTAAAATTAAAGTACAGACTAATGAGAAAATTATATTCTATTCTAGGGATGGTACAGATGAATAGGAACAGCTGACCTACATTACAAGTTGGCCAAAAATTCAGCTGAGCACCTGAACACTAAGGCAACAAACACGAGCTTGCACTAGGAAATAAGATGGTCTTCTGGAGACCAAATGGACACACCAAACTCTAGTCTATCATCCAGTCCTTTTCTAGAGGGATACCAAGACCTACCACTGTCTTCCTCTCTCATCTCCATTCTATTTAAAGAATAACATGGAGCTAGAAGCTGCCAGCAAACGTAGCCATCACCCTTTTGCTGAGGATTCAATTAAAAAATTGAATGCAAACTTTTAATCAGGAATTGCACTCAGGCTGTACTTAGAAAAACTTTTATTTTTAAAACCACACAGAAAAAAGATTGAGAGCAAAGCCTCTGATTCCCTATAACAGAACAACATGCCTTATTTTACAAGTATATAATTTCTGCTTGGTAAAGATTCAAGGTGAGAGAATACAAGCAGACAGTTCCCAGGAAACCAGAAGGGAGAACTACACACAAGAGACAGGTCTAACATTCAGAGTACCTGCAAACATTAACAATGTAATCCTGTCACTAATCATAGCTTGGAATGAACAGGGGCAGTGGGGTTCTTGGAAATTGGACAGACTCACATAGCTTGTTATTTTAAATAAATACTATAATCAATATGAAATCCCAGGAACTAAAATATGAAAAACAGTATGATCTACCAGTCTTTTATGGGACAGAAAGAATTATCTATAGCTATCCAAGGGCTAGTCTGGCTCTCTGGCTTTCATACACTTGAATGCAAGCCATGAGTCACTTTACATCATCTTGCCTCCAACTCTGTAAAGCACAGAGGTTTTGTTAGTGGTGTTTAAGCTAACTGTAGGTATTCTAGATTTAGTTTGTGTGGGATGGAAAGAAATACTAGCCTTTTGCTTACAAGGAGAGAAAATGTAGATTTATATTGGTAGAAGGAGAACAAGGCAAGGAAGAGTACATAAGCAACTGCATTATAAAATTCTTAATATCAAATGCTATGTGGGAGAACTATGGATATTTCTCTTCTTACAACAACAGACAGAACCAGCCCCAATCCTGTAAGGAGAAATGGGCTGATTTCACCTGCAGTCCCCCAGAGAAGTCTCTACAGGACCTACCCCAGCACAGGAGTGAGTGATGCCCTAAAGCTGTCCTGCATACAGGTATGTGCCACTTCACAACGTACCTCTCAGCAGTGTCTCTGCTGCCTGCCAAGCCTGTACCTGATGCACCAACAGAGAGGCAGAGAGCATCAGGAAGCCCAGCTCTTGCCACTCACCCCCTCTGACAGGTCAGCACAGTTCAGTTTCATTTTCCCAACTTACAAAGTTAGAATAACAACTAGTCCCCTGCACACGTTCAGCCCCGTTGATGGAGGCTGCAGCAATGACAACATGACTGTTGTGGGGTATTAGATAAGCCTCACTCTCTGCAGCACAGTGTCCAGGTGAATAATTTGTCTGTTTTACAAACTGAACTACTGAGGTGCTGATACAGTAAGTTGGCATGAGGAGGGAAAAAGATGGATGATTAATTTTCAGTTTCCTCCCTCATCAGCTACCATATACTCATAGGAGCACAGAGGGCCCACCTTAGCAGCTGCCTTAAATTTTAAGTGCACTCACTCATTTTAAAGATATTTATAATGCTTCTCAGTTAAATACGCCATGTGAGGCATTTTTAACTTCTAAAATTGACATTAACTCCAGTGCTTCACAGCAACTTGCCAACAGCTGGCAGTGAGCTTGCTGCTGCCTCTGCCAAAGGGGATTGGTACTGAATAATACTGACTGGAGGTAGAAGATCCAATTCTAGCCACACTGGTATAAAAATAGAGTTATGTTGTCTACAAAAGATGGATGCAATAGTGTATAAGAATAGCAGTCAGAGAACACTAGGGTTCAGAGAAAGTCCTAGTGTGTTTCTTCAAAGGACATACATGTTTGTAAACTAATGGAAATGTTAGATTGGCTATAAAGATTTCCAATGGAAAACTAATATTACTTCCAATATCCTTAGCTGAAAGATAAATGCAATTGGAAGACATTTAAGTTTGTCTAATAGTTAACAAAAAAGTTATTTGCAATCTATAAAGTAATACACCCCTAAGTATTATGGGTAACATGATTCCATTACCAGCAAAAGAAGCAAAATATATTGCAAGTTAAAATTCCGTTTTTTTCCCCCTCTAATAAAAGCTTTCCTAACCCCTTAACTCAAATAGCTGCAATGTAAAAAGGCTCTAAGGGGGGTTGTTTGGATTTGGCTGATTCTTTTTCTTTGTTTTTACAGAACAGAAGAGATTTCCCAGTCTACTGTGTACCATTTCTTGTTAGGCAAATGCACAAAAGGACATTCATAATTAGTGGAGGAACTACAAATGTTACCAAAAAAACCAACCCAAAACCTCACAGTAGCTGTAAGCTCTGCACAAAGTCTCTGTGAGCCCCTCTTTGCTCTCCATCAGCAGAGCCTTCCTTTACACACTCGCTGAGGAAGTCAAACATGTAGATGTGGATGGAGTCTGCCTGGACTTCAGCAAAGCCTTTGACCCCATCTCCCACAGCATTCCCCTGGAAAAGCTGTCAGCCCAGGGCCCAGACAGGAGCACCCTGTGCTGGGTTAGGAACTGGCTGGAGGGCCGGGCCCAGAGAGTGGTGCTGAACGGTGCTGATCCAATTGGCAGCCGCTCACCAGTGGTGTCCCCCAGGGATCAGTGTTGGGCAGCCAGGCAGAAAGGGACCTGGGAGTCTGGATTGACAGGAAGCTGAACATGAGCCAGCAGTGTGCCCAGGTGGCCAAGAAGGCCAATGGCATCCTGGCCTGGATCAGGAACAGCGTGGCCAGCAGGTCCAGGGAAGGGATTCTTCCCCTGTACTCAGCCCTGGTGAGGCCACACCTCAAGTCCTGTGTCCAGTTCTGGGCCCCTCAGTTCAGGAAGGAGATTGAGGTGCTGGAGCAGGTCCAGAGCAGAGCAAGGAGGCTGTGAAGGGACTCCAGCACAAGTCCTGTGAGGAAGGGCTGAGGGAGCTGGGGGTGTTCAGTCTGGAGAAGAGGAGGCTCAGGGGAGACCTCATCACTCTCTACAACTCTCTGAAAGGAGGTTGGAGCCAGGGGGGGTTTGGTCTCTTCTCCCAGGCAGCCATTAGTAAGACAAGAGGGCATGGACTTAAGCTCTGCCAGGGGAGGTTCAGGTTAGATATTGGGAAGAAATTCTTTACAGAGAGGGTGATGAGGCACTGGAATGGGCTGCCCAGGGAGGTGGTGGATTCTCCATCCCTGGAGGTTTTTAAGAGACTGATGTGGCACTCAGTGCCATGGTCTGGGAACCGCAGTGGCAGTGGATCAAGGGTTGGACTTGATGATCTCAGAGGTCCTTTCCAGCCTGGATGATTCTATGTGAGGACGCCAACCATTCTGCAGCTGCTCCCCACTGAAACCATCTGCATGAGCCCTCCTGGTGAGGGATTGGTGAGAAAGTGAGGACAGGCAGGACGTGCAGACACAGGACTTTCAGAGGGCTGAGCAGGTCAGCCCAGCTCCCCTGGAACACTCAGGCTACAAGAATTGTCTTGCCCCATGTAAGCATCTGCCTTAGACAAAGGATTTGTGTCAGGAGGGGGGATGGGGCTGAGATAACCAGCCCAGAGGCAGGAGCTGGTGGGGTCAGCATCTCCAGACATCTGGACCACCCTCTCCCTCAGCACCTTTCTGGGTTTTTTTAAGGAGAGCACTGCCTTCTGAATTTACTGAAATTTGCCTTTCCTTGAACTGCCCTAAAGTGACAACTTGTCTGCAGCACACCTGGCCAGCTGGGGGAAGCCACAACCCTGTCCAAGCACTTCTCTGACCTTCATCCTTTCCTAGGGCAGGTCAAGGCATCCATAGTGATGAGGACTGCCTGGGTGAAACTGGAAGTGTACATATGGCCACCAGGTTACAAATTCAGTCTGTGCCACACACAGCTGGGGAGGAGCTGAACCAGCAGAGAAAGGGACTGCAGCTTTGCCCTGAGACTGCGTGCTTGCTGCTGAGGAGATGGCTGCCCTGGTAGCCCATCCCTGGGGACCCCCCAGAACCAGCTGTCAGTCAGACCTGAAGAGACAGATTGACTTGCCTGTAGACCAGCAAATGCTTTGGTGGTACTTCAAAATGACTGTTCCCCACTGGTAAACTAAACCTAAATACTTTCTTCAGTTCCTCTTCATTGATTAGTGGTGGCTTCAAGGGAATGGTGTGGCAGGGCCAGGCAGAGGGAATGAGATCTGCATGGGGATGTCATCCCAAACCAGCAGGACAGCCTTGCAGATGTGCTGTAGTTGTGCTGACCTTGGCACCTCAAGCAACTACGAAGAGGAAAGAGTGTGGGCTGAAAAACCTTGTCTTCCCCACTCCAAATACTTTCAGTATCAGGAAATTAATAAAAATGAATACAATAAAGTAACACACAAAGGACTAGAAATATCCCCTTTGTTGTATCTGCTTTGGGCCTGGAGTGTTTCCCGGCTTCAGTCTAGCCACTTGATAATCTGAAGTGGGGAATGCTACATAAATTACTCATTATTCCCACCAGATGAGCTATCAAAGGCTGTGGAAACTAGTTCATGTTCACTTCACCTCTCTCTACATGCTTTTTACTGTTACTTACTTCCCACTGTATTAAGGTCTGTTGTTAAACACTTGTCTCAAGATGCTGAGAGAAAGAGAGAGGAAGGAAGGAAGGAAGGAAGGAAGAGAAAGAGAGAAAGAGAGAAAGAGAGAAAGAGAGAAAGAAAGAGAGAAAGAAAGAAAGAAAGAAAGAGAGAAAGAAAGAAAGAAAGAAAGAAAGAAAGAAAGAAAGAAAGAAAGAGAGAAAGAAAGAAAGAGAGAAAGAAAGAAAGAGAAAGAAAGAGAGAAAAAGAGAGAAAGAAAGAGAGAAAGAAAGAGAGAAAGAAAGACAGAAAGAAAGACAGAAAGAAAGACAGAAAGAAAGACAGAAAGACAGAAAGAGAGAAAGAGAGAAAGAAAGAGAGAAAGAGAGAAAGAGAGAAAGAGAAAGAGAGAAAGAGAGAAAGAGAGAAAGAGAGAGAGAGAGAAAGAGAGAGAGAAAGAAAGAAAGAGAGAAAGAGAGNAGCCCAAGGACTGCAAGAAAACCTAGATCAAACTTGCCTCTTGCCAAAGGCAATCCCTGAAAAGAGTCAAGGCAGCTCTGGGGTGGAATTTGTGCATTTCTTCAGTTGCAGCTACTTGTATTTATTTTCAAAGGAAATCACAAATGCCAGAGTACTGTGTAAACACCGACTGTCACTGCTTCGCTGCAGCCCCGGTCTCTGCCCAGCACAATGAGAAGCTCCAGCCACCGGGCCAATCGGCCCAGAACTTTGCACCACAACTAGAGTAACACCTCACTTTTATTTTTCTAAATTAATCATTAATTGTTGATGTTTCCAATGAGTCCTTAGAACCTGTATTTCTGCCTGACCTTCATCCCTAAGGTTTCCTGTTTGTTGTTGCTTCCATGTTGCTGACAGCACAAGTGGCAGAGTGCTACAGCTCTGGAAAAGGATGTTTTTTCATATGGCTCTGCCCCAAACACCTGGAAGTACTTTTAGCCCTGGAAAGGCAAGCCCAAATACTGGGTGGCCCTGGAAAACCAAATGTCATTTCAAGCTTGCAAATGCATCCTGTCATCACTTTTGGGCCAGACCAAAGTCCTGGAGTGATCCATCCCTAGGGTTAGGAGACAAAGTTCGAAGCCAGGATGAAATCTGGCACCTCTCTCATTATCCTGTTGTTTCCGGCACGTTGCTGCCTGGCACACCTCGGCACAAGCTGCTGCTGGTTTTCTGTGCTGCACAACATCAGGCAACACCTTCCATTTTTCTGCAGTTCCAGCACAGCACAATTACTGTCAAATGCTGTGTGTGTGTGTCCCAGGCCCTTCAGCAAAGGGTGTTCAGTGCAGTTGGGCACCTTGGCAGCTGCGCAGCAGCCAGAATCCCAGAGCTGAACACGAAGTTTGAAGGCTGGGACATGAGCCCAGGACCACATTCCTCAGGGCAGAGGCAGTAAGGAGGACATCTGACCCAGCAGGGAGCCCTATATCCCCGTCTCACTAGCACAACAATTAGAAACCAGCACTGGGTAATGGATGGAGCTGCACTGCTCTGTTTTCTTCAGAAGCTTCAGCCAGGAGTGGACACCAGTTTGCCTCAGCTCCACCATCTGGATGCATGACAGCTCCAGGCTATGCAGGATTGAAGTAAAATAGGGTTGAAAAGGCCCCACAGAGGTCATTTACTTCAGTCCCTTATCCCCAAGACAGCATCAATTTTCCCTTCATCATTCTTGGCAAACGAAGAAATAGAGAAGAATAAAGAAATCAAACCCCAGAGAACTGGGGCAGGCTAAGTATGACTATAGAAGTGTAGTCTGATCAGGAATAAAGCTGAATGTGCTTATTCTAGAAAACCATGTCACAAAAACAGTGTCAGGAACTTGACTTAAATTTTTTTTTTAAATAAGCAAACAATTCTAGAAGCATTAAAATCCCAGATACAAACTGAGAACTATTTCATAATCCTTAGTCACCTACACAGTCAACCAATGCAGAAATGCATCATATCACACCCTAATAAGCAGTATGCAAATATTCTTGTAATCTAATGCTAATTACACAAAATAGTATTAATATGTCATTTGGCACACTATTGTAAAAATAATATTTAACAATGTATTAACTGAACTTGTAGAAAATTATGTATTTAACTAATTGTATGCAATTAAATTAGAATTAAAAAGAGGATGTTTCATAATCTTCCTTGCTTTTCACTAAAAATCTAATCAGAAAATTCAATAAATGAAAGCTGCTGGAACATCATGTGAATCACTAGGAGATTAATATAATACAAAGCATCATATGTTGTTCATCTAACTTTATTATAAACCACACCAAGTTTACATCTTTGGACATTTCATACTGAACTGAACTTCACTCTTTTTTCCTCCCTGCTTCCTCACCCCATCATCCAGGCTTAGATCTGTTGCATCATTACATCTGGAAACAAAAGTAAAAATAAAAAAATAAATTTAAAAAAAAAATCATGTGTGTGATGAAATGCCTGTGTCTAGACTACAGAGGGAATGCAGATCTAGTACTGTACTTTATCTTGAATAACTTCTCCCAATAGCATGGAGATGTGCTCCTTGCACTTTCACCAGTAACTGGCCACTCACAGGGTCTTACAAACTCCAGCACAGTTTCCATTAGGAGTTTGTTCTTTGCTGCACCACTGGTGGTTAACAGCTTGTGTGAATATACCAGGATGTGCTCCTGCTTTTGGAGGGAAGACTGGGAACTGAGCCTGTGACTGACCCTTTTTGTAGATAGTTATTTCAAGGATTCCTCTGTGGGCCTTGTTCCAACGTCGTACACACAATGGTTCTTGCAGTACTTGTAACTCAACAACAAGGAGTTGTGCATACATATCTGGCCACTAAGGGTACAAATGAACATTTTATCTGCACATTAAAACCAGGCAAAATCAGTTGCTTGTTCATGTTTTCACTGCCTTAGTTGTTTTGGGAAATGTATACAGCCCCCTGAATGCGGGGATGTGTGACTGACCCTACTTGGAGAGGCAGAGCTCTGCATGTGCCTTCCCTCTGGAGGGCAGCCCTGCCCTGGCTCCTCCTGCAGTCACAGGTGGCATCAGTGCTGACCACTGTCCTGGTTTGGGCCAGGATAAAGGTTGGGAGCCAGTGTTTGATCCTCATGATCCCTCAAATTTATACTGAGTATGACGTGTATGGGATGGAATACTCTGTTTGGTCAGTTCTGGCATCTATCTTGTCTCGGGCCTCCCCAGAGGAGGGGTTCAGGTGGGACCTCTTTACTCCTTCTGCAGGGTAAAATGTTCCTCAGAGCTGAGCAGTGCCCTTGGCTCTGCACCTGTCTCTTANAAAAATAAAAAAATAAATTTAAAAAAAAAATCATGTGTGTGATGAAATGCCTGTGTCTAGACTACAGAGGGAATGCAGATCTAGTACTGTACTTTATCTTGAATAACTTCTCCCAATAGCATGGAGATGTGCTCCTTGCACTTTCACCAGTAACTGGCCACTCACAGGGTCTTACAGACTCCAGCACAGTTTCCATTAGGAGTTTGTTCTTTGCTGCACCACTGGTGGTTAACAGCTTGTGTGAATATACCAGGATGTGCTCCTGCTTTTGGAGGGAAGACTGGGAACTGAGCCTGTGACTGACCCTTTTTGTAGATAGTTATTTCAAGGATTCCTCTGTGGGCCTTGTTCCAACGTCGTACACACAATGGTTCTTGCAGTACTTGTAACTCAACAACAAGGAGTTGTGCATACATATCTGGCCACTAAGGGTACAAATGAACATTTTATCTGCACATTAAAACCAGGTAAAATCAGTTGCTTGTTCATGTTTTCACTGCCTTAGTTGTTTTGGGAAATGTATACAGCCCCCTGAATGCGGGGACGTGTGACTGACCCTACTTGGAGAGGCCTGCCCTGGCTCCTCCTGCAGTCACAGGTGGCATCAGTGCTGACCACAAAGGAAGCTGGATCAGCCCTACACACCACGCACTTCAGATTGTGTAGTTCCAGCATAAAGCTCTGGCAACACATCAGGACTTTTTTCCTAATGACTTCAGCTGCTGTTTCTACTGTATCACAGAATCATGTCGGCATACATCTCAGTGGAAAGCTTTAGTAACACATTTTGATTTTGGTATGGACATTTCTCTTTCCCTCTGCATGGAAAGATGGAAAGATCTGCAGAGATCCAGAGACTTATTTTACTCCTGTCCACCACCTGCATTGAGAGGTTCCTCCTCCCACCTAAGGAACAGGGAAAGTTCACAGCAAATGAGCTTCTTGTCTGCTCATGAATCCTTATTTCCATCCAAAACTCACTGAAGACTTCTTCCATGTCTGTGTTTGCTACCTGCCAGGGGAATAGGAAACTGTGGGGAGGTGGGAGTGACAGGGATAGCACAGCAGGAACCTGAAGAGGAGTTGTCTCACTATCCCTTTCTCCAGTCATGTCCACTGAAGTGGGGGGGCTCGATGCATGGCATCCCACTCTGCCAGGAAATGAACAAACACAGGGACTATCTTTCTGTCAGGCTTTGTCCCACACTTCATGAAAACTTGAGGTTCCCTTGTTTGAACTCATTGTCTGTAAAACCTCTATTCATCCACAGAGGACCCACATCTGTTCTTAGATGCTTGTAGCCAGGCTCTGTCCATTTCTAGACTAGAAGGTGTATCAGAGAGCAAAGTATGATTTCTAATTTAAAGAGAGAAACTTTTCTTTCATATTCTGTTGCAATTATCAACCAGGACCTGCAGGAGACAGAGGGAAGCTCCCATTCACCTGGTTGGTGCTGGCTGGGAGTCCCAGCTCTCAGGACATCCTGCCATCTCCCACCTCACTACCATGTTCTTCAACATCCTTTCAGTCAACAGTGGCAACTCAATGAAGCACTGCCACAATTTAAATAGTTATTTGCATTTCATTAGCAATGACAACATTTATTTTAATACAGTTAAATCAGAGTAGCATTTAATTTAATTTTAACAAGATAGTTATTAAGCTAACCAAATATCAATTGATTGCTGAAGAAACCACATTGTGAAACAAATAAGTTGAGAAATAAATCTTGTTGCCAGGCCATTAATGTAAAATCACATAAATAATAAACGTCTAATTAGGTTTTCTCTAATGAAGAGCTCCAACTGTTCACTGACAGTCTCCAGGAGGGCTGGTGCCTTCTGATGTTGGCTGTTAGGGGAGAGGGGCCAGATCCCAGTGCTCAGAGGGCCACCCAGACAAACCCAGGCTGGGCAACAGAGTTTAAAGAGGAGCTCAGCCTCCCCATGTGCTGCCCAGCTGGGACAGCCTCACCAGGCACTGGGCACCCAGAGACCCAGAGCACCTCGCTCAGGTGTGGGTGGGACACAGCAGGGAGGGTTTGCTTCTCCCAGCACCATGGGGCTGCAGGGGGTGGGGACTGTCCCCCCAGCAAGTGCCTCTTCTTAACCCCTTCCTTCTCAGCACGAGCAGCCTACCATGATTTCCTGCAAGTTACCCTGTGTCTAGAGTACCAAAACCTGTTAGTTACAGCAGTCAAACTTTTACTTTTCCAGTATGGCTAAGAACTTGTAATTTTCACCCATTTGTATGTGTGGATATAATTTGTTTGTTTGTTTGCTCATTTAAACACAGCTCTCTTAGGGGGACTTATTTTCATAGCTTTTCTGACCATCTGCTCTGTCCAGCTGCACAAAACAGACCAAAAATCTCACGCAGGCAACTGTGTATCAAGTCTGTGAGTTCTGCTTAAAGCATATTATATTACATGCAGGCTCAATTTAAAGGCTCCAAGTGATGAAAAATCCACTGAATCCCTACACAAGGTGCTCTGAGATAACTATGCCCACTGTGAAATGTGTGCCACCTTCTGAGACTGATTTTTTTCAGCTTAAATATTTATTCACTGACTTTTACTGTGCCTTCTTCTGCCATGTTAAAAACAATCACAAATAAATTATGTGGTCCTGAAACTGCCAGAGAGATAAGGTATAAACAAAGAGCAAAACAAATAAGTTTGGTCAGAGACAGTGGCCACAGGTGGCCCTTTCTTTGCCAGCCCCAGCAGTCCCCCAGCCCCTGCCTCCTGGGGGCTGAAGCAATGTGAGAGGGAGGGCAAGGGCTCTCTGCCAGCATGATTTCTGGAGTGACTTCATAGGAGTGTCAAAGAAACAGGGTCAGGAAGCCAGTTTACTAAAATGCAAATGATCACACCTAGTAGAAATTCCCCCTTTTTTGTATAATTCACATCTCATCTTACCCTTTAAGGAAAAGTACCTGAGAATAAGCTTATGGACAGCCCATCCCCTCAGATAACCCTCACTAAACTGTGCTTCCCCCAGAATTTCTTATACAGGCACATAACCCCCTTGCAACTGTATTGCTGGAGGAGAGGGAGCTGTTTTCTGTTCTCTTTTGGTTACAGGTAGCCAACAGGCAGTGCACGTTCAGATCTGTTGAGTGCCCAGCAAGATGCTGCTGTACCTGAGAGAGCTGGGGAAGCCTCCAGAGAGCTCTTATGCCTGAATTGTGCCAGAGAGGTGGCACCAAAGGACAGTCACCTCCCACAGACAGGCACTGGCAGTGAGGGACGAGGGGCAGGAAGGGGCACGGGGAAGCTTGGACCCAAGCAAGCATGTCCCCTTGCCCCCTCCAAGCTTTTCCAGGTCAACTGCAATCCGAAGTAAACCACGATGGGTTAGTCATGCTCATGAGATAACCCAGACCTGTACAATTAAATTCTTGCAGTAAATGTGGCTGCAGTTCACATCAAGGCACAGGGGGCTCACTTAGCTGAAAGCACCCTTCAGCATTTGGTCTGATTGCCCAGGGGACCGAATGCTGACACAGGCTAATTTTGCTCAACTTTCCTGTACCATGCTGAGGCAACGAAACCACTGCAGCTACCACAGCAGTGTCTCAGCTCTGCGTGACCGTGCCACGGGCTCTCTCCACCTCACTTGCTCACTCACAGGGAGAAGAGTTAGAGCAGAGGCTGAAATAACCCAGTACATACATCCCTAATCACAATAAAAGCAGTGACCTGGATTTCTCAGTGTTCCATTACACAGATCAGAAGCTGTGATTTCTAAGAGGGAAGCAGCTGTTTTGGAATATGATCTATTTTTCCAGGAGGATGTGATAAATAGTTTTCAGCTAATTATTTTATGCCAAGTCATAAGGAAATCATCTCCAAAGAGGATTTTTCAGTTTGTAAAACTCTCAGGACTTTATACCAATTTTTAGGCTTGACAATGAGTGTAAGGCAGGATGGGTGGTGGCAGCAAGGCATCCAGCCTGCCTCAGATGAATCCCTATACCAGAGCTACAGCTTCACTTGCAGCCAACGTGTAGTAAACCACACTTAATTTTTTTCTTGCATCTTCCCACTTCCGTTTTCCAAATAAAGCAACTTAAACACATCTTGAAAGTAAAATAATTAATAAAATAGAAAACGTGAGGGACCTTGAGCAGTATAAATGAACTAGCTGTTGAAGACTGGCTGAAATAGCCAGGGGATGGGCATGGGTAGAGAGGCTGCTGCAGGCCAGGGAGATAAGGTTGTCAGCCACAGAGCTGAAGAACATGTCACAGAATCACAGAATGACAGGGGTTGGAAGGGACCTCTGAAGATCATTGAGCCCAAGCCAGAGCAGGGCCAAAACTAGGGCAGATCATGCAGAAATACATCCAGACAGGTCTTGAAAGTCTCCAGAGAAGGAGACTACACAACCTTTCTGGGGAGCCCATTCCAGGGCTCTGTAACCTCTATAGTAAAGAAATTCTTCCTCACATTGAGGTGGAACTTCCTGTGCTCTATTTTGAATCCATTGCCCCTCATCCTATCACAGGGCACAAGTGAGAAGAAGCTGTTCCTTCCTGATACCCAACCCTCGTATTTATACACATTAATTAGATCCCCTCTCAGTCTTCTCTCCAGACTAAAAAGCCCCAGGTCTCTCAGCCTTTCTTCAGAAGGCAGGTGTTCCATCCAGTCCCTTAATCATCCTCATAGCCCTCTGCTGCACTCAAACATATCCTTGTCCCTCTTGAACTACGGAGTCCAGAACTGGATGCAATCATCTAGGTGAGGTCTCACTAGGGCAGAGTAGAGGGGGAGGAGAACCTCCCTTTGTCTGCTGGACACACTCTTAATGTACTGGATATGTCAGTTGCTTCACAACAAGACGACCCTCCTTTTGTTAGCCCACAAACACCCCTCACCCCTAAAATGACCAGCATGCAACAGGTTAAAGCAGTTACACTGAAAGGGGAGAGAGCCTTCAGTCCAAATATTGTCAGCACACCCATCACTCTCAAAAGAGTAAATTATTAACTCCTAATGAGGTGCCACTCCCATCCCCCTGCTTGGTGCTACCCAGCTTTGAAAGGACAGAGCCCAGGCATGTGGAGGTTTAACAGTGCAATCTTTTTGCCTCATGACTAAGTGGGGCTGCACCAGCACCACCCAACCACCAGCTCTGCTGGTCATGGCAGATGGAAACACACTGCCCCCGTTCAACCCTCTTGTGATAAACTTCCAGTGGAAATATCTTTTTTCCTGTAAGTGAAAGTGTTTTGAGAAAACACCCACAAGTACCTCCCCAGGAAAGGATTTGCAACAGCCCTGAGAGATCACTGCCAATGTTTCCCTGCACAGGAGGCATCCACAAAGGCTCACACCATCCCTCAAACTGGAAGTTACATGGTGACTCCAAGAAGAAGCCATCACCAGCACCCAAGAGGCACTTTTCCCTTTGTTGCAAGGAAACAACAAATAAGCAGCAAGCTGATGGCTACAGGACTCTTCATGTAACCCCCTCCTATGTCATCTGCACCCCTTGCTTGCTTCTCTGCCATCCAACCAGCACTATTATGGATTTATCATCTGTGAGGAATGGACCAGGCAGGGTCTCAGGGAAAACCTGAAGGAACCTGTCCCCAGCTCAGGCCCACCTCTTCTCTCAGCCTTGGGGCACAGCAGCCACCATGGAGGGGAAAGGCAAGGGCCTGGCTCCGAGCAGAGCAAGAGGAGTGATGGGAGACTGAGGCACAGCCCTTGGCAGGCAACACACCCTGCCCTGGTGCACACCCTGAGTTTGGTTTGCCCCGTGAGCTGTGTTTGGGAGCAGTCATTGCTCACTGCACTGCATTAACCACTACTGATACCTGTGTTACCATTTAGTAACTGATGAGATGGAACACAAGAAACTCCTGTAAACTGAGGGCACTGCATCATGACTTAGGAATTACCTTCTTCCTGAAGGTCTCCCTTTGCTGGGCTTACTAAAACCTGCTTGGGACAGCATTTCAGTGTCCAGGTACAAACAGTTTGGGAAGAAAAAAAACAAACAGGAAAGTAAAGCACAGCAAGTGTGCAACAACGTTATTGAGAGCTCAGACGATGTTAGATGAATTAACTCAATTCATTCTTAAATTTAACTGGCAAGATTTAATGGTTCACATTGAAAGCATGAATAACTATTTTGTTCTGTGAATGACCATAGTTTAGTGACTCTTGATGTCACTGTACTTTGCCCAGGGTAAAACTTGCTATATGAATTATTCACTGCTGGGTGGATAGAATGAATGGGGCCATGCTCATAGACAGGATGCCAACTGTGGTTATTTGACTTGACGGGGCACACTCGATGCTGACAAAGGACAATAGTTAATTTACAGTGTGGTACTAGGGCTCAGTCATTCTCCTTAAGATCTTTATAGAAAGCATGGCACTTTTTGTCATGTACTCCACATTAAGATGGATTCCGTGTGCCAAAAACACTGAAGCATAGCTCACTTTTAAAAATGTTCACTCGTTTAAAGGCAAAAACCTCCTCTACCTTCCTGTCCTGTTCGGCTGAAACATTGCTCCAAAGAAAATGTGTTTAAGAGCAACCTAAAAACAAATGGAGGAATGCATCTATCTATCACTTGAGCATCTTGTCATAGATGCAGTAGTTGATAGCTGCTAGGACCTCTCTTTGATAGAAAAGACTTTGGCAGGCTCTCACAGAATGGGGTCTCAGGCTGGAAATAATAGCACTTTTACCTAAGCTTTTCTTTCCAAAGCTGAGAGAGAAGACACTGGGCAAAGTTTCTGCACTAAAGTATTTACAGTGAGCAATGGGAGTAGGACATTTTCCCAGCCTTCTTAAAAAGCTTTTGCTTTAATGCAAGCCATTTGTAATCTGGAAAGACAGGATGCAATTCAGCTTCATCTGACAAATGGGCAACAAAAGTTACTTATGCATAATAATGATTCATTCATCTTTACTTTACACTTCCCAACTGCAAGCTTATTGCAAACATCTGTGTTGCTGAAACGACTGGCATTACAACTCATTTGTATGGTTTAAAAATAGTGATATGTGAAAGCCAGGAGGGGGAGGGGCATGAGGCACTTTTCCTCCTGAATTTCACAAATATTTAGTTTCATCTTTGAGCATTTTTCTGTGAATCGACCGAGTCAGTGCTCTGGTGTGTGCAGAAATATATTCATGGGTAACTTTCAAACCATCCACACAGCACAAACTTTGTGTTCATCTGTACTGCACTGATAATACACCTAAGACTTAGAAAAAAAGGATAAAGGAAAGATGATGAAAGGTGATTTTGATTTGCACTCCATGTCACACGTGTCATACCATCCAGGGGCAGGAGAGGCTGTGTAGGGCAGCAGCTCCCTTCAGACAGCAGCTCAGTAGGTAGGCCATTCCCACCTACACCACTAGTAAAGCAGCTCAGTTCTTAATGTCTTAAAGCCATTTCCACACTTGGAATACCACTGCCCACCCTCCTAGCTCCAGTAGGCATCAGACAGTCAGGATGGTGCCTGAGGCTGAGTGCAGCACCCCAGGGGGAGAGGCACTTCACAGAGGCACCAAAAGGACTGCAGGTACCTACAGCAGCCACAGCAGCCCCCAGACCCTGGGCACATCGAGCTCTCCCTCCAACACTTTTCTGCCTACAGGTTTGAGAAAGGCAAGGGGGAAGGGAAAAAAAAAAAAAAGGCAAAGAATTAAGAGTAAGCAAACTGAATGCAAAGTAAAAAATTCCAGCCCGTTCCCCTGATTATTCTTGGTCTTAGCATTCTTCAGCAAAGGCTGGGTGGTGCAGCAAAGGAGGGTGTGTGGCTGCATTGGAAGGAATATCTGAATGAAATTTTGTCTCACTGCCACCTTCTTATGAATATGCTCTGCAAATACACCTCACTTGTAAAATAGCTGAACAAGTGCAACCTGTTGTGGCACTGACACGATGGCACGACTGGAGGGTGCACAAGGAGAACTGGCTCTGCTTAGCCCTTTCAGAAAGAAGAGCCTATGTTGTGATGAAGCCTACAGTTCAGAAGCTATTAATTTAATGTATGCTTTGTTATTTTCAGGGCTCACTGCTGCAGACTGGAGAATGTTTCCTAATATTTCTCTCTTTCTGTACATTCTGAATGTTTATTTTGCGTAGACATTTGTCCAATTTCAAATAATTTCATGTCTAGAATGTCCACATAAGTCAGTGTGTGGGACTGTCATAAGGCAAAAACAAGCAATGCAGAAATTGCATCTTATTCCTGAGGACTTTTCACAGAGAAGATTTGTGCCTTGGTGTATGCATGCTATTGACAAAGATTTACTGCAAGCAATAGATCTGGATTTTGTTTGTTTGTTACAATTTCTATCAAGTGTACAATCTGTCATGCACAGAAAATTCATCTCATTAGGAAAAATGAGAGTGACAGAGTTCTTCACTGCTTGCTTTATCATCCCTCTGGTTTCAGGTACATTACCAATGAATAATATCCTATAATAAAATACAAAGATTGCAGTAATTGGACATGCTAAATATCAGTGATGTATTTGGCCTCTGGATTGCTAAGCAGTAATTCAACAGCACCCTCTTGAAGCAGAAGCATGCTGAACTATGCCATTCCCTGATGCTTCAACTCCTACTGCCACTGACTATCTCTCTACAAAACACAGTTGGATGAAATGTAAAGAAAAAGGTTAAAAAGTGCCCCTTGCCATCCGTGCACACTCAAGTACCAATCAGCTAAAGGCCATCTATGAACATATCTATAATATTCCACAGTCCACGCTGCCATTGCTAGGATGGGATTTTTTGAAAACACACATGCAAAATGCATCCTGTCACCTACCCTGCTTTGGTTTTCATTCACCAAATTAAAAATGCACGCTGCCCTTTCCATACACAGCTTCATTAGGTCTGAGCAGGCAGACAATCAAACCAGGACTGATTTTTCTTTAGAGGTTTGCTGAATTAATGGACACATCCAGCTTGCTCACAGCAGCGGCTGCTGGCCCCTCTGGCACAGCTGCCTCTGGCTCATAGCTCTTCCATTTGTTGGCAACTCAGTTCCAGCTACAATCGTTGCAATAGTACCAGGCTCCAGTCTGGGGATCAGACAAGCTCTTTTGAAGTTTTCAACGTGCTAGGAAGTTCCTCTAAATAATAAAGCAATGAATATCTGACGTGATGTTTTACACGATGGAAACCTCATAGGGTGATTGAATTAAAAACAAAATACTTTTGAGAATTCCTCCTCTTTGATCCCCATATGACATTCCCCTATTAAGAGCACTATTGCCCACATCCCTTAGGAAAAGATTCTTAGCTAAGCAGGAGCCAAATACCTGGGCATAGGCAGCATCTCCTCCTTGCTATCATTCTCCGTGGAGGAGTTGGGTTTCAGCTGTTAGCAAAGCACTCAGAGACGTGTCTCTGCATATCCTTACTCTAGCACTGGGATGTCTGTTTAGTTTGGAGAAATGGCCCCCATGGGGCCAGTGCTGCAATTCTGTGTATCCTTGGCCTGCCTCTGGTCACTGTGAAAGTCACCAGCTGAGCTGCTTACCAAGAGGGCAGAGAAGCCTATGGAGGTGCCAGAGCAAAGGTCCTGGGGCTGAAGTCCCGTGTATGCACACACACCCACAAAAATACATCTATTCCTGTCACCCAGATTTGGTGTTTCACTTGCTTTTCTCCAAGATGAGAAGACTGAGAGAGGGGACCTGCTTTTCACAAGTCTCGGTTCTCCTTATTTGTCTGCAAGTGCCACAGGTCCCTTGGATAACCATCACCACCCTCCTGCCTCAAGCCCTTCTCCATGCATCTGCCTGGAGCACGAATGCCAAAACAAACATGCTAGATACAGAGGCATTTCTCAGGCTATTACAGAGCCTATTTTAACAGATGACTTATGTCTGCAGAGTATGCATGTGGAAACAGATACACTTCACACTTTTATAAAGCTTAGAAAATTGTGATACTTCTAGGAATACAAATGGCCTAGGTTTAAGTACATTGAAGAATCTCTATTACCACTCTGTTTAATTTCCTAGCTCCTGGATTTCAACTCAGTTTCTATACTAAGTACCATGTAAATGGCTAATTGAAAAAAATCTTCAATTATATTCATGAATATAGATCATCCCTGGATTCTGTTGCACAGGATTTTGTTTACACAGGCAATGGAAAGTTTGTTGTGGTTCACATACACAGAAAATATTTCAGCTGTAAACACCAGTTGGTGAAGTTGTGCATCACTCATTCAGTATGGTCTTTGGGTGCAATGGTTATGTTTAAGCACCCACAGCCTCTCTCAGGAAAATCTACCAGCTAGTTTTCCATTATTTTTATTTAACAGGAGGTAAGTGATCAGCTGTAGAAGGGAGATTTGCAAGTGTGAAAGCAGATGAAACTGTGGGGGAGAGAAAAGGGGGGAGGATGATGAGTGCTTTACTGAAGATCTCAGCAAAATATTGTTACTAGATAGCATTTGTCTCAACAAAACAATTCAAACAGAAGGGACATATCAGGGAGGACACAGACAAAGCTCTGATCCACAGGAGCTGAGCTCAACGATGTCGTGGATTCGGGCTGCTTGGGAGTCCCACACAATGGGTGGTATGAGCACGGTCTACTTTTCAACAGACACCCACAAACCAACATACTGCCCACACTTGGTGAAACCTAATAGTCTAGTTCTTGTCACTTGTAACTATTGGAGTTCAGGAGCTGAAATAATATTTGGTTAAATGAGTGCTAGTTATTTCTATAGAAGTCCTTCTCCACTCTTGCCACTTTGAGACCAACATTTGAAGTCTGCCTGTACAGACGGATGACACTCAACTCCACTGTATCTTATAGCCATAGGCAGAGATGACCTATACTGAAAAGCCACCAAAATAGAATGAATAAGTCTCTGGAACAGCCTGAAAGAGAAAAAGCAGCCAGGGTTGTTCTCTCCTATAAATGAGGGGTGCAACATAAGAAAAAAATCGAATGTCACATGGGTTGAGACTCGCAGGAGGTGAAAAGAAGTATTCTCCAAAGTATGTATTTTTGGAGCTGCTGCTGGAAATCTCTCTGCAGGCAGATCTTGCTGTGGGGGAAGCTCACACCCTGCCATGAGGGAGGACTGGCCCATTTGGAGCACAGGATAAACACTTGGCAGGAAAACAAGCTCCATCAAGGATCTGTATCAGGACTGGGCATGTCAGTCCTGCAAAAATTAACACATATGCTAGGCTCTCTGCACATGAATGTTCCCACTCTAATTCATGGGTGTAAACATATGTGTGTGCACAGAATCAGGACCTTGGTGCCTTTCTTCTCTACATCACATGGAAGTTTTTCTGACTGTAAGCATGCAGCAATGGTTCTGAGCAGAGATAACGGCCTCTGCTGCTGGCTGGAATGGCAGGAGGCCATGCAGTCAGAAACACGAGTGGTCCATACAGCTTATTGCTGCGAGATTCCCTCAGCAGAAGTGCCCCTGATAACCAGGAACTATTTGGTTTATTTTTTTACTCTAATTTTTTGATGGCTGCTAAACCCGTTTCTCATCTTAAATGTACCTTTACATAATGGTGAGTTAGCATTCATCTAGGATCAACTGCAGGTTAGTTTGTGGTGTATGTGAGCCACATAAAGCTAATCTGAGTAGTTATTTTATTACAGTTTTTTTTTCCAAATGACTTAGGATTGTTCACACTTTCAAGGGAGCTCTTGCCTACGTATTCCTCAGTAAGCCAGTTCTTCAACATTTGATCAGATTTATCAGTGATCTTCTCCAGAAGATTCAGGACAGTTAAAATCAGTGGATTATTACATCTATTATGAGCTTTCTTTATTTGTATTCTTCTGATTATGACATTAACTTGTCTAACCCCATTTTGTTATACCCTGTCTTATCTGCTGATGAGGTGCCGGAACTGGAATTTTTAAGCAAAATTATTAAATGAGATGTGGTCAGAACAGTCAGCTCTTCAAGCAACAGTGGTCTTGATATTCAGATCAAATATTGTAGTTCACCAAGGACTTTCCTTTATAAAAGGATCACTTGTATGCTATCTGAACAATGCATTGTTTGCAATCACAAAAAGAAAAGCAGTTCAATGTACAGCAGGAATTAATCCTTCTGGGTCTCAGCTGACCACCTTAACCAAAAGCATTTCTATTTTTTTGGGAAACCGAGGTTTCTTCACCAATTACTGCTGCCTTTTTGTAATCAAGGGTGGGGGAGAACTTTTAGCCTTGGATTCTACTGATAGTTTGATTGAACCATGAGTAAATCAAATGGGAAGATGAAAAGAATTCCTGGGAAAGTATTTATAAACCCACAGGACTGAACGACAAGCATCCAAGATTGCTAACAGAGCTAATAGAGGGAAGAGCGATACCTTGAGCAGTGATTTTTTAAAGTTCATGGAGAACAGATGAGGTGCCAGAGGATTTCAGAGCCACAAATTACAGCACTCAACTGAGTTATAAAAAGGGGCATCCAGGAATTTACTAAGCAATTCATTTAACTTCAATAGCAAGTAAACTATGTAAGGAGTCATAAAGGAGCCATTATGAGAACTTAGAGCAACCCAGAATCATAAATAATTGGGTGGGAAAGGGCTTTAAGAGGTCATCTAGTAATCTCATCAGAAATCTCATAAGAGTAAACATTCAGCAAAATATGGTTCTCAGACATACACATTTCAGCTGGCCTTTTCTACAGATCCAAGAATATTCAGCCCTTGCCTGGGAAGGGGAAACATTCCTTGAACACAGCCCATTTTAAACAAGGGTCTTTCTTGCTTTTTCTGCATGGTTTTGTCTCAGTATTGAGTGAAAATCCCCAGAGGTGACAGGAGAAATTACAGCAGCTGGCACAGGAAAGGAAAGCTGTTAAACTTGATGATCCTCTTTTTCAAATTAATATATCCTGGACAGAGACTCAAGTAACAGATCATCTGGGGGGCAAACTGATAACACAGGCAGGTAATGCCAGGGCAGAGGGGCTGTGAGGGAGAGCACTCTGGTGAAGGCAGGTTGTACAGGAAAGCCTCTCCTGCTCTCCTGCTGAAACTGCAGGGCAACGGAGAGGTCAGGCTGCCTTGCTGGAGAAGCAGGAATGGCCACAGCCAGCACCAGGGGGAAGAGGAACCACGGTGCCTCCAAAACCCCCACCCCAGCCCGGGGTAAGGAGCTGCCCACAGAGGGGTGCATTCAGGGTCATCATTCCCTTGCCTTAAGCTGGGGTTTTTCTGAGCTGCCTGGGGCAATGGATGGAGGGTCCCATGGCTCCCACAGCCAGGAGGTGCCCACACCTCAGGGAAGGGCACCACGAGGGCAACCAGGGCACCTGCCAGCAACCCTGTGAGGTCTAACACCACCTCAGGGTGGCCAGCAAGGGGACCTCTGATATCAACAGGGACAAGGGCAAAAGTTATTTGTCTTTAGGACTTGGAAGGCTCTTCATCCATTAGTTGGAAACTTTGAAAAACTTCTTTTTTCAGCTCCTCCTTCTGTGAATTTTATATAGTTTAAATCCTCTACTACAATGTTAAATGGTGACTTCTAGGTACTGCGTGCTGGCCTGAGTTTAGCAGACTAGTTCAGGATATCCAGGGAAATACTGAGTGACACGGATGGATTAGGAAACCAGGATGAAGCCTCTGGCGTTCACCCAAGATTGCTGAATTGCAACCCGATCTCGACAGAAAACCACTAACCCTGAAGTACCAAACTGCTGGCATCGTACAAGAGCTTTACCTGCAAGGTAAAATCCTGGGCCTTTTCTTTAGCTGACACACAGCTACTCAGCAAAGACAACCATCCAACCTGGCTGAATTCAGGTTGAGGTAGTGATCTGCAACAGCAAAACTTACCTAGGACTTTGCCCAGACACGTATATTTTCCCCTTAAATGCAAAATGACATGAGGGCATTTAGAAAGGATATAGATACTAATAACCAAAAGCAATAACCAAACCATGTAAGGAAATTGAATACAGACAAACTGCTATGCTAAATGAGAGAGGAGCACCAATTATGTGCAACAGAGCTCTTATTATATGGCATTCTGATTACCTTAAATTATATTTTTAACAGACATCCGTTTTTATTTTTGCTTCTAAAACAGGTGAAGTTCTTTTCAAGTATTGACGTCAGCTAGCCTCATCAATTGTTCCTGTAATAGCTCAACTACCACTACAGCCACAAATGCTATGAAAGAGCTAAGTACTCCTTGCACAAAGGGGGTTCGGTTCGGTCACTGCCACAGTGTGTATGCATGGCCTCATCTTTTACAGTGTGGTAATTGATATTGATTTTGTGTGGTAGAGGTCCCTCCCTCCATGCACTGGTCTTTATTTAAAATAATAATAAGAAAGAAAAGTAAGTTAAAGATGTCGCAATCCATCTTAAAAATAAATCTAATTTTTTTTCTTCTTTAAAAAATGCAGTGAATTTAGTAGTCATCAGATGTGCTGGACTGAGTCCATGGCAGACCTCCAGCATGGTCTGCAAAAGAGCAATCTCCACTTGAGTGGGCCTGCCCCTGCCTCTTGCCTGTGCTTTTGGGGTGCCCTGCTGGGCCAGCATAGCAGCACAGCATGGACTTCTCTTTGGCATAAGGGCCCCCACCACCCAGAGGCTGTGTGACAATCCATGCTCTTTCAGACATCAGCTGGCAAGGTGCTGCCAGTTTGATGTCCCTGGTCACATCCAACCCCTGCCGTGTCCTGTCCCCTCTCCACCATTATTTTCCTGTTTGGGCTTTGCTTTATGTTTTGACCCTTAATTATTACTAAGGCTGCATCCTCTTCTCTCCCAGGAGTCCTGGATTGGGCTATTTATTTATGGTTGCTCTTATTTTGGTTTCAAAAGGCATCCACAACTTAGCAGGGAGGGAGACTGTGGAAGCTACCATGAATGCCTGGTGATGGTTGAACGGAAAAAACTTCAAGCTGTGCCAGGCTAAACAAAGACCACGAGAGCTGCAGAGGCCGGCTGAGTCCAAGGGAGCACTTGAACCCTCCAGGGAAGGATGGAAATCTACTGAAAACACCAAAATGACACTTTTGCTTCCTTCCTATTCATCAGATGAACTACTGGGGTTTTACTTCCAGATATGAACAAAGTTTCTACCAAGAGATGATTTCACACAGCACCATGGAGGAAAGGCAGCCAGCTGGCCACCACCCTCTGAATGCCAAAGGCCAGCAGCATGGGGTGTCAAGTGTTTGCTGCATTGCACAGCCCAGCAGTTCCCCAAAGCCACCAGAACCACTTCTAACAAACTGCACATGGCTGCTGCTGTAACCTGAACCCCTGGGTTCATTCACTCCTCCTCTGAACTTCGAGGAGGATTGCATGTTCACTGAAACATCTTCAGTGGTACAGACTTCAAGTGCCTTTGGGTGCAGTTTTTGTTTAGCTACCATGTTCATTTATGACTAGTGCCCTTCATAAGCACAAGCACTCCTGCTTCATCTAACTGAAGGACAAACACCAGTGTCAGAAACTCAGAAGGCAGCTGACTTCTACCAAAATCTGTGTCTAAAAACAAATGTTTTTGAATGTCTGTGGAAGTCTGCTCTCCTAAAAGATGTCCAGCACCTCTTGCTGCAGCCTGGGCTAAAAATACTACAAATATAGTTTGGGCTTTTGTCGTTCCCACTGCCCACGGGAGCAGGATGTGCAGAGGCAGAGGATCAGAGGATGTAGAAAGTTGATTCAGGAGACCATGTTTTTTATATTCTTAAAGTGACCCCAAGCACTATAAGCTTCCCATTCAGTTTTGACTGGAAAGTTTAGCTTTTTCCTGACCTTCCACCGGCCAGTGGGAAGCAGGAGTCAGAGACCAGGCCATCACTTTGAAGCTGCTCTCCTGATTCCTGAGCACTCCCTTGTTTCTGCCCAGCAGAGCTGAACATCCCTGCAGCACCTGTGCGCCAAGCTCAGCAGCAGGGCCACTGCTGGCTGAGACCCACAGCAGCCTTCATCCACCTCTTGCTAGTGCCTTGTTCTCTGCCAGAGCAAGGCTAGCACAGAATGAACTCCCAGCTGCACCTGGTGGTAGCAGCATCATTTGTCCCACAGCATAAATAGTCAGGCAAACTGGACCTATTGCATCTTCCCAGGATCTCTCAGATTTAGGTCAGTCTATGAACTGAGCTTGGCTCCTCTGAGAAGGCTGTAAAGCAAGATTTTACATTTCTTCTTTCTGCTCATTTTTCTCTATCTATGATTAAGTATTACTTTTTGAAACCTGAAATCTTGCTGATAACCCTGAAGTCCTAACAGAAGTGTGATCTGGAAAGCAGTGGTCACCATGTATATGAGATGGAGAAGATACAGAGGTTTCATTTCCTACAAACTAATTCTCTGCAAGCTGTGTAAACTTTCCCTAATATAAACAAAGTCTTCTCAGACAAAGATGTTAGGGTTTTTTCCCCTTTCAGTTATTTAGAGAAAAAACAGAAATGCGATTTTGCTGTCCAGGCATTCAGCACAGCACCAGCAGATCGAGAGCTGCTCCTGTTGCCTTCCGCAGTGCACTTCCTCATGCTTCTGACTATTAAACAAATGTAAATAAACTTGCAATGAAACAACCTTGTGCAGCCGGATATTACTAAGCAGTTTCAGGTTTCTACACTAGACTGACACCAATTTGTAGTTATCCTCCAATACAAATGCCATGATCTCTTACTACAAATGAGCAACATGTTATGAAGCCAACACAACGGCACAGTGTCACCTTCTGTGCCGTTACTTTGGGGAGACTCAAAAATTCAACTCTAAAAATGCATAAAACAGTACTTGTGCAAAAGAGGGAGTAATCAACATAACCAGTTTGGTGGCCCAGCTGTGGTTTATCTGCTTGCTCTCCATTGCCTGTATGTGCACAGCATGTCCCAGCTTGCCATGCAGGGAGGGAGGGGAGCTGCCCATTTGCTCTGCTCTCACTGTTATACCTTGGGCCTGATGGAGCCTCCTAGGAGGAGAGGGAAGTTGTCCCTCTTAACAGAGCTCAGGACACCTTCAGTTTGTGAGGGAATGTGAGAGGTGCAGAGAGGACTGCTATGCCCAGGAGCTTGGCTCCTGGGAAATGGGGGCAGCATCCTGGAGCCAGTCTTGGTGATGGTGGAGAGATGATGGCTTGGCTGGGGACGTAACACAGGAAGCACTGGGGTCAAAAAACAAAACTTGGGGAAGGACTTGCCTTCCAAGGGCACAAAAAGAGCCCTTTGCTTTAACCTGAGTTTTTTTCTGCTTCAATAAGTTACCCTATTGGAGCCTATTTTATCAGAAACTGTAGTGCTGGGGAGCCCCTGGGAGTCTCCTCATGCGCACACTTTCAGGAGACACACAGAGGGTCTGCCAAGGGGCCTGACTGACAGGCCCATTAGACATGGGTTTGACAAAGAGATAAACAAGTCATTACGGACAAATATCAAAAAGCCATTAGAAAGCAGCAGCCATCTTTTAAAAATATACCAGAGCACTCCATTCCCACACGTATTCAAATTTACGCAGGACCAATTAGAAATGTTATTTGCTGTTATTTGTTTTCCTTCATTGTATTATTTCACAGTAGTACACCACATATCATTTGAGAGGAAGAGTGCTTTCATACATCAGAAAGACATTTTTGTCTCATTAATGCCCTATGCCTAAAAATAAATCCAGAAGATTTAAAATGAATGCTAGTGATATTGGCCTACCCTTCAAAAAAAAGATCTCCATGCCTAAAGACGCAAGTTCCTGCAGAAGAAGGGGACACCTCCTCAGAATGACACTACTTAGGACAAATAAAGCAAAGAACAGTTGCTGTTACTCATGGCTCCCCACGTGGATCTAATCTGTACCTTCCAATATTTTTCCACAATCCAGTGGGGAGCTTCCCTGCTGTGTTGCCCAGGGCTGAGCAGTCAGGCTGAGGTGCTGTGAGGAGCAGTGCTGCAGGGAGCCCCTGCTTCTGCCCGCAGGACTGACCAGGGGAGCTCATGGGAAGGGAATGTCATGCTCCCCTCTGCCTTGTTCTGGAGAACTTGATCCTTTCTGGAGAGAAAAATTTCAGAGCAGCAACTTCAAGAGAAGATGGTTAGCATTCAGAATAAAATAACCAGGATATTTTAAGTGAGTAAGTCCATCTTTACTTCTCTAAACCAACTTCATCTGAAATTACTGCTATTACCCTCCCTCTGCTGCTGATGTGTGTGTCATGCCTCACGTGAAGGCAGGGCTACCTCCTTCTGTGTCACTGCTGGCTGCAGCCACTGCTTCTCAGGACAGATAGAAACATTCTGCAGCAGTGCACAACAGTTTTCTATCTCTCCCCAGTGACTGTACTACCTGTTTCTTACAGTACCACTGGTCTGACTTAGCAGCTTCCACCGGAAAAAAAATACTAGCAGTGAGAATAGATGCCTTGGTACTGCTGCTTCTTAATAAAGCCAAATACATATTCACATCTGATTTCTCACTTTATTAGGTATTTTATCATTTTAACCATTCTCCAATCTGATTTGTTATGACAAGATAAAGCAATTATGTGCTCAAACATGACTGCACTGTAAAACTCCTGCCTGTGATACCATGGCCCAATGATAGACAGGGCTCTGTGGTATTGTGGCTGGGAAAAACAGAGCTGTTACTCTGTTACACATGACACTTGAGGAAAGCAGTGACTGAGGGCTCTGCTGCTTCCCAAATCCCCACAGAGGAGCACAGCATCCAAAATAGGGAGAGACTGACACTAGGTCTGCAAGAGAAGGAGGCTGAGCCACAGGTCCAAACACAATTCAAAGAGAATCACAGAATAATAAAATCATCCGGGCTGGAAAGGACCTCTGAGATCATCAAGTCCAACCCTTGATCCACTGCCACCATGGTTCCCAGACCATGGCACTGAGTGCCACATCAGTCTCTTCTTAAAAACCTCCAGGGATGGAGAATCCACCACCTCCCTGGGCAGCCCATTCCAATGCCTGATCACCCTCTCTGTAAAGAATTTCTTCCCAATATCTAACCTGAACCCCCCCTGGCAGAGCTTAAGTCCATGCCCTCTTGTCTTACTGATGGCTGCCTGGGAGAAGAGACCAAATCCCCCTGGCTCCAACCTCCTTTCAGAGAGTTGTAGAGAGTGATGAGGTCTCCCCTGAGCCTCCTCTTCTCCAGACTGAACACCCCCAGCTCCCTCAGCCCTTCCTCACAGGACTTGTGCTGGAGTCCCTTCACAGCCTCCTTGCTCTGCTCTGGACCTGCTCCAGCACCTCAATCTCCTTCCTGAACTGAGGGGCCCAGAACTGGACACAGGACTCGAGGTGTGGCCTCACCAGTGCTGAGTACAGGGGAAGAATCCCTTCCCTGGACCTGCTGGCCATGCTGTTCCTGATCCAGGCCAGGATGCCATTGGCCTTCTTGGCCACCTGGGCACACTGCTGGCTCATGTTCAGCTTCCTGTCAATCCAGACTCCCAGGTCCCTCTCTGCCTGGCTGCTCTCCAGCCACTCTGTGCCCAGCCTGGAGCTCCCCCTGGAGTTGTTGTGGCCAAAGTGCAGGACCCGGCACTTGGCCGTGTTGAACCTCATCCCATTGGAATCAGCCCAACTCTCCAGTCTGTCCAGGTCCCTCTGCAGAGCCCTCCTTCCTTCCAGCTGATCCACACTCCCCCCCAGCTTAGTGTCATCTGTGAATGTGCTAATGGTGGACTCAATCCCCTCATCTGAATCATCAGTGAAGATATTAAACAGAACTGGGCCCAACACTGATCCCTGGGGGACACCACTAGTGACCGGCCGCCAACTGGATGCAGCCCCGTTCAGCACCACTCTCTGGGCCCAGCCCTCCAGCCAGTTCCTCACCCAGCACAGGGTGCCCCTGTCCAAGCTGTGGGCTGACAGCTTTTTCAGGAGAATGCTGTGGGAGACGGTGTCAAAGGCCTTGCTGAAGTCCAGGTAGACCACATCCACAGCCTTCCCCTCATCCACCAGGCGGGTCACCGGATCATAAAAGGAGATCAGGTTGTTCATACAGGACCTGCCCTTCCTAAACCCATGCTGGCTGGGTCTAATCCCTTGCCCATGCTGCAGGTGCTGTGTGATTGCACTGAGGATGACCTGCTCCATAACCCTGCCAGGCACTGAGGTCAGGCTGACGGGCCTGTAGTTTCCTGGGTCCTCCTTCCGGCCCTTTTTGTGGACTGGTGTGACATTCGCCAACTTCCAATCATCCGGGATGTCCCCAGTGAGCCAGGATTGTTGGTAGATGATAGAGAGAGGCTTGGCGAGCTCTTCTGCCAGCTCCCTCATCACTCTTGGGTGGATCCCATCTGGTCCCATAGACTTGTGGGGATCCAAGCAGCTCACTGACTGTTTCCTTCTGGATTACAGGGGGGCTGTTTAGATTATTGTCACCTTCTATAAGATCCAGAAGCCGCCTGTCCTCAGGATTAAAAAAAAAGTGGTATAGAAAAAGATTTATGGAAGAGGTTATTTCTTACTTCATATTATTACTGTTTGGGGTTTTTTAATAAGTCTTTCCTAAAACAGAAATATACATATTAATACTCCTTGTATATTTTACTTAGCAGACCAGTAACACTGGTTTATAATTTAAGAATCTTCAGATTGGGTTAAACGGCAAGTCCACATATACAAGAACTTTAATCTGAGAGTAATCAATGAAGGTTGTCTAAGAAAAAGTATAAAACCAGAAATAGTTTACAATATTACTTCCTTAGAATGCTTCCCCACTGCCAACATTTGATGCTCATACAATTTTTTGTGATAGCAAATTAATTATCTTCATGATGATTTATGTCTTTTTTCTCTTTTTATGCAACCTACCAATATTTTCAGGTAAATAGCTAAATGTAAGTATGAAAAAAATCAGCTGGACAAGGAATTTTCAAATATACAATTTTGTGCGTATCTTTTTACTTCTAGTGCAAAAGGTTTCACATACAAAATTCAGAAATATAATATCTTCTTTGCATAATATGCAACAATAAATGTTCAGTATTGTAATTTTATTACTTTTCCTTAAGAGAAAAACAACACAAACAAAACCACAAAACAAACTAGAAGCCAAGAAACTGTGTCCTTTGCTGTTCATGTAAACACTTGAATAAACAGTTTTAATAAGAAAATAAAACCAACATTTCTCAAAATATGTAGATCTGTACATCTCATATCTGATTAGCTATATTTTACCATTAAAATTTAGTTCTTAATTTGAAGAAATATTTATTTCTTTACTTATTCCCAGTAGGTAAAACAACATGGTTCCAATTTATATGTTAAAGCCCAATGTCAAAAAACCTTTCTATTTTTGCCTGAGTTTATTTTATGCATATGTTCTTCAGTTATGGAACCACTGAGAATATGCACTGAGCACTCACAGGAAATAGAGGGCTATGTCACTCTGCTTGAGATGAATAATATTTGAACTACTTTTCTTATAATTTCTACCAGAAAAAAAATCTGGTATTGGTTTTCCAAGATTAAATAATAAGCCCACTATCTACAATTAATTNGGACCTGCTCCAGCACCTCAATCTCCTTCCTGAACTGAGGGGCCCAGAACTGGACACAGGACTCGAGGTGTGGCCTCACCAGGGCTGAGTACAGGGGCAGAATCCCTTCCCTGGACCTGCTGGCCACGCTGTTCCTGATCCAGGCCAGGATGCCATTGGCCTTCTTGGCCACCTGGGCACACTGCTGGCTCATGTTCAGCTTCCTGTCGATCCAGACTCCCAGGTCCCTCTCCATCTGGCTGCTCTCCAGCCACTCTGTGCCCAGCCTGGAGCTCCCCATGGGGTTGTTGTGGCCAAAGTGCAGGACCCGGCACTTGGCCGTGTTGAACCTCATCCCATTGGAATCAGCCCAACTCTCCAGTCTGTCCAGGTCCCTCTGCAGAGCCCTCCTGCCTTCCAGCTGATCCACACTCCCCCCCAGCTTAGTGTCATCTGTGAATGTGCTAATGGTGGACTCAATCCCCTCATCTGAATCATCAGTGAAGATATTAAACAGAACTGGGCCCAGCACTGATCCCTGGGGGACACCACTAGTGACCGGCCGCCAACTGGATCAGCACCGTTCAGCACCACTCTCTGGTGGCCTCCGTCAGTTCCTAACCCAGCACAGAGTGCTCCTGTCTGAGCCCTGGGCTGACAGCTTTTCCAGGAGGATGCTGTGGGAGATGGGGTTAAAGGCTTTGCTGAAGTCCAGGGAGCTGCAGGCAATAAAAGTGGGAGGATGGTAAACCTTGAGGAAAACAGGTGAGAAAAAGGAAAGCAAACCTTTCCTTCAGGAGCTGCAAAGAGTTTTTACCTGAGACAGGGAGAAGCCAGGGAGCATAGCTGCTCCCCGAATCACTACTCAGATGTGCCACATGGCATCAACTTGCAGCCAGCTGGGTGCTGCGATGCACTGACCAGTTTACTGGTCCTTCAGCCAGGCCAGTGGGCTCAGGCTGTTTTCACTCAGGGTGGAGGCAGATAAGCCTCCTCAGGACCCCAGCCACCAGCTCCTTACCCCAAGTACCAGGGCCAGCCAGAAGGAAAAGTGGCCACTGGCCCCTTGCCAGCACATCTTGCACTGCCTTAAATATTGTGTTCCAACTACACATCCTGTCCAATATGAAACAAACCTACAGGAGGAAATTAACAGGATTTTGCTTTTAAAAGTACTGTGTCAGGTACACTGACAGTTCTACCACACGTGTTACCCAGCTCCTCAGAGTGCTTGTGTTTCAGTCCTGCTGTAATTGTATCAGCATCTTGCTTCAAGCGTCCCCCTTGGCTTTCCTGCTACTTAATATATTTTTCTTTGCAGTCAGATATTAAGCCACTACAGTGCTCTGCTGGCTGCTGAACTTCTGGAAACACATCACACCAAAGTGTTTTAGTGAGTCACCTATGGCTCTTCTTTGTAGTTTTAACTCGTGCAGCAAATACCATCTCTGTGTTTAGGAACTATTACTTCAGCGATTGCTCATTTTTAGCCTAGTTGCTGAGCACAGATAGTAAAGACTTCTGTGGCAGAAAAGCAGTCATTTGTCAGGTTTGAACAAAATCCCTGACAGGGAGGTGGCTCACAGAAAGCCGGGAACTACTGTCTAGTTATTAATACAGTAAAGGTGAACACAAACTCAGCTGACATCCAGGGAGCAGGGAGTCATTAAGTGGGTGCTGCAGCAGGCCAGTGAGCGGTATCAGTTCAGCTCCCCCAGCATCAGTGCTGGGGTGAATGTTGTTCAGGCTTTTTATCAGGAATGTTATTTATTCTGTGTTACTTAATGGTGGAGTATGTGAATTTTACAGCAATCTGTGAGTGACAAGGAGCTATATCAAGTGCAGGAGCCATAAATCATAAATGTAGATGATTTAAACAACTCAGAGATTTGTCAGAACAATAAGATGTGAGCTTTAATGGACAGGGGAAGGGATGTCAGACTGCAGCTGGGGTAGGCGTGTGCAGGATGCAGACAATCCTGGCTCAGTTCTATGGAGCAGGAGTTGAAGGAGGTTGTTGGCCACCTGTCAGTGCTGTCACAGCGACCGTGCTCTCCTGGACACACCAGCTTCAAGAGCATGATTCTTCATTGGAGCTGGGGGATATTCAAAGTCAAGGAGGACTTAATTTTGCAGCTTCAGGGAAGAGGCTGTGCAGGCCAGAGCCACATGGCCCGGCTGGCACTGCTGCTGCCCCCAGGAAGGAAGCAGGGGTGTATTTTGGGGTGGTCTGTAGCTTTCCTTACCTGTGGCCACTGCCATGTGCCTGCTCCCTTCTCACAAGGCAGCTGTTACTCTGGCTCTCTGCAGCACTAGCAAAGTAGGCAGCCAAGCTATAGCTCTAACTTGGGCACTCCTCTGTATTTGTCAGTGTTCAGAACTAGGCAGGAAGAGACTCCTAAGAGTAATTATTGATCCCAGAGGCTCATTACACCTGCCTTTACTCCCTCTGCAGTGATTATGAGCAGATAGAGTGTTTTAAACAGCAGGATTGTGTCTACCTGTCTACTAGGTGACATTTAAATGAGTTGACTAGTGCCTGTGAGAAGATGCATTTTTCAGTGATGGCCTTTTTTTCACTCTTTGGTACAGAGAAAAGCAGCAGGCAGAGTTCTTCCCTCCACTGTGGGTGGGCTGGTAAAAATCCCATATCTCTCTAGTGGTCCCCCTGTACCTCTCTTGCCTCCCCACCCTTGGCACGTTCTGTGTGGAAGTCCTCATGCAGAAAGAGAGCTGCAAGGGGAAGAGAAAGCATCTAGTTTCCTTCAAGACTCAAAACATCTTTTTCTGACCAGTGATAATGCCAGGATCCCTGGACGATGAACTTCTGCAACCAAAATGTAAAATTCAGAACAAATGTAAACTAGCTCAAGTTTTGGGACAAAAACTGTCCACCCCAAAATCAATAATCATCCTTTAAAATGTACAAATGGATCTTGGCCAAAGTTGGGGGACCTGACACACTTGTATCACAAGCACCCTCCATTTAAATGCTTTGAGAGTCCTGGGTGTGACAACTGAAAGAAAAAATGCTCCCAGGAGCCACACTTGTGGCACAAAACCAGCCAGCTTACTGGGGAGAGATATTAAAAGTTAACCACTCCAGGGACACAACAGATGTTGAATAGAGTAATTAATTTACTTTGAAAAGGGAGAGCCCTGTCATCAGAGAACTCCTGTCCTGTAAGAAGGGGACAGACATCAACCTGATGAGGTGTCTAAGAAAATGCTTTTCATCAGGAGAGGATGCATGAGAATTAAAGAAGAGGTGAGAATATCACTCAGGAAAGACAGTCATCTCTAACTGCACTCACAGCTGTTTTGCTGTTTCCAGCAAAACCCTGGAAAGAGGAAAATGCAGTCTCAGTTGGAATGACTGCAAGGGGTCCAGATATGAACCCAAACAGCAAGCAGGATGCACAGGGAGGAAGGGGAAGGACACACATACAGCAATGGTCCTTGAGGCCAAAGGAGGGAAGGTGAACTGTGCCAACAGGCTGTGACAGACAAGTGTGGAGCCAGGAGCCCATTGCTGCCTCCATGCAGCCCTGCCCACCACACAGGCAGGTGCTGCCCACTGCTGCTGGTCACCTGGTGCCAGAGACATTGCTCCAACCCAGTCCCATCCATGAGATGGGATTCACACCATGGACTAATCTTTGCCAATGGTAGGGACCACAGATGAGAATGCTCCCTGGGGTCTGTCCCAAGGGATGGGTGGGAAGGCATTTGGGAACAGACCCTCTGTGGGTTCTTGAGGGCCCATTCATAGCAGCAAAACATCTCATGAGAATCTCTTGGAAAAAAATAAGGAGCCCTTCCCCCCACAATTCTGGCAGTTTCCAGATGGGAAACTGAAATGAAACTTTTTTTGAAACCTTCAGAAACCTTTTGAACCTCATTAGTTTTCATTTTGTGTGGCTCTGCACAGAAAAAGTATATAAACCTGCAGCTCTTTTAGATGAAATGATGTAATGTTCAGATTATATCAATGAGTGGGGAGGGGAGCATTCATCAGTAATATTTTAACAAAAGAAGTCATTTTATGCAGCCTTTACAATGCTTTCTTATTTCAAGGGTCATGGGAGCTGCATAACACCAGGTCTTCACAGCCTCAGAAACCAAATTACTTAATTTTGAGGAAACAATACCTGCATGCAATTAAGCTCTTAACTTTACTCATGTGAGTAGTTTGAATTAGTGCATGGAGAATACTTGCAGGTTTTCAATTGCACACATATAAGTTTTGCCAGGGCTTGGCTCTTAACCGTGTTAATCTTGAAGCCTTGCTTTCTTTGTTTTCAGCAGCAAACCTAGCAAAACTATAAATACACTACCCACTTTGAAAGTCCTGTAAAATCGATTTTGGAGACTTCAAGGAAATCAAAGGAACTGTGATAAAATTAAAATGCTCCCACTTAAATAAAATTTTATTTCCCTTCCAGTAACATACAATATTTAACTAAGACTTTTAATACATTCAGTAAAATATGAGCTTATTATTAACCTCTTCAAAACGACATGATTCACTGTAAAGTCATTACCATTCTGTTCACTCATGTCTGGCCTCTTTGTTTCAAGTCTGTTTTCCCAGCTTACAGTATCAGGTCAACAGACTCTAACAAAATGAGTAATACATCTGGAATTCTTCATTGCAACACCAAACCTCAAACCAAGTGCAGGCAGAAGGGCCACGCTGTGAATAGGATGGGAAGTGGCTTCAGCTGTACCTCTTCTCTCCTTTCTCCATCCCATCCTGCTTTCCCTTGCAAGAGACTCCTGCATGGGCTGCTGTCTGTCCCTGACTTAATTTCCTCCTCTAACAGCTCTCAGAAACAGCATCTGGACTTCTGGAAGTCCAAAACCACCCTTTTTCAGGGTCGAGTAGACAAAAACATGTCTGCACTTCCTATGTCCTCTTTCAAAATCTGCAACAGTGACCTTGGAAGTCCAGAGACAAAATTGTTTCTTCAAGGTGGGACAGTCAGAGGGGATGGAGTCAGAAAAAAGTATTCATGGCCATTTCTGAGGTGCTGCCCAAGGTTAAATCAGTGAAGAAAAGCTGTGCTCTGCTTCACTGTGCTATGTGCCCAAGCTGGAAATGAGCACTTTGCAATCAGCCAAGCTTTGTTGACAGTGCAGAAGGTGTCACAGCACAGGCCAGGGATGTCTGTTTCTTTCCTCAGCACTTGAAATTTCTATTGCCTTCAGGTTTGGGGGAAGCGAGGTGTCCTCCTGAACCTTTGTCAGTATCTCTAGGTGTTTTATATGGATATAAGCAAACAAAAATTAAGTTCTATGAAAAATGTCAGTTCAATTTTTTGCCAACTAAAATATTACAGGATATTGTATGCCTAACATATGTGGAGAACTGCAAAACTGAACCACAGATATGTAACCACTTATTATGAATAGTAAATACAGCTGCGGAAGTGAAAGGGATTATGCCGCTGGATATTTCCTTTAATATGAATTCCAGCTACAGTGTCATTTTGCATACGAAGGTGAATAGAAGATCCTTAGCACAACTATAGGAAGCAGAATTGCATTCTTACAAAGCAGTCGTGTTTATCTAGTTTCTTAGTACACTAATGGGAAAACAAATATATCATGGTACTTGGTTTCTAAACTAACAGTTTTTGAATACAGCAATTCCATAAAAGCACCAAGAGCTTTCAGAGGAAGGACCCTAATATACAAACCAAACAAGAAAAAATCAAAGCTGCTAATTCCATAAGCCTGGAATCCAGATGAACTGAAGCCAGTCACACCCCAGGTCTGAATCATAAGCTCAGGTCTCCCTTGGGATGCTCTGGAAAGCCCCGTGCAGAAATGGCAGCTCTGCTGAGCCGTGTCCAGAGCTGCTGTGCCAGGAAGGTGGGACACTGAGGACTCCAAACACATCCACCCAGCCCCCTCCTCTGTCAGAGTAACCTTGCAAGAAGGGAGTCTTAAACACAGTTGCCAATATTTTTAATTATTGGAAGAGTTCTGGAGGCTTTCTGTTTGTTCTTAGAAACCATTCATTTTCCTAAACAGCCCTAAAGAAACCAGGCTTCTTTCCACAAGTCTGAGGCTCAGTCTAAATATTTTTCACACCAACTTTTTCCCAGGAAATGGTGCAGTTATTCCAGCAGGTAAACCTCCCCTTTCCGGTTACCAGTTCTGCCAAGGCCAGCAGAGAGGTTTCATGTGGAACAGATCACTCGCCTGGGAGAGAGGCAAGCCACTCAACCCTTCCACTGTCTTGTAAACAAGGTAGAACAAATTAGAAGCAAATACGATTTATACCTAAGAGTTCAATCAAACCAGCATCCCAAACGAAGGGAGTACCACTCTTGGATTGCCTGCCAAAACCACACTGTATGACATGGACCAGGAGAGGTGAATTTCTTTAAGAGTTTTGATTTTTTAAGCAAAGAAACACTAACTCTCTGCAAAAACAGGGTTTCAAGCAGCATCTTTAAGAGGAAGGAGAAAGGGGAATGGAGGCAGTATATACCAATAATTATCTACAAAAATTTTCCCTCCAAATTCCAATTACCCTATTCACAGGGATGGAGGGATGCCAAGTGCTGATAGCACACAGGCAGTGACCACAGCTGGGAATTTGCTACTCCTCATGGCCAGCCTACAGTCTTTGCTGTTTTGGCATTAAGCTCATACTCAAACCGATGATCACACAAAAGAACCTACCTGTGCAAAACCAGAGTGCCCAGCAGCCTGTCAGCCACCACTGACACCAGCACCTCAGTAAGTCTCCAGCCCATGACACTGCCAAGTCTCTGGGTATCCACATGGTGCTGGGACAAGGACACTCTCTCCAAAATACATCTAGGGGAAGGCTCCCAACATACTCAAGGTGAAGGGCTACTAATCTAATTTCTTTTCAGACTGGTAATTTGTGACTCACAGGCACACATCTATTTTTAGGGATGGATTCAGCCAGGTCCAGATGGAAGCACAACAGACTGTGGCCTCCAGTGATGGCAGCGGCTGCCCCAGCCCAGCTCCTGCACGGGGCCCGTGCCACAGCCCAGGACCCTGCTCTATGGTCATTACGAATTTCACCCAGCGGGTCCCCCACCACACAGGTTATTTTGAACCATGTGAGAAGTGCCTTGGCTTTGCACTCTTTTTCCTTTCCCTGCCCTCTCAAAAACAAGCCGGGAGCCTTTTCCAAACCACCCGTCCCCACGCAGTGTCTTCCAGCACGGACTGTCTGATATCCTCTGAGTCAGCCATGTCCGACGAGCCACAGCTGGCCTGGAGCTGGGCCAAAGACTTTTCCCTTCAGTCTTGTTGCACAATGTGATCTAAATAACCGGTCCCATCTAATTTGTTTCCTCAGTGGATGTAAGGAAACTGTATTTTGCCTCACGAGGTCTCAAGTTGGGGAAACATCGTAAGGTCAGTGTCCAAAACCAATTCAGACAGCAATACAAATAAACATCCAATGGAAAAAAGAGACACAGCCAGGGGAAAAAATTAAAAAAAAAACCAACCCAAACTTTTGTGACTAGACTATCACTTTCATTATCATCATGCTTTGGAATTTAAGTTTCATTTGCTTCTATGAAAAATATGAACAAAGCAATGTATAACCAGGGAATGAATTCCCACTTGACCGTGTAACCTTTCCCTTCTTATAAATTTGTCAAGTCTTTTACACAAACTGGTTTTTTAAAAATGCAAAATTTTTGGAGTGAAACTGAGTGACAAATCCTTTAAGGTGCACACTGGTAACATTTGGAAGTCAGTTGCAGCAGAGACTGCATTAAGAAGTAGTCCAATATATATTTTTTGTTATCCTTATTTTTACTTTATCCAGACAAACAGTCAAACAGCACTTCTTTGGAAAAGCCAGCATATTTAAATAATTTCTATTTTACAACTTTAAAAACTGTAACATAGTCTAAAAATGAAGTTTGATTATCCAATGACAGAATTATTTTTTTAAATCAGCTTGGCCCAAGAAAGAAAAAAACTTTAGGATGATAAATTAATTTCCTTTTTCGATCAAAATTTTGAGGCAAAAGTTTTCAATGCATCCATGTATACATGCGTATGTTTACTTCCTAGTATTCTATTCATAGCCTAACAACATCTTGCATTTTGGGGGACAGTATCTAAATTATTTTTAGTTGTAAGTTTTATTCAAAAGGGGGATCTACGTTGTGATTCTGGCAGTGGAACAAGCAATTCACATTGTTTTGAACTGTTCATGTACTAGCAAATATCCCTGAAATCACACACAAATAGAGGCTAGAAAACCAACAAAAGGTCTGGGTTCTGACATCACACATCTTCTGCAGGATAGCTGCTCATGTCCTGAGTGGCAGAAATGTCCCCCTAACCAGAAGGCCCCTGCCTCAGCTTGCTGCCCTCATGCCTAGCAGCCCAAACATGAGCAAGGGTCAGAGGAGAAGGCAAGACTGTGCTGCATAGTATCAGTGTTTCTCGAGGTTTCCTGGAGCGTTCTCCTCTGATTTTCAGCTCCTGGGTCCTGCCCAGCACCCTCCTGCTCCATAGCTTGGTGTGGGAGCACATTGCCTGCAGGGAGTGACCCAGAGCTGCTGCCCGTCAGAGGCACTGTGCACACCTTGCCCTGTGCAGCATCCCAGGACACAGGGCGGGTCCTCTCTGTCCCACTCCAGAGGACTTAAATGACACCATCTAAATTGTCTTTCTATTTCACTTTATGCCCCCTTTCCAAGATGCCCTTTGGAAACTGCTGATCAACGTAACAGACAACTTTTGGCCTTAAAACTGGTGTCACTGGTGTGAGGAGAACAGCATATGGAGAGATGCGGTGGTGGCAGAGCACTAGATGGCAGCTTCTGGTGCAAGATGAAGGCTACAAACTGAGCACACCTTCCTCATCTTGAGCAGCCTTGTGAAAACCCACCAGGAGTTGGATGAGAATCTCTATGACTCTGTGAAGGCTTCAGACCACCTTATATTATCAGCCAAGTGACAATCCAGGCTGGTGCAACACAGAGGCTGCCTGCCTGTCCCCATCTTCCTTTTCTACTCTACTACTCGGAAGCTTTTATGTTGGCTGCCCTCCAAGGAGCAGATACCATCCCCTTTCTCCAGGATTACTGCTGCACCTTAGCCATCAGGATAAGAGGTTTCCATCCAACATAGATCTTCAACCAATGTCCAGAAAGAGAAGAAATGCTAGCAGTAAATCCTCCTGCAAGGAGTTTCAAAACCCAGCAGATTCCACACCAGGGTGGAGAGCTAGTCTGCAGTCTGACTGGTCCTTATTTATTTGTTTAAGGGCTACCCCAGCAGTGAGCAGGGAAGAATTTCTTCCCATGTAGGAGTGTTCTGCCAAGTTCCTCTGACTTGAAATAAGATTCACAAACATTTCCTGGTTCTCTCCATTCCTGAATGCTAGCAAGAAGCCTATTCAATGCCTCACAGCAAACAACAAGGTCTTTTATATCTCAAAGGCATAATTTAAATATGGGAAACAAATTTACCTTTTTATTGAAAGCCCTATTTTGAGTATAGCCAGCTGAACGTATTTCCACATATACTGGCAATAAATGGAGAGGAGGAACTCACAAAGAGAGAGAAGTGCTAATTTACCTGTGCTCAAATCAAAGCCATTACTGGCTGCACTGGGGCAGCAGCATGCACAGACACACGTTGTTCAAATGGCATCCCTGTCACAGAAATAAAAGCTTGCACATGGTGAAAATGAGGTACAAAATCTGACATTCTCTTCTTCATTAGCACAGTGGGACAATAATATCAGAGGTGTTAACTGGCAGGTGTGTTTGTAGATAATCACACACACCTGTTGCACAGTGCAGCAGAGACCAGAAATCAGGTTTAAAAGCCATCAGGTACCTGGTTGCTTTTCACTGGGGTTGGGTCCTATGGTCATAAGGTATTAATGTGGATAATACATGTTGTTCAATAGCTCTGTAAAGCCTTTCCTCGTGGATTTTAACTCTTGCAGAGGCACAATATGATTTCTAGAGGTGAAGTTCAGCCTTCAGAGTAAGGGGCAAAGGTGACAAAGTCACCAAAGCTTGAAGCACCATGTTCACTACACAGAGTAGCAGTCAGTACCCCCAGGCTGCAGGTCTCACTCACACCCCCAGGGCTCCCTATCACATCCCCAGGCTGTACTGAAAACATGGGAGTGCACTGCCAAATCCAGCCTTGTGTCCCAACAACAGAAATAAGGCAAGAAACAGTTTAAGAAGTTTCTGGAGATTTCTCCAGGACTGCAGGCTTTAAAAACCTTAGGACCCAAAGGCTCCAACAGAGCTCAGAGGCTCCACAGCCATCAGTGGAGATAACCATGGTATTTCATCACTCTTGGTAACCTGTCTCAAGGGCTGGCCCATTTGATTTTCCCTCTGGATGAATCGCTTTTCAGACAGCCCATCAAACACAAATCTGTCTTGTTTACATGAGTCCAGAATTTACCAGTTTATAAAAATAAGAAGAAATTAAGCCCAGTGACCAGCCCCGGAAACAATCAGGTACACTGATTGTGGCTTTTCCTTTGTTCTCCATCTGTGAATCAGATGTGACTATGCCAAGTAGTAAACACCAGCCTCGCAGATGCTGCCATGGTCAGGCTTATTTCAAACTATTTTCCTTACAATATACAACTTTTCATCCCTTGTTCCCACCTTAATAAGTTTGTCTCTTCAAACAGAAAATAATCTACTATATTATTAAAAGAATATTAATTATTACATAATAATATGATTATTATAATTATCTAGATTATAAAAAGAAATTATACAAAATAATATTGCTTTCACAACCTATACGTCCTCACCATTGAGTGGATAGAGTGCTTCATCTAAAAGCCCTTTGGTGATCTTTTTTGTTGCAGACCTTTGAAATCAACCAGTTCTTCAAATAGTGTAACAGAAATTGTTGCCAAATTGGGAGTCCCTGACACCAGCAGCAGAGCCTGACTTCAGAGCTTTAAGGAAAATTGGCAGGGGTGCAGGGGGGACTACCCTGGATTTCTAAATGCTAGGATCACACTGAGAAGTTGCAGCAGGCTGTTGTCACCCATCTTCAGAGCTCCTGCCCTGCCTAAGATGGGTCACTGCTCACATCAGGAGCTGAACTGGACCTTATGCTCTCTCCTTCACATTTTGGCTGAGTGAGGAATGTTTTCAATCAGGGTGGGATGGGAAAAAATTAAGAGGCTTTTAGAAATGGCATATCCTGAGTTTCCAGAAGCTGTCTAGGTCAGACCAAAGTCTAGCCAACCAGTGTACTCATCCCCAGTATTTACACTGACAGTGGAAATGAACCTGGAACAGCTGCAAACGATTACACCTCTGACCCTCTCACAGCAAAGCCTGTAATGCAGGATACTTCCCCTCACCCTGTGCATGGCAGCAGCTAATTCTCACTTCCGTATGAAAACATCCACACCAACCTTATTTCATTATGGTTAATTGGTACCCAACTGAATTCTTTTAAAAGGTGTGCTTTGCAGTATCTGTCATCTGAAAGCTTCCCTTACCAAGAGGAAACATCTGTCTTCCCTGCAGTGGGCTGAAAGTGAAGGTTTTGTTTCGACATTGTATCTGCCCCAGAGAGTGTCAGAAAAGATTAAACAAGGGGTTGAAATTGCAGCGTGCTCTACTGCTGCCCACAGCTCTGAGTACTATTGCCAAGGGGCTCCCACCCATCTCCAAGCTCTTTTCCCACCACTCTCATCCTCCCAAAACCCACCCCTAGACCTGTGTCCACCCTCACTACAGCATCTGCCCAAACCAAAGGGATCCAACCTCAAGTCATACCCACACGCTGGAGCCTCTGCCTCCTTCCTCTCCTTCCTTATCCCCATCCCATCTCTGCTCCCACAGAACCTACCCCAGGACTCCTTACTTGCTCTCAGCACAACCTGGTTGGTCACTGCCCAAATCTGCTTCTGTCCTGGGCAGGGAAGTTCACACCCTGCCAATGCCCACAAGCATAGCTGCAGGCAGCAGTGATAGCTTCTTCCAGCTGTACCACTTGGAAGCAGCCTGCATGATTTAGACACTTCTGGAGTGAAAACCACTTAGGCCCAGGCCTGGCATCCACCTGTGATCTCTTTCTCCCTCCTCTACTACTCTAGCTGTGCAAATCAAGGAAAGTACTGTCATGAATTCCCTCAGCATGAGTGGATTCTGAATTGTCATGGAAAGGATTGCTTTCACCTCAAAATAATCCCAGGCCATGGAGCGTACAGCAAGGTGTTTTAGGAAGAGAAGCATGAACAGAAAAACAGAAACCCGCAGCCCTGCTGGAATGACAGAAGGCATCAAATGCCAAGTCTATTCATATTTATGGACTCATACAGTTTATGGGCTTAACCAAATATTTCAGTGAGAGAAAAAGAATAAACAGTGGAGTGATCAATTTACAATCCTTGAGACTAATGGAAAGAATGACTGGACCAAAACAGTGATGTCGTGCTCTAGTCTTTTTGGCCTTATTTTTGGATCTTTCCCTCCTTTTAAAGCAACATTTTGACTAAACTGTCTCACACAGAGAAAGCCTGAAACACTGCTGGTAAAAATACATAGAGTTGAACAGTCCAACAGCCCTGGACTTTGGCTGAGCCAGCAATTGGGCAGCCACCGTTTCACCATGGTCCTTGATGGGCTGAGAACATTCATACACATGCTATCCTTTGCCTTCCTGATACAGAATTGAGTAATGAAAACAGAAACAGCACATAAAGTAACTTTGGCTATTCTGATGACTGAACTGCAAAGTTTTCTTCCAAGGGATTTGATAATTGAGAAAGCAGATTACAAAAAAAGTGGCATAAAATATAACTGTAATCTCTCCAAGACTACAGAATGTATTATACTGACTAACAGGCAACAGGAAGAGACTTTACATTTCCCTTAACACTTGCATTCCCGAATGCAATTTCTTCTTACAGAAGAAATTATTAGGAGGTTATTTTCTTTCTGGACTCTCAATGGAGAAGACAGAAAACAGAAAAATGCAGAGAGTTTGCACATGAAGATAAAATACAGGTTATTGCTCAGGAAAAGATGCCATCTTGCCAAGGGCAGAATGAGAGGCCAAGATCCCACTTCACTGCCCTCCACCATGTGAGGGAATCTCACTGTAAATTGTTATTCCCCTTCAAGGACATTGTTTGTGAGGTGACCAGCAGACAGGCACAGTCATTGAAATAGCAATGAGCAAGAGCTGTGTAGCCAAATTCACACCTGCCAGGTCACCTTTTGACCTTGGGTTTTCTGAACAGAGTCTTTGTAAGGGCCTGGGCTACTGCTCCATATTATCCAGAAATACAAACGGCATACCTCTTGGCAAAATGTCACTGGAACAAGAAAAGGTAAGTACCCCAGCAAAGCAGTTCATTCTGGTACTAAAACAGCAAATGCAAAACCCTTAAAGGCAATAAAAGCACTCATTTATCTGGGGAAAAATACTATCCCCCAGCACTTATTGGAGATACAGCTTCTTCCAATTATTCCCCACCAGATTCCAGTGGAAAGGTTGTGAATCCCAGAGTAGTGGGTAAGCAGTCCAGGGTGTATTGCAGAGGCACACTGCAGGGCTGGATTCTTCCAGCCCAGCTTTTATGTTCAGTGTGAATTCCTTGCATGGCAGGCTTTCCCTGAGCCTAGCAGGAGCCTAGCCAGATCGTGATTAATTAGTTAAAAGAAACTGTACTAATTTCATGCAATAGATTGAAAAGAATAAATGTCAGTGGGTCAAATGTTTGCAAAGTGAAGTTTTGAATTCACACTAGACTACCTGTTTGAATCAAAACACATACCCAGTTTTGGTATTAGTGAAAAGGACAACTGATTTGTCATTCAGTGGATTGTTCTGGTGTTAAACCACTGATATTGGGGTTTTACATGCAAGTTCAGGTCCTGCTGCTCATGAGGTTTGAGCTTTTGGGTGTATTAAGTGAAAGACTGCTGAGTCCTGCTCATTTTCACCCATTACTCGTCAAAATTAATGACAGCTAGGTCAATATTACTTGGCTTGACACTATCACAAACAAACTCTCTTCAGGCTGTAGTTTGCTGCTCAGCCTTTGCATTAAGGATAGAAAAATACAAACAGGTGGAAAAAATGAGACTGGCCTTTCAAGGCATCATGAGCCAGGAGGCAAGACAGATGCGACTGTCAGTATATCTTGGAGGATAGGTTTGGACTTAACTTTTTTGACTGCTTGCAGAAATGCTCTGTGAAAAAAAAATCAATAGGGAAAATTGAAAGATGCCTCTGCCAGGAAGGAAGAATCAGTTTCCCAACTATGGAAGGAAAACAACTTGTCCAGACGGCAGCTCTGCAGAGAAGAATCTGAAGGTGGATGGGTCACAAGGGAAACCAGGACTGGGTTGCATCACCATATTGCAGAAATTCAGGCACATCACTGCCATGAATAGACCACACTGCTCATGAAGTCATCCATCTAGCACACACAGCCCTGCTCCCAAGGTCCCATCTTGTCTACACCGCTTTTCAGGACTGAGCACTGCAGCTGGCATAATATGGAAAGAACTGGAAAGGAACCATAAAGCAAGAATGATTTTCTACACATAATGAAAATGTGCATGTATTACTTTTAAAAAGTTGCCAAACCACAGCTAGATGTGTAAATAAAATGCCACTTGCCTTGCACTGACCCAGGACACAGCACAACGGTACCCACAAAAATCACAGAAAGTGAAAGGAGTGATCTGCTGCTGCTAGAGAAGAAATTTTGTTTTAGAATTATTTTTCACTGGCACACAAATCATCTGAGACATCTATAGTTCTTAATGTATCAAGCCACCCTTTTACTTTTGGCAGGCACACAATAGGAGCTGAGACTCAACAACAGCCCCAAGAGATACCACTTAGCTCTCAAACTGCCTCTTCTCCAGCATACCATGTGCTAGAGTCTCAGACATTCCCAACACAGACTTGTGCAGCAGTGCAAGGTTGCTGGTTTAGTTTTGATCCAAAGGTGTTTACATTTTTCCTGCACAGTCCATTGGTGTCTCATAAACATACCCTGAGCTTGTATTTGCAAAATGAATAGATTCAGCCTTGTTTTCATTCATGTTTTATTTGTGAAGCATTTAGTTAAGAAAAATTTGCATAATGATTTAGGAAGAGGTAAATGTAGGTAATAGGAAAAATACTGAACATGCTAAATGTGCATATTATTGCCTTTTACAGAGCCATTTACCTTAGTAAAATACTGTGTTATCTTGAAACAAATGGATCTGAATCACAAACTCTTACAGTGTTATCTTCTACATACTTCCACACTTCTGTTCCTAAGCACTTAATTTTCCTACAGTATGAGCTCAGAGAAAGTTGGAATTACTTACAGTGCTGTCATCTGGGATGGAAATATCACACTGAATGACAGCAGCCAACACATCTGGATCCACTGCTGTGCATCAGGTTTAGTGATCACCTCCCCTTGTGTATTATACTGATGCTTCTCATCACATCTGCAAACAGTTAAATGCACTACAGACTAGAGTATGCAGCATGTAGGAACAATTATTTACATAGTGTCACAAGATAGAGCTACTCATGTCACTTTGGTGCCTTTTCACTAGAGGTATTCAGATTTTTATTTAAAGTCATCTCTAGTGTATCACCAATGCAATAACAATTGTTCCATCCATGGTATGCGTGGTCTGAGCTTTAATATTTTTTCTTCTTTTTTTTTTTTTTTTTTGTATTTGAAAAATGAAAAATAAGTAACATAATGAAGCTGTGTTAATATTAGAAGGAGTTGTGCATCAGAGGTTCATATTGAATGGGTATCGGCATTATGTTCACTGGTGCTAGGATACCATGGTGATGGGCCCTGAAGAATTACCAAAAATAGATTAAATGCATGTGGCAAGTGATAATAAGCACAAAATGTTTTCCATACAGTAAAAATACTGCAGGGAAGCAGAATAACACACTTCATAAATCAGCTCAACAGATCAACTTTCCAGCAGAATACTCGGGTATTCTGAATACATAGTTAGAGCTGAACTCCTAAACCCAAAATCGCCAAGAAGCAAAGTTTGGCAACAGTGTCTGCACCTAAAGATATTCAGACCAAGAAAACTGGCACGGGATCTGCTGTTGCTAGCAAAAATGTATGAAAGGAGATGAAAGGCTTGGATTTGCAGTAAGAAACATTTATCACTAGGTAACACCTACGACAGTAACTGTATCTATGCAAGCTGCTGGAGTCTCATCCTTTTTTTGAACTGAGTCAATCAAAATATAAAAAATGTCATTCTTTGAAGCTGTCCTGAGCCAGGCTGCTTGTTAACTGCTGTACAAAACAGATCACTCAAAAGAGCCTCACTGAACCTGCCCACTGAATCAGCAGTGTGCCTGTACACAGCCCTCGTGCAGAAGTGACAGGAGGTGGCACACCACACCCCACTTTCCCATCAGCAACCCCTGTGCTGCGACACCACACAGTCAGTGACATCAAAGGGACACAAAACATCTGAAAAGGCACCACTGCTGGCTCACAAGTCTCAGCAGCACTTTCCTCAAACCATTCCTTATGGAGACACACGCACAGCAGAAACAGTTGTTTAGGAAACCAACATCTACCTAAAAGCCACATTGAAAATGCATTAACTGGGGTGAATTCATTAACTACAGCTATGTAGGCAACTCTGTATGCAGACACGTCTATAAATATTTAGGTTGCTACTCCAGATGTTAAGCCACCATCAACCCAAAGTGAAAAGAGCTTCTAAAGCAAAATTTCTCACTATTCACAGCTTGCAAGAGCTCCCACTGAAGGGTAGGTCACAAGCAAGAGGTACCAGAAAGCCACTGGGAAGGGATATCCCATCCCATAGCAGCACACCAGAAGCATTCAGATGAAAGTGTGTGGAGCTGCCTGACAAACACCAGAGGAAAGGATGCCAAATACAGCTCTTGGGAGAACACGTGAGATTTCCACAGCTCTGGAACACTGGTGTTATTGGTGTCAATACAAAACACTCTCTTCTAATCAGCCAGAGCAGCTCCTCTAAGAGAGACAACAGAGGTCAGTAGGATTTTTTTTAATGTGCACAAGCAACAGAGAGATCTAATTGCAAAGTCTGTTACTAGGTGATACCCCAAGTCCTGACAGACCATACTGGATGCTAATTTGATATATTGGCAAACTCTGTGCCAGAAGTCCACCTTCCACCATCCCTACCCTCTGCTTCCTTGGGGGGCTGAGAAGTGGGGGCTTTCAGAGCACATATACTGAGAGAACTCTTCCAAAGACCAACAGGTTAAGGACTCAAAACCTCCTGGCCCTCTCAGGCTTTTCTGTAGGAAATGAAGAAAAAACATGAAAACTGCTACGATATTTTTCTCCAAAAACATTTCCACCTCCTGCTAGCAAACAGGACAAGAGACTGAAGTATGTGGAGCAAAAACAAACCCCCAAAACCTACCCAAAAGCCAGGAAATTAATTTGTCCCATTAAAAAAGACGGTCCACAGCACTTCATGTATCTTTTTAGAGCATGGAAACACTGAGATGATAAGCATCATGAGCCATCAATGTGCACTTGCAGCCTAGAAAGCCAGCCAGGTCCTGGTCTGAACCAGAAGCGTATCCAGACAGTCCAGAGAGGTGATTCTCCCCCTTTACTCTGCTCTTGTGAGACCCCTCATGGAGTACTGTGTCCAGTTCTGGAGTCCTCAGCACAAGAAGGACACAGAGCTCCTTGACACAGAGCATGTTCAGAGGAGAGCCACAAAAATGATCAGAGGGCTGGAGCACATCCCCTGTGAAGCCAGGCTGAGGAATTTGGGGTTGTTCAGCCTGGAGAAGGGGAGGCTCCAAGGTGACCTTAGAGCAACCTTCCAATATCTGAAAGGGGCCTGAAGAGAGCTGGGGTAGGGCTTTTTGTACAGGAATATAGTGTGAGGACAAGGGGCGATTGTTTAAAACTTGGAGAGAAGGGATTTAGATTAGATATTAGGAGAAAATTCTCTACTATGATGGTGATGAGACACTGAAACAAGTTGCCAGGGTAATTATGGATGCTCCAACCCTGAAGTGTTCAAAGGCCAGGTTAAATGGGGCTTTCAGCAACCTCAACTAGTGGGAGGTGTCCCTGCCTATGACAGGAGGGTTGGAACTAGGAGGTATTTAGGGTCCCTTCCAACATGAGCCCTTCTGTGATTCTACTCTGAGCAAAGCCTTCCACATTGTGCCTTAAAAACATGTGTGTGTTGACTGAAGGCTTCCACAAATACTGAATTATACCAAAATATCAGCAAAAAAGGCAGGACTGCATCCAGGTCAGGGCTTCTAGCTGTATCACTTGATGTTCAGGACCTCTTTTCTTCCCTTGCTCCTGCTGACCCAGCACTGCCACAGAGTTCAGCCAGGGATGCTGCAGCAGAGCACATTACCACAGTATTTTTCTCTGGTGTAATAGAAGTATTTGATATCACAGCCAAGGTAGTACCTACTTAAAAGTCTTCCCTTGGGCCTGCACGTTACCTTGATGTGCTGCTGTACTAGTGGTCTGTTCACTGTACCAATGTCTTTGCAGGACAACAAGTACAGTGAAAGTACAAGTGTCCAACACATGGGGCTGTACCTGGCAGCTGCAACTCCAGATCACCAAATGCATTGGTGAATAATGGACAGATGATCAGTGCAGGGCTACAGAAATGCACCAACACCTTTATGAGAAGCTCTGAAGGGGATGTTTGACTTCAGCTTCAAAATTCCCCTGCGCTTGGTCCTTAATATGCTCAAGATAGTGTTTCACAAAGTAAAAGTCTGGTACTTTTGTTATCACAAAACACTGGTAAGGTGATAGGACTTGGTTTCACTTTCTTATAATCTTCAGAAACATAAAAGATTACACATGCAAATTTTGGTATTTGACATTAAAATTAAATTTGAAGACATTAAGAGAGGAAAAGGTTTTCTGAAATTAGTGTGAAAAATACTCCTGACCACATGCTTCCAAAATTAGCAAATCCAGAATTTTGGGGTAGGTAGAAAAGTGATTTGCAGTAAAGAATTTATTTCACTCGTTATTGTTCAGCCAGGCCTGATCTGCTCACTTGCAGTATGCCGTGTCTCCTGAGAGCTCTCTAGGACTCCCTTTGCACTGGTCTATCTTTACAGGAATTTGAGGTTTCAGGGTGTTGTTTCCTTACTAGAAGGAAGGCTCTCTGCGGACAGGATTTGATTCTGAGTAGCTGGGGGCAAGGACCCAGCAAAGGGGTTTCGACAGAAATCCCACTACCCAGCAGTGGCCTCTCTTCGTTGTCCAGAGCGACTCAACCGAGATTTAAAATTTCAGCCGGTTTCTATCCCTTTCCGCACACCCGATGCCTCAACGTGAGGGCTCGGGGCCGAGAGAGGGCGCCGGAGCCTCGGGCAGCGGCGGAGCCGGGATGCCCCGGGTGGCTCTGCCCGGGACCCGCGCTGCCTTACCTGCTTCTCCTTCCGTCCCTCTGTCTGTCTGTCTGTCTGTCTGTCTGCCCAGCTACCTGCCTGCCTGCCTGCCTATCCACCTACCTACCTGCCTGCCTGCCCGCCTGCTGCCACCTGCGGAGGACCAGAGAGCGGCCACACGCTCAGAAGCATCTCTCAGGCCTCTGCTCTGAAAGGTTCCCGGGGCCAGGTGTGTTCACAGCTCCTCCGGGGTTTCAGATGGGGAAAAGGATCCTCGGGGAAATAGCCAGAGATGGGAAAGGGGAAGTCGGAGAAGTAGCTCTGCTGTTTTTAAAAAATTGTATACACAGAAGTCTTTCGGGGCTTTGAAGGGCTAGATTCTCATAGGAAATTGCACATATTGTAAAAAAAAAATTGGGTAAGCATCCAAGATGTATAGGAAAAGACAACAAAAAAGCCATTTTCAAAGCACAGTTGTTCACCATTTGTTTACATCTAGTCTTGAGACACTGAAAACAGCTTCCAAAAGAATTTTCTTCTTTTGCCTAATGTGCTCTCTTGCAAATAGCTGTCAGCCAGCTCTGCCTGCCCAAAGCCTCTCCCTTCAGCCAAGGGGATTCAGAGAAGGCAGCTCCTCTGGCAGGACACACACCTCCTGCCACAGCAGGTCAGGGACTGTGGGTCCAAGATGGCACTGCTGGTGACATGGACATCCATATGGAGATAAGGCAGACACCACAGAAGTAGAGATTTCCAAGCCACACTGCAGAGCTCATCTTTTCTATTGAGTTAGTCCCTTCAGTTTCACACGAAGAACATTCAACAGTTTTTACTTCATATAATATATGTATAGCTATCATGTAGAGCTAATGAACTGAGTTTATGAAGTCCTTCAAGCTAAAGAGAAGTCTGGTCTCCATACACTAACCTTACTACTTACTATTTCACATGAAAAGCATTGTTTGTTCTGCTCTGTTGTCTGATTTGCAATCAGGAGTTCTCCTGACGTAGGTCTCAACGTAGGTGACAGAGACAGGACTCTATCTCACACTAGAAAATATTTCATAGCTGAATCAAGAACTGATGGATTTCAGTAGCCTGCAACAGTTCTTTTGAAATTTTCCCAACAAATATCTTTCGACCACACCCTAAACAAAATGTTATGATGGCTTCCAAGTAATTTTTGGCTGAAATATACTGCTGATGTGGTGTTCGGAGCAGGATCAGATTTATTACTCAGTTTCAAATAATAAAGATTAATTAAGGCTTCTACCACTAAACTGATACTGTAGGATCAAAAACCATTGAAAGGTGTTGAATATCCCCTGAGATACCCCCTGGGTGCCTGCTCTCTCAGTTTTCTTCTGACCCTCCATCCCAAGACATATTCCTAGGCTGATTCCAGATCAGGGATAGAGCTGGAGTTTTGTTGAGGAGAACCAAGACCTACCAAATTTTGGATGTCCCACAGGAAACATGAAGGACTGGTGGCAGTAGACTTTCCCTCAAATTTTTCCACTGAAACACTTTTCTACTTCATTGCCTACATTAGCATGAGGGTTCCCAGAAACACAGGCTGCAAGAGTCATGATCATCCTGACAATTATCAGTAGATTCAACCATCCTGTGCTTCAATTTAGCCTCAGCTGTACTCCTTATCTACCTGGATAGGACTCATAATGGCTTACAAACAAGAAGCACAGCTGGAATTCTTCCTGAACTTCATACACCCCAAAGAGGTAACCTCAGAGAAACAACAGCCAACTCTATGTACCAGTGACTTCTACTGAGTACAGATAGTTCTCCCACCCCACAGACCTGCCGTGGTTTGACAGAAGTTGAAAGGATCACAGAAAACTGAAATATTTTCCAGTTAGCTTTGTCTTGAACTGGACTCCTATCTGTTTTCAGTTTCCCAGATTCACTCCTCCTGAACAAATACAGCAGAGACAAGATTATTACTCCAAGAGTTCAGAAGCAACCTAAAACTTCCACTGAAGATGGGCTCCTAATCCACAGAGTACACAATCATAAAGTTCAGCCACATAGAAAGTACAGAACCAAAATTATGAAATACTTCTGCCATTCTAGTAGACTGGCTTATGGCTATTACTTGAAAATTCAAAAGACTGTGGTCCAAAGCAAGCTCCCGGGGTGCTGTTCAGAGGTGAAGGACTCGGGGTCTCCAGAGGAGAAGTTGTGGCCAGGACACTGCATTGTCTTAGCAAGTCTGGGAGAGTTAAACTGACACTGGTGTGTGGAGACTCTAAAGTCTTTTTCTTAACTTTAGCAAGAAGGCCCTTTTGCTCTGTTGTCCAGACTGAAAGGCTAAGTAGGGTAGGAAGCCATAGTCAGGACTATGAGTAGGTTTTTACATTTTCTGTAGGGATGGTGGAGGGCTTCCCCTCTGGTTCTAGGGGAACAGCCTCCCGGTTCCTCGCTGGCCCAACCCTGAGCTGGTGCTTCCTGCAGGCTCAGCCACCTCTATATGCTGGAGGGTTTCACTACAGGCTCCTGCAAAGATCTCAGAGCCTGGTGACAATTGACAGGAGTAAACATCAGTTGCTGCTTCTTAGCCTTGGGGCAAGGGGGCCTTGTGACAGCAAAGCCACAGGGCACAATAAGGACCATTTCCACACAAGTGGGACTTGCCATTGTCTTACTTTTTCACTCATTATCTCTTCTGTGGAGGTCTCAAAAATTAAGAGGTAAGTTCACCACCAGGTTGTACACAATCTTGCAGCCAACTTTTTCTCCAACCTTACCCACAGACCATACCCAGCTCAGACTAAATAAAAATCACTCAATCACTGCTAGTGGCAGAGTTTATTATGGCACTGAAGGCTCAGCAAGATAGCTGCAAAGAGGAAGATGTAAAGAGGGTTGATCTGGAGAGTAGAAAAGCCCCAGTGAGGGGAAAAAGCCAGGGAGGAAATGAGCTCAGTATTTCCCAGCATTATCAGCAGGCCTAGACACCATCAGTAGGAGCAAGAAGGAAAGTAAGATTTGGTAAGACATGTATGAAAGGGAAACTTGGTGGATAAGGGGACTGAAAGGAACAGAAAAAGCAAGAGCAGGTTGATTTGGTGGTTTGTTTTTTGGCTTTTTTCTTAAAAAAAAGAAAAAAAAAAAAGAAAAAAAAAAAAAAAAAAAAAAGGGGAGAGCAAGAGGAAGGGCAAGAACCAGGACTGTATCTGTCACTTGCCTCTCCCCACCCACTCTGAGATGCTTCAAAAGAGATATGGAAAGAGAAAGGGAAAAAAACAACAACAAAAAAAAACGGCTGTGAGATATTACTGTTCCAGCCACTGAGTCATGGCAGGAAACTACTGATACTGTAAACTAGTGCTGTAAGGTCAGAGAGTATTTGATTTTTACCAAGGCTCACTGCAAAAGCAACAAATATTCAGTGGTTAGGATTTGTCTCTTTTGAGATTCTTGGTGTCACTGTAGAACCATTTCAGCAAGTATGTTAAAAATAAAAAAAAAGCTGCCTTTTATTTTAACATTTCACATGAGTGCAGACGGTTCTTCTCCTGCATCTCTGTTTTTATTGCAACAGAAGCTTATTAAGAGAAGGATGTAAAGAAAGAGAAGAAAAAACCTCCAGTCTTTGGGTGCTACTGGATATTTGGCCTACTCCAACTCTCCTAATTGCTGTGCCATGGAAAAATCATCATCCTTCCATCAAATTAGTCACTGATAGTTGTCATCATCTATGTGGCCTTTTCTGACACACTCACCATTCTCATCTGTGCAGCAAAAGTGCAATTGATGGAGCTACTTCCATCAGGATGGCACAGCCATCCTCATTTCCACAGGAACACAGTAAACACAAAAAGTGGGAATCTGCTGTTGTGGGGTCGGTGCAGCAGCTGTAGGATAGCACCCTTACACTGCCTGCACTGCCTGGACCCAGCAGCCTTTTTGCTCTCCACCAAGAAGTGAGAACCCCACAGGATTCCCAGCTGCTAATCCAGGGGCTGGCCATCCAGACAAATGACATTTTTCAACTGACAAGCCCTTTGGAAACATAAGATGCCACCTAGCCCCAAAGTCCTGAAGAAAGGAAACAGCAGGCTCTGGGTTCAGAGATAAGAGGAGAAGGGGCAATACAGCATGAGAAATGGCTTACTGTGAAACTGTTTGCTCTCCCCAGTTACTTGCTAATTAAAGTTTTAATGACCCATGTCAGTTTTGCTCCTGTTGCCTGGGCACACCCACTGTGGCTTTGCAGCCACCCATGACAGCAGACACTGCTAGGAGGCTCTTGTCCCACTTCAGGGGTTAAGGCACTATGCAACCAACTAAGCAACTTTCCAACTTGGTCATCCTAAGCTAATTGTTTCCATAATTCCTGAGGGTCTGCATCCAGCTCATCTGAGTCACAAAACCAAGCCGGAACCAGCCTCAGTCCAGTACAGTTCAGCAGCAGGACACGTTCTCAAAAATAGCCCAGTGCTTGTAAAGCCTGCCAAGTCAGGGAAGTTGGTCATACTAGTGAAAGACACTGGTGACCCTGGCAACCTGTCCCCTTCTTCCTCCACCAAGAAAACAAAGCAAAACAGAACTTGCCACGTCAGGCTGGAGGCATTTATCCTAGTAATGCACAGAATAAGGGGATGTAGCAAAGTTGTAGGGCAACATCCTGCACAATCCTGTAACAAACTGGGAAGTCATGACTGGCAGCAATACACCTGCAGGCACCTGCTACTGACTGAAGCACTGAAGAGCCTCAAGTGTGGAATCCTGACACCTTTTCCTGACAGTAGCTTTGAGGATTGCTTAATAGCTGTGCTGTTTTAACAAATAAAATAATTTGTGAGATTACAGAGACTAGCCAGATGATATATGTGGTGCCTCACCAGCATGGCTGAACTTCACAACATTCCTATCAGAGATCACTGGCCAAAAAAAACCCCAAACCACTCCCTTCTCATCTGGGTTTACAGGTACTGATAAATATAATGACATGACAATTTCCAGCAGGGGAACAGTACTTGTCTCAGTTTCCACACCAAAAACAGCCATGGAAAAGGGCAAATAATATGACTCAGTATCACAGGGTGGAGGCTAATTAGCAGCAGATCAGGAGCAGAGAGTGGTCTCTGAAAGGTGTTTTCATGAGCAGAGCTCAATCTCACTCATCACCTGTCTTGATCAGCTGCAGAGCTTTCTATGAAACAAATGCTAAGGCTCCATCATTGTTAAACACTGAAAAAACTTTGGTGGGTTTTTTGGTTTGTTTTAGAAGCACCCCTGTTTGGAACTTTTGCTATTCTTCACATCCAGCATCCATTTTATCCTGGCAGGGAGGAAGCCCCCCATAGTAACCAAAATCTCACTGTACTGCAGCAGTGCTTATCAGCCAGGGACTCCATCAGCTCCCTTAGTTCAGTGAAGACAGATAAAAATATTACAAATATGAAGACAGAACCATTCTTTCACTGAATGCAAATGAGCAATAGGGTCATTTCAGCAATTGCTTCTTTAAGGACATGCCAGTGCCCCCAGTGATTTCAGGCAACCAGTGAACTGAGAGTGCCTCACTTCCCACAGGATCAAAACCACTGCAGAAACATTTTATCTAACTAGTTACCACGTTACCCCATCAGCAAGGTGAATTGTATTCCTGCTGTAACTGACTTGTCATTGCTCTGTTTATCAGAAAAGTACACAGATTAAACTGAAAGAGAATTCTTGTCTTATAAATGGCTTAGATTATTTCCCAATGTATTCTGAGGGAAAAGCTGGCAAAACTAAGATTTTAATCTGAGTCTTCTAGTGCTCCTGCCTGTTCTTAATGAGACTCACTGAACTGCCTCCTAGTAAATTTTTTTTCTTCTGAAAAATCTGTTGCTTACTTAAGGATGTTTAAATGCTCAAAAGCCCAAGAATTGATTTGTTTATTTTTAACTAAATAGCAAGTGCATTTTTCAGGAGCTGATGTATGCACATCCTTATTGAGAAAGGCTTTGGCAATTAGCATTTATCTTTAGTTTTGCAGGGTTGATGGAAGGCACTGACTTCATGAAATTTGAAGCCTCCATTCCTCAGGATAAAACCAAAGGTGGGGAGAGGAACAGGAAACCTCCTGCCATACTCTGCCCTTAGCTCAGCTGGGACCACAGGAGGGTCAGTCAGGGTGCCCTATGAACCAAGAGAAACTGAGATGCCCAGTGAGAAGTGACCTCCCCACCAGCAAGGGAGGAACATGCAGCTCCTCAGGGGCTGGAAGGGACTTTCTCTTGAGAGTACAGACACTGCCCTCAGCATGATTGCTTTAAAAAAAAATAAAATCAACCTGAGCAAATGTATGCCCTGTAAAGTATTTTTTAAGGGTTTTTACCATCATTTTGTTATTTGGTGACCAGGAGTTTGACAAGCAAAGGTACCACCCACTCACCCCAGCTGAGGTCTGAACCATGATGTCAACATGACAGTGACAAGGCCCTCTGGCTCTCTCTTGCCTTGCTGGCCCTGTCATTATAGCATTTCCTTAAGGCAGCAGGAACTCCAGAATCCCATAAATCCTCCTCTCCTAGGCAACAAGCTGGCTGACTCTCGATTTCCTACATTTCTTTGTTATTTCATTTTAAACTGCATAACTGGTAACTCCATCCACCAGGTTTTTTACTTTTGCAGCTAATGACTTTTTGACGCAGCCAAGGATTTGGGAACTTATATTTCCCTGTAAGCACTGTTTGGGTGGATTGTGGCCAAAATCAGCAAGGCAAAGGCATGGAAAGCACTCACTCTGACACACCACAGCCTGGGTGAAACTCTTGAATGCTCAGACAAGCTGAGATGTGCAGCAATCTGGTGGGATGGATATAGTGAGGAGCAGGGAGAGATCCCTTAATTTGCCTTGAAAATACCATCCACAGCTAAACTTATTTCCTGGGCAGCCAGAACATTCATGGGAGCAGGATCTCAGCTTTATACTCCTGGAAGGACATGTCAGCAACAGCACCTGTGAGCAGAGGCACAAGCAAGAGGCAGTGGTCCCATACAGAGGACATGCTCCCCTGAGACAGCCCCTGTACCTCTCCTCAGAAGGTATGGCTGGTGAGAAGCACCCAAGAGCTGCTCACACTACACTGTTATACCCATGTCCTTCAGACAGGCCTGCCAGAATTTCACACTGTGTCCAATGCTGTGCAATGACCACACAAATGTTGCCCCCATTGGTGCCCTCAGATTCTCCTCTAGGGCATAAAATCTGCTAGCTAACTACCAAAAATTCTCTCAGACGGATAATCTCGCAACCTCAAAGCTAATTCTGCTCTTGTAACAGCTGCAGAAATTACTGTAGAGCAAATCAGTACAGTACTGAGAAAGGACCACAATAAATGAGACACTTTCTCTCCCTGCAGTTCATCAGAAGAAAGGAGACACACAAGAGACCAAACAGCTTTCTTGGGTCTGGCAGCAACCTCCCCCAGCCCACCACTGCTTGTCAAACCAGAGCCCACACACCTCTGCTCTGCACACTGATCCTCTGCACAATACCTCTGTCAGCCTCAAACCAATGGATATTGTTGGTTTGTAGATAAATTTCAATTATGTATAAAAAGCCAAAGTCATAGCACCTTAAAGCATGGCACATTTAACTTAGTTTTCAGGCTTTTCCCTACATTCTGCTGGCAAGAGCACTGTATTTTCTCATACATGTGAGGAAATCGGAGGGAAAAGGTATTATATACATCTCTTCCTCTAGGCTGGCCAAATCTCCAAGATTGCAGCAAGTGATGCAGTAGCTAGGGAGTAGCTAAGAGACTGAGCCTGTGCTGGCTCAGTGGGAGGTACAAGGATTTCCTTGCAAGGTGTCAGCAGATGGCTCCATGCTGAAGGTATCTCCCTAATGACACCTGCGGGAAAGAGCTGGCAGAATCCTAGAATGAGGAGTAGCTGCCTGAACAATATGTCCAATGCAATTTACACATTTCTGGACATCAGCAATGCCTGCATGGGGCTGAGGCTGGGGCACAGGACATTTGGGAGGCCACTTATCTTCAGCAATAGCTGGAGTGCTGCATGCATGGGCACCTCAAATGGCACTGCTCTGCATTTACACACCTGAAGCATTTCTCTAGGAATCAGGCTAACAGCAACTGGAAAAGCTGACAGCCACAAGAAAACAAGTTACATCTCTCCTGTCTGCACTGTTACAATTAGAGTTTAGGGTCTGATGTGTGAATATCATGATCTAATAACAATTACAGGAAAATACCAACCTAAAGGGCAGTGACACACCCTCCCTGCTCTGTTTACAAATGTCATGGTCATATGAGATACTAGTCAAACACACCAGCAGACTAAAAATAAACCACAATAGGATATGTTGATAAATACTTATTTCAAAACAGCATAGCCTTTTACATGACTAATGTTAATGTGATTTCAGACTGAGAAGAAAATAACCCGTTTTTGTTGCATGCTAACTGTATTCAGAGGGGTGAAACAGGTAACTACCATCAGCCTTAACATTTTATTCTCCTATTAGGAAATGTCACTAGGTATCTCAAACAGTCAGTGCCATTATTCTTTTTAATATCCTAGTGAGCACTAGCACAGGACACAACCACAGGACCCATAGGTATCATCTTGGAAGAGGAGCAACCCTTTGCAAGTAACAGAGTTCATCCTTTCAGGACTGTGTGGGCTGGTTTCACACACCAGCCAACAGAGTCTGTATCACAAAGAGGTTAGAAAACGTCTGCCTGGACCTTTAAGAGGATTTTATAGCCAGTTAGAACACCACCAAACCATTTTCACAATAACATCTGCCAGTGAAGCGTTGCTAATTAGTCAGTCCCTCCTTCAGTGAGGGAGGAAGATATGACAGCTAAGATGGAATTATTTTTTATAATGGCCCAAAAAGCCCCAATAAGGATTGCAGCACTTTGTGGCCTACAGCATGTTTGTCACAGGGTAGGGAGAAGCAATCTGCATATCACAGCATGTTGCAATCACTGCGGAAACATCTCTCTCCTTGCTTCCTCTCCACCCTTGTTCAGAAAGTTAAGGTAAGATGGAAAAGCAGCTGTAGTTTTCAGGACATCCCACCCAGGGACCCAGGACAGCAGTGACAGTGCTCCTTCAGTATGCTCTGTAGCCTCAGTTGCTCTCTTTGGCTGTTTTACTGTCATCTCCATAAGCATCACTGTGGTTAGCAGCATAAAGAAAGTTAATGGAAGACATTGAACTGGATGGTGTTGTAACAGGAGCTGCACAACAGAGCACGCAGCCAAGGATCTACTGAAGCACATGGTTATGTGTTGGGAGAGAGCGAGGCAGAGACAGAGAACTGGAAGTGACTTGACTTAGGAAGAGGGATTCACAGCTCTATGAAAGTCTGTGGCATGACTATTCTAACACTTAAATAAAGTACGTTTGCCATTCTGTGCACCAGAGCCTCCAAGTGGAAAAGCAGGGCTCTTCCAGGGATGAGTTTAGCAGGCTGAAATGTCCATAGGGAGAAGCACTGGAGCTCTGGGAGTGCTGAAGTCTGCATGTGGCTCTTTGACCTCACAGAGATGTCTGGACTGATAAAGGCTCAGTATCTTAAGTGTATGAAGAGCTTCACTGGAATTGCTTGCCCACGTTCTCCCAAGAATATGTGGAGGGAAAGAGATTGTGTGGTTGGGTATTTCTGCAGTTCCTCAGTGAGGACTGAAGTGTGTGATTCGAGAACCTTGGACAGAGTTTTCCAGAAAGCAAGAGCAGTGAGTTTCAAATTAAATCCCCACCTTCTCTGGGATGATGTACTGGCAATGCCACAGTGCCAGGGGCTGCTCTGCTGGTTCCCTGGAGACAGGAAAGCCTGGGTGTGAATGGCAGGGACTCTGTCTCCTCTCTCATGCCTCCTTCCAAACAGAAAAGACTCCACAGCACTGAGGGGGACTGCTCCTTGTAGTAATAACCCACACACTATGGTAGCCTCATCCATCTGGAGATCCACAGAGTATTACTCAGGCTACATGCCCGCTGCAGCATCTGCTCCATTCCTCACACTACAAAGGTGTCCTAGAAACACTGAACATACTGGTCCAAGACAGAATTTGTGTTCCACCTGAGTCTGTAATGACACCAGCCTAAATGCACTGAACTCAGCAGTTCTCCAAAAACACTTGGAATTTGAAGGGACAACAATGGAATAGGGTACCAGTGCCAAAATCCTGAATTTTAGATGTCGAAGATAAAAGGAGAGTTACAGAAAGTGAAACATCTCAACACACCTACTTATTCTACTGTTCTGTCACACATCTAAGTTGCTCTGATCTGCAAATTGGCCACTTTCATAAAATAAATATTATTTCTGGTGAAAAGTTATATATATATATATGAAAAGTATATATTACTTTTCATGCCCAACACTGTGCATCATTCACACAGAATGGGAAAGCAGTCAGTGCAGTTGGAAAGGGTTCTTTTATGAATGCTGAAGAATCCCTGATCAGACAAAAGTTACATTCACTTCCTAAGTGTTAAGAAATAAACATAAAAAGGAGACTTCCCACCACTATGTCAGAAAGCTCAAACTAAGGTGGGGGGGAAGGGCAGCCATGGATCTTCTCGCATATATTTCTTGAGAGCCCTTCCAGGAGGATGTAATGTCAAACATTACTCCCATGCCAGGACTTTGCCAGACCCACAAAGAAATTTCTTATTCTTTGACAAAGTTATGCCCACCAGAGACTCTCTGGTGGGCAGCCAGCTACTATTTTATTATTATGGAGTGCTCTTACACAGAACATGTGAAAAAACACACAGCTGTACAGTAAGGTAGATTGAACCAAAACCAGCAGCAGAAAACCTTTCAGAAAAAGACTTTTTTTCCACACACGTTTTATTCTCTTGGTAATTACAGAAGTTCAGAAATTATCATAGCACTGTGAAGCGTTACCTCAAGAAATACACATACTTTGGCACTTGTGCTGTTTCTGTATAGAGGATTGCTGAAAACTCATGCACTTCCTGAAATGTGCCAGCAAACCCACAGTATAAATCTCTGCTTCAGTTGTGTTCCATTTTTCTGTATGGGAAACTAAACCCAAGACTTAGCACCCTACAGAGCTGAGTATATGATAATCACCAAGTGGAAACTTGCCATGTTTGGGAATCCAAGACATATCCCTTCCTTCCTAAGACATCCTTTGCTTGATACTGGCCAGACATGGAATCGCAGAGAAATGTATATGGTCTGACTTGTCAACCAGTCACTAACCACACAAAAAAGTCAACCTCCTTTTTTGCCTCATTTGTTTCCTACAAGCTTCTTTTATTACCTTTCCCTTCCACACACCAAATATTGAAAAACCACAGGCTTCCTGTGCTGTTGGACTTTTTGGGGTTTGTAATGTCCTCTAGTGTGAAAATGCTTCATAATATTCTAAAATAAATTAACAGCTTTGGTCAGTCCCCTTCAGTACATCTTTGCTTTCCTTGTGTCACTGACATTAATTTAAATAGAAGATTCAATAAAATGGGAAAAACTATTTCCTAGTAAGGCATTAAAAAGCTGATAGAAAAACAGAGTTACCATAGCATGTTGATTTTTAGTTACATTCAGTATGTGTTCATTTCAGACATGCTGGGAACAGAGAAATTACTCAATATTTCAACTTTGGAAAATATATTCCAGCAAATATATTCCTAAGACTGTGCTACAAATGTATATCAGAGAATCAAAGCCATCAGTTAAAAGGGAGGCAGTAGTTACTAGCCCTTCTGTGGAAAAGCTATTTCAAATGTGACCTCAACTATGTCATCCTTAGTATGAACTTACAAACATTCAGTATAGTCTTTCTGAATCTGTAGAAAGCCTAAGCAAGCAGTTCAGAGAAGCAGATAAATACATATTTCATACTAAAACAAACAAACAAAAAAGACTCACTCTGAAAACCAGCTATAATAATTTGAACATTAACACTGACAACTGTATTCACATTCTGGAACTGATTTGTGCTCACAGTTTCCAGATTCAGCATAAAGGCTGGAAATGGATCACCATTGCTTTGGAACACCAAAGTGCAGGAATTAATAGTCCAAGCCCTTGGGCTTCAGGACTTAGACTTCAAGTCCTACCAGGACAAGAGAAAAGGAAAAGAAAGGGAAGACACACTGGAAACTTCGTTCAAATCTAGAATCTAACAACTGCAACCCAACTCCAATGTTTGCCAGGATGGCAGATCCACCTAACCACATCTAACACACCTGCTCATCCAGCTCCAAAACACAAAGTCAGTTCTGTTCAATGAACCTGCACAACACAGCCTCTGGAAAAGACTATCCGAGTACAGCATAAAACTGATTTCACTGTCAAGTATACAGACCTAGGAGCAAGATGTTCCCAAGCTCTGTGCTTTCCATGGTAAAATCTTAACTTTTGAGCTTACCTGTAGCTGCCATACAGCTTGGAACTACATTGCAGATTCATAATTGTCCTCACATTTCCATTACAGAGGTTAACAGGTAGGAGTGCTGTTCTTTCTGGGGGGAGATGAAAGACAGAGGCAATTTGTAGCAATTTATTGAACATACATTTCAAGTATTTAACTGAAGACCAGAGGAAAGGAGAAGGAAATGGGAAAACAAAGCCAGTTTCAAACCAGCGTAATTATCTCCAAGCCCATCTGTCCACACTTAAGGAAGGCATACGTAAGGAAGCCATGCTGGCAGCAAGTGGTGGACAAATCAATATACAGTCTACACATCTACATGGGTAAATTCTCAAGGAACTGGGCTGCTTTTCTCAAATGTTTTGTTACTCTGATAAAACAGCTGACACTCAAGACTACAATGACGTGGAAAACATCTGACCTAGTTTGGGTTTAGCCTCAGTAATAGACCTTTATCAGAGGCACAGCAAGCCATAATAAAAGATCCACATTTAAGGGAGAAACCAAGTATATTCCTGCTGGTCTGTTTAGCAGTTTCTTTATGATGGCACAACAATTCCTGAAACAGGTGCTCTTAGCATTTACTATATGTGGTTTGGCTTAGACTTAGGATTTTCAGGTGCTAAAACCAAGTCTTGTTCACTGAGGCTATTGCAGAGCACTGAGGAGCCAGAGACACCAGAGGTTTGCAAGGCCCAGCACCACACTCCAAGCCCGGAGCTCACTGCTTGGTTGTTTCTCCAGAGGCAGAATCCTTCCCTTTTATGCTCATGTGCAACTCTGGGAGCTCTTTTCCACCCCTCTGCAAGTGAACTTGCATTCAGAAACACAGTTTATGCTATTTTAGCTCCCAGTATCTCCTCAGCAAGGTCCCTGTGGGAAGGAAATGTCGGTGAGGCACTCAGGCTGCCTCACCTCAGCAGCCTGCCTGAGGTGAAGAGAAGGAGCAAGCATCTTCTCAGCACCCCCCCAGGCCAGGCAGGGGAGGAGGACAGACAAAACAGCTCATTAAGAGAATCAAACCTACACTTCCAGAAAGGAGGCTAAGGAAGAGTCACGGATCCACATACACTGCCGGGCCTCCAACTGTGCCACATCTACCCAGTACTCTGATCTGTGCCACCAGCCCGGAGGCAGCTGCAGCCGGACAACCATACCCCCAATGGCCACCCGGCTGCCATTTTTTACCAACACCTCCACCCACGGGGCAGGGGCAGCTGCACACATCAGCCTGAGAGGCAGCGCCTATGGGTGCGGGGTAGTAGGGTTCAGAGTTTGTCCATCATGAGGCTGCACTTCTACAGCCTACTGTGACCCGGCAGCCACGGAGCCAGGAAAGTTCCCCCCAGATTCTTCCTGGGAGTGTTCAAAGCCAGGTTGGATGGGCCTTTGAGCAACCTGGTCTGGTGAGAGGTATTCCAGCATGGTATTCCAGCCCATGCTGGGGGGTTGGAGCTAGATGATTTTTGAGATCCTTTCCAGCTCAAACCATTCTGACACTGTGAAAATAGAAATTAACTGCTCTACAAGTGCCTCAGGGAAAAAACAGTCCGTATATTAACTGGAAAAGGGGCACTGCCCAGACACAGGGGACACTGCTAGGAACATCTCAAATCTAACTGAAAACTGGCAGGGAAAAAAAAAATAAATATATATATATATATAATACATATATATATATAAAATGGAAGCTTCAAAAATGTGAAGGTTTGGTCCCAAGCCAGTCTCTGGCAAGTGGACCTCTCTTGGCTGTAGGAGCAGTGGGGAGACCTCAGCACAGCAGCTCCATCTGTGATAAAATGGCTGCGCTCAGGCTGTGGTGGTGCTGCTGGCAGAGGCCGGTGGTGCTGCAGAAACAGAGGCCAGAAAAGGGAATTGATAGCCATGGAGGGGCTCTGCAAAGCTGCCTTCCCCACAGGCTGACAGCCTCCAGCTGCTGGCTCAGCCTGGCACAACTGCTCCCTGCAGCTGAAACAGCCAGAAAGGGTGGCAAGGGGCCTGACAAGGGCAGGGGCTGTGTGGGCAGAGTCAACCATGGACCCAGGACACCTGCCCTTCTCCACAGGCCCTCAGAATGCCTCAGTCAATGCCTTCACCCCATCCTCCCTGCCAGCACCAGGCTGCCCCTTCAGTGCACCCTCACAGTGGGCTGGAGGAGCCTGGGGGCCATGGCCACCCTTCCTTGTTGCATTCCCATCCCTAGATAGGTTTTCACCACAGAGGCCATATCTCTCATTCATCTCTTGTCACAGAAGAAGCAACTTTATGAGGCTCCAACTCCTGCCTATTAGCTCAAGCCAAAAGGTATTCATATAAACTCAGAATAAATACTAATTAACCTAAATCTTTCTTCGTATCATCATCTGAACAAGACACTATACCTATCTTTAACTTTAGGCTGCTTTGAGATGCACCCTCTATCCACAGCAGGAAAAATAAGATTCTTTCTTTTGATAAAGTTATTTGTAGGCCTCAACAGGACACATTTCTTGGCAATGCTGTGCTCCTATCTTTAGTTACTGTGAACTCAGAAGAGTATATACTCAGGCCGTATATTTTGAGTGCCTCCAATACAACAAGCTTCATGATCAAGGAGAATTTAATGCAGCAACTTTCCCACATTCTGGAAGAGGAGGTGCAGTGAAGGTGAGTTACTTCTCACAGCAAGGACAGCTTTAGCAGCTTACACAGCATTGAAGGGGGGCTGTCCCACAAAACCCAGCTGAAGGTCCCAGGGAAGGATGGCCAAGATTTACCCACCCAGCACAGGGCAGAGTGAGGTGGAAGCCCCATGCTATCTCCTGTTGAGCTGGCTGAAATCAGTAGTGCTTTATAGGGGTTTTAGTATCAGAGAGAGAGAGAATAATAGAACTGGATTAAAAATGAATATTTATTTCCCTGAATATATCAACATTTTCAAAGCTGCTTTGTTTTGCTCTTTTCCTTTGTTGGAAGTAGCTCCAATATTTTCTAAATTACTGAAAAGCCACTGTTGAAAGCTTATGTAACAAAATTGTTTTTCATTATGACTGCTGGTAATTATGCAGGCAACATACATACAGAGAGGAAACGATACAAAGAAGACTTCCTATAAAAGCTAAGACCTTTCATACATGAAGCTGTGTTGTCTTGTAGAAAAGTAGGTTATTTGGGGGGAAAATATTTTTGGATGTCAAAAATAGTGACAGGGATACCAAGCAACACTTGCCAAGAGCTTTGCAAACCCTCCGGAGTTCCACCTTCCAGGCACCTTCTTCCCAACGTAGTCTCACAGCAGCTAGGCTGGTAGCAAATATTGTTAGCAAATATCTTCACATCACTTCAGTGTGGACATACAAGTTTTACTAAACCTGCAGATTAAGTCATAAAATTAAGCCTCTGCCATTTTAAAGTTGTATAAACACCACTTAAGTGGTTTAATAATGATTTATTTGTACAGCATGAACATCGCCTATATATAGCAGCACAGTGAGTCCAAAGATGTGTCCACCTGTGCCAGCTGCCCAGGTGATACCTTTCCATCCCCAGACCCTCTGCTGCAGAATCCCAGGGGCCTCTCCATCTGTAGGAGACGTATCTCACTTGTGAGGCTGGGGCTTATCCACCCCCTTGTTACACAGGCATAAGAGGAACTCCTTATGTGTCACCACACCTGGTTAGCAATGGTGTCCTCTGAAATAGGCTACTACTGGCTGCCCTATGTTCTTGACTATGAGTGCCACGTCCACCAGCACCTACCATTGCCCCTCAAGGAGAGGGCAGCAATGCCAGGCAAGGGATCTGGGCAGTGCTTGTCTGCAGAAGTAATTTCATCAGCTGCCAAGGGACAGATGGAGAAGCGAATGCTCTTTCTACACAACTAGAAAGCCTTGGAGGGCTAATCCCTAATAATTTCAGTTTATTGGCTCTTGCCTGGAAATGAGAGGAAACAGTGTGCAGCTGTGAAGAGCTGTTCCAACAATAATAGTTACTTCTGATCTCCCAGAAAAAAAAGGCCACAAAGCTATGCTGAAGAGAAGAACTGCAACTCCATTCCAGCTGGAGAGCTGGAACAGGTATTATGGTAGCCAAAAACACTGAGGATGAAGTAGTGTTTCCATCATCTTAGTGATTCAATCACCACTTACCTCCTCTCTGTGTCTTGTGTTTCCCAAGGTAGTAAGGCACTAAGTGTGCAGAAAGAAGCATAAGGGATAAGCACAAGTTACCTCATTCTTACCAAAACTGATGGGAATTATATAATCAATGTTAAGAGAACCCTGCTAAATTTAATGCCTATATTGCTCTTAAGTCTTTTTTTTATTTTGTCTGGCTGTAAGTCTCCAAAGGTAGTCAGTAGGAACCGCTGGACAGAATTTAGGCCCCCTGAACAGAGTACCAGGTGGTCTTGTGTATTTTAAGCACATAAAACATTTAAAAGCCTGGTCAAAAGGTCTTTCCTTGAACTGAAGGCTCATGTTCTTAGATGAGTCCCATAACTAAAACTGCTATCATAACAAATTGCACAGGCATTTTCTTTCCTGGATGTGGGTGGCTTTGATGCCTGTGCTGCTTATAAGAAGCAATATCCTAGAGAACATGAAATTTAGGAAGATGAGTAATGTATGAAGTGTGGAGGCAGTGAGAGATGATCCACATATTATGTGATTCTACTTAATAATTTATAAATAAATATCAGCTTTCCCCAAACAGCCCCTTAGCTTAGCAATTATATGCTAGCTGATTTCTTGTTAGTGATGTTCTTTTATAATAACTGTTCCTAAAGCCTCACAGAGAGTCAGACAATCAAAGTGCTGTGAGAAATTTTCTATTTATTCATGCAGTTAACTGCAGTTAAAACAACTCAAAGCCTTGTGTGTTTCTCTGAAAAAATTACAAAACTTCAGTTGTTACTATTAATATATACAACCTACAATAAAGAGTTAACAAAGCCCCTTTGTCTTCCTTCTTGTAGTATAGTAATTTTCTTATCCTTTTGTGCAGATATCCTGGTAGTTATTGATATTTCTATCAGTCCTAGCTCTTCAAAAGGCACATGTGCTCCATTCAGCTGCACAGAAAGTGAAGGAATTCAGTGGGCCAGAGTCCCTCAGTGGTCAGATCTATTCATCACAGCTGCCCAGGGAGGAATCAAGGTGAAGATGCAGTAGTCTCATCAAACCTATTTAGAAGGAGAGAAATCATCATTATAGCAGGCAGGAAAAAAATTTCTGTTCAAATTTTACTGATATATTTTACCTAAATATTTCATATTTCTGGAAAAGCAGTGTTCTCATAGCTCTTAATGTAAATTATATACCAGGTTTTATCACCATTCCTTTTTTGGTTTATGGGGTTTCACTAATGAAACCTGATGATGATCTAAACATGCCAGTTTCACAGATGAAAAGAAGAGGCTGTGTCCTGCTTCATGAGAAAGTACTAGGCTATCCTAACAGAGCAGCTGTGACTGACTCCCATATGACCAAACTCTCCCAATACTGATACCCATCAGCCAAGAGCATCCTCAGAGTGTGCAGTGCTCAGAGAGCAGCAACATCTCTTCAGTCCCAGGATGTCCTGTGTTTGTCCAAATCTCACAACATTTCCAAATCTTATGTGACCAAAGTACATCCCAACACCATCCTGACTAAAAGACTATACTCCTGAAGTGCTACTATTCAGTATGTTAATTCAGTATTTCAGCTGTAACTGTCGACAGAGGCTTTGATTCAGCCTATTCCTGCAACAGAATAGGAAGCCAGTTCATTTAAGCTCAGTTCCTTAAGAAAGAACTGTTGTCCCAATTTCAATAAGATGGTATGAAATGTATCCAAACATTTCTCAAACTATTGAAATCTTACTGGAGAAATATGTTCTGGCATTTTGAGAATAATGTACCAGGAAAAAGTAACACTGAAATGTGTGTCAGAGCAGAGATTCCCAAAGTCTGGTCCAAATGGAATTCACAGCTAACCTTTATTCTTTGATTACAGTACACCACAGTACAAAGAAAAAAAGGGGGGATAGTAAAGCAAAAAACTAAACCCAGCATTTTTAAACATAAATGCAGAACTCTCTGACAAACACAGCTCCAATTACAGAAACACTTCCCAGTATTTTCCTGCCAGTTACTGGAGTTCTACAAATACTGTACACAGCAATGAATGACAAGGATGGCAATTCACCAGACAAGGTATTTATTCCAAAGTTATTCTTATTAAAAGAAATGCTAATATCATACTCCTGGCATATGACATTATGCTTGAAGAATCTTACAATTTGCATATAATCTGGGTGAAAGAAATGTAGTTAAAAGACCATATCTTCTACTGTTGATGAATGTTTCCAGCAAGTCTAAGGAAAAAAAACCCAACAAAAAACCAAAAACCCAACCATCTCTGCTTGGCACATGTTTTTCCCAATGTGTTTTCTTAGATTTAGTTGCTATAACAAAGATAACAGAAGGCAGATAGCAACTGTATGTGCTCTGTAATAAGAATTTCAGGGCAACTGGATTGCTAACAATCTTCATAAAAAGTTCAACATATCATCAGTGTATACCAAAGATCATGCTATTACTGTAACTATATACAGTAAGGCACTGTGGATGATATCAAAGAGATACTTCATATCACTTTAATATACTGACATTATCAAGCAGCTTATAAATACCAGTAACATTTGCATTACCATCTACACTTAACCTTCTTTGTGCTTTCAAGTGCCCTTATGTCCAATACCTAAAAACATGCAATTCAGTTCCACAGAGTAAGTCCAAAAATCACATCAAGGAAGTTCTTTATTGGTTTCTCTCAATGACTTCCAGATTAAATCTGCTCTTCTATAAACACAGTAAAGGTTTTCTGTAAGTGTCTACTCTAAAAACACACGGTTGAAGTTAGTAGATCTTTTCAATCCAGCAACAAAGGACCATGCAACTGGAACACAGCTAATAACTCTGCTGATGTCACACATACCAGAAAAAAAATCAGTGGGAAACTGTATTTAAAAACTAAAATAAGATCATGGAGCACACAAAGGGAACAGGTTTGTATATTAAAGTATCTGCCTTGTACCTACTCACTCTTCAGACATTCAGCTTCATTAAATTCCCAAGTATCAGTGCAAGAATGAGCATAAATGCCAGAGTGCCAAGGTGAGGAACAGGCAGACATTGTAAGTCTGTTCACAGAAGTGTTCCAGATTGGTGCTAAAATAAGAGTTATGAGCTACATTCATTTCAAATAAATTTAAGAATATCTATACTCATTTCAGGCCTTCTTTAGTCATCATTGGCTTGGGAAGAAAGAAAGAAATCATAGCTTCTATAGAACAGCATTCATTTTTCCCAGTGACAGAAAGTAAAAGGGAACAAACTCTGTCCCTTCTTGAGTTGAAGTCAAGGAGAGTTACATGTGTGAATCCCTGAGGGTGGCACCTGTCCAGCCTAAAATGGCCACACTTAGACACACTGTGAGCTCCCAGATCAAAAGCAGTCAGCTCAAGTCTCTGGAATAAGAAACTTCTCACACAATGAATTCTTCAAGCAGAGGTTGGGTGCACAAACTTATAATCTCTCCTTGACACAAAAGCTTTATTCCTTAGAGTTTGCTAGGAGAGGTGATCAATACCTGTCATACCAGAAGAGCAACAGAAACTTACAGTGACCTTTCCAGCCCATGCATCTTGAGTAATTTCTGTTATGAGTGGACGAGTGCTTCTCCAGGCCTCTTAGAGCAGGGAAACAAAGAAGAGCAAAAGAAACTCAGGAGTCCTCCAGAACATCAGCATTTCCATCTACCTTTCCATTTCAGTGTTTCTACCCTTGGTTATTGATATCAAACAAACCCATGGATGCACTGAATAGTAACAAATGAGCAGTGGCTACTAAAATTAAACTAAGATGGACAACATTGCTGTATTGAACAAAATAGATTCTTACCTTAAACAGCAATGACAAGAGCGGACAGAAAAGCAGCAGATGTGTGGTGACAGAGACCTTCAGCTGGCAAGAAAAATGGGGTAGGCCTTGGCAGTTGTGTAAACTGTGGTTTGGTCCTGAAGGTTGTGGCTTCAGCCCCAAGTCCCAGTTCCTTACCACAAACCACTGGAGAGCTCTCTCTGAGGAAATGCAAGGCCAGCTTCTTCTCAGCAAGGCCCCATCAAATTATCGTCCATGCAAAGGGCCCCAGGCTTAAGCATCCTGCCATAGGCATGGTTATTCAGCACAGCAATATGTAGCCATGAATCAGATGGATTTGTGGGAGAGCTGAGACCCATTCAGCCTGACAACCAGGGAAAGTCCCCTGACCACCTCCTGTCCCCTGGCTGCCTGTCCTGTTGGACAGTCCATGGGGAGCAAAAGTCAGGTGCCTTCTCTGAATGAAGCACAGAGGACTGCAGATGACTTAATGTTGCCCGTACTGCAGGAGCATCCTGGGGACCTGAACCATGGTCCTCAGCCATGCTCTGATAGGCACATCAGAGGCACAAGCAAAAGGCAGACTCTGCAGACCAGGACTGTCCTAAGGAAGGACCATCTGCCTGCAGCAGCAACCCCAGAGCAGCAGCTTCAGAACCACTCCACGCTGTAGGATGGACGTCATTCCCAACATCCAAACACAGATGTTTGTTTTTGAACATTGGGAATGAGGGAAACCACCAGTGGTAAAAGCTGCCCGGGCTGTTGGCACTGGAGATAGACAGATGAAAGCCACACGTGGGGCAGCCCTGCTTTGCATTGTGGTGCAGATGTACACAGAGAAAGGAGGGAGGGCACAGATGAGACAGTGGGAAGCTTGGTGAGGAGGTGGGTGTCTATTGCTTGAAATCACTCTGAAGCACATTACAAATCTGTTAAATCATTGTGGGTTACCCTGTATTTCAGAGTAAATTAGTAACTTTTCAGAGGGAGTGAAGAAACTACCACTCCACTTTTAAATAATGAAAATGCTAAAAAACCTACACTTAACAGCTCTAAAACTGCAGCAAGTCACCCACCAACACCCACTCCTCTTGTCAGCAGGTTTTTTTCAGCTTTGCCTATTATTTGTGTCAAGCCAAAGATGTTTAATGTTTGCCACACTTATGTGCTCAACTTTAAGGAGTCCCAGATGTTTTAAGAGTGCCTGTGCCACTGACCTCTTTCTCCACGGCATTTTGATCTAAATAAGTAACAAACAGATTCCAAAGTCATTTGGATTCACTGGCTCTGAGTGCATAGCTGCAAAAAAATCTGCTTTAAGATTAACATCCAATTTTATTCATGCCTGAGGCTTCACCACAGTATCTATTTTTGTAAGATTAACAGCAAGATCCCAGTTCTCCAGAAATGTAAAGAGTAACAGCCAATTGTAAAAGCAAGGTGATATTTCCTAACCTGCCCTGCTCACATCCAGGAGGGTACAATTTCCTTGCCCCCTGCATGGTGGGTGTAATTTCCATTTGCATTTTTGCACCCACAACATGCAGCATGTGTATTAGTCCTTCTGCTTTCCATTTGCTGAAATGCATCTCTGATGAAACTGTGGGTGCCAAAAAAATACTAACACAAACCTCACATGTGCAAAGTGTCCCCTGAAAGACAGCTTTTACACTGGAGGAGTTAGGAAACATCCATCTTCCTGTACCTTGCACAACAGCATATTGAATCATCTAACTCGAAAATACAAGTGTAGAAAATGGGCTCTTGATATTTCAGCTAATTAATTTGAAACAAATATACATGAAAACACTTATTCTCTAACATGGCAATCAAAGGACAAATTGATGGCCATTTTTTTAACCTAAGCAGCAAAAAACAATATTTTTTTTAAATACTGCCTTTGGTATCTGTCAATTAGAGCTATCGCATTGCTGTCAACTTACACTCCTTCTTTAGTTACAGGTTTGCTCCATCCTACACAGATCTGTGCAAATCAATTCTCTCTTGCAAACATGCACTAACCACTGGAAAGTAAAATTAATAAAGTGTGAGAAAAGCTGCTTCATAAAGTTGACACTCCTGAGCGCAATCGCTCTGCGTCTCTCCCCTCCAGCTAGCTGTCTGAGATAGACAGGCAAAGTGTGGTAAAAGATTATCAAATTGCAACTGTCATTCCTGACAAAATGCATCTCAATGCTGGAAGGAATTTTAGGTTTTAAGCTAAAACACCACCCCAAAGGGTTCCTGAGAGCCTGTCAATATCAGCACCTTGGATGGAAAGCTACCACTGAGCGCAGTGTGTCCAACATATAGAACCTGCCATGAAATGAAGTTCTTCATAAGAAAGCTCATCTCAGTCTTGGCTGGTAACAATAACAAGGAGACAAGATGAGACCATCAGTCTCAATTGTGAAGACAATGTTTTCCTCCCATATTATTCTGTCTGTCATGTTCCCTTCAGGTTCCAAAGGAATCCCTGTCTCATACATCACTATTTCCCACAAAGCTTGAAAGCCTTCAGGGGGGGTTTCTTCCTGCCCACTGTACCAGCCTTGATGTCTGAGTACCTTCAGAACAGTGACAGAGGCCTCTGCCAGCAAGAAAGGGGAACATCTGCATACCAATTAAACTGCTGAGAGCTGAAGAGTTAAAAAAAGAAAAAAGGGGAAAAAAAAAAAAAAAAAGAGGGGGGGAAGCTTTGGAAGTAAACCAAGTAAATCTGAACCAGGTTCTAATTAATGCCCTAGGCCCTGGATTCACCACAGCACTTAGACATGTAGTTAACTTTAAGCATGTATTTAGTTCTATTGAAGTCAAAAGACAGCATCGAAGAGGCAAACTACATTAGCACAATTTAATACTCTTTGGGCTAATTAATCAGCCATAAAAATTAACTATGAGAACTATAATCCTTATTTCCCTTGCTGTGACATTTCCAGTTAAAAATACTTGGATGTGGCTGGAATAAGCAAAAAGCAGGTCCTTATTCAGGCCTCTAACTCCTACAGCAGTGAAGACCAACCCCTAAGAGCAGCTAAAGGTGCTAAGCTCCCTACAAATCACAGGCTAATGTCTGTATCCCTTATGTGGTGGCAGCACAGGCCCAAAAGGTGCAGTCCTTGTCCTGAGGACAGTAATCTAAGTAACAAAAAGAACTGGCAACAGATGAGCAAAGCCAACAGGCAATGGATGGCACATCAGAGACATCTTTCCTTTCCTCTGTTATGTGGCATTTGCTCTCTGTGATGGGAGGTGGCAAGGAAGGGCAGCAGACAGGGCTGGGGAGGTAAGGGAGGCTGAGCATAGGCGTGAGTTTGGAGCCAGAACTGGTGAGGCTACCAGGAGAAGCATCCTCAGGCAGAGCTCAGAGGAAGAGGAGCAGTGCTGATGCCTAAAGGGTAGGCATGCTGGAGTCTGGTTCAGCCTCAGTTGTGGGCTGAACACTTGGTAAGCACAGCATGGTGAATGGCTGCCAGAACTGCACCGACAATAGGCAGGCTAGATTTGGCCTGAACATGGTCTCCAAAAACACAGTACAACCAGCTTTTGAACTCCTGTCTTCTCTAAGGCATGTATACAACTAATCATTCTTCAAATCAGGGGGCAAGGAAAAAAGCTTGCTCATAAGGGCCTTTTTGCTAGGATTTCTGCAAAAATGAAACCACTGAAAGTTTGCCAGAGTATCATCAATATTTTTCATGTACCTATAGAACACTAGGAAACTGAGAGCAGAGAACATCGACGCCTGGCTGATGCCACTCAGTTAACTCATGCATTATCAAAATAAAAAAGAACAAAAACAACCCTCCAAAAATTAGAGCATAAAAGAAAGTACCAGCACAGCTTTGCAGATTAACTTTGAATTTCCTTGCTTTCATTGGTTTAAGGGCTCTGTTGTTACTCTAGTTTTTTCAATTGCAGATACTAAAAATTCTTTTATCTTTCAAAGTCCTTAAAGACTGTTATATAAATACGTAATTAAAGCCACTTTCAACTGGGTATAATTTACTCTACAGTTTACAACAGCTGCACTAGAGCTATTACAGTTTATCATTTCAAAGCCTAATTGGGGGCTTCTTAATTAGTGGATCCTTCAGTCACTAGACTGTGACTGTGTAAAAGATGCTTGGCAGCTATCTTGTGTTACAATCTGCATGAAATGTTTGCATGAAAAGAGGGTGTGTACAAGCCCAAAAGGACATTGGCTGTCCCTGCAGGTCAGCCCATTGGAACATGCAAACCTCCCCATGACAACTACACTCTCCTACAACTACACGACTGCTCTGCTCACACAGCCCTCCCCTCATGCACACCTTGTTGGGAAGCACCAGCACATCCCAAGGCAAGCCCCTAGCCTAGCTGAGCTGACCTGCAGCTTGCAGCCCAGAACACCAACCACATCCTGGGCTGCATCAAAAGAAGTGTGGCCAGCAGGCTGAAAGAGGTGATTCTCCCCCTCTACTCTGCTTTTGTGAAACTCCCCCTGCAGCACTGTGCCCAGTTCTGGTGTCCTCGGTACAGGAAAGATCTGTTGGAGCAAATTCAGAGGAGGGCCAGCAAAATGATCAGAGGGTTGAAGCATCTCTCCTGTGAAGACAGGCTGAGAGAGTTGGGATTCTCCTGGAGAGGAGAGGGCTCCAGGGAGACCTTAGAGCACTGTAATTGTTTAACACTGGCCCAGCAATTAAACCGAATAACAGATGTTTTCTATTAATCCCCCTCTCCTCCTTGATAAGGAAAGGAGAGAGAATAAGGGAAAGAGGCTTACGGGTTGGAAACTAAACTACACAACTTTAATGAAACAGTAATGATAAATAGGTAAAATTACTAAATATATACAAATATACTGGAAAAGTTGATACCACGTTCCTCCCCCCTCTCCCCCGATAACTCTCATGTCACCACGGAGGCTGCAGGGCAGCCCTGGGAAAGTCCAGGCTGGACCCTGGGGTCAGGAGCAGTTGGGAGCTGGAGGCAGGAACACACAGATTCAGGCTGGCATGGATCAGGACCACAGGCAGATGAACGGACAGAATCCTCCCAGGATGCCGAAGCACACAGGGAACCGGTGAAGGAAGGGCAGGAAGAGCAGGAAGGGTGTTTGACCCTCGTGATCCCTCAAATTTATACTGAGTATGATGTCTATGGGATGGAATACTCTGTTTGGTCAGTTCTGGCATCTATTTTGTTTCGGGCCTCCCCAGAGGAGGTGTTCAGGTGGGACCTCTTTACTCCTTCTGCAGGGTAAAATGTTCCTCAGAGCTGAGCAGTGTCCTTGGCTCTGCACACCAGTCTCTGGCAGTAACTATAAACATCCAGTGTTATCAGTCCTAGAAGCAGACACTGCCTGAGAAACTTGCTGTTAATTTCAGCAAGTGCAGCTACTTACAAGAAACTTAGATGAAAGCAAAAGTACAAACCAGAAAAATTACCTTTATCCTGGCCCAAACCAGGACAAGCACCTTCCAGTACCTGAAGGGACTACAGAAAAGCTGGGGAGGAACTTTTTACAAGTCTGTGTAGCTGTTATGCTTCGTAACAGGACAAGGGGCAACAGTTTTAAACAGGAAGAGGGTAGATTTAGGTTAGAAGAAATTCTTTAGTGTGATGGTGCTGAGATAATGGAACAGGTCGCCCCAAGAAGGTGTGGCAGGTTGCCCCTGGAAATGTTTGAGGCTGGGCTGGATGGGGTTTTGAGCAACCTGGTCTAGTAGGAGGTATCCCTGCCCATGGCAGGGGATTGGAACTAGATGATCTTTAAGGTCCCTTCTTATACAAACTATAATGGCAATCCACTCTGATGAGACCATTCTCATATTCAAACACAACTAAAAGAGAGGATGGGACTGTGCCCACTGATGGCTCAGGCTGATTCTCATAGAGTGTCAAACACTTTCTCCATCAAACACAACTTGCTGCTCTCAGGAGCTCTGCACCATGCTGGATTCAGTGGGCACTTCCTCTGTGGCACTACAAGTACTCACATCACCAGATGCAGGAAGACAGGATCCAGTTACTACTTCTCATTTATAGCCAAGAGCATGGATTTCTTGTTAATCACCACCAAATTAGCAGTCACTGGGATTTAAAGGCAATATTTGCCCAGGGAAGGAGGGCCTACACCTTCTTGATCCTTCCCCATGTGTGGCACCATGTAGAGAGAAGCTGGTGGAGCCAGAGCTCATCTTTACAGGAACAGCTCACTGGAATGAGCCTCCTAGCAGCTTGGGGCTCTCAGAACCAGTAACCAAAGAACTTGTCCAGACCATAGCCTGTAGGACTGGTGGCATTTTGTGAAGTTTTCACCTATTTATAACAGAGCAATTTTGTTATACGGGGTCAGATTTGGGGTCTACCAGCATAGCTTTAAACAATACAGTGACAAAATCATGAGGTTTATTGACTGGAGGATAATATAAATCAGCTATTGAAAACCTGTGTCATTAGCACTCCTGCTTTCCAGTGGAAGAGAGCTGCAGTAACGGATTGGCCTCTTCATCTCATCCTCCCACTGGAAAACAACATACACAGGAACAATCAATAACCTGATCTAAGTTACTTGTAGACATGTCAGGTATGAATATTGCCCTTTCTCAAAGGTTTTAAAGACCAGAGAGTTTCACAAAATTCAGGCCAGCCAACAAACTGTTTTGAATAAATTGTCATTATGGCAGAGAACATCCAGATTCACCCAAATTGTTACAAGGAAGTTTTAAACACACAGGCAGTAACTTCATTATATGCATGTATTACTGTGTAGGGTCAATAGCTCAGGATGTTTCTTTTCAACAGGATAAATTTCCATTTGAAAACTTTTTGTAGTATCCATGATGCTGAGGAGCCTCTGTTTGACAGGAAATAAATAGATTATTTCGCCCCAGAGTTTACCACTAATTTCTACAACTGAAATTCTAAAAAACTTTCAAAATCAATACCAAAATCCACTGTCATTTCTAGGGTCAGTATTTCATACTAATGTGTCGCAATATATCACACAATTAATTTAGTGTTGCCAAATCTGAAGTCAATGGAAGCTCAGGTTACAGCCTTGTTTCCCCACGGATCAGTGGAGAGGATGGAGAGGTGTTTAAGGGCCTTCTCCATTTAAAGATCATAGAATCATAGAATTGGCTGGGTTGGAAGGGACCTCAGAGATCATTAAGTCCAACCCTTGATCCACTACCGCTGCGGTTTCTAGACCATGGCACTGAGTGCCACATCCAGTCTCTTTTTAAATATCTCCAGGGATATTTAATCCCTGGAGAATCCACTACTTCCCTGGGCAGCCCATTCCAATGCCTGATCACCCTCTCAACAAAGAAATTCTAATATCTAACCTAAACTTCCCCTGGCACAACTTAATACCGTGTCCTCTTGTCTTGCTGATAGTTGCCTGGGAAAAGAGACCAACCCCCACCTGGCTCCAACCTCCTTTCAGGGAGTTGTAGAGAGTGATGAGGTCTCCCCTGAGCCTCCTCTTCTCCAGGCTGAACAGCCCCAGCTCCCTCAGCCTCTCCTCATAGGATCTGTGCTCCAGTCCCTTCACCAGCCTGGTTGCCCTCCTTTGGACCTGCTCCAGGACCTCAATATTCTTCCTGAACTGAGGGGCCCAGAACTGGACACAGTACTGGCATCACTTTCACCCTTGCAGCATGATAAAATTTTGTACACTTTTCTTCCTCTTACCCTACTCTCTGTCACTTGCACCTGGGGATATGTTTAAGATTATAAAGCAGGTTGGAGGGAAGCTGAAGCACAATTATTTCACAGGTATTATGTTACAGTCTCCAAGAATGTCCACGAACACACAAAAAAGTGATGTACACTGAGTCACACTGTAGCTTTTGCTAGAACTTTCTGAAAGATGAGCTGTTACCTTATGAAGAACCTCATGGCAAGCCACCTGCAGACTCAACTGAGTACTTCACAGGACCATCATATTTCTTTGAGCTGGCCTTCCCAGAAGACTTTGCATTCCAAATGCCTAGAAATCCTTGTACCCTGAATCAGGTAACACCCTTTTAAAAAGGTCCTTGTTGTACAACACTACATTGTGTGGCCTGCATGGCACCAATGCCTTCTTTCTTCAGTGAGTTCAATGGCACCCAAAGTGATGCCACGGAAATTATTTAATCTGATTTCATTTTGTGTTGACTTGTGTCACACAAGAGCAAGGATGGCCTGTCAGAGGAGGAAGAGGCCACAGGAGCATAGTGGCTGGGTTCAGATAGCCAAAACCATAAAGCAGAAGTGAAGGCTGAAGACAGAGAAGAAAATAACATCATGCCAATGTGCTTTATTTTCAAGAACTTCTACTCCACTTGCCTGCTGGCCCCTAGCAAGTACTGAGAACCTTCCTGTCTTTGCAGCAGGGCAGACACAGATCACAGAAAAGGATCCCTCTGGCAGTCAAGAGATCCATTTTTATGGGGGTAGGATCATCAATTCATATTTTGTGTAGCCCTCTGCTATTGTCCTCTCCTTCCATTTTTTTTCCCCCATTATATGCAAACACACCAGAAGAGCTCAGCATCTTCTCTCAAAACCTCTCTGTTTCACTAACTTGTTCCAACCTCCATCACAGCTCTTTCCTTGTCAGCAACTGTACCACAGAGTGGTGCCTCTGCCCACGCACAAATGCACTGGTTGAAGGTATGAACTGGAATCTCTCCGTTAAAGGAACAAGCAGGCATCCCGGAGACTGACACAGCTGCTATTTGCATGTAAAAGAGGAGGAGAAGGTGCATGACTGAGCCCAAATTAGCATAAGCAAAGCCTCCCACCGCATTTGCAAACTACAGCTTGCACAGTGGTGCTGATACAGGTGCACACTTTCCTCACAAGGAAAGGGTTCTACCTCAGCTATAAAGAAACTCGGCTAACAGTTCACAGAATCTAGCATCACATGAACTCGTAAATCCCTATTTTCCTAAAATTTATAGAGCACTAGAGAAACAGTGAATGCAGGGTGAGCTGGCTATGCCCAGGTTAAATTTCATCTCCGCTTTCAGCTTGATTCTTGAAGCTGACTCCCTCAGCTAGAGCCATATTTTATGGGGCCTCCATCACTTCTGTACCCCAAGATTCTTGAATGTCCTGAAATAATCACAGTGCTCAGTGCATCTAAAAATGAAAACCAAAATAAGCAAGGCAAATGCAGTTCTAAACATCCTTGTGTCATTGCCATCTTTTGAGAAATGAGGACTGTTAATCTTTTTCAGCATCAGGTCTCCCTAATAGATGCTTTGGGGATTCATTTATGGCTGCAAAGTCTTGCTGAAAACACACATTTCATAAATTATATGATTTCTGGATTTACCATGATCTTTGTCTCCTTCTCTGGCAATGTTCACGCGTACCTAAGCATCCATGTCTGTGCACATACCTACTTTGCTATAAAAAGAGAATTAGATGTCTTAGTAGACTGTTTAAGCACTGCAATTTTATTAAGAACTGTCCCCCCAAACCATACTGCATTTTGAAGTCTTGTTGCAGAGAAATTATAGACTTTAGCATCATACATCCATGGAAGCTGTTGCAACAATTCAGTGCCTCTGCTATTTCCACTGTAGGTTTAACTCATCTGAGAGACTAGAAAGAACACTAAATGCAGACATTAATGGTAATAAAATCAAAGCTAAGCCCTACATGAAGAGAAACAAGTTCCAAAATGAAAAATTCGATTACACAGTACCTGTCTCCTGTCCTGACTTCCTCATTATACATAGAAATTAACCCTGTCATTAAGTACTTTGATCAGGCCGTACATAAACAGCTTATAATAGCATGAAATCTACCACAGCAAGCAGACAAATGAACAAGGGAGAAATACTGACATTTGGGGCTGCTGTCAGACACCAAGTGCTCCTACTCCCTCAGGGCCAACTGCTAGAGTAAATGGGGTTACTCCAAGGATTAATTGCTCCCTCCTGGTTTGCACTACTTCCAGAAAGTTTCAGTAATAATATCTAAGAGGCTACCATTTGGAGATTGGCAGCATCTTTGAGAACTTTGAGAAATTTCTAAGTTGTGCTGTTGCAACTGCTCTTACACTAAAACTGGGTACAAAAATTCCCAGCCCGTGACTGAGCTGAAGCTGCATGTGGTCAAATTGGTCCCTGTTTGCATTGCTCAGAAATGAGCTATGGTACCATTTCACATACTCCAGCTCCAAAGATTTGTCACTTAAATTTGGAGAATTCCCAAGCACTAATACATATCATAAGCAACATTTCTGGGCAATTGAGGGGTCTGGGTTTTTTCCTGGTTGGTTTGTCTGTCAGAATTTTGGAGCAGATGTTGCTTTCTTCTGGGATGCATTTAACTCAATGTAACTTCACTTACTTGTGATACTACCTGAATTCCTTTCACATATAGACTGCTACACAACCAGAGGTGGCCAGGACAACAGGGTCTCTCCCCAGCTCTGTCCCTGGCCTGCAGTGAGTCCCTTACCACCCCGATGCCTGTTTTCAAACAGCTGTTTCCTGTTGGCTCTTCCCACCTTTTTGTTTAAGAGAGCTTGGTCAGGTACAACATATGCCCCTGAGCATGGCCTGGGGGCAACCTGTTTTGTTTAGAAAGTATAGCTCAGATGCTTGTTCCTCTCCCAGCTTAGCTGTGATGGGGTTTCTGGTGATTTTCCAGTTGCAGCAAGAACAGATATAAGGGAGAAACCCTGACCCGAGAGAGGCAAAGGCAGAGTTTCCCACTGGCTTCAAGATGGTCAAGATTTTACCTTTAACATTCTAATAGTAGCTCGGAAAAACAGTAGGCAACCCCCAGATTAATTGTTTCTGCATGCATTGCTAAACATACTACAGAAAAGACATTTTATTATTCCCAGAAAGACTGAAGTGCAGTATTTCCTCTGCTTCTCAGAATTCATTTTTTATCTAATTACTATAATCAGCTCCAGGACATTACAGCAAGATACTGTTCAAAATTGTTATCACCACAATTTAGACAAACTCAGTTCCAGATCACAATAGCTCAAAGAAAAAATGACAGGCACCATGGAGCTTCTCAGCATACTGTTCTTACTTACGTCCCATATACCAGATGTGTGTACACAAAAATGGTCCTTTCCAGATCCACAAACACTCAGACACTCCTTTCTGTAGAGTCATGCAAAGAGGAAAACCATGCCACGACAATATGGCTACACACCAGACAAAAAACACTGCAGATCTGGATAGACTTGGAAGCTTTGACCTCAGCTGCAGAAGGCATGGGCCCTTTGAGGTAAAGGTCTGTCAAGCTGAGAGGATGAGCAGTCTCAGCAGCCGAGCAGGGATCAGAAGGCTGGCAGGAGGGGACAGTGGAGGGGAACAGCAGTTTGCCAGGGGTGGAGCGAGCTGGAGGCAGCGTTTTTGCATCTAGTTCTAATGAACCAGACCAAACTCCTTCAGCACATGTGTAGTCCCAGCAATAATGCAAATCAGACATTTCTTCTGAATTTGCAGTTCCTTTGCAAATTCATTTACTTGGGTATTATGAGCATTAAATATAATGCTGGGTATTTTGACAACAGTAAAATTTGCAGTAAGAGTGTACATGAGATTTGTAGCAAACATGTATCTCTAAACAATCCAGGCTGCAAATGCATATGACATATACCAACTACCATATCATTATTGCTTGACACTTTTACAATATGTCATCTTTCTCCCTAAAAATAATTCACTATGAAAAGCAATTTTGTGTAAGAAGCAGCATGCCAGGGATTTCTCACAAATCCCACCACTGAAGAATCCCCAGATTCAGCAAGGCAATCAAATCTCATCAGCAAAGTCTTCTAGTGATTATTCTCTTCCATTCTCCTTTTCAGTGGTCTGCAGTTTGCTCTTGCTCCCACTGCACCCAGGAACCAAGTACAGCCTTCAAGGTAAATAGCAATATGCAGAGCAGATCAAGGGCTCCACTTCTGACCAAGAAAGACATTTTAAGCATGTCTTACCTGTAAGTGTACGTGTTGCTTTAGTAATCAACTCAATTACTAAATCTTTGTTTCTGCTGTTAAAGTGCATTTAAAGCAGCGTGGTAACTTTATTCCACTACTAAAAATTCCCAGCCAAGGGGAACAGCATGTGTCCAAACACAGTTGGATCTGCCAGGTAGGAACACCTGGCTGTAGAGTAAGGAGCTACAGTGTGGCTTCCCTGGGTGAAGGTGAGGCCAGATATAACCAGGGTTAGTAATGGGAATTGCTGGTAGTCAGCACCACCGAGTCTTTTTCTCTAGGAGAGGAACTTAGGGTTTATTATGAGGTTGCTGACTGCAGCAGGAGCCCATCACAAAGCCACACCATTGAAAGGATCTTAAGTTTTCAGTCCTCCCCTTGGAGTACAGGTACCCCAATGGGTTTCCCTGTATAAGATGTAATCTGAACCACAGCCACGCATCAAAGATGTGGGTGTCTCAGTCCACCCCCAGCAATCCCATCAGGGAAAACCTCACTAGACAGCTGCTGATTAAACTTAGGTCACATGCTGGGAGAATATAACTTTGTGAGCTCCAAGCCCTCCTGGCAGCAGGCTGGGACTTCTGGCTAGAGGAACACAGGAGTATTGAAAAACATGCTAATTTCAGTTGCCATTAGGAGAAGAGAAATGTCAGGAAAGTGATATACAAAGCATTTCCAGACCTGAGTCAGAGAACAAAAGCATGAAACTCCTTAGTACAAGGTCTAACTCCCTTTTATATCTGTTGGTCTCAGAGGTGCTGTCAGGTAAAGTGGTATCTACAACATCCCTTCTCAGCAGTCTTCATCCTATCACCCTACCATTGCTACACTGTTAAACAGCCATGAAGCCACAGAGAAATATTTCTTCCCCATTTTATCTCCACATGCTCTTCAGAGATAAAATAGTAAAGAAAGCAGAAAGGAAAATATTACCACTTTCAGCAGCCTGTCCCTGTTACAGAAGTCCTCACTTCTTCATGAAAAGCATCATGGTGCACCTGCCCAGCTGCTTCCATTCAGAGTCATCTCTGCTGAGGAGTCTACTCAAAGATGGAAGAATCCTCTGGAAATGGGGCCTGGTTGTTCTCTCATTTTCCCTGCAGTCTGTATTTGCATTCAGACTCCTTGATTTCTGATCACTGGCTAGGAAGAGATGATACTGCCATACCTCAGGTTTCTGAACAGAATAAGACAATCTTGCCCATTGGAAATCTCTCCCTGTTCTCTTCTGCTCTAAAGAGGCATCATTGGTAGTATTAGATCTTTGGTGACTGTAAATGGGCAGTGCTCTGCTTCATTTCTTGGGTTGGCAGTAATTTACACCAACCAAAGATCCTGCATACCATCTGAACTTCTACTTTGCATATTGTGCCTTATTTTCCTCAATGAGATTAGGAATCATGAGATACACAATCAGAGAACAAGTCAGTTAGAGTCAGTATACATACAAGAGTCAGTAAGAATATAGTTTTAAATTGAGCATCTTGGCTTCCAAGATATAAAAATTATTTGTGCCTTGGGCACTCGGTTTCCAAGTAAGCAGCCTGAAGAGGCTATGGAGGCTATGGAGGGCAGAAACTGATTTTCTTTTCTGTGTAATGGGATGAGAAATGGTGGTACCTCTACAAAGGACTCTTCCTTCTTTTCCAGCTGCTGCAATGAGCTCAACACTCCTAAAGAAACAGCTCTTGAAATCTTCTGGAATTACTTGTGAACCACATATTAATTATATCAAATTACTATGTTTGTGGTCTTTTTTGCTAAGTGCATTTGTTGACCATAATCACAAGCTGTAACAAATGGAATAATGACAGCAATAAGGTATACATCAAAGATTACAGTGGAACAATTACTGCTGGTTGCCAACAGCTTTGATCAAGTCAGTGAGCCTAGAGGCATGAGCCTCTCCTGCCTGGCCACTGCCATCAGCACCATTTCCTGCACAGCATCACTTTATGCAGCAGACAACTCTCTCCTCATCAGCTGTTTAAATCTGGCCTAAATGAATCAGTTAGAAAGAGCATCTGCAGGTGCCACAACTAACGGTGGTCACTATGAAGAGATTTTCCGTTGGTAAGATTTCCTCTGAATGAGGAGCCTGAATATCCCATCACTAAATCTGAATGGACTGTTTCCCAGCAGAGAGGAAGATTATTTCTGCTTCCAGGCAACAGCCACAAGGCTGGTGGTATAAAAGGAACAATAGTCCAGATTACACTGTAGTAGTTAAAATATTAACTAAATAGTAGTTAACTAATGCACAGAAGAGTAACTCTCTGTACAGCCTCACCCTTACCTGCTTTATCATCATCACTAACCAAAAGCATATCCAGGTAATTTTTATCATTGGTTCCAAGCTAAAAGAGAAACTACATACTGTGCTGACCTGAAATTGATAGTGCTTAGCATTTAAAAAACTCTTCAGAAAGCACATGACAAATTAATTACTTCATCTTTTAGGAAAACTTATTTTTGGAGGAAGTCAGAGGAACGATCCAGTGGCTGGTGGAACAGATGTGCTCATAATATTCCCAGGAAATATGAGAAAATGAATCAAATAGCAAAAGGAGCAGCAGACCACTGCAGCCAGGTTCATTACAACTCCCTGAAAGGAGGGTGTAGCCAGGTGGGGGTTGGTCTCTTTTCCCAGGCACCTCTCAGCAAGACAAGAGGACACGGTCTTAAGTTGTGCCAGGGAAAGTTTAGGTTGGATATTAGAAAGAATTGCTTCACCGAGAGGATGATCAGGCATTGGAATGGGCTGCCCTGGGAAGTAGTGGATTCTCCATCCCTGGAGATATTTAAAAAGAGACTGGATGTGGCACTCAGTGCCATGGGCTGGTAACCGCAGTGGTAGTGGATCAAGGGTTGGACCTTATGATCTCTGAGGTCCCTTCCAACCCAGACAATTCTATGATTCTATGATTATCCATAGGTGTGCAAAGGTTGGATTCCTTGTTACAAAGAAGGCACAAGCCATGGCTGACATCTCCCTCTACCTGACACGGTCATAACATCTCTCTTCCAAGTGCCTCTCTCCACAGCCTCTCCTCTCCTGGGGTTATCTGCATTTTCTTCTCTAACTCTTCATACGTAATTTCATTGAATTTGGTCAAAAAGATATTTCCAACAGCCAAATGTGGATGAAACCAGTCAGGGTATCCAAAGCTACACAGGAGGAAGGGCACACTTGCACTCCCCCACTACCTGCACTGCTGCAAGCCTGAAGAAGAGCTTCATCATCACACCCCCACAGTACCAGATGTTCTGAGGTGAGGCCCCACAGAAATGAGCATGGTCTTGGGAAATCCTGTGTCCTAGAGATGGCCTCAGCTCCTGTCCAGTGCTCCAGAGCACCTGCATACTCCAGAGGCAGCTGCTCCAAGCAGTGGTGTGGGAAGAATCATCTCCTGCAAAGGAAGGCCCACCTCTCACCAGGGCTGGAAGCAAGGCACAGGGCACTTTCAGATGGATAAAGGTAAGGATGGCATTCCCATCCTTCCTTTTAATGCCAACATGCAACACCCAGCTACCTGTGAGAAGATGAGGCCTTATCCAAGAGGTGACTGACTTACACCTTCCGCTGTGCGGCCAGCACGTTAAATGAATTTCAACATGGGCAAGCAGGAGGCCAGGCACAAGACTAGAAGTAAAGGGGTTTATTTCTCACTGACCAGCTTGATAGCAGAAGTGCCATGGTCATTCTTTCTAATTTCAGAGGCCTTTTAATAAAGTTCCACTTCAGAAGCCAAGCATGAAAGGAGAGGAATGAAAACTCTTTGATAGATAAGATATTACAAGAGACTGTCAGAAGCCTGGTAGGAGAATGAAATAACACTCTGGATACTGTCATTGAAAACAATAATGAAAGAGTACACCATTTTCTTAACTGAAGTACTATGAAATCTATGTTACTGCCACACAACATATTTTTCCTCCAAAGGTGCCAATTTCAAGCTATGAATATTGATCTCTATCTAACACTCAAAATTAACTGCACTACTAAGGAAAAGTGGCACCAAATCGTTTGAGAACATCAAACAGTAAAAAGCCAATGGGGTCAAATCAAGGTCAGAATTTGATGAGTAGGGTGTCAGAAATTTAATCCATTTTGTCTAAGATAATGTATAGAGCTAGCATCGGAATTTTTTTCCTGTCTTTTCTGTAATTTTTTTAAGCCAGCTTCTTTCAAAAATATCACAACCCCAGACCTCAACTTTTTTTATTAACTTTTTTCCATGACCAGAGAGAGAAAAGATTAAACGGACTGAAACACAGATGGCAATTATGCCGCTGTTTATTTCATAATGAGTCACAAGATTATTTTTTGCCTTCTGCCACATCATTTCAGAATACAAGAAAACCTTAACTTGAGGAAGACTTGAGGAGTCAAAACAACACTGTTAAAAGTCCCAGTCCAGCAAGATGCTTAAGTACACTTAAAGAAATACACAGACCTTTAACCACAAGTCCCATTCACTTAAACTCAAATTCAGAAGCTATGGATAAATCTGTTCCACCAACTGGTGAATGTGGTGGCTATCAAATTCGTTACTGGTCTTATGACAGAATATTCAGCAGCTCATAGTGACATGGTACAGCTACATCTCAACATTTGGAAAAAATTGAGTCCAGAACTACAGCTAGAAAAGACTTCCTCCCTGCTTGCCCACAAGAGCCTGTGACACCTGTGCCCTCCTCCCATTTGAGTCCATATCTCCCTTTGCTTGCCCAGGATATCCCCCAGACTCACAGACACCCAGACTTGCACCCAGACCCAGCCAGCCTGGCTCCCCCTGCACCAGGGCCACTGCTGTTACCAGGACACTGCCCCAGCCCTGCCTGGGCTCTCCAACTTGGCTGTGGCCACTTTCTTTTAAAACCCAGGCTGAGTAACTGATGTGATAGTGGCAACACTGTCTGCTTCTCATATTGCAGTCTCGTAATTAGCACACTCTTGAAAGGAAGCAGAAGATATGTGTTCATCAGTTTAAACCCCTGTCTCTCACCTCTTCAGAAGCTGCCTTAAGTACAGGGCTTTGGATGGGGAACTCCCCTATTATCCTATTGAAATCATGCAACAAAAAAATTGGGCTTTGATCCTAAAAGGGCTGAAGCTTCAGCCCAGTCATTAGAAGACATTAGCTGGAAGAGATTAATCCTTTATCTGAGGACTCTTCATATGTTTTAGGTAGAAACTGGGGGTGGAAATGTGAATTTGGACCTTGTCAGGAAGAATCTGAGTGTGACCTCCCATTTCCTACCAGAACACACAATATGCAAAGGAAGATCCATTTTAAAGAGACAGCAAGACATGCACTGCTCTCTGAAAAAGCACTACTTCATTGCTGGAACACACTTGGTTTCTGTAGTAGTACTTAAAGTCATCTTTACTCAGGAGAAACACCCAAGTCCTCAGGATATTTCTGTTTTCTGGATCTAGGGGTTTCTGCTTCAGCATCTGGGGATTCCTTCAGGCATCAGGGAGCCTCAGCTTCTCTATCCCAAGGAACTTCAAAGTCATGCACAACTGTGGTAAAGATAGGGCACAGTTAGGCTGAATAATTTGTTACCTAAAAATGCTTCTGACAGATGGCAAGGTTGTTCTGGAGCACCGTGAACATAACAGATTTTGGACAGGGTGCTGAAAAAAACTGATTCTAGTGAGAAGTTGGATTTTTATAAAAAATTATCTTTTTTTGATTCCAAGTGCTGGCTTTGCATAGAAGATTGCAAAGAAATTTCCAAAATTTGATAAAAATAGAACAACCCAGTGACTTACTGGAGTTATGTCTTCTCCTCCATGGACCACCACCTGCAGCTGGGCTCCAGGTCCAACATGCATCATTGGCAGATGTTCCCATGATGTGTCACAACAGCACAAGACAACAGAAAACCATTATTCACCTTAGAAATGCCCTGAATTTATGGATTAATGGAAGAGAATGGGTTATTAGCCCTCAAGCGTTCCAAGTTCCTGAATCTGATGTGAAAACCAGTCATTTCTGTCCTGCTTTCTTTCCTCCTCAAAAAACCGTAGTTTTCCACAAGAAGTAAAATATTCCAAATCCTTTCTGATTACCAGTGTATCCTCAGGCTACATTCCTGATAAAATGAGGCAGAGTTGTTGGCACTATGTGTCCATTTATCTGCGCAAGCATCAGTTTTGTGTCTCATCCCTTCCCTTCCTGTCTTCTCAATGCCTTTAGACACTGCCTGGCAGACAGGGAAGGGGAAGGAGAGCTGGGTGGGAAGAGTTGATCTAAAAATCCCTAGTTCAGTTTTGATACTTTGATACATGGCAGATCAGCATCAGCATATCTCAGGTTTGAGAGAAAACATTGCCAAAAGAAAGTGGGGGGTTTTGTCACAAAAAAAAAAAAAGAAAAAAAGAAAGAAAGAAAAAAAAAAAGTTAAAAGAGCTTATTACTAGGTGTTGTAGCACATCTGAAACATGAAACTTGCAGTTTCAGTACTTAATTGTGTGACATATATACCAAGTGGAGAAGAGTCTTACTAAAACCTTCCAGGATGAAAACCTTCATGCTAACCAGTCTAGACATTTTCTAGCAAACACAAAAGTGCTGCTAGCAAATAGATGGTGCTGCTATTCTGACCCATATGAATATAAAAATCCTATAAAAGAAAAACAATCCTTGGAATAAAACTAGGTAAATGTTAGCTAAAAAAAATTTACTTTGAGATAGTGAAATGCTACGATATAGCTTATTAAGCTAAATCCATTAAAATTCAAAGCACTTTATAAAGCATGCTCAGAGAATGTATCAAAGCATATCTTTGTTTGTCTTGTGACAATGTAGAATCTTTTTTTAAGTAAGAACCTAGTTTACATTTCTAAATTAGAGTGGAAAACAGTCTCATTGGCTTCTACTTGGTACTCACCTTTCTCCATATCTAGCCAGTAAAATAAGAGCTTACTGGATTTGTAGTGTCTGCTTAATTCTTAGCTTACTCTAGACTCCTTTTCTAAAAAGTTTCACTTAATTGAGATGAAAACCACTGACTACTGATGCTTTACTGTATAGCTAGGAAAAACAGGGAATATGACACACCCTAAAGGAGATACTTGAGTTTAATTATACACATCCGCCTGCCCAAGAATTATTTTTCAATTTGTTTTGGAATAATCTTTTAATTGATATTCTTATTTTTCCCCCAATTCCTGGTAATTCTCTCTTAGTTTTACATACAATTCCACAGAAGAGGTAAAGGTTACTGATGTATTAATATTACTTCTGTACGATGCTGTAAGTTTTCAATGAGGCTCACTCCCACAATGATTTCCATATCTAGCCACTTGCTCTTCTTATTTCTTGATAACTGATGGCTCCTATCAGGAAGTCGGGGGTGAGTCTGTTACTGTTTTGAGTAAACAGCCTAAAGGTCATTTTAGATGTTGGCTTTGACACTCTTGGTTCAGTAGCCACCCACCATAGCTGTCACCAGTAAGCTGAAGTTTACCTCATGGAAAAATAGCCTTTCAGTGGGTCCTGTCGTCTCACCAATAGGACAACCCACCAGTGGGCATTTCATGGTGGAATGAGGGAAATCCTATCAAATTCCCCTCACTAACACCTGACATTTGGTCTGAGGTCAGGATCCAAGTGCTGTATGCCCTCTAAGAGGTCTGCTAAGGTTATGGGAAAGTCCTTGAGCTAATGGGGTCTCTTATTCCCAGTGTGTCCACACGGGTGACACAATTCTCCTAGCCAGTGCTCAAGGTCCTGAGCAGAAAATAGCAGGAATCAAAGCAGCAGAAGGGATCCCAGCTACACGCACACAACCAACTTCTTCAGGCATGTTTATGTATGTCGAATAAGAAGGGGTGAAATCCATGTCTAACACTGCCCCCTGGTTTGGGTGTCTACCAGCACAGCTGCCACACACATCACATTGTCCCCCAGTGTAGCCTTCTGCAAGTATTGGTTCTCTTCTTCTGCTCCCACAAGTTTAATCACAGCTTTGCCAAAACAGATGCATCCATTGCTGGAGTGTGTTGCCAGGACACACCACCAGTGAGCCTACATCAGTAAAAGGTTGTTCCTGACATGCCTGCCCACCTTCTCCCACACACCTCTTCAGCATGAAAGCAGGAAGAACCCAGCAGGCAGGTCTAAAAATACTACCCATTCTGCAAAAGGAGAAAAGGCACATAACTAGACCTAAGATTCAGAGCAAAGGCCAAAGCACCCACAGAGTTGATACAGCAAATATGCCTCACTCACATTGACCCCCCTACTGACTGAGATACACATATCCCACAAGAGACACCACCACTAGTACTCAGCACCTTTCTACTTTGGTAGAAACCAAAGTTCATCATAGAATGGCCACTAAAGTGCACACTAGTACATGTGTTCTTAAATTTCTACATGAAGTACACCTTGTATCATCTTTGTCTCACCTCTGTGTAGCTATAAAGAACCCCAGTACCCTGAAAAACAGATAAAAGAAACAGTAAAAATATGGATATTCTTCAACAATGCTGCTGTCTTTTCAGAGGCAGACATCAGCCCCTTTGCTTCAGGACACACACAGGACAGTAGCTACTAGGACATCCTGTTCTTTTCCACCACGCTTTGTGGGATCCAGCTGTAGCCACTGTAACCTCCAGTGCTTCCCTAGCATCCAGCATGGACTGTTCTGCTGCCCCTGAAGATGAAATTTCTGGCTTTCAGATGTCATTCCTAGCACAACAATTCTCTCAGAGTGGCATTATCATGCAGGTGCTAATAGATGAAAACTACTGAGGACACGTCCCATTGCTCTTATTCCCTCCCTCCACTTGATAGCAAACAGACCCCAAGGCTTAAAAAAAGCAGTCAAGCCTGACTGCCCCAGAGCCCTGTCTGGTATTGTACAGGCAGAGTCATGGCTGTTTTCTGCAGACATGGGCCTCCATTTTCTAGTACATAATTTTCGCTCTGTGCTAAACAGACAACAGAGTGTGAAAAACTCCCTTTTTGGGGTTTGACGTTATCATACATACAAGAAAACCATCTGCAGTTTTCAGCTTCAGCTTTTCCTCCAAGTTGGGATCTTTCTGTCACTTTTCCCAATATGTTTACCAGCCCAGGCACTAATTCAATCTACTCTGTACTCCAGCCGCTCTTCCCCCCTGTAAGCAACATCTGCTTTGTAGAATGATGCAAGGGTCACCAAACAGCACCTGAGCAGAGTGATTATGATCCCAGGATGCCATATAACAAAGCAGGCTCCTTGAATCCAGGACTTACCCCAAAAGGACATGTGCATGAGAGCTGCACAGCCCCAGCACTGCTCACTCACAAAGGGTGGAACAGCACAGGTCACTGCAGTCTGATATCACAGCCTGTCACATCTTCCTGGTTAAAGGAATCTGGGTAAAGAAAACACAAGCTGTATTTAAGCACTAATGCCTTCTGGGAATGCCTACTGACAACAAGTGTTCTGAAGAAGGAGCTGTGCCTCTGGCCCTTACCCTCTGCAGTCAACAACTCCCAAGCTGAGTTAAAATATCTAGCTTAAAAGTCATAATTGCTATTCTCAGCAGTAAAATACAAAAATGTGTTGTTTGAATGCACCTTTTAGCATTCTGCAAATTTAAACATGGCTTACATGTTGCCATGGATATAATTTCATGTTTGAAAGACTGGTCTTTCCTGGCAGCTAAATGCCTGTATGAGAACAAATAGTAGAGCAAGATTTTGCTTGGCATTTTGCTCTTTTGATGATAACGGTAAATTACTTTTTTCTATTAACAAGCTTTTGATATTACTGAAGCTTCTCTAGGAACAGAGTTCATCTCATTGGCATTAAACACATTACAACTAATCCTCCAGTTTGTGTGAGCAGAGCCCAGAACACATTGGCACTGCTCATGAGGACCAGGGCCACTGGATCAAGCCCCAGCATGCTGAAATATCTGCCACACCTCATATCAGTATATAGTATAGGCAAACATCTCTGCCTAATGTAGAGTCCACTCCAAACCCAGAGTGAAGGGTGGAGCTAGAATTAGTCTTTTATTCAGAGTGGAAACATGATAAATTCTGAATAAAAGCAGCAGTTAGGTTTTCATTTGAGGAGAGGGGCAGTTTTGTTCCACAAGGTCCCAGGAAAAATCTCCAAAATGGAATTGATAAGTTCATCCATATCAACTTGAAATCAGCTGCATTCAAGAAAGGCTAACATGGAGTAAGAATAAAATCCAGACTGGCAGGAAAGTGAATGTTACCAGTGTGGAACACCAAGTCTAAATGACTCCTTCACATCTACACTTAATTACTCATGCCCACATCTATTTCAAAAACTGTGGATGTATTCCTGGCCCTACTGAATGACTTCTGTGGCAAAAGTCACCTGGTCTTCAGTAGGACAACATTTCACCCCTCAGTGAATAAGCCCAGGAATAGCTTTGGCTGCTGGTTGGTAATGTGTAGGATTGTAACAACTCAGCTGCTATTGCTAGAAGATCTGAAAATAAGATGTAATTGCACAGACAAATCCAGGGATTACACCACATCATGTCCCTCCAAATCACACAGCCAGAGTGTTTACCTTTGTCTGTGTGTTGCTGTCATGAGAGGTTCAGTACCTATTTCAGTAGCAGAGATGCATATCAGCCAAACTTGACTTCAGCTTTTGAAGTGGGTGGAGAGCACCACCACCCCTTTCCTGTACTGAAGTCTGCAACAAAACTGCATTTTACTCACAAACATATCTGTAGTTCTGTTGTGTTCTGACTTTTAAAAAACATCATCTCATTGGACAGACACCACCAGCAAGTTTCTCCACTCTGTGGAGTGTCTTCACAGCCCTCCCACACAGTTGAAATGACTCAGACAAAACTACTAAATTTAGGGCATTGGTATTCTACGTGTTACGCTGGTGTTCATACAAGTAATGCCTTAAACAGTAAATTTCTGAATTAAGCATTCAGGCATCTTTTCTGTGCTGCATCTGCTACTGAAACAGAATGGCAAGGAAGGTGGGCTGAGGAGGAGGTTATTTGGATCGTGATTCAGGTTCTGTTTTGGCTAGAGCTAAATGTGAATTTGAATGAGGTTTACTTGTACTTTTAGAAATATCTATTGACCTGATATCATGATGTTTGATCTCAAGTGATAAGATCATGCAAGATTAACTGCCCTTGGGAGATTCTCTTCATCTCAGGCAAGAGACTGCAGGCTTTGACTCATAAACGGGGATGATTTCTATTGGGATGACTAGACGGATTCCTATTTCTCAGCATCCAACTCAATCATCTCTCTGAGGTTTCCCTCCTGCAAAGATGGCTCATGAAGCAGCTGCTAAATTGCTGGTTACAAATCCATACAGTCAATTAAACTGGTACTTCTGCAACTCAATATAAAAGTACATAGAATTATTGCAATTTTATAATTTGCAAATCATCCCTTGGTTCACAAGCAACAGCCATCTCTGTAGCAAGGGCAAGGTACTCTGGAAGAAAGAAGTAGGGCCAATTAAAGGCAAGAGGTTTTATGGCTATCACTCACAAGTCAGTTTTTTTCTAGAGAGACTGGTCTTGTGGTCACCACCCAAAAAAACAGGGACAGCAAGTCCCTGGCCATGAGGGAAGCAGAAGTTGCACGGAGAGGGATGGGACAAGAAGGAAAAAGGAAAAAAGAAGAGTACTAAAGCACCTGTGTGGCTAAGGCACACTTTCCTCTCTGCTTGCCTAAAATCACCAACAAATCAGTGGGAAATCTAAGTCAGGCCAGAGCCAGGCCAAGAGACCACACTCTCCTCCAGGCTGACCACATCACCTGCTGAAGCCAGCGAGTTTTCTGGTGGGTATCTCAAGGAAGGACATAGAAGCAATGACTCATCTGTTAATGAATTTTTGCTTTTTATCTGTTTGCCAGATGTCTCCAGAAGGGCATGGCTTTCTTAAATATTTTTGGTTTTTTACACTGCTTAACAATCTTTACAAATACAGTTCATGATCTGTTACCCACTTAAGCCACACAATCGCTTGGAGCAGTCTGAACTGCACATTTCCATCATGTGCCCTTCCTCAGTTCCTCATCATTGGAGTATAACTCCTGAATAAAATCAGGTTCAGTCAAAACATTTTCAGATAATCTATCTTAGCTGGCAGAAACACACTGGTCTGCTGTGCAGTATTTCAACCTGGGAAGTTGTCACATTCAGGTCCTCCTTAGCAAGACTCAGCTAAAATAACTCCCTAATAACTTTTACCTTGTGAAGCAGTGTTGCCTCAGCGTAGCCAAGATGATGACACACAGAGGCTTTTCACCTCGAATATTGCCTTTCCAAGCTCTAAGGATCACTCCAAAACATCTTCCCACTCTTCCCAGGGAGGTGGCTTAAACTACACCTCCTGTCAAAGAGGGGCTGTTCTTTCTCTCGAACTTCATCCATACAAATCTGTCAGGTCCTTTCCACTTTTCCCATATTTGTATTGACATTGCCCTTATAACCTTCCAAAGATTCTGCTGTAATATTCCCTCTTTTAAACTTTCCAATGTTTTCTTCTATATGTTTATTAATTTTTACTTACTTCAATAACTTTCACACTAGCTCCTTCAAACCAAGCATAAAACCTTCTTGTCACTAGGCTGCTGTATGGTGCAATGTGATGAATTCCTATTTCTTCATGACCTAAGTGCCACCTCCCCCCAGAAGAACATTTGTTTTTACATGGAAGGGCAGAGCTCCTGTCAAAATCACCTGTAAAATTCATACCTTCAATATCTGATTTTATCAAGTGCCAAATCTTTTATTTCAAAGTCTTGATGAAAAAATGAAGTGGTTTGGTATTGCTGAATTGAAACATTTCATTCCCATGAATTGAACCAAAGCAAAATGTTTCTGTTTGATGCAGTTTGACATCAGTTTATCTCATCCAAACAGAGTGAGGCTCCCTGACCAAGATCTTTGCCATGGTCCAGCATTACTGTGCTGGATAAGATAAGATAAGATGGGAGACTGCAATGCACCCTTGGTTAGGCAATGCAGGAGTGGGGATGGATGTAAGAAATAATCAGGATACAGTGATACCTGTTGCAAAAATACCACAGCAGTTCAGGCAGATGGCTCAGAGTTAATATTAAGTAACACGCTGCAATCCAGCTCAACAAACTCTTTTGAAATGGATCAAACTGACTCAGAGCAAAATATTTCAGTTATACCTTCCTGGTGAGTACTTCTTAAATCTCATATTCACAGAAACTTTGCATAAAAGTCACTTCAACCCCAAGTATTTTTTAACATAATATAATTAGCAACTGTAGAAATAGATCAGTCATCATGACTTGCTGCACAGGAATATCAGAATACTGATTCATACATCATATACATCAAGTTGCTTCAGGAACTCAGTACTTTTACAGCTTCAAGACAGTTCAAAAGGAAGTCTTTGCTCTCCAACGGTTTGCACATGATGGGAAGTGATGCTAGTCATGAGAACGACCAGAAAATTCTTCTGAGCCAATTAGATGGCACCAGTCACAATTACATTAGTCATCTGCTCCTCAATCTGAGGAGAAGGAACCAAAATTACCATTCATCTACTCCTGACGCTGCAAAAGACATGAGGGAAGTGTACTATTTCCCATTCTTGTTGCAATCATCATCACACAAAGTGACACAAGCTGCTATTTTCTGCTCTAATACTAGACAAATGGTGGTTAATCTCTGAGCATGTTGCAAAAGAGAGACTTTGATCCCATTTAACTACTTTGTCCTCCTTCTCCTGTCCTTGCCTGATCAACACATGGCTAAGAAAGGGAACAGGACAGAAAATGCTACACAATAAGAGCATCAGCCATTAGTCTCTGCAGCTGTCAAAGGGCAAGATGACTGAGATATGACTGCTGGCTAACAATGACAGTGAGAGAGGATGGAGTTGTCATATATGGTGCCATGACTGCACACCAGTGAGAATAACAGGAAAAGTGTAAGGAGTGGTAACAGATATGTGGAAAAGTCCACACACAAGGAAAATTTCCCCAAAAGTTGATAGTGAAGTATAAGGAGAGGTTAACTGTGGAGTCCTTCAAAGTGAAGGACTTAAAGAACAGATCCAGGAATAACACTGGAACAGGGAGATAGACTGTGCTGGAGTAGCTAAGTTAACAAACCACACACCAAAGTCTTCACAGTGCTGAGATCAATGAAATATATACCACTTATCTCAGTGATCTGAGGGGTGGGGGAAGTCCAGGAGGAAATGACAGGCAGAAGAGACTGACTATACCCTATGTCTCCACAGCAAGCTGGTTTGGGCATCTCAGACACACTGGTGTAGCAATCTAGCTCACTTCCACCCACAGCCAGGAGAGCAGTTCACCCATCAGCCCTGGTGAGCACAGAGACCTTTGTATATGATGTTGTCCCAGCATGAGAGGCAGCCTTGAAACATTCAACTTCATACATCCCCAAGGTACAGGCCAGCCAGCTCTGGATATATCAGCTCTTGAAGTCCCTTCAACACTTTGCTATTGGAAAACAGAGGAAGTGAAAGAGAATAAGAAATCAGAAACATCATCCCTTCTGGCAGAGGGGTAAACAGACCAAGTTAATGGTAAATATTCTAGAGAAGTCACAGAAAGACCTGTGGCTTGGGAAGCCTGGATGCATCTAACACATCCAGGGAAACTGTCAATGTTTTCAAGACAATTGCTCTTTAGGGGTGACAACTTAGGTCACTGCCCAATTAGAGTTTCCCTGTAAAGGGTTTTATGGGGTAGATCCTCAGCTGGAGTAACCAATGCCATTGCTTTCTAGCAGCATGGCAACTCTGAGCAGGAGATAACTGTGCACCAGGTCTCAGATTGACAGGGAGATTTTTTTCAGGGGAACTACACCTAACAGCTTCACAATGAAGGGAAATGTTATCCACAGCATGAAACTCCAATTCAACAAACAAATGTGAAGCTGACTTTAGAAGAAGTCATGTTAACAGATGGTACAAAACCCGAGTGGTAAAGATCACTATTACTTCTTTGAATTTCACATTTTGTCTTTGATGTGTGTATATATGTGTGCTTCAGCCTCAGAGAAACAGATTATGACTTAAGATCTGAAGCTAATAAAACTGTAATATACTAAAAGGAGATTTGGCTGTGTTGATAAATCTGGAGTGTGGTACAGCAAGATACTCCTCTGTAAACACTGAGACACTTCCCTGGGATTTATCATAATTATAAAATAATTCACATTATCTCCAGAGTAGTCTTAGATTTGAATGCCAACACTAGAACTAAAACATGCCTGAGCTAGATAAATCAGATAATCTAAGATGGCATTTATATACTTACAATATAAGATAACAACGAGGGACTACTGGAATAGTAACTGTATGCTGCAGTTGCTGCTGAACCCAGTTTCATTCTCTTTGAAAAACAGCATTTAAACCTTCCTGATTTGTTTTTCACAGTGTGCACTAGAAGCAACTTGACCATGGTAGAATAAGACTCACAGCAGCCCTCTCTTTCCCAGAGAGATCTTCCATTAACTGTAAAGATACATTTTTAATTATGTCCCAGTGCTCATTTATAACAAATACCTGTTTGCACCATACTAGCAATGTAAAAGGTCTCTAACTTTGAGGTGGCTGCTGCTGCTTTGCCTGGTATGAGTAAAGCATAAAGTATGATCTAAGAAGTACAAACTGCCAGTGCATCACACCAGTACACTTTTTTTAAAATTTTCCCAACACGAAATCTGTTTCACTATAGTAAACTCCAGCCTCTAACTGATCTAGATATGAGGAAACCAGGAGTGATGTTTCTGACAGAGGAACTCAGTCCACCTTCCACCAGACTCCAAGGTATTTCCAGCCTAGCTGTTTCTGAACATCCTGCCAGAAGTTACAGCTGCCCTTGCTGAGTCAGCAAAAGCAAACCTCTGTGTCTCATCACACTCACAAGAGATGCCCACTGAAGATGTGGCAAAAAGGAGCTCTGGGCACATAAAGAATGCTCAAGCACCTACAGCATATCCATCCGTCTGTGGGCAATAGCTGCCTTCACAGACACACAGCACTCCAGGCCATTTTATGATAATTTGCATCTAAACACTGCTAATTGGAAATTAAACTCACACTTCCCTGTCTCCAAGCAAGAAAAGCATGGAAGTTTAGCCTAAAGGTAATGCCAAGTATAGGCTAACCACCCCAGCTCTCTCCATCATCAGCAAAGGCAACAGTATTGCTAGATGATTCCCTCTCTTCCATACTCCATGAATCACTCTGGCTACCTTCAGTGACCAGAGAGCAACCAGAGAGTGCCCATACACCTGCCTTAGGTTAGACACCCAGCCTCCAGACAGCTCAACTGGGATAAGATGTGTCTGACTTCAATGGTCGTTTCTTCTGAATGTGTCCAGTAGTCAAGATAGATGAAAAAGGAACTCAGACTGTGGCTTCTTGACTCAGTAAACACATAAAAGTATAATGAAAGCAGTAATCAAACAGCACAAATATTAATGACAATAACACAAAAGGTAGTTCTTGTAGAAGTCAACATCTGCTCTAGATGAAACCAGCCTACCTATGTGTAGGTGTACACCACACACATGTCCAATGTGAAGGCCACTGCTAAATGACATGCTCTGTGTCCTTTCAAACAGAGAAGAAAAGAAGCTAAGACACCCTTTTGCATGATCTTGGTATCCTGCGTGAAACTGGGTTGGAATGGATCTTAAAAACCATCTAGTTCCAACCCCCCTGCCTGGGCAGGGATACCTCCCACTAGAGCAGGTTGCTCAAGAAGTGGCAGGGAATAACAAGGCTCGACTGGTGTGAGAGCAGCCAGACCCTCTCCTGCTGGTTTCAAAGCTCTTGCTGGGCACACCAGGCAGGGCAGGCTGCCAGGCTTCTCTTGCCAACAGCAGCATTGCTGGGAAGCAGAAATGACCCAAGGGATCCCCAAAAACAGGGGTAGAAGATTTGCATGCAGTGACCTTGTGTTGCATGCAGTGTTCTTGGAGCAGCTGCCCATTTTGCAGAGGGGTTTCTGCCATGTACATGAGAGGGTGGGTCAGGTTCCGATGGAACAGGCCCAGGGACTGGATTGAGTTAGACTGGTTCTGAAACACCCAGCTGCATGGAGTGACATGGCCCTTCATCTCCTTGCAGGGAACATTGGGACGCTGTGCATTTTCATTCCAAACACATAAAGCAGGCAGCCAGATGAAATATGGCACAGTTGGGCTCTGAAAAGGCTTCTTGTAGGTGTGATGACTGCAAGAGACATGCATCATTCTTCATTTAACACTTCATTGACCACTGACTTGTGGGTTGTTCTCCCTCTGAAAAATTCTAACTATTCTTTTTAAACGGGAATTTTGCCCAGAGTAATGGAGATGTTGTTAAACATAGATTAGGCATAGAGACTACAAGGGCAGTGATACTGACCTGGCTGGGCTTGTACCTGCCCTGTGGCTGAGGCAGAACAGCAAATGCCTATGTCAGCCACAGCTGGAAAGAAACAGGGTTTCTGTCTGAGTCAGCACAGGCATCAGGCAGTGGCTGCTCCACTTGACTTCCCAGGCCTGGGAGAGCATCAACCAACTTTTAAAAGATCAGTCAAATATATGCCACCAACTGAAATATGCCTCTATGAAATATAAAGCAAACACTTAGAAAGCACTACTTACAGCAGTTTATGCTGTACAACTCCTTGAGGATCCTGTTTCCAAGGCTTATAAATCAGAGGCTGTCTAGACCAAGTTCTGTATGTGCTGCAGATGGATACACCACAAAGCCAGGGAAGCAGGAGGACACTGCCTCTTCCCTGCAAAGATGTCATAAATAAAAAAAAATTCATGTATGAAAGATGGGAGAAGAATATGAAGTGTGGGCACCATTCAGGACTCACACCTAGCACAAATGTGTGCAAACACAACAATTGACTTTCTTTTCACTTGGTCCACATTTCACCTGGCAATGTTCATTCAAGTAATAGAACACTTCAACTAAAAAGTAATCTTTCAAATAACATTTTTCAATTGATAATATGCTCCCACACTTCTAACTGCCCTTTACCCTAATTTTTTATATAGGTATAACACCAGAATGCTAAGGAAAAGAAAATATTATAAATTTAATATAACCATGTATTTTGACAGCACAAGTCAAAGTCAATAAATCACAGAGCCCAGGCAATGCAATGTAGTGCATGTTTTCATTCCATGTTATTGGTTTCTTAATTTAGCAAACAGGAGATTTTTGACTGCACTTAAAGAGGAAATCATCAAATCAATACTGAATTTTCCATAGAAGGGAGAAGCATAGAATTATTCAGGTTACCACAGAAATTATTAGGCACAAAGAAGAATTAAATCTGTTCCAAAATTATTGACTGATCATACTATGTCAAGTTTAGGTCATAAATATTTATTATCTTGCAGCTCCTGTTACTTCAACACTTAGATTAATTTTATTCGTGTCTTTTGAAATAAAGGGCAGCTGAGGCAAGCCCAAGCTGCAAACAGTGAGACAATAACCTTACACTTGAGTCTCCCCTAAAAAGAGAGCACGTTTTACATCAAATTATTCCACACACATGGAACACTGCAATATTGGGTACATATGAACTCACCACAGATTACAGGATTAGACTCCTGTGTATACCCTGGAGCAGTCTAATAAACTTAAACTAAACTGCCATCAAAGAGACAGAGACAGTGGTTTTAGTCTTGCCCTACAGTATAGCAGGAAGTGTCCTGTGCCATGTAACTGCCTTATAACTGAGTTTTTCCTGACAAGAAGCGAATTTTCCTAAGTACCAGCAGCAGACAGAGAACTCTGAAGGTCTAAACCCTTGTACTCTTTTAGATGGACACCAGCAACAACTATTTCTTTAGTAACACACAGTGCAAAGGGTTGGTGTTTTCACTTCAGAGCTCTGATCTGATAAAAAAAAAAGGATAGCTTCCTTTTTTTTTTTTTTTTTTCCCCCCCAGCATTCCCATTCCTCTACACAAAACATTACCAATCTGGCCTCTAGTGTAAGTTCAGCTCACAGAAATAATTCTTGAACGCCTATTGGCAGAGAGTCTGCTTCCTTCTCCTTTCAGGTTGAAAAAGAAAGTTTCTGTGAGTTTACTGTAATGGAGTGTTTGTCTGTATCAGGAACAGCCTGACCTCTCCAGCCACAAGACAAAATACCAGCAGCCCACTCTGTCACTAGTTCACTATTAGGAAATCACATGGGAGGAAAGACACAACACAAAATTCAGAAATGGGAGGGAGG
>JAAWXA010000010.1:17692096-17714509 GCA_038090715.1 Florisuga fusca | reverse complement strand
GGGGGGGGGAGGGGTGGGGGGTGGAAGAAAGAAAAAAAAGAAAGAAAAAAGACATCAGCAGTGGTGTGAGTGAGTGAACAAATTTAACAACGAAGCCAGTAAAAAGGAAAATCCCCTCAGGCCAATCGATAATAAAAAGTTACTTGAGGCCTCAGGTGAGATCCTGAGCAGTGTAAAGTGGCCCAGCTTCTCCAGCCTCAGCAAAACAACAGTGATTTATGGCAGCTGAAAAAAGCCCCAGGAGACAGAAAACCCCAGCTATAGAAATTCAATTGGTGTCCCACATTTTGAGAAGCTTTCACTCACTTTTAGCACCAGACTGAGGTACAGAGGTGACTCTGAGGGTTTGTTTCTGTGGGGGAGTTCCTGTGAAGTAAGCTGAAGTGTGAATTTACACTGTATTTACTGCTGGGTCTTTAAGTAGGCTGCAAATTCATACCCTAGCCTATTTTGCAGGGATTTCCCCAGGCAGATAAACCCTAAATTGGCCTCCTAATTGTGGAAGCAAACTAAATAAACAGATGCTATCAAAACTTAAGACCCATACAGGAATTTCTCTATAGTTTGCAGGGGCAAGTAGATATCAGATAGTACAGATTGTATTGTAGTTCTGCAAGTGTATGGTGCCCTGCTTTCCCCCATTGACTCCCAAAGCGCCCTCCAATAATCTCTCTCAGCAGTCCTCCAATTTAAGAAACATCTTTGAAAGCCCTGGTGCTGGCTCAGCTTCACACCAGATTTCCATACCTTGACTCCTGGCTCTACCCTTCCCCATTCCAGTGCCACATCTGGAGGTTAGTATTCCCCTTACTCACTTTTGCCTGACCTTCAAAAGGGAGCAGTGAAACTGTCCTGGTGCAAAAGTGTCTCCTCCTACCAGTTCCTTCCTTCTGATCCAACCTAACCATGTCCTGTCCATTCATGTCTTGCACATTCCCTACAGCACTGGATCCTTGGGTTAATGGATGCCCTTTATAATGTCCTTCAGAAACAGAAAGTTAACTCATTTTCAGACAAATGCCAAGAAGCTGGGTAAGATTACTCATCCTTTGTTGGCTGAAAGATGTTTTTACATGCAACCAAATGGGATGATAGAGGCCTTCAGCAAGAGACAGAGGGAGAATGGTCACAGCTCCACGAGGGTCCTCAGGCCAAGCAGTTTGATCTTTAGTTGGTCAGGGTGAGCATCTTGAACCTCATGAGACCTGTGCTGTTTCTCTGGGAGCTGCAATGAGGCAAAACATTGACACCTTGGCTAATCTGGGACCCTGAACTGCATTCTGCTGTACTGGCTCAGTCACTCACTGCATCAGTCCACCTGTGGCCATACTGCTCTAGCACAGTGACAGCACGGTGTCCTCAAAGATCCTTTTCAAGAAGTCAGTTTAGTAATATCCTCTGTTGTCTGATACAAATATCAGGTTTCTTAAAAGCAGCTTGGAACAGTCCTTAAGGAAATCCCTAATGTAAGAAGGCATGAAAAAGAAAGTCAGCACGTAGAAGTCTGAGCCCTAAGATCAAGGAAAGTAGCAAAAAGGCATAAAAAAACCCTTTTAATATCAGTGGAAGAAAGCAGCCACAGTGGACTGTCTTCACATACACTACTGTATTCCATACTGTCCTTACCTGTTGGAGCAGGACAACAGTCTGAAGAACAGGAACCACTTGCTACAGGCTGCTTGCACAGGTACAAGACTGAAATAACTCTCTGTGAGCTGCAGGTTACAGAGCAGTTCTCCCTGCTGAACAACAAGAAGACACAAGGCATGAAGGGAGTAATGCTATGTTTTCATGGAGGTAAACTGCAGCAGGTTTCCACTGTAGATCTCAAGATTGTGTTACAGCAATATTGTGTTTACTTATATGGTGCAGAAGCTCAGCATGAGCCAGCAATGTGTGCTTGCAGCCCAGAAAGACAACCATATCCTGGGCTGCATCAAAAGAAGTGTGGACAGCAGGTTGAGAGAGGTGATTCTCCCCCTCTACTCCACCCTTGTAAGACCCCACTGTGTCCAGGTCTGGAGCCTGCAACACAGAAAGGACATGGAGCTGTTGGAGCAAGGACAGAGGAGGACCATGAGGATGATCAGAGGGCTGGAGAACCTCTCCTATGATAACAGGCTCAGAAAGTTGGGATTGTTCAGCCTGGAGAAGAGAAGGCTGTGAGCAGACCTTATAGTGGCCTACCAGTACCTGGAGGGACTAGAGAAAAGCTGGAGAGGGACTTCTTACAAGGCTGTGTCGTGATAGGACAAGTGGCAACAGTTTTAAACTGGAAGAGGGGAGATTTAGGTTAGATGTAAAGAAATTCTTAAGTGTGAGGGTGATGAGACAGTGAACAGGTTGCCAAGGGAGGCTGCGGATGCTCCCTGGAAGAGTTCAAGGCCAGGTTGGATGGGGCTTTAAAGAACCTCCTCTAGTGGGAGGTGTCCCTGCCCATGCAGGGGAGTTGCAGGGAGATGATCTTCAAGGTCCCTTTCAACCAAAAACATTCTATGAATCTGTGATAATGCATCTATATAAATATTAAAATGTGTACATTTAAAGCTTTTAATTTTCAGGGTACAATTTCCTTCATTTGTAGCTTTCACAGGTTATTGATTTCCTGCTTGGCATCTGTCTCTTGTTGTTTAAAACTCCAGAGCCAAGCTACTCTAAGTCCTTACTGAGCCTACCACGTACATGACAAGAGCACTAGCCACCAGTATAACCCTTGAAAAGGGCGCCCCCAAAAATTCAGTCATCCAAAAACATCCAGCAAGGCAAATGAAAATGGCCCTTCACATTATTTAACAACCTACTATTCCCTCCAATCACTGTCAATACTATCACTTTATCTAGCAACTTCATAAATGCATATGAGTTTCCTATGCAACAGCACACAGATTAAACCTTAGAACACTTCAGGCAGGGCATATTTCTCAAATAAAATGAGACCTTATTAAGCCTCAAAGGAAATTCCACATAAACACAGCATCAAAAAGCCAGGAGCATGTAAGAATTTGGTCTTATGTTTAGTCAAAATTCAGTGATTCCTTTTCAACTGCTTCAGCTGCAATGTTTTCAGAAGCAGAGAGAACTGTCCCTTGAGAGCTAACCAGTAAAAAGAGGACAGCGCTCCTTCTTACACCGTCACGTAGTAGGGAGGCCTTTATGCCCCGCTGAATGTAAAATATTTTAGAAAAACAAAAGCAGGAAACAAATTGAGACTTGGTCAAGAGTTCAGGCTAGCTGAATCACTGTGGTGTGGAAACCACCAGCTCTAAAGATGGAAAGTCCAGAGGCATTCATTCCCTCAAAGAAATAAGGAAAAAAAAAAGAAAAGGGCACTAAAGGCCCATTCCCATTTGGCTTGCAAACAAGTTTCCCTAACACCTGAAACATGGGAAAGGCTACCTATAGATGTAGACCCACTATAGATGGGAGCCTTGACCTTTTTCCTCCTCATCTTTCTCTGAGCACTGCCAGCAATTTGATCTGCATCACAGTTTTTCATATTGGGTGCAGTGAGAATTGTTTAAATGTCACTCCCTGACTCAACACACAGAAATGCTGTAGGGTCATGACACTGCTTCTTCCATCCACATCCTGCACCTATTGCCCTCTTCTGCCTTTCCCCAGGGAAAAAAAATATAATCCACGTTACAGATTGAACGTGACCAGTTTCTAAGTAGAGATATGTTCAGACTTCTCCGCATTGCCTTTTGCTATCTGAGAGCTTCCAAGGAAATACTGCTCAGAAGCAATGAAGTCCAACTGCTCTTGGACAAAGACATCCAACAAACACCTTATTTAGCGAGGCAACACAGTCGTTTTTAAGGAGACCTGGAAAATCCTAACATTCTTAGAATTTATCTTCACAGCTGCTGACAAGATCTAGTAAAGATATTTATGTTCTGCTCCCACATTTCATCATCTTTCATAAGCCAAAATCTTATCAGCAAAAAATTCTAGCAAAGTTCAAAAGCCAACCTGTTGTGCATGGCCATTGCTTGTAGCAAGGATAACAGCTCTCGACCTAGACCTGTTGTCCATACATTTTTACTTTCCTTCTTTTCAAAGTCTGGGCACATATAAACATGCTATACTTGGTTACTGAACATATTCATCTCGGTTGATCATCATGCTGTCTGACATAATCCTGCCACTAAAGAATCCTCTGAGCTGTCTGCTAACATTCAGACACACCTGATGGGTGTACCTGCAGCAGCCTTTTTAGCTGTGCTGGATGGGATGACCAAAAGCCACAGCAAGAAAGGCATTGATTTAACTGTGATGCAAACCAGAGGAGAGCTACTCCAGTGGATAAATGCTGTAAGATGAGGAAACCCAAGATCAGTTCTGTACCATGTTTCCTTAGACAGACTCATCTACATAATTTCTCCTCTCTGTGCCTCCGCTCTGTAATCTGGTACTTTTATGTAACAGGCTCAGTGAGAATAAATACAGCATGAAGTGGCACACTGACAGGGAACGTGGAAATACCTCTGAATCTATGATAACTCCCCATTACCAATCAGTCATTTTTTACGCTAAAAATGAATGATTCCAGAACATGTTACAGTGGAAGTGACTCACTAAGACTGAAGAATAAACACTGTTTCTTGAACTGAATTCAGTTTTCTGAGTTTAAGTTTAAAAGGGTTCACTTACCATCGTGATTCCATTTGGAAAGCAGTCTTTGAAAATTATAGGCAGCTGGCAGCAACAAGATTTCCTAGCACTGGTCACAATGACCAAGAAAGCCTCTCAACACGGTAAAGCATGTTCCAGGATGTATTGAGAAAAAGACCCACAGAAACTGCCTATTGAATACCTGGGACTCTCGAGCAATAGTTTTGCACAGTTCTGAATGCAGTTGGTGCTACAGTGTTTCCAGCCCTACCTGACAGAATTTCATAGGCAATACTTCAGGAGGCAATACGTTAATAACTTGAAATATTAAATTACATTAACTACATCATAGACACCAACTTTCCTGAAGAGTTCATTATCCTGAAGAGAGGGCAGATGCTGCAAAGCTTTGGTTACCTTCACTAGCACCTTGCATACATCTAAGAGGCACTTTTGTCCCTTCTATAGTGAACTTACTCATTGGATAATGTTGTTTCATTGGACAAAACCATCACACAATCCTTCTTCTAAGATGGATGTTAAGGGGAATGCATCATTTTTATCTATAAAGAAATCATCTCTTCTTATTTTTCAGTTACCTGCATCATGGTCTTTTTCTTTGTGGGTCAACCCAGGAGCCACAGAATTGAATGGAGAAACCTGAGCTGACTGCAACAGGCAGTCCCCTAAATTCACTTGATAAAGTCATTCAGACAACTAGAACTATTTATGTTACATTTCATGACTATACGACATTCAGAGATAACCATGTGTGTTTTGTGTCTTTTGCAAACACATTTTTCCTATTACACAATCTGAAAAAATACTGGGTTTGTTCTAATGTAATTGTAAGAATCAAATTTATATACAAGACCTTTAGAAAACAGAGACCCACCTCTAAATGCAAAGAACAAACATTTGCATTACCTATTTATGTTAAAATATGCAGAAATTTCCAAAGTATTCAGTCAACTTATAAATTTTTATAACTTCTTCAAATTGTTAGCATTTTTTTAACACACAGCATTATTTCAGCTTTGTAGAAGGCTCAATAACAATCTTTCTGGTCTGGAAAAAAAGGAAAGAACGTTATAATAAAGAATGCAGAATAAATAAAAACAAAACAGTACAAGCCGTACATCCACACATACAAAGACAACTTTCATGGTGAGCTATAAGCAATTATAATAACACAATGTGCTGCATGTTGATTTCACCAGTGAAAAGAATTTCTCCAGTTACTGAAGACTTTCCTGGCAGAATTTCAGAAAAAAAATTCTGACATTCTCCCAATATGACTTCTGTGCAATGCAAGTCATGCACATTTTAAACATCGATGAATAATACTGCCTTTCTTCTGTGAACTGCTAACAGCTGTAGAAACTATTATAGACTGCTTAAAATCATGTCTCTATAGTCAATACTCTCCAGACACTTAGCAATACTAAAGCTATTCCTGGGGCTAAACTGCAATTGCTTTGTGAGTACAAAGTTTGATTTATGTTGAAATGAAACAACAAACATCTGATCTTTCCTTTTTTAAATAGCCATTCATATAAACACAAGTATCAGCTGCATAACTAGAAAGAGATGTACTGAATTTACAGAAATTAGTCAAAGGAAGACCACCCACAGTTACCTTCAAGAAGAAAAGATTTGTCAGAGGGTGAAAGATTTCTGGTGAAGATACATTGCACAGTTGTGGCTGCCCTAGTGTCCTCATGGAAAAGCTGTGCTTTAGGAGGTTGTTGTTTCACTAACATAGTTTTTCAAGTCTTATGAAAGACACAAAATTGGTCAGCAGACCAGTACCTTTTCTTGGCGATGCTCATCATCAGCTGCTCTCAGACTGATCACAGGCACAGTGGACTGCCTAATAGAATCATCCAGGCTCATCCAAGAGGAAGCCAAGGTCTCCATGCTAACATTACTCTTTTGCATCCCAAAGCACAGGGGGGAACAGGAGAAATACACACTTGTGGTTCCTCTGAAATTTTTTTAATCCTGACTGGGAAAAGAGAGGAAAAGATGGCAGTAGAACAAGCCAGTGTCTTCAGATATATATGAAATTTCATCTATATTCTACAGATGCATATTCATTAATAAAAAGTGCAGAAAATTCAGGTTTGATTCTTCACTCCAACAAACTTCCATCAAAGTTGCTTTGTTTTTTATACATCTTCACTTTTCAAGAAATGAAAACATGTAAGTAAAAAAAACCAGATTTTTTGAGGGTTTGTGGTCTCTGACAAAGACAGCAAATAATTTGACCACTAACAACAACGAAGTGAGGGTTAAGGTAACGTGAAATAAGACACACTTATTTCTGAAGAACAGGACAAGGAAGACTTAACAACCTCAAATTACAGATCCAACTTCTAGACTTATTTTAAATCTTAATCTATTAAAGTGCCGAGAAAGGTGAAAGATAAGCTAATTGTTCCGCTCGTAACTAGTTTTTCTTTTGTCAGTAAATTACCTTTTATAAAGCATGACATTTGCAGCTTTTAATTAGAGCTCTTTAGAGAAGTTTCAGCATGTGCCAGTGCTTCCCCATCTTGCACAGGTACATCTCCACCTTCTCCAGCAGATGTGCAAGCACCAGAATCACCTGTCTGCCCTTCAGCTACCCCAGATTTCACCAGACAGCTTTCCACACACACTCCCAGTGCTTGACTGGGGAAAATGTCACCAATGTGTGCCTATGGTAAATTCAATGCTGTTTTCCAAAAAGCTGTGGTTAGTTCCACCAGCTGAACTTCACTCTGGAGACAACCGTTACTACCAACACATGTGGCCGGCGCAGCTTCCCAAGAACAGGAACTCACTGTCTCTAAAACCTGTATTGCCCAGCACTGCTCTAATGGGTTTGTGCAAGAGAGGACTCCAGAAGCAAAGGAAAGCCTGAAATTTAAAACGCAGACCTAAAACACAGCAGAATTGCTGCAATTCTCTTCACTTTCAGGTCATATTCCAGTTCTTGTTATGGGCTCGAGGCTGCTGTCATTCTTGGGAAAACTCCCATTGACTTTGCTCAAGACCCCAGTTCACATTTATACAGCTCAATCCCAGGCTGCTCCCAACCCCTCTGCTTTTTTTCCACCCTATTTACTCTCAGTCCCTCTACTTTTCTTATTCCTTTTGTCTTATGTGACTCCTTTTCTTCTCCATTCTTTGAGCCTTATCCTATGCTTCCCTCTGGGCTAAGATCTCTCTCCCCAGAAGGGCTTGGGATGTCATGTCTCCATAAATCTGGGATAATGCTCAAATTCAATGGGAATAAAACTGACCCACAACATTGGGCCTCTCTTGTCAAGTATCTTCTGTCCTTTCTCCTGTTTCTTTGAACAATCTCATACTGTCTTTATTTAGGATTTCTAATTTCGGTTCTTTCTTCTCCTTAGCTGTTGGCCTACATTTCATATTGGCTAATTTTGCCATACTTAGGCTGAGAGCTCATACAGGTAGAGTACAAAGTTGCTGGATTTTTCCTTCCTTTGTCTATAAAATGGTGTGCTAGTTAGAAGTGTTCCCACAACAATGGAAAGAGATGATCAGCTTACGAGACTAAAGCACGTGGAAGAAGTCATGCACAGGAGGAGGACCCAATACTTTCTGAATTTTAATAGGTACCTAAGAAATAACTTCCAAAAAACCCACTGATCATATAAAATGCAACAAAAAAATACTGTTTAGGAAAAAAAGCATTGAAAAGGCACCAAGGTTACTAGTAGCCATAGTATCTCTTTGGTCTGGGCATTTCAGCTGGGCTCTGGTTCTTAATTCAGCACAATCACAAGTCTAAACTGCAAGTACAATCCTCTAGGGACTGCAATGGATTTAAAAATAAATAAATAAATAAATTTACCTTCAAACCAACCTGATTTCCAAGATCACACATCTGAGATGAAGGCAGCAGGGAACCAAACAGCCTTACAAAACTTACAAAATAAGTACAGTCATGCAACTAGAAAATTCTCACTGGTATAATCCTAACACCAACTTGATTTGCTAAACTCAGCGGTCAGTACTCCCACTGAATGGAGTAAGAAAAATCAGGCTGTGGGTTACAAGGGCAGGTAATTTACCAACGGAGGCTCACAGTGTACCCTGTGAAAAATGATGTGGCGTGGACTGCAGACAAGCACAGAGTGCAGAAGCAGTGGCTACTTTGAGAATCCCCACTGGACACAAACCAGCATTCTGCTAGGGAGTGCTGAACAACATACATGAAACACATTAGTGGCCACAATAAGGCAGGAAAAATCAAATACCTTTCAATACAGAAAGCATATTTCAAGTGATTTCATCCATCAAAAACGAGAAATGAAATAGGAAAATCTCCAGCATGTAGGCACACTGTAAATGTGACAAGAGAGCTTCCCACCAAAGGATCAGGAAGATCTGATCCTTGGCACTTATTCTGGAATGAGAAGTCTTTTAGACAGGTTAACTCCTTACTTGCCTATGTGTAGAAAAGTCACTGATAACTGAAAAACTCTTGAGCAATCTTCTGTGCTTCTTTTTTCTTACAATAATTAGACACTGGCTGCTCAGAAGAGAATGGTATCCAGCATCATTATCCTAACACATGCAGCCATCCATCCAGATATTTACACTGTGCTTCTTTTCGTGGGGAGGACTATGAATATGAACATACGGGGCAAACAATACCATCTACACTTCCCATTTTGGCTGGTATCGCTGTGTTAGTGCAGTCCACAGGCAGGTGCTGTCATTTCTGACAGCCTGTTGGGTAACAGTGACAGGAATCTGTCAGATGCTGCCCACGCACGGGCCATGTCCCACACGGCATGCTGACCTCCTCCAAAGAAGATTCGTTTTAAAATTCTACTGAACATGTTACAAATACCAGCTGGCAACGTGCAATGTATCACCAGGAAAGGGAAAGGCATGAGAGTCAAGACAAACAACAGGGAAACACTCTCCAAGGGCAGCAGTGGGCTTGTTGGAGCTTGTGCTGTGCTTGGTGGGAGAAACAGGTCAGATCTTTGTGATGGAGGGACCATTGGCTCATTAAACAAGGTAGTGGGCAAAGGCACCTCTGCACTTCCCATGCAGTTCCCTGACCCTCCATTTACCAGAAGGTACATGCTGTCATAAAGTCGACTTTAAAGCAGCCTCAGGCCTTGCCAAGAATAAACCACAAGTGCCTTTACCTGCACAAGATTGTGTTCACACCATGCACAACTCCTTTTTCCCCAGGAAAAAGCCCTGTGCCAATCCCTAAGAAAATGCATGTCAAAGACCTTTGACATTGCCTCAATACAACCCCACAGCCTGCCACCTGCCCTTCCCTTGGACAAAAATTCTGAGGGAATTAACAAAAAGTAAAAGGTCTCTGAAATTATGATTTTTGCATTTGGAAATTATATTAAGACCAGAGCAGAAACTGGTAGCAAAGAAGTGATTCATAAACACCAACCAAACGAATCATCAGCTCCTCACTGGAAGTGATACCATAGCACCACATCTCCCCAAGAACGGCGGAAGAGAAGCATTGTTTCACAGGGCAGGAAAGTGCTGCTCCAAAAGAAAATTGTTAAATCTGCAGGTGTGTATGCCAAACAAGAGAAGGGCAAATTGTCAGTGCTCTGGGCAGCAAGTCAGGTGCCCAGCATGATGACTATCAGATGCTTGTAAGCATGACTGAAGAATACAGGAACATCTCAAATCTAGTCTGGGATAAATTGCAAGCTCTGAGTATATTGTTCAATTACCCCCACGGCCCAAGAAGATTCTTCTCTACCTGATCCATCCTTCCTTGCTCCATCCCTTCAGCCAGAAACAGTAAAATCCCTGCTTGATTCCTGCTTAGCAGCCATACAGTGAGCATGCTCCCAGCACTATGGATCCCTCTGTTACACGGGTTCTCACCTTGTGGCTCACACTAAGGAGAAGCTGAATTCACGTGTGCAGCTGCTGGGGCAGCAGAAGGCAAGGGAGGTTTAGGTTTCAGCATCTGTGCTGCATGTTGTCTTCAAGGGTGACGAGCTGGATAACAGTTTTTTTCATTTCTTAAAACAGTACCTCAGGTTGGACACAACCATGCTCTCTGCAGTTATTCTGAGTGGCATCAGCTTGTCAGCACCACAAAGCCCTAAGCATGCTGCTCTCTTCCATGCCTCATAATGAATGGTCTGCCCCTTGCAAAGCAGGCAGCACTAGGCTTGCAGCTACGTAACTACCAACCTGACGATGACAAACTGACATAGCACAGATGAAAAGGATTTTCTTTCTGTTACTCTTATTCCGTCTCCTCAGCCTGCTCTGTGTGCCAAGATGCAGAGTCCTAGCCCTCCAGTTCACCTGACAAGAGATGCTTCTTCCTCAGATACAAAACTCCCCTCAAACAAATATTTACAGCACCTCATGTCAGCAGCCCCAGGCATTTGAAAGGCAATAAAACCAGTGCTGCTTTTCTCCCCAGCCCGCTGCCCGGCCATGCCGGAGACGAGGGACAGTGTTTCCATCCAAAGAGCCTTCCTGCTGTGCACACACACCACGAAAGTCATGGAGGCACAACCCAGACAGAGCAGACTGGAACAGATCACAGACACCCGTTTATCTCAGTTACCAAGAAAAGTGAACGGCTCAGCTCTTCTGTGTAGTAGTAGAAAACCTCATGTACCCCAGGAAGAGAAGCTTAAAGGCTAAAATAGCACTTTCACTTGGTGTGTGAATCTCCCAGTGATGTCAGCTGGCTGCAAGATCCTGATTCTCAGCCAGTGTAACTTTTGCCAGGAAGTATTTTCAAACATACACATTCAGCTCTGGGCTCACACTTATGTCCCAATAATATTTGATGTCTCCACACCATCCACACTTCTACTGACCCTTTTCCATGATAGGAGGAAATTTAAAAAAAAAAAAACAACTTGCATGAGTAAAATTTACTTTATCAAATTCTGGAGGCTCTTTTAAAGGTAAAAACACTCTTGGCCTCAGGAAAAATATTCTCTGCTCTCAGGGGTTTGAATGTGATAACCTCATTTCTAGGCATAAGGACAGCTGATAACTTGGGGTGAAATTACCACAGTTTAAGAATTTAACAACATGAAGACTGCTTGAGGCAACAGGTGTCATTTCACCACAGGGTGTGAGAGCAGAGTTCCTGAAGTTCAGCTGGTTGCTGAAGTGCAGCTGAGGAGCGTGTTAAGCTACTGCAACATGAATGCTTCCAATTGTCCCTTTCATATTCTGAGAGCTAAACTTTGTTCCAAGGAATGGGTCAAAATATTGCAAGAAAGCCAGGGCACAGAGCAGAAGAAAGGTTATTTTCAACTTGTTAGGCTTCCCACAGAGTTTTCAAATTCTGCATGTAGATTTAACTAAAGTTACTATTTTGGTTACATCAGAACATCTTTATATCAAAACAATTAACTTCTTGTTATCAATGCCTTTTTTATAAAAAAAAAATCTAGTTATATGCCACCCCCTTGAAGTAAAATAGCTCAGACTCACACAAAAAGATTGAGATGAGATAATGGAAATAAAAGATCAACTGGTTTTGTACACAGAAGCAGCATCTGTAATTACAAAGCAGCCAATGCACTGACTCTGCCTTGAGTTACATCACAGACTGGCCCCTTGGGTCCCAGGACTTAGAATCACCTTTGCTCTTTCTGTCACAGGTCAAGTACAGCTCAGCCAAACCAGGAGATACGTGCCAAACAGTTTGTATTTCCAACAATTAAATATTGAATTCTCCTTTTGTAAGTCAGGAGTCACGTTTGCACAATTATTTGCATACACAGCCACTTTATTTCAGCCCCAAGTACAAAAAGCTATTAACAGTTGGACAGATTCTGCTCTCATTTGCCCTGGTGCAAACCACATCATTTCCACCAAGGTCAGTGGAGCCTGAGTCTTGTCCCACACGTGGGAGAGCAGAAATCCTTTTTTACTGAGACAACTCACATTGCTGGTGAGTTGCTCTGCCTGTGGCACAAAGGGCCTGGAGATTTCCATTCCTCCTCTGCTCACCATCCTTCTAACTTTTCTGCAGTCCCATCACATCCCTTGCAGGGTTTTACTTTAAATGGATTTTATTTCAGAGACAGACCAGAGCAGGTTACTTATTCCCCTTAATTCCGTGGGTTTACAAGAAGCACGCCAGCTGAGCAACACTGAACAAAAGACAAAATTGTTTCTACAGTGTATTTACACACAGTAAAATGAACCAATCAAGCAAACTAACTGTACACAACATCCTCTATTATTAACTGAAACCAGAAGAAATGCTCCTCAGTACTTCCAAGTGCTTATAAATGCATGCTTATGTCCTAAGTAATCTAGAACTTCCAGCAATTACTTAGTCCTCAAAGCTTTCTGCCAAGTTCTCTCCAGAGTATTTACTCCCTGGAGCTCACAGAAGGTAACAGATAAATGGTCTCCCTCCAACCCTGTTTTTTCAGGGCCCTCTGCTCTGTGGGCAGCCTCTCCTCATTCTCCCTGACCAACAGATCACCTGGTTTAACTCCTCCTGGTCTCCCTTCACTTGCTGTACACGTGTCTCCATCACTGCCATGCCCCGAGCAACACCTGGATGCCATGGGACACTGGGAACTGTGGCACTGGGAAGCAACCACACTGCTGCCAGCCAGGAGGCAACTGCAGTGAGTGTGAGAGCATGAGGGGGCAACAGGCTGAAGGAAAAGAAATCCTAATCCTACTGCCCCTGCACATTCACACCTAATGGGAAAGGAGTTGCTGTTCTGCACTTCTACAGATACGGCATTTAGTTCATAACCATTGTGTTTTTATTCCTTTCTGGCAATGTAATAAGGCAATTTCAGTTATAAAAAAGTGACTGTTAGCAGCTGAGGTGTGTTCAGAGGTACAGCCCGTGGTATCTCAGTAACATGGAGACAGTGCTGGCTGAACAAGCTCTCCCTTGTCCCAGCCTGGCTCAGACAGGATTCACACCTCACCCCGTGCAGCAGCATCCTGCAGGACCCTGTCCTGTGGCAGACAGGCTTTTCTGCCACCTTGTGTGACCACATCAACAACCACACAGCCCACAAACTCCCCCAAATGCTTCCCCTGGCATACAGGGAAGAATGACTTACTACACAAACACACGGCACAGTGAAGCACCCCAGCTTGACTGCCAACCCCTGTCAAAAAAGCAGGGCTGGGCTCAAGGGCCCACCTCCGCCACCGAACAAATCATGTTCTGCCACTGAAAAATTTAATGGAGGAGAAAATCTTGACACAATATTTCTGATGCTACACACTTCACATGTGTTTTCTTCCCCTACTAGAATACATGGAAGCAGAAAACTCATATTTTTCAAGTGGGAAATGCCAAGAATCAGGTCTCAGCCCCCTGGACACCAAGGCAAGGGGACAGCTCCCCTGTCTACAAACCCTTCATGAAGTGTGCAGAGATGAGGCAAAAACCAGGGAACTGGGTATTCCCATTCTAATGGAGTACAGCCAGATCTGTAAACAGAAACTAGCCACTGCTTTTGACATGGAGTATCAACTACTCCAGTAAAGCAGAAGTGTGACTATGTTTTAATTTTCAGAGGAAGCTTGTGACAAAGCACATCAAATTTACAAAGCATCTCTTCGCTGCCTGATAAAAACCACTATAAAGCTGCTTGGGCAACCAAGCTTGTACCTTCTTTCTTAAGGAATCAGTGGCTGGACACTGTAACATACTGTTTCCCTATAATGTAGGATACTACCAGCTTCAGCTTTTTCTGTTCTGCCTCAAATACCCACATACTGACACAGTATACAGATGGTTTACATGTATGGTTTATTCAGCACAAAACAAGAAACAGCATTCAGTTTTAACATTGTACATACACACACAGACAGACACAGATAACCTTGAGAAATCAGGTACACACATAAAAGGAGGGGTTTTTAATATTCCTCCAAATATTTCTCACCATTACTGGAATCTCTTCCCAAGTCCCCTTAGTAGCATCAACACAAGCTGAAAACCACACAGGAATGAGACCCTCATGCCCCCTGCACACCAGGGAGAACTCACCCCAATGCTCTGTAATAAGGAAAATGCTTTTAGCTTTAACTCAAAATCCACAAAGACAACAACCCACCACAGAAAGACAGCAGAAGAGGCCAAGGGGATATTCAGAGACTTTATTGGGTGAAAAAAAGTAAAGTGCTTAGTTATTCAACTGTTTGGTGGACTTACAGCTCTGCTGGCATCCTTGTACAGTGTCACAAATTACAGCATATAAATAAAAATACAAATTGAGTTACAACCCTGCTATCAGTTCCATGCAAACAGCTCTTCATAAGCAATGTTAATTCCTTCTATGTGCAAGGCCCTGCCTATACAGGGCTCTGTGCAGGATTAGTACTGTAAACCATGTACATAAATGCTGGTAAAGTGTGTTTACATAATATGTAAATAAAGATAAAGAAAGGTACATTCACACCAACTACTGAGAAAATAAAACAAATCATTTTTCTGCTGCTAAACGAACTGAATCACTTACCATCTGGTTTGGGAGGAAAAGAAGACTCAGTCCAATTCAGTTGCGAAGAAAATCCTGTCTTAAAAAAAAGTAATCGCATGCTAGATCCTGCTAAGTTCCATTTCCAATCCTTTTTAACATGTAGACATGAAGAGTTTTGTTTTCCATAAGGAAAAAGCATCCAACCAACCAATCAAAACCACTAAGAAGTATGTGTGGCTTGTTAGGCCCTGATCCCACAAGGTCTAAATACATGGAATAGTGGAAGCCATGTGTGAGGAAAAAGCTGGGTCTCTATCAGTTTCTGTTGTAATGCATCCTAATTTTCTAAGAAAAATCTGCCTCATTTTTGGTACCATGCTGTGATATGCAAAAGTAAAATCCAGATACTAAGTATCTGAACTGATTTCCCTTTATAGTTTGGTAACACCTGGCTTTTTCCTCAGTCATCTGAAGATATTCCTATGCACACTGCAGCATAGTGCAGAAGAGGTATGTTACTGACAAGCATATCATGAAAACTGAAAAAGAGCTTGTGGCCATGTAAATACTCTCAGTACTACAGCACAACCAGCAAACATCACGTTCATAGCTCTGGCAAGCATTTGTCATTTCCACACCTGTGACTTTTCATTTTGTCCACAGAAAACATACCATTAACATTACTTACTTCATTTTTAAAGGAACTATAAATGTTTGATCACCATTTCAATACACACTTCAAAACCTAGCCTATACACAGCACTGATTTTCCAAAAGCCTTTATATGTTCTTCATTCCAAAACTGTGTCAGGGAACCAAACTGCCCTGTTCCCTCTTTGCCTCATTCCCTGTGTGTCCAAATACCAAATCCTCTCTGCTTCTCTGCAACAACCCCGACCTCTTTCACTGACATTTCATTTCACACTGATACCTCTTCCTTCCTTTTTCCCTCAGCATTTCCCTCTACTAACTAATTGCCAACATTTTCTAATTGATGTTCTTGCATTTTAATACTTTTCCCTTGGAAGCAGTGAAATCCTGCTTGATACAACTCACAGAGAGATCAATACTGCTGTGTGGGTAACAGTCCTGTAGGGCCTGGCCTTTTTCTTCTGTGCCTACCTCCCTCATTCAAACTCTCACATAAAACTTAATTCATTTGTCCCAGAGGCCTCAAGTTTAATACTGACCCTTTACACATGGGACAAAGAAGGATTTTACTAGATTTACCAATTAACCTAATCACTACAAACACCTGAAAACACTGAAAGAAATTTCTGTCTCACTAAATATCTTCACCAACAAATTTTACCGTTCACCTCTTTTTCTGCTGAACATTAGAGCTTTCAAAGAAAAAACATTTCTGTTATTTTAAATGGAAAAACTGTTCCCTGGCTATCTCTTAAAAATTACATAATTTCCTTTCTAAATCTAGCACTATTGATTAATCTGTATAAATCTCCACTAGGAAAAATCTGATCCCAAATGGTTCGGAAATTGAAAAAGTTCCCTCTCTTGCCGAACAGAGATTTTTACAATAATGTTACAGCCCTCATGTATAACCACAGGCAATCAAGTTACTATGGCTGCAGGCGTTACTGCTTATCATCTGTAGGACGACCACACCCAGTCTGATTGTGAAAAAGAAAGGCTTAGCTTAAAGATAGTTTGCACTAAAGCATTTTTGGCAGCCAGGGCAGGCTATGTGTGTGCACCAAGCGGTTTGCAACTGCATGGCAGTAACTCTTTAAGCCACTGAAATGGGATTACTTCAGACCTTGCTAATAAGATTGCCTAAAAGTTGGTGTGTGATCACTACATAGCACAGAAGCAGCAGTGGTAGACCCACACTTCACACCCTCAAAGACCTGAGAGTTAGTAAACTACCTAATTCCAACTCTCAGGCTCCAAGAGAGCAGAATCACACCCTACCCTGAAGTGCTTATACACTGCACCTATCTCACAGCAGCCCAAAGTAAATAGGGCACCAAAGTCAGTGATAATGGGAAAAGAGACACACAGTCAGCAGCCTTCCTCGTCCCTGCTCAGAGAGGAGGCTCAGGGGAGACCTCATTGCTGTCTACAACTCCCTGAAAGGAGGCTGTAGCGAGGTGGGAGCTGGACTCTTTTCACAGACGACTTTCAACAAGACAAGAGGACACAGTCTTAAGTTGTGCCAGGGGAGATTTAGGTTGGATATTAGAAAGAATTTCTTCACGGAGAGGGTGATCAGGCATTGGAATGGGCTGCCCCAGGAAGTAGTGGATTCTCTGTCCCTGGAGACATTTAAAAAGAGACAAGATGTGGCACTCAGTGCCATGGGCTGGTAACCGCAGCGGTGGGTCAAGGGTTGGACTTGATGATCTCTGAGGTCCCTTCCAACCCGGCTAATTCTATGATTCTATGATTCTGCAGAGCCTTTGTATGCTGAGTGGGTCTTTCCCCTGGGTCACATCTACAAAGCCTGCTCTTGCTGTTTGAAAGCCAGCTGCTATAGGGAAGGCTGAAGGCCAAGGGAGCTGCTCCCAAACAGAGGGGACCTTGCAAGCTTTCTCCCACCCTCCGTACTCCCAGTAAATGACCTAACAGGACCCTCAGGATTCTCTGAAAAAGTAACAGAAAAAAAACCCACATAGAGTTTGGCATTGATGTAAGAGAGGCCAGGTGGGGCTGGCAGTCAGAGACAGAATCAGGAGACACAAATTAGTGGTTTCTAAAATGGTGGAGAGGGCTCCACTTCACTGCCCACCAGGACCTGCCAGGAAGGACACAACCTCCTCATGCTAATAAAGCATGACGGCCCCGTGTGCCTTTCATTCTGTACCAACTATCCCAGGAAAACAGATTTCAATTTCCCCAACAGGTATTATCAGCATTTAGAGTAACAGTAACTTGTATCAATAAAATGATTAATTGTTCTTATGCATTTTGCTGCTTTTGAAAGCCCTTACGTAGAATGAATATCAAACAATTCTAATACAACCAGAAATAAAGATATGCATGGAAGAAATCACGAGTAAACATACCATATCTTTAACTGGGTCTTTTCTGCTGTCATTTAAAAGGCTGAAAGTGATGGTCCAAATTACACTGTTCTGTACATTATAAAATTACCCAATAAATTCACATATTTTTCTGATTATATTCTTCATAACATAGCATCCATATGAACTCCTGTTAATATTTTATTTTGAAGGTTATGTCAGAAATAAGAGTGATAATACAGCTTTTTGTGGACTCGGATTTACACTTGCAAATTGAGCAGTGGGTTTCTTTCATTTCAGTAATTATCAAAGTCTTTTATTACCTTCCTGCCTGTATCAGAGCACTCAGGATTGTGTACAGCTCAGCAATATTCCTGAATATATTTTTAAGTTTTAAGCACAAATGTCATAGTTTTCCCAGATTATATAACCAGATTACCTTTAGAAAACATTAAAGATAACTGAAAAACTTTGACAAGTCAAGTAATAACTCTTCCCACAACCACCATCATCTCTGGCCAGAGAAGCCTCCCTGCAAACTACATGCCAAGAAGAGAGCAAGGGAAGGGAGGGCAGTTTCTAACCACACCAGTAAACATCATCTTCATACCCAGGATCAGTCTTAGACAGTCAGAGAGTTCAGAGGGGATAAGGCTGTGACTATTCACAGTACCCATCACCACAATCTGACCTGGGTGGTGTCAGAGATCAGCACAGATCTGATCTCCACCAGCGAGAAGCGTGAAATCCAAGGAGCTAAACTCTGAAGATCAGAACACAGCTCATTATCTCAGCAAATTCACATGCAGGGAGTTGCACGCTGCACAGCCTTTCCTTCTCTGAGTCACTCCAGCTCCTGTTCTAGGCTGTTCAGTAGCAAACTGTCAATAAAACTCATTAATGATGTGCTTTATATAGAAATAGTACATGTAACTGAGAGGCTACAACAAATGAAGAGTGCAGTGAGGGGTGAATTACGTGGTTAATGGAACACAGAATATATGTCAGTAAAGAAGTGCTAAAGGTGGGTGGGAGTTTTAATGTTAAATACATCTGCTTGAAGTTTGGTATGTATATGGACCTAATTGCCCTTTTGATTTCAGTACAGCTATACCTAGCAATCCTCCAAGTTTCTACTGGTATATGAATTCTCTGATAATTTATAACCAATTTTTTTACGTAAGCCATTACTGGAGAACCAGAAAATATTACAGAGAGGTCGTTTATCTTCTCTCTTTTTGGTCTTGTTCTTATCTCCTTGATTGGTAGTAGCTTAAAAAAAAAATTAAAAATACATACCCTTGCAGAACCAGTGCCAGGAACAGCTAGGAAAATACGTTCTTGGACACAGTTGTTTTTTTGCTCCTGTGTAAACACACACCTGGAGCCGCTGGCAACAGTGTAACACAGGACGGTGTCTGTACTGCCAGTCCGAGTCCTACACCCTGTGAAATACTCCAGCATGGTGACACAACATTACAGCTAACAACTGACCTTCTAAGCAGATGGCTGCAATTTTCGTCCCTTCAAGACTGTTGTTTTACCTGATGGTTATAGGTAGCTCTAACTTCTCAAATCAAACTAAGAGGATCTGGGAAGCAATCCCTAGAAGAAAGTGAAAATGCACAAGTAACATTTCACACACCTGGGGGGAATTGTAATACACAGCAGCAACAAAGAAACCTGAAGCTGAGAAACCCTCAGTCCCACCAGAGAGCTCAGGTGGACAGGAGAGGAGCCTAGAACTGGGGCAGGGCTGGGCAGAAGAAAATAGCTGAAAACACCTCTCAGAACTTTCTCTTTCTGCATGTGTGGCAAAAACCCACACAGCAGAAGACCAAAACCATAGCCTGAGCCTGACCTCACTCACACTGGTTGTATCACAAAACCACTGGGCTGAACTTTGGTCATTGCATCACCAAGGCAAAAAGGTCTCAAAGCCCAGCCAACCAACTACACTGATGGTTCTTCTTCATATGCACTCAAGACAGTAAAGGCTAACTAAAAATACAGCCTTTCAGAAGAAAAAATGTGTCGAATTACCTGTCAGTTGGCTGGACATTTTGCTTTTCTTTTGAGGTTGTTTTTTTTTGTAAGATTGTTGTGTTTTTTAAATTAATATTGCTGCAATGAAAAACGTGGGTGTGATATAGCACATGACATGGAATGTCAAGTGCTAAGGACATATTTTTGTCAGTATCTGTTAGAAATGGAACTCAACAGAGTAGCTAAAAACATTGAGGATCACAAGGTGATTATGTAAAATTTAAATCTTATTACCCACATAACATGACACTGGGAATGTTCACATAAAGATGTTCCTAAAATCTTAATAAACACCCTTGCACACAGGACGTGTGATTCATGGTTTACAGAGGGATAAGCACTTAGGGGTCGAGTAACTCACTGCACATCACCCAGCAAGTCAAGATCAGGATGAGATCAAAACTCAGGATCCTGGTTTACACCAAGCTGGTCTTTCTTACAACTGCATGTAAGTGCATGTTCAAGTGCACCATGTCCTACCAATACCAAGCATTTCTGTTTCCACAAAACAGCTTATTTTTGCGTTGCACAGAAAAAGAACCACTGTGTTCAAAAGTAAGCATTCTAGCAATCACTTGCAATCACAGGATGTAATTGCTGAGGCAGTGCACAAATGGATAGCTTAAACCAGAGAGGTAATTTACTGTTATCACTGATAACTGCCAAAAATTTCCAGTCTGCAGATACATAGTTTAACTGACCATCTCTGCAGAAAGGGACTGAATAGAAGAGCACACTGAAGATGGCAGCTTCCAAATCCCTTGGCTTCTGACAAAATGCCAGTTGTCAATCAATGCAGCAGTGTGAGGCTGCCAGTGTCTCCACTTCAGAAAGGCTCATGGGCCCTTAAAACTACCCCTCAACTCCAGACATCTGCCCTCTCATCCTTACCACCCCGCCTGGCAGACCTGCTCTTGCCAGGCATAGAAATGCTCACCCACTCCTCACTCTGCTCCAAATACTAGCACTGGAGAGAAAAATGACTTAAAACATTAACAAGAAACAGCTGAACATAGCAATATTTTGTAGCTTCAGGTGGACCTCAAAAGCAGCGACTTGAACAATCATCCTCTTCTTTGAAGAGGAGACAATAATGGCACGAGTGAAACCTGCATTTGGTGCACCAACATGGTTATGGAAGGACCAAAATAGGTTTGCAGAAATTCAAGTCACCAAACTTTGTTTACAGTATCAGTATTTCATCCCCTGCACAGCCATCACATGCCTGCAACATCTACTTCTGAATCATGCACAATATTTCTGGCTCACGTGCAATACGTGAGAATACTGAGGATATATATATATATCTTACTTAAGCTTAATGCATATCTTAAGCCTCGAGTTTGCCTTTAAGCAAGAAAATGCATTAGTTTTCCTTGTTTTTAAATATTTTTTTAACTTCGTTGGACTGCTGCCACTGCAGTCTCATTTGACTATTATTATCACTCAGCTGTTTTTTCAGAATCCTAACCACCTGGGCCTCGACCTACCATGGTACTTCTGTGGTGAACACCTGCTTAAATAACTGGACTCAAGGTGGTATGAGCCTGTATATTCTTGTGAGGAGAACCTAATTTTGTTTAACAAATCCCAGCACTAACAGGTTAATTTCTGACTCCAAAATTTCAGTATTTTCTAGGCATAATCTGCTATGTGCAGTCATGCATATTGGAAACAGGGTAACAGGATCATTGCCACACATATATAAATGACATTAAACTATGCATGTAATGCCCTGGCAGAATAAATGTTGTATACCCTTTCTGTACATCAGCCTGCAACAACCATGCGTGGGCTCCACCAGGCTGGAACTGAGCCAAAAGATTATCTCTGTCACACGTGGATTCTCCAAGGATCAGCGTCTGGAACTCCATGTGCTCATCCGATGTTAATCTGTGGTTAAAGATAATGAATTCAGATACCATCACACAAGAGTGACATCAAGGACAGCACGGGCCGTACATCAAGACTTCAATCCGCTATTCCGACGGGAGAGCGGCAGTCAGAAAATAAGTTGAACCTGATAAATTTGCCAGTGGCTTAGAAGTAACGAGCAATAGGTGACCAAAAAGACACCGTTTACGTACCCCGTTATACGTCCGTGACACTGTCCGTGCTCTGTTTCACACGGCCACCTACAAAGCTCTAACCCTGCGCCTCCTCCTCACCCTCCCGAAGCTGCACGGCACGAAACACGAGCCCAGGGAGCTCCGTTTCTCACCGCAGCCTCCCGGTCACCGGCAGACCGGGCGCTGCGAGACGGCCTGCCCGCCGGGAGAGGAGCCTCCCGGTGCCCGGAGCCCGGG
>JAAWXA010000010.1:17675791-17686870 GCA_038090715.1 Florisuga fusca | reverse complement strand
CACCCCGGCCCGGCCTTGCCGCTCCCCCCCTGCTCGGAGAACCAACCTCTTGCTTCCTCTGCCGTGTCCCACTTCTCGAAGCCCCATCCTCAGTACCACTTCCACTCCCTTTTTTGCTTTTCTTTACCTACAGTCTCCTCAATAACGAGGGTATCAAACCAAAGAGCACTTAAATTCTAGCAGGTTTTCTTTCTTTTTCTTATTCTCTTTTTTTTTTTTTTTTTTTTTTTTTTTTTTTTTTTTTCCTTTTTTCCAAAGTACTAAAAATATCCTCCCTTGTGCCTCCCTTCCCAGGAGAAGCCAATCTTTCATATGCTGTTCCCAAGCTCAGAGCTTGCAGCCCCTACATCTTCTTGCTGATGGGGGTGTCAGATGTAATTATTTTTGAAAGCTGTATCCCATGCTATGCTCATGTCACTAATCTCATTACATAGGAATATTACATGGCAGTTTATTCCTGCATTTAGGCAAGCAACTCTCACATGTGGTCTGTAGCGTGCAAGGACCTTTTCTAGTGGTCTGCAGGGAAAAAAACCCATTGACAACTAAAGCAGCAGCGAGACAGGGCAAGATAAGAGATGCTACAGAAGCATACTCCCGTTCCAAAGCAACAAGCCAGAGAAAACATAGGCTAAATCCTTCTCACTCCCATTTTCACCTGCAGATATTATTATTTATAGGTTTCAGGACACTGCAGAAGTGTGGCATGCTTCGCTGTCCCTGCGGCACGTGCACTTATTGCTGCCCCAAGTCCCAAACACTGTCATATGCCTCTGTCTCCCAGGCCCCTCTTCTCCATACAACACTTCACACCTCACCTGTTTAAGGCTCTCTCATTTCCGCTGTTTTTGTTTCACTGCCCTTGGTGCTGTTCTGGGTTCACCAGTTGTCCAGTCACAGCAGAGCCCAGGCTGGACAGGAGTGTGCCTGAAGAAGTAAAAAGGGGCATTTATCATACCTGCTAAGGAGTAGTAGGCTTAAACCTAGATATTTTCCTTTATGAGTGTTCAGGGGAGTGTTCACAGAAAGTAGTAAATATATAATATGTAGTGGGTTTTAACACTGATTTTGTTACCAGTCCTTTCTAGCTCTTAATGTACAACCAGCACAGGTTGACAGGTGAGATTTAGTGGAAAGAAAGCTCATGTTCAGTTTCAGTAGGATTCTAGATATTTTTGTTTAAAAACCCCATCTCAATTTTAAAGTTAAATTGTACAGAGAGAGAGAGACAGGTACTGGGAAATTTGACTGAGAAGTAGGAGCAATTGTATTGTATCTTTCCATTACAGCTGAGCTATAATTGGTCTAATCACTACTATGAAAGAACAAAATATTGTAATCGGTTGTGTGGTGGGACAAGTTACTTCACATGAATTTGAGAAAGTGGTAGTTCTAAGTGCACTACCTCCTTACTGCAAAATGTCACAGACATATCAGATACAGGTTTTAGGCATACTCTATAATGTCTTCCTCTGTCACCTGAAGATACCCAGTGCCTGCTGATGACACTAAATCATGATGCACACAGGAGAAGGACGAATCAAGGTTTCTCATCCCACCCATGTCTCAGTTCCACCTTTGTACTCACTTGGTGAATTTAATGTTCTTCCACCATGGAGAAGGATTCAGTGAAAGGCTTACACAAACAAAAATTAACAAAACTCCTAGCTAACTTCACCTAAGGAATACTGCTATTAGTTGACTTTGTTGGTTAATGTTGAAAGGCTTTTCAAGAATGGGGTAAGCCATGTCTGATTTCTGGCCTTTACACAGACAGTAAAGTCACTCAACTTCTCTCAATGGGAGCCTTGTGTGAGTGGCAGCAGAATCCAGTGCAGGGCAACATGGAAACATAGCTAGTGCTTGGTCTTCAGGAAGATGTTGACAGATGATACTCAAATGTTTTTGTTTCTTTTCCAGATGTTCTTGCTGTAGTGCTTCACATGTGCTTTGCGCCTTTGATCCCTGTTTGGCTGATTATCCCAGACTCTGAGGGTTAGATTGTCCAACTCAGACTGACGTCAGTGAGCCTTACACGCAAAAAATCCTGTTGATTCCTGTGGTTCCTATAAACCACGTGGTTTCATATGATGGACAGATTGCTTGTGTGAACTGCTGAAGCCCCACTCACACCGAGGGGAGTTGCACCTCATACACTGGTCTGTCTGACTGTCTGTAACACTGATAGAGGAGGGTTCAGAGCTGAAAGGCAGAACATCTCTTATATTCCAAATTTCATGAAACTGACTCCCTATGGATTTATTGTATTCACTCTTTTATCAAGGTGCTAGCTGATGGTGCACTGGGTATATTTTTCTGCAGTCATTTTGTACAAGTACCTGAGATAGGAGTAGTAGAAATAAAATTGTCCTTGCCTCCATACCTGAGCTTGAGAGTGGCCGAGTATGAAAAGGCAGCTGATCATCTGTGGAGCTGGCAGCACCATTTAACTAGCTTAACATTACACATTTGAGTCATCTCTGCAGGGGACTACTGTGCTTTTGTAGCAAAACTCAACTGACCTAATGGGCTAACAGCAGCAATGCTAGCAGGCCTGCTTGGGAAACACACCCTGTGACTTGCACTGTGCACCCTGCTGCTTTCAGGAACGTCAGGGGCCTCAGCTTAGCAGGTGCCCTTGGGATTGGGGACCAGGCTGGGAGCAGGGACTTGCTCTGGTGTCCCTTTGGGGGGATTTGGGGGTCCTATCCTCTGAAAACAGCACAGCAAGGAACATCTGTCCTGGTCTTGGACAGATTTAGGTTGTGGTTTGTGGGGTATTTTTATGTTTCATATATTGATGTTTCATATTTTAAAGTAAATACATAAGTAAATAAATAAAAATTCCTTCTCCATAGCTGTATTTCAGTTTCCTAAATTTGCTCCTTTTCCATGGAGGTAGAGAGATCTGTCATGTCCTCACAGGAGGAAGTGCTGGTTTACTGATACCCTTTGTTTTACCAGGGGTATCTGCTGGATTCCCAGCCACTTCCCTCAAATCCACCCTGCCCTGGCAGGCCTGGTACAGGCTCTCAGCCTGTGCTGGCTGGGCACTGAAACCTGGTCCCCAGCCAGGGAAACCTGCTGTAAACATGAAAATACAGAAAGCAGCTGCCTGACTGCTGGCATGTTAGGGGAAGGGGATGGTTAAAGAGTAGAGGAGAGGCATCCCAGTCTGCCCTTAATTACAGTACCTTGAAACCACACTGTGGTTTTCAGCCAAGGCTGCTTGTTGTCTTAGGGTAAATGCCTGTAAATTTGAAATGAGTAAATGACTTTATTGTGAGGATTTGGCTCTGGAGAGCTGTAGTAGCATCCCAAAGGGTTATTTAAATGTCAATAACATTTTCTAATTCGGGCTATAGGAATTCAGCAAGCCCATGTGGAATCAGCAAGTCACTAGTTTAAGTTTGTGTGGCTGTAAACAAATATGTGCAACAGTGACAACTTCCAGTCAAATGAGAAAAACAACAAACTCGTTTCCCCAAAACCTATTCTCGTTATTAAACACACATAACATACCCTGGATATTCCTGTAGGCGGTCTCTAACGTGTGTATTGAATCCATAGCCCTACCTCTGCTCACCCCTGTCGTTCCTCAGGTAACAGCCGAGGGAAAGGCTGTTCCCGCAGCCAGCGGGAGGGGAGCGGGGAGCGTGTGCGGGCTCCACTGCCCTCTCCTGGGGGAAGGCGCTCCCGGGAGCCGGCGAGGACACGGCAGCCGAGCCGTAAGCGGTGCGCTGGGCTGCGTGTGTCACCGCATAACAGGACCCCTAAAGCTTTATACCACAGACGTCCTACCTATGGGGACACCAAAGTATAGCCCTGTCGAGTCAGAGATCCCGGCCAGGGCAGCCGGGTGCCTGATGACTGTCCCACAGGCTGTGACCCCCATAGCCCCAAAGGCATCAGGAGAGAGACCACACGTCCCAGAGAGGTACTGGGAGTAAGTCACTGAGGGGGCATCCCTGAGGAACAGCTAATATATCAGCTCTGCATGATGCTTGCTGGGGGAAAATAATAAATATTTTTCAACTCATAATGGGAAAAATAACTTGGATACACATATCATTCATGTGACAGGACTCAAAATAATGATGACTTTGTTTCTGAATAGCAGTAGTTTCACTGCTAAGCTCTAGTTTAGTACTTTCTTCTTAAAGTAGTTCCACTTAGCCTTGTATTTTTTGTTCTAACACATTTCCTTTACTTTGTGTCAATACTGCCTTTTCCCATGGCTGCACTGGGCCTTCAGTCCAGAGAGAGGCTAATTGAGCACACCCCTAATGATGGAAGTGGTCTTCTTCCTTGGAAGACTGAAATAAAAGAAGTATAGCAAACAACACATTTCCATTTCTCTTGTTGGTCCCACTACCTAGTGTCTGAGTACTTGGAAAACTTGTCAGAAGGATTTCTGGACATACGCAGCGTGTAGAAAACCTCACCCTCAGAACTGGGTACAGCTGAGAAGTAAGGTCATGTATGGCACCTCTTGGCAGCAGACAGGAGGGAAAGCAAAACTCTGGCACCATTTTCTAAGCTGTCTTCTGAGAAGAGAAGCAGAAGAGCTCCATGGGATGTTTCTCAGAAACTTCCCACCCCTCCAGGGAAGCTGGAGCTATTCAGAGGAGTTCTAGATTGCCAAAGACTCTTTTGTGTTTGCACTGTCTATTCTCTACTTCTCAGAACCTGTTTCCACTTATGTCTCATTTCTCTCTACTTTGGTCTTAAACCAGTCTGCCTTGAGCCTTGAAAACCTTCATCTCTTTGCTCTGGGTAAGTCAGTCTGAGTGTGGTTCTGGCTTTTCCTTGGTTTTTATCATCATTTATTTTCTGCCCCCAAGGGCATGTCTACATGCTCCAGTCTTGCCAGAAGACCATCCTGACTGTGAACTCATGAGAAGAAGGGTATTCAGGTTCATTTTCAGCAAAGTTACCCAATGGATGGCTTTCTGTCAGGAACTGCCAGCAAAGTTTATTGGAGCAGAGAATATTTTTTAAAATTCCACAAAAGATTAAAATAAGAAACATGTTTTGCTTTAGAATTTCTAGGGCCAGATCTTCAAGCACTGTAAACTAGTGTATGTTTTCTGATGCTATAACCCCTACAATCTGAGTGAAAGTCAAAATTGGATGCCACTTTATTTAAAGTTTCGTAACTTTTTAAGTAACTTCTTCAAACTCCTCCTGAGGGTGGGCATGGTCCTTTTCGGTCTGTATTTGGGCTGCTTCCACCTTTTTTGCCAGAGGTTTTTTACTATCTTTGATTTGTTTTCCCTGCTGTGATGTGTTGTCCTCATTCTTCCACCTCCTCCCTTATTCATGTTTCTCTCTTTACTATGTATTGTCCAACCTTTTCAGGTCTCTTTTCTCTCTCACCCCTCCTGCTTTTCCTCTTCCTTGGTAGTTCCTTTTCCTTCCCCCTTATCTCAGCAATTGCTGCCAACAGCTATATTTGGAATAGAGTGGGAACAAGCTATTCTTGTGACTTTACTTTGAAATAACTGAGAGGAGCAGATGATTTTCTTTGAACAAATAGAGGATATATTGAGGAGAGGGCAGGCTAGTAAAGTCATAATGAGACTGTTAGGGAATACCTGTCCAGCAGGTTTGCCTTTCTGAACTCAGGATAACTTAACCAGCTATCAATTCTTGTTTGCTCTGTTTTAGCTTTAAATCTTTGTTTTGTGCAAAATTTCTCTCTCTCCATGATAGTAACCTGTGTCCTACCAAGGCTCATCACCACAATGTCTGGGCTTTCACACATCAAGGGGAATGATTGCCACCTAAAATCTCAAATGCCAGAATTAGGTGAAACAGGATATATACGAGTTTAACTCTTGCACTCAATGCTGTTGTATCTTCTAGTGTAGTCACAGGATACTTCCACAGAGTCCCACTTGTATGGGCTAACACAGAAATATGCTGGGAGGAACAATTTCCTACTGAGCAACCTCCATGTCCTCTCACATTAACTCCTTCTCATCACCACCTGTTCCTCATCACACCTGCCATTTCAACTGCTGGAAGCAATAAATTAACAAAGCCATGGAGAAACAGAGCTACACAAACAGGACAGCACAGAATGCATTCCTTTTTATCCCCCATATTTTTGTGTTTATACGATTAACTCCCACACTGGCAAACCAAACAAGAAATGAGGCCAAATGAGAAATTCAGCGTCATAGCTTAGTGTCTTGTGTCTGTGCCAGAAGAAGACCCAAGACTATTTGTTGGCTCTCAAGTGAAGCTGGTCCTATTAAAACTGTGCTGCTGTACACGTGGTTGTGCTTGGAATCGCATCACACAGGGAAAGGCACATGAAACTACACACAGAAAGATGCAGGGACACACAGAAAGATCCATGGACACAATTTTCCCTTACAATTTAAATATTCAAAGGAGGAACAGACTTGATGATTTTAGAGGTCTTTTCTCAACCTTAATGATTCTAATGGCCACTAAATGTTATATAAGAAGCTAGAAGGAAATTATTCTTCCATCCATCAATGCCTCCCTGGGATTTTAAAAAGCAGGTAATACAAATTGCCATGCTGACATGAAGCTTCCACAGTTGTCTCTGCAATATTTGTTAATGAGCTCTGTTTACCAACAGAATACACATCAACAGCAGTATCTTAGGAGAGTGAGGCTTACAGAGCTCTAACATTTTTCTATCAGACCATACAATAGGAAAACAGATCAGTCTACAAGCAAACTGATTCTTTTCCACGTCCACACTACTACTACTGCCTCCGTACTGCAGATCGTGAATGTGCCATGTCAAAGAGAGGCTAAGCAAAGGGGAAAAGGAGCAATGCAGGCTAAGAAATGACATATACTTTCAGCACTATCCCTAATCCCCATCAGAAACTGCCAAATGTCTCTTTGGGCTCTGTCCCTTAAAATTGAGCAGAAGGGAATTTGGTGTATATGCTGCAGACATAAAAATATAATATTTCATAGTGAACTACACACAAGTGCAGTGGCTAAGCACATTTAATCAGTATTAGTTGAGTTTTTGCAATTTTATGCTGCCACAGAAACTGAATATATTTTATCTACATGTTCCCAGCCTCAGGTCAACAGTCAAATGAACTCTGAAGAAATTTGGAGAACACTATTAAATCCATGGTGAACTTTGAGAGGATTTAGCCCTGGATTTTTGTGTCTCATCCCCTGTCCCATCCTCACCATGCTGACAACTTGCAGCTTTCTTCACAGCTTCCCCAGCTCCACATGCTCAGTACAGCTGAATAGCACAACTGCAAAGAGCATCTGAAAAAGAAGCTTTTGGGTTAGGGCTCCCAGGGTAATACATAAGGCACAGATCCTGGCCACTTTGCTGAAGTGGGAGCTAGCCCATAGTGGTATGGCCACAATCAAGTCTGCACTCACTGTCCCAGGGACCTGAAGCTGCTTCCCGGGCTCTCAGGAGTGCAGACGTGCCTTTGCTTTTTATTATTGAGGAGAGGCAGATGTGACTGAGGTTTGGCTGCATCTCAGCTGTAACTAAACCCCACTGAGATTCACAGAGTAGGCTTTTCTCACCCTCCATGGTCTGGACCAGCTGAGAAAGTGTGCATTTTTGTAGCCTTTCTACCATCACCCAGAATGGAGAGAATTTTTATACCCAGACTTAGAGTCCTTGCCCACAGTGTGTGACATGCTGGATTCAACCCTCTTTTCTGCCTCAATGCAGGTGAGCCCATTTCTCCCATCTTGCAGGATGGCACCCAAACCCACGTGTCAGAGTCTCTCTGTGGTCTGCCTGAGTCTTTCTGCCACCGGCTTCAGACTTCACATGGAGTGGGCCAGCTAGATTGGCTCCACGGTGGGGGTCAGAGTACCTGCCTGGAAGAAGAGGTGAGATCCAGTAGGAAGATAAAGCTGGTGTCCCAGATTCTGCAGGTCATGAGGAGCTGACAGGCCATGCATCTGGAGGAGGATTAATGAGAAAACTTTTCAGTGCTGCATTGGAAGTATCAATTTGCAGTTACAACCACCACCTGCAAGTGCCTTCCAGGCTTCCACGGAGGGATAATCACTGTTGCATAAATCTACAAAGGACATGGAAAGATAAAGTGTGAAGAAAGAGTAGCACCAAACAGATGATGTTTTTCACTTTTATCAACAAGAAATATCAAGAACAGGAAGTGTTCACTCTGTGATGTGCAATAGACCCTTCTTAAAGCTAGGCTGCAGAGACAACCTCTTGTAAAGCCTGTCCTGTGATTCAGGACAGCACTTGGGCTGGAGCACACCAAAAACACCCAGAGAGGATGATCAGGGCTTTCATGGACTTTGCAGACTTCTGATAAGCACACTTATCGTAAAATGATTTAAAGTTGACAAGATGTCTAAAAACACACACAATGTCAGAGAAGGAATGAAATGTTGCTTCCCTCTCTTCCCCCCCAACCTCATTACAGGCTAAAGAAAAATAATGTGTGGAGAATAATACTTCACCATCTAAAGAGTTTTTCTGGTTTCTAAATCTAGTGAAGAGTCATTGTATATTTTGACAGAAAAATGAATCAAAATAATAAAGTGAATACAAAATTATATTGCTGTCAATAATTTAATTTACACAAAATAGCATTGTGACATGGTAATTGTTATATATGATGCAGCATTCAGTATAATATTTGGAGAATGCATTATAGAAAGTCAACATTTAACTACTAAAATCAACTTACATAATCAAAGCTGTCAGGGAATCTTTACAGTTTTATATTAATTTGAATGTAATATACTATAGAGGTGTCATTCTTAGAGGTGCTTACAATAGTTAATGATCTCTGAATTTCCATTAAAAAATCCTATTTTCAAAGGTTTATAACTTGCTCTTAAGAACTCTCAGCCCTCCGGCATATTTTCCTTTTCTTTACAAAAACTGTGTTAGAGGTTTTAAACTTTTTTCTCAGAGTAGAAAGTGTGGTTACTTTCAAAATTCATCCTGAGGATTTGCTAATTTGCTGCTTGCTACCCGAGGATCTTGGAAAATGAAAGGTTCTTCACAGCAAAAGACATTACAGTCATGTTATTTTCTTCTACTTTTCTGAGTATTTTACCCATCAGACCATTTTCCTTTCAAGTTTCTAAGCATCTACCGATATTGCATCCAAAGCTCTGCATCATTCCAGCTCTCCCTTCTATGTTGCTGCCATTAAGCTTCCTTCCAGGTTCTTCTCATCTCAGACTTTGAATCCTGTCTCTCTTCTCTGTCTTCTCACAGATGCCCAATCTTTGCTTGGCTGTTGCAACTTACACAACATCCATTGGCTGATGGGCTCTCCAGGCTGCACATTTCCTCAGCCTCACCCTTTTTTTCAAGCTGCATCCCTAATTCACTTTTCCAGCTCATCAGAAGTCCAAAAATTAGTTGTGCTTCAGCAAGTACCTTTCTCTCCCTGATCTTACAGGTTTGAGTCATACCAGATATTGGGTATCAACCACCTAGACCTGCTTTGTTGGTTGTTCAGTGATTTTCAGTTTACCAGCCACAGGAACCACACAGCCCTGAGGCACTGAAGCTCTTTCACCCCCACCCCAGGCTTTCTGCCCAGGAGGCAGGACACTGCAAACCAATTGTTCACAAACACATTGTTACAGGTCATTTCCAAAAACAGAATTTGAAAGGCAAATTGTCCACACAAAATGGATACTTTATTACCCATAATAAAAGCAAAGCAAATAATTACCTTGTCTGCTTTGTTAGACCTGCTTCAGATCCTGGGTTGTTTTCCCAAATCCAGCTCAGATTCACTTTTTTCATCCAGGTCAGTTGGCTGTCTTTGTGGATCCCCAGCTTCCTATAACCTTAGTGTTATTAGACCAGACATGCTTGAGCCAACATGCACAACTGTATCAAAATCTAAATCATAACCACCATGTAAACATCTATATTTATGTGGAAGTCACTTGTCCAGGATCTATTTATTTTCCATTTGAAAGAGCTTTTTAAAGGATTTGTGCTGCTCTGTTCTAGCTTATTCTGTCTTTATATGGTCACTTTTGTCCAGTGCCAACACTTAGCTGAAGCACTTCCTTCCCTTTTTCTGCCATTGTCATTCTCCCTGTTTGAAAAAAAAAATAATGTATTACTTTCTAATATTCAATGATGTCACAAATAAGATGGGAATCTCTTTTCTCTTACACATACTGAGAACAGATCTGCAGTTTCATAAAAAAAAAAAAAAATCTTGCTGAAATATCACACTACTGGAGATGGAAAGAAAAGCTATTCCACAGGCATGATTTTTTGATGATGGACTTGATTCAAGAAAAACGTGGTCATATTTAGACTGGACAGAACTGGTGACTGACTCAGCAAGATGGCTTAACACTATAACTAGGACAGATAACAACGAGAAAGACAACACTGGGACTATTCTGTTTGATCCTCCAGATTCATAATTTAGTGGTACAAAGGCACTCTAGAAATCACTTCTGTTGGGGTTTTTTTGTTTTTTTTTTTCCCCAGTGGGTATTCAGCTGGACACAAGCAAGATGAGCATTTGGATAAATCATATTCTACAGAAGCATTTGAAACACTTCGTATCTCTATTCTGGTTTTGGAAAAAAATGCTAAAAGACTGGCTGTAGTAGAAACTACTGGATGAAAGTTTCTGGATGTTATTTCATCATTGTTTGTGTTGAGAAAACAAGTAGAAGCTGAAACTTTAAAATAATCAGAGAGGTCAGAGATGTATGGATCTCTTCTCTTGCAGAATGAATGGGACCTGACAGGCACAGGATGTTAGAGGATGTTCTTACAGACTGGCTGATGATTCTTGCACTTTCACCGTCCCTCATAAAAAAAAATCTACCAGACTGGTTTATCTCCATTCAATATTTTTACTCCTTGAATCTCAATGAAGAGGTTTTTCTCTGATGTAGGTAGGGTTGCCCACTCTCCCGAGGTTGACGCCCACTTCATTCAAGTATTCCTAGTGCAGCAGGGATGTTAGTGGCTACTGGCTTGCAGCCAACATCCCACACATTTCCTCCACAGCAAAAATGCCTTAATTCTGACCCACCGCCTTTCAAGTAGAGGGAGGGGGGGGGGGAGAAACC
>JAAWXA010000010.1:17425070-17675779 GCA_038090715.1 Florisuga fusca | reverse complement strand
GGGGGGGGGGAGAAACCAGTCACAAAGAGCTTTGCTTTTATCTATCTTTCTCCTTCAGAACGATCAGGGAGGAAAAAAAAAAAAAAAAAAAAAAAAAAAGACATTGTCCTTTTCTTTTTCAAGGTCTGTGGTCAGCAAGGGTGAGGCTTGGTACCTCTGTTACAGCTTGAGCCCAGAAAGAAGCTAAAGGCATTCAGGCACTGGTGCTTACAGATTTGGGTAAAGGGAGTTTGTAAGCAGGGTAACTGCAGGGGGGTGGCTGCTCTTGTGCCAGCTGATGTATCCAGTGCCTTTCCCACCCAGCAGCTCTTCTGTGCACCGGTCCTTCTGAATCAGTTCAACCATCACCTACTGTAGGAGCTTATATTTTTCATGCATGCACTGAAAAAAGATCAGAAGGGACAGTAACCTTTGGCTCCCAGATGAAGTTTTCCATCCTCAGCACAAATATGAGGAACACTGCTGATGTTACCTGATAAGTGTGGGGCAGTATGTTCCCAGCCCAGCATCTGTACAGGCAAGAAGAAAATGTACACGCTTACAGACTGGGAACTTTACAGACCTGGCACAGCCACGACTAATGAGTTTGAGTTGTGACAAATTATGCAGTACACATCTACCCTTACAGCTGCAAAGGCCAAACACATACATGATTTTATAACCAGTACATGGAAAACAAGGACACCGTGGAACAAAGCTGTCCATTTCATAACCCCATGGCACATAATCCTAAGGGAAAACAGCACAGATGAACAGGTCTTCTATTTGTTAATCTAGCCAGGCAGAGGTGAGGAAAGGTACAGTGATTGCACAGGAGAATGTGGAGACCAGGGTTGAAATCTGATATGCTAGGAAGGGTAGAATCAGAAGCCAGGGAGAAGAAAAAGGTTGTCAGAGCATTTAGTTGATTTCCAATGGTACTGTCAGGGTGAAAGAATGATAAACTGCCCTCCAAGTAAACAAGTATAAGGAAAGAAAACCCCAAAGACAATGACAATATGGGGAAAAACACCAACAAGTGCAAAATAGATGGCAAAATCTTGTGGCACAGGCAGAAAGTCTGTTCCATTCACTAGAACAAGAAAGTCTGCATGAGTAGAAATAGGAAAGATAAAGAAAATTGAAACAAAAGATAATTAATTAACGAAATACTTACACTGACATTTCATAAATCAAGTTTCAAAGATTGCACACTTTTCACCCCTTGATACCAGGGATAAAGGTAGAATTTTGGTGGAGATTAGATGTATTTGTACTGATCCATCTCCCTATTGGAAAAATGTAATGAAAAGCGGTGTTGTAATACGCCAGATTCAAGGAGAATCACAAAATGTAAAGACGAATTTGAGGAACAAAACTAAAATAGTAAGAAGAACGTAGATTAAAATACAAGCTGCAGAAAACTGACAGCAGGAACTATTTCAGAAAAGAAGACGATAGGTAAATTGGATAAAACAGAGGAAAAGGCTGGCACCCATCAATGCCATGACTCTTGCGTTACATCTCACTTCTAAGTGCAGAGTCCAATTTGGGAGAAGGCAAGAAGCAGAATATTCTCTTTCTGGACTAAAAAAAAGGCTTCTTTCTTTTGCAAGTTCCTGTGTCAGTCGCCATTTTATGGGGCTGCCAATCATGGCAAACCAACTGAAAAACCAGATCATTTTCTAAAGCATCTACCTTCCTGGAGAATGATTTTAATGTTGACTGTGTACAATCCAGCTGCTGCTTTTAATCTTTCCCTGACAACAATAGTTGTTTTATTACTTTGACAGTCATTTTTAGCCCATGAATAGTACCACAGTACTAGTTAGATAGGGAAAATCTTTTGATCTACAGTTTCATAAGGTGGACAAAGGATTTTTCTGGTATACTTGATCACACACTTGCTGAAGTTTAGGCTTGGAGCCAATAAAAAGGCACTGAGCTAACCATTTGCAGAAACACAAAAATCCCGTTTGATGAAAAATGAGTGCCAGAAAAAAAAAAATATTATAAAAATACTACCTATTAATAGAAAATTACAAATGAGGTTACTCCTGTAATAACTTGAATGCACTGCCAAAATTACTTTTAACTTTCACGCTGTTTTCCTATAGTCTGATCTAGAGAACAGAAATACAGATGGAAGATAAGCATTGTATATAAGCACAAAAAAGGAAGGCATTTCAAACTGTCTGTAATAACTAAGAGAAACTGGGAGAAGACTCAGGCAGATACAGAGCAGTTTTCCAGCATAATGGCTTGTTCTATTTGCTCTATGAATAAGAACTGCATGTTTTGTGCAGTCTGAAATACTGCATAAAGTCTAAAATGAAATATATTCCTGAAGAAGAATAAAAAGCCATTCATCCACCATTCTGAGTGAAGAAGTAATTGAAAATTATCAAATCTGTAATTTTCATTAGTACAGACTGCAGTACTTCGAGCACTTACACATATGCTTAACTTCACACACATGTGCAACCCATTTTCTTGTCCTATTCACACTGGAACCCGTTCTTTACCTATAAGGAATTAAAAGAGAAGACCTTTGAGACATTAAAGTCTAAGGACAATGTTTCTAGAGTAGATATCATTTTAGCAGCTAGTTAGTTGAATACTATGGGGAATAATTAGATAAATGGCTGAACTGAAGTCTGACTTCTTTAGGTTATTTCTAAAATAAAAGTGCATCAGAGAGTGTGTGTGTGTGTGTATATATATATATATATATGTATATGTATGTGTTAGTAACTGAACCAATGAAGCCTGGATTGAATTTCCTTTGAAAACTGAGTCAATTTCCATAAAGAGATTGCCAATTTCCATAAAGAGATTCCTTTCTAAAAATCTACACCAAGCTTAAAACTTAAACAGAGTAAAAAGAAACAGTTCTCTTTTTAGCTGGGTGCAGTTAGAAATCAATTGTCTTGATACTTAAATGAAATTGGTCAGAAGGAAATTAAAGGACAATTAAAGAAAGAACAAGAGTTCCTCCCCTTGCCCCGCACTTCTCAATTTCAATTTCACTTCTCAATACATGTAGTATTTCTTAAATAAGTCTATTTCAGAAGACAAAACCATTGGATTTCATACCTTTTGCCAGAGACCTTTTGTTTATAATATCTCAAAATTTTTTTGCAAAATACCAGCCTGACTCATACAATCTAATATTTACAACAGAAATATTTTGCTTCAGTATTTTCAGATGAAGCACTGCTCTCTGGTTGCATTAGATTCTTTTGACAAAACATCAGGATGTTTCTGTGCAATTATTAAAAAGACAGAAGACCTCCACAACCAGTCAAAACTGCTCTCAGTATCACTGACCTCAAGAAATTGTCTCTCATTGAAAGCAGAAATCCTCACCTCTGTTTCTCTGCTTTTCCATATCTCTAAATGAAAGCTTTTTAAAGCCCTAAATACTTAAAGTTACAATTTCAGCCCCACTGTCTGGGATAATGCACATCTCTGAGCTCTGCATATGCAAGATATGTTTTTTTCCATTCTTTCCTCCAGATTACAAAGACTCAGAGGTGGGCTCTGGTGCTTGTTAATTATGTTCAGAGGTTCCTACAGAACATCAGCCTCTTGCAGCAGATCTGATGTGGACTCACCTGCTCAGCATTTGTCCACTCAACCCCTTTAAGTGAGTTTTTCCCACCCCTTATTAATTCTTGGGCTTCTCCTCTGGAACCCAAGTCCACTAAAGAGGGAAAAATGGACTTACTGTGGGAAACAGAGCCCCATGTTTCTAATTCCCTCCTGTGTACATCTTGCAAAGTGCTTATGACAATACATTGTTCAATAGAAATGAACAGAAATTTGAATGCACAAGCAGAATTGTGCACTGATAACCTGTGCAAACTGCAGCCCATGTAGGTGTTGTCTTCTCTGAGTACTGTAAGTAACTAAAAAGAAGTCTGGCTGCAAAGGCTACTGGAGCCAGGAGCAATTGTCCTCCTCAAGGATGAAGCCAATGAGTTTTCCTAGCACAGCAATGCCTGGGGAGTTCCTGCTCACCCAGACTGCCACCAGCTGCCACCATGCAGATGACAACCAGATCATTGCATGCACAAGCAGCAGCTCCATAAAGCCTGCTGAACTCTCTGTAAATGGGACTGGCTACCCACCAGGTCTGTCTACAGTCTTGTTTATTTAATTCCTGATTCACATCAGTAGAAGCATTGACTTCTCAACAAATTATTCAGGAGTCCACTAGCTCCATGCTTTCTGATTTCCAACACTGACTTCCTGGATATTTCATCTACTAAATCTGAAGTAGGTATGAATAAACAAACATGACATGATACTAAGCTCATTTATTATGCATCAAAATACACAGCATTAGAAACACACACAACATTGGAAGCTCATGGAAGATGAGCCTGCAAAAGGGAAAGATTATTATCTATATGATCAGAAACCTCATTTCACTTTTAGCTTCACCTGATTTGGATGTTTTGGCTAAGAAGGATTAATAATTTCCAAGGTGTCATTGACTGATTTAGCATATGTTATCTCTATATGATATTTCAGTGTTCACTGTACCTAAGAAGAATCGAATTAAAGCCTTTCCAGTGCAGTGTTCTGTCTCTGTACATTTTGAAAATACAGCTATTCCCCCATCATTCTGTGTGGGACCAGGAAAACAACACAGTTTTTCACTTTGGAAGGGGAAGAAAGAAAGAAAGAAAAAAGAAAGTTCCCTTCTCAACAAGGAATAAAGGCCTTGATCTCATGGTACCAACACATGGACTCAGACCATCTCTAGTAGAAGGAGACAAGTGTTGTCCTCTGAATTACAGCTCCAGTTGAAGCTTTTCTGCATAGCAGAGCAAATCATAAGCATAAGGCCCTCATTAGCAGATAAAGCTTTCCAGAATAGTGCCTGGAAAGTCATTTGACTCCTAGAAACCCAGAGTTTCAGTCATTGGCATGAGACAAAAGGAAGGGAGAGGCCAAGAGATCTGGCACTAAGCTGTGCTTGTAAGAGCCCTCCTGCAAAACCCCTTCCAGGCACTTGCAGGACATTAACTTCTTTGATTCAGGCTCAGCACCGTTACTTCTCCTCACCTTCCTCCTTGATGTGACAGTGACTTCTGCAGCAATCACATTCTGCCACCTCTTCCAGGGGATGCTTGTTTTCTCCTGGCTTCATTTACCCGGTCCCACAAAGCAACAAACGTTCAGCACTGCTGTATCAAGGGGTCTGTTGCAAAACACAGGCCAGTATTCTCCCAATTTCATGGTAATCTAAGAAGGAAAATAAGATTACTTTTAAAAAAGGGTTTAAACAACCAAAGATTGTCTCCCATGACCAATAACACCTTTGTGCTTCATTTCTCTTTCATTGTCCCATCAGTCCTGGCCCGGGTGTTGCAGCATCATTCCAACAACAGCCATGAGCACCATCAATTCTCCTTCCTCTCAGTTCCCATCTTCTCTCTCAAACTGGAAACTGCTTTGTATTACTGAAGACAAGGCTGCATCCTCCCCTGGTAACAGTTGCAGTATCTATAAGGAAAAGGATGAAAAACAAAAAATAAGTTTGTACCATTCGTATAGGTTATATATATAGCATGTGTAGTGATTCACCTGTCACACAAAATTTCTTACATATAACTGAGAGAACCTTTGGTTTGTGATTTGGGATGGGTGTTTTCTCATACAAGCAGGTGAGGCTGATTTGCAGATATGTTTCTTTTGGACATGCAAGACTGTAACACTATGAAAATATCTGTGCAAACCTCTTATGGGTGCATTGTTAAGCCTTGCATTGGCCAGCAGACTGAAGTGGTATCACCCCTGTTAAAAATCACTCATTAATTTTCTATGAGCAGTTCTACAAACAGAGAAGATGTCTCTATCCCTGATAAACTGAGTATTAATATGAAACAAAACCAAGTGTTAGAAAATTTTCAACCGAAATCCATTGTGATCCATATTAAGACTTTTCAGAAAGAAGAACATTCATTGCTAAAAAGATTCCCAAGCAAGCTGTATATGTAGGGTTGCTGGATTTTTTTCATCAATAAATTGTGGAGGAAATTGCCAAATTGATACTAATCTTGCCCCTTAACCCTTCTTGCTGTGAGATTTCCTCACAGTATTTCCTCACTTTCCTCCTCCTTGAAAGTAGAGGTTTTTTAAAAAACAAAATTATCTGGGTCCCCAGTACTGACAGGTGAACTGGGTTATGTTTAGAATCACCTTTGCAGAAAGCAAAACCCTCAATAAATGCTCTGCATGGCCATTTGTGACAGAGGGTTATGTCTGCCCTACATTTTTTACACTAATAGTACAAGTCAGAATAAATATCATCTCCTCTCATGTGGCAGACCTTTGATAAAGGAGAATTGGCCTGGTTGATTAGGACTACATGTCAAACACAGATAATGGGGGACTCCCTTTCAGCAGCAACACACAACCTCAGCGACCATAATGAGACCAGTTTAATGAGCCTTCTGTTTTACAAGAGATATTAATAGCAGTCCTGTCACATAAGGTACTATACAAGGTAAAATAAGTAAAAAGGAGGGAAATTCTATTTCATTCCATTTTTGTCATAGTTATAAAATTTCTTGCAGGGTCATGACCCTCTCCACTGCTGATCTAAATACTCTGAGTGGCTGACACATTGCCATAGAACATTGGACACAGTTATGAATGCTGCTGAGCACTAGTAGAATGTGTCTTTCCACTGTGTCTTTCTGACATCATGATTTTCATTCTACTGAAGGCAATTTTGTTTGTTTGTTTGTTTGTCTTGTAAAAACACAAAGAGACAGCACCATTTCTGTGTATCCATCCACAAAGATGCTCCCCCATCTCTCTCACCAGTAGAATCATGGTCTTACAAAGTGCTCCATTTGATACGTCTTCAGTGAGGCTCAGAGATTCCAGATAAGCATACATCCAAGTGCTGCACTGGCCTGGAGTACAAATTATCTTCATACAGGTAAATCTGAACTTTCAGTTCACTGTTTCAATTATTATATCTTTATCCAATTTCTCTTCAGAATAGAATACGTGCTTTTTGTGCATTATATAAACTTCAGTTGCCAAAGCCTGTGCTCTCAGGTAGGGCTCCTTCAATCAGGGGAAAAGCTGGGCCTGCCAGGTGACAGATGTTCCTGGCTGTGGCCTGGCAGTGAGGCTGCACCCTCTCTCACCTGTGAGGCAGGGGAGCTGCAGGCTGATCACCTGTACGTGGCTGATGCTGAACAGGGGCTGCCCACGAGTGTGTTGTGGCACTGAACAAGTCTCAGCCAGCAACTTAAACATCTGCTTGTCTTGGGGATTTACCACTAAAATGAATTATAAAAAATACACTTTTAGTTCTGCAAATGTAATGTGCTTCTGGAGCAGATCTAGGTTGTCATGTAACCATGAGTACACTTGCAATGAAACACAGTGGCTAATAAGCTCTGCCTATAATATATTCATCCCTAAATATTCCCAAATTACATCAAAATGGGAGAAATTTAGTCCTTATTCCTAATGCAGCCATCAGGTTAGAAGAGTTCAGCTGGCTGAAAGATACTGCAACTGGAGCTTTGCAGAAAGTCTTGCTGCTAAAGAGCTGGACATTAAAGCTGTTCATAATCCTAAACCTCTTGTCCTGGCTCCAAGAGCTCCAAACCCACAATATATACAACCTGTGAATGTGCCAAACACCTTGGTCACAAAAAGGTTAATTTTTTTCTCCTGACTGAGAAGGAAATAGGGGAAAAAAGAAAAAAAAAAGGTAAGAGAAAATGGGCTAATTCTTTTACAATGTTAATGGCATTCTTTTAATTTTCATCAAGGAACAAGGACACCCACAAAGAAAAATAATTTTGGGGGGAAGATTTAGTACTTACATAGGGCTTTATGTGCTAGCCTGAGATGTCATCTCAAACAGTTTTGGACATTGTAACAACAGAGTCTAAAGCTGCTTGCTTTTCAAGGTCCCTGTAAGCTCAGGCTCAGTAGCAGAGTGATGACCTTAATGGACTTTGGGTACCATGTCAGACATCTTCTGAGAAAACATTCCTATCATATAGTGGTGTCAGCAGGACAGTTCACCATTTTCTGCACAAAGCATTCACATTTGGGGAATGCTGTACTGAAATTCATCCAGACATACACATACTGTAGAATTAAAAGCAGGGTGTAAGACAAATGAAACAAAACATTGAAATACTCTGTTTAGTTTGCTCTGATTCAGCAAAACATTTGAATGCTCTAGGACACACATCTCAGTGACAGTGGTTCCTGAATCCCATCCTCAAGAAGTGACTCAGGGGCACATTTGGCACAAAGATGCAAATATGTCCTAACTTGGATCTTAGGAGTATTTAGGAGTCCTAATTCTCATTTTAAAACTCCCAGCTATAGTTTATCTGTATTTTAGGAACCTCAGTAACCTTACAAACCCTGTCCAAAGGTTCTAATTTTCTCCTGAAAAAGAGGTAATTTAAATATTATACATATGTCATTCAGAGCAGCAGAACTTCAGCATGTACCTGTTGAACTTGAAAGCAAGTCTGACACTGGGAAGAGCAGCTCTTTGCTGCTTGTAGGGAAATGCTGAGATCAGTCCACATGACTCCTGCATGGAGTTTTTTTAGGCAGGACTTTCTGATTGGAAGAAAAAACAAAAAATACACAGACATGAGACGTGAGAACATGGCCTGGTAAAATTATTGAATAATCTTTTCATGATTTTGGGTTAGTTTTTTGTTTGTTTGTTTGTTTTTAAGATTTTCATTAATGGAAAATAAAAACAGTGCAGCATATGCTCTGCACCCTGACAATATCCTTTCTGACATTATTCTTTATTTTTTTCTGTAAAGTACAATGTACTTTTCAGTACTTAATGAAGATACTTCATCAAATACAGGAAGTTATCTTCTAGCAAGCTCCTTCCACATTTTGAACATGAAAGAGTACACTAGAATATTGCTAGCCCAATACCATATTTTAACACTGGGAAATACATTAGTTTTTAGTAATTACAATGACTCAAGAAAGAGAAAAAAAAAGAATATATCAACTTATTTTGATTGTCTTTTGTACTGTCACATCATGAACAAATAAGAACCTCATGTATGTAAAAGCAGCACTTGCTCTCTCCTGCAGGGAGATCACTTACCCGTGGAGCTGGGATGAACCCTTTTCTGTGACCTCAGTGAAAATCACCCCCACTCCCCTGCAGTTAACACATTCTGAAGACAAGTCTTTGTCTCAGTGCCTCTCACCACATACTATCAATGGACTCTGCTGCACTGAAATTAATCAAACAAACTGTGCAAAGCTTTAATCTCTTCTACAGCAGCCAGTGCAACACAAGGTGTCATCTCACGAGTCCCACATTTATATGCATTCAGGGGCATAAGTATATGTGTGACATACTACTTTGTCTGGGATCAGCACACTAATTGATATTTTCACCCTGTTCTGTGATAGCTGCTTCCTAAATTAAGCACCTATGAGTAAATAATAGCATGGGCAGATCCATCCTCTTACACTGAATTTCAACAATCATGATAAAACCTGGGAACATCCAGAAAATCATAGAATCATAGAATATGCTGAGTTGGAAGGGACCCACCAGGACCATCAAGTCCATCTCCTGTTCCTCTGTAGGGCATCCCAAGAATCACACCATGTACCTGAGAGCATTGTCCAAACACTTCAAAACAAGCCCTCCATTGTGCAGGAAAACTAAACTTCCAAACCACCAACACAGACCTGCCAGACAAACACCTAGACTTCTCAGGATCAACGCTGAAATGTGCCAGAAAGCAGTGGTCCCCCATTCCATAGCCTGGACAAGGAATGTGGGAAGGTGTCAGATCCATCTGAGCATTTTTATATGGCTTTTCCAGGAGATCTGAAGCAGGTGACTATGTAGCTGACATCTTGATGCTTTGGTTTGCCCTCCCCGCATGGCACCAGCTCTCCAGGACTCTACAAACAACAAAATCTCCCAGGACCCTCTGAGACAAGGTGGCAGCTGCAACACATGAAGACATCTAGTTATAGGTGTATACAGCCCAGCTTTCCAGCAAACATCCCAAATCCACAGTTCAGGCAAAGCTCTTCCTTCCTTATTAAAGTTAAAGCTAAATGATTAATGTCCAGGTCAGCGGTACAGAATGGGTCTGGTACCCTGGGGTATGAGATTTTGTGTGAGCTGGGAAGTGTGTGTGAAAAGTGTTGTTAGCTTGTCTCCTCCCAGCTACTGTTAGAGGAAGGTGCTTGCTATTCCAGGGGAAATTAGAATATTTTAAGATCACAAAGTATTTAAAATGCAACTACTTCAAAAAGACAGGCTACCACTGAAGTTTTCAGCAGCGGCTTTCAGAACCCCACCCTCAGCAAAGCAAAAATAAAAGAAATGGGAGCTCAGCATTTCTCACAAAATAGGACTGTGTAAAACCCTCAGGCCAAAAATACTCTTCAGCGATCCTCGGAGAGCATAAAAGATCAAAACTTCAACCTCAGCCCCGCGTATCTGAATTGCTAATAGATGCTCAGTACTGTTTCCATCTGCAGCATCACACAACGAGGATTAGATGTAATCACGTTTTTAAGGAGAGTTTCACATTGCCAGAAGCATCTTCAAAACTCAGTCTCAAAATTATGAAATAGCATTTTCTGTCTTTCCCTGCACAAGGTTTTCCAGTCACCAGTTTATGAACAGCTGCACCAATACTGTGCTGTTCTTATGTGCTAAGTAACAATGGGACATTGCAAAACTACAAAGGCTCGTCCTGTCCATTTGACCAGTGTGTCACATGGAGACAAAGCATAAAGCAGCCCTGTGAAAAGTCCACCCACAAACTTCATTTCACACTATAGAAAGAAGCACTTGAGTTCTCTGTCTTCCTCCTCTCACATGAGTTCACACGATAGCAACTTAAACATTTTGGAGATTGCAGGATTCAGCCTTCCAAAAAGTCACCTGCTTAAAAAAAAAAATTAAAAATATTTCTGTCTTGTTCAAAGCTGTTGCATTCAGTTTGGTTTAAAACTTAAACAAAACAATAAAACAGAGCAATAAAACAGCTGTTGAAGAGAAAAAGCAGTGTCATCTTACCAAAACCTGACACTACAGAATTAGAATTCTCAGCACTCTGAAGTGACTATAAAATGCTATTACTAGAAATAGAATGTTTTTCATGACTGAAACATATTGCTTTAAATTACAAGATAAAGGTTAAAAAACACAGTGGTGCTTGTCATCAAACAGGAGATACTTATTTTATCAATTTAATCCCCAACAAAACATCCATTATACTGACACAGCAGTACCCAAAAGGACAACCCCTCTCCCCACGTGTGCGTAGATGCACACACACAAACACACGTTGGACTTCGCCAGAGCTGGCAGAACAGCCAAAAGGAGAGGCTAGAAGAGCAACAAAACCAAATGCTGTCAGAAAAAGACATCCCTCAGCACAGCTATATTTGGAAGACTGTTATGTTGTTACAAGGGTCTGTTGATGGGACTACACAGCAAAGGTTGTGTCACAGCAGAAAGAAATTAACAGGAAGGGATAGGGAAGAGGATTTAAAACAACTATTTTAGGAGGCTATTTTTGCTAAGCAGAGTGGTAGAAATTTGTGAGGACTGTAGTTAAGCAATCAAATATTCCTGGAATTAGTGCTTTATATAAACAGCTGAATCATTCCTGTTTGATTTTATTCAGATTTTATAAGCTAAAAAAAACCTCTTTCAAACACTTAATTTTATAATTAATTAATTACCTGCACTGGGAACTACAACAATCTTGGAACAATTTTCTTAAATGAGGAGACAGCTCAGGTTTCCCAATATTGCTCATCTTTAGCCTTTCTAAGAATTCATTGACTAATTTCCCCACCAATGTTCCCATGCAGCAGAGTCTGTAAACCACCAACAACCATGAAAAAAAAATCAGAAAATACCATTCTGCAAAGCAAAGGGACACTGAGAACTTCATGTTGAAATGGCAACTGGATCCTGCAACACGCTGAACATTTTCAACTTACACAAACTCAGAGTGTTGGCAGAGTGGATCCAAGGGCACAGATTAGGGACTTTTACCTGAATACACTTCTGGATGTTCCTCCAACAAGAATTATACCCAGAAACTTCTTTAACTAAGTACAATTAGTACAAATCTGTATTTCTGCATAAATCTGAAGAAGACTAAGGGCAATTGGCAGCCCCACTAGGTCACCTGTACTGAAGCTAAGTGCTCTGTTTTGGTCACTTAGTTTAAGCACAGCTCCTTTGATTTCACAAGGGTATTTGCAAGATTAAGGACTGCAGAAGTCAACAGACATGCCAGTCCTCACAGCCAGGAGAAAGCACCCATTTGATTGTGGAGGTTAAATGAAGCCTTTAAGACACAACTCTGACATGCTAGTGAACACAATTAAATTATGGCAACAAACCTTGTGCAGATACAACTGGAGCAGGATGACACCCTCAGAGTCAGCTGAAAGCTGCAGAGAGCCAGCTGGGAGGTCTTGCAGACAGCACAATCACACTCTCCTCTCACGTTGTCAGGTGCAACTTCAAGCAGGTCCCAGTCTTCCTGAGCTGAAGACAGTGAACAAAACTGCAGGAATGAAAACCAGTTTATCCTAGGTGCTTCTGAAAAATTAAGCTAGAAGATTGTGATGGGCGCAGGATAAATGACTTTTCTGTTGCCTTCTTAGGAATTCTTTTGGAAAAAAACCAAAACAAAACAACAAAACAAAACAGTGGTAAAATAAATCAACAAATTAATAACCATTGACTTATTTTCCTCATTATTACATGGCACACAGTTCGAGAAGGGAAAGTGTTCCTCTGTAACTGGTCTGTTGTTGACTACCTTGCAAATAAGAACTCTTTGTTGTAATGGGTTTTGACATTGACATTGTCCTGTTAATTTGCCAAATTCAGTCCCCGTATTTGCTTGAACTGAAGCAGCAGAGAGATATGAACATCAGCCACGAGCTAAGTCCATGAACCAAAAAACCTGCCCTTGTTTAATGGTCAGTGCTATTACCCTGTATTTTTCTTCCTTTTAGAAAAATTCATGGTCAAATCCATGCAGTGCAGGCTGGCTAAATTGTAAGTTATCTTCTTCTTTTAGAGGGGGGAAAAAAAAATAAAAAGATGAAACACTGGGGGAAAAAAGTTCACCAAACTTAATTATTTGACAGATCATGATTCGCAAAGAAAACAAGGCAAAATGTTGTCACAGCTGAAGTAAATTGGGAGAGGACTTGGGTGTAACAAAGAAGCCCCTCTGAGCATGAAATTTCCCATTTTGTGAGTTCAGAGGTATACCTGCCATTGCCCCACCCCACTTGGGATGGGTTTTGAGGTCAGGGAGCAGAAGAACTGAGAGTAGCCTGTAAATGGGAACCAACGTGATTTAAATCATCCCAAACTGCTAGTTTTGAGAACACCAGTGCTGCCCCACCTCCCTTTCAGAAGAAAGATATGTCTTTGTTACAGACAGATCCATTACTAAGAGCATGAGAGCTAAACAATATACACTGGTACACAAATTACATATTGTGGCAATGCTAAGCTTTGGTTCCATCAAAGGCAGCAGCCTCAGAGGGAACCAGATGGGGACATAAATAGCTTCAACTGCAGCAATACAGTAGGATTCAGCATCATATTGTGTCTCTGGCTATGTTCACAAATAAGTGTCTCAAGAAGAAAACAAGCGGGTAATAGTAAAATCAACACATCACAGCAATGGACAAGAAATTTGGTTGTAACCTGTAAATCAAATGTCAGAGGTCTTATGAGGCCATTGATCACAGGTGGACACTTAACAGAAACGTGGTACTGTGCAGCTGATAGAAAAAAGAGCTCTTAATCTCTTCTTTCACATGCATTAGTAACTCACACTGCATGTAATGTATCTCTAGCAAACAATTCATTTAAAATCATTTATGTACAGCAGAAAATGTATTTTAATGGTATTCTACTAAAGGTCAGATAATGCAAAGAAAAACAGATGAAAAGGAGACAAAAGCTTGCCCAAGTGATAATTTGAGTCTCCTACTAGATTATGTTACTAGATATGTAACATAATGGTGTTCGGGAAAAAAAAATAAACAGTAAGAATTAACAGTAGCATGGCAGTGTCAAGAACAAGACCCAGGAAACTCCCATTAAGTCAGTTCATCTCAAGTTTATTCTGGCATAAAACAGGGTAATAGAGCTTACTCTTGAGTAGAATATACAGTATACAAGCATAGAAAATGACTATAACATAAAAGTATAATATTCTCTTTCCAGGGGAGGTGTGCTGAACCATAGGATTTCACTCAGATGTGCTTTTCATTCCCACCAGACCATGAGAAGTGCCACATCCTCTGTTTTGGCCAGATCATTTCAGGACATAAAATGAGAACTTTCCAAACCCCTCAATATTCAGAAGTCAGAAGAACTCTGAACTTAGAGGACTGCCTCTAGTCTACAGCATGCCAGACAAGCTTGACTTCTAAATTTGCTATCATGCCACAAAAAATTGGCCCTTCCGATGTATGTGTGGCAGAGCCTGGTGTCACTTATGCCTTAAGCAGGCCACAGCTTCCCAAAACATGCTTGAATTTTCCCTCCATCCCTAGACAGGACAAGCAATTGCTCACACAAACACCAGGGCACATTCAGCTTAGCAACAGAACATGAAAAGTAAAATTATTATTTGCAAGCCCCTTAAAATATCATCCCCCAGACTTCCCTAATGTCATGCTGGTATATTCACATGCACATACATCTCAGAGAGTTTAGAATAATTTTAAGGCAAATTTTGCATCTACTTACTATTTATTAGTGTGTTTCTGACCTACAGTATCATTAATTTTAACAGTCCAAGATGTTCTTTCAGGAGGAAAACAGCAAGACATGCTAAATACAGAGTACTCTTACTAGTTGTGTAGTGTCTTCTCAAACAGCCATAACTGTAATAAAGTCATCAGACCTTCCTTTTGAAGAAAGGTCTTCTCATTTGACACTCTAAATGTCTCTACTACCTCAAGTTACTGTAGTAGGTAAGAGACACAGCAAATAGTTCCAGTAATTACCAGCAAGTCTATGTGTCCCCTAGATATAGAAATTCCCCAGATTTCCAAGAATATTTAAACCACAAAGAAAAAACAAAAACAAAAGAATGCCAGTTACCTTCTTGAAGCCTGGGTAGGTTCTAAACAGTAGGAGATTTTGTATTTTGGTCCAATAGTTCCTCCAAAGAACAAAGGGCTTGGATATGAATCCCCCAGCACTAAGGAGACCTCAGCCTCCTGCAAGAATAGGGTCAGTCTCACCTGGTACCTTCCTACCCTGGTGCCATGCACTTTACCTGACATTGTGCAGGCACTGGCTGGGTCATCCAGTGGTCATGTGGCAAACACCCTGGAGACCTTCAGAGGAGGACACTGATGAATCTTTACTGCACCACACTGCCTGTGCAGCCACCACCATGTGCAGCTGCCTGCACTGCATCTGCAGGAGATGTCACCGTCTCTCCTGGCCTGGTCAACTCCTTGCCATGTCAGGGCTGGTCCTTATTGTAGACTTGCACACCTAGAGATCAGTCAAATTTTGGACTTCCTTACCTTTGAGGTTCTGCCAAGTGGGCCAAGCCCACAAGGTTCCTCAGATCCCACTAATGTTTATCATACTCCCCTTCCACCTGCAACAAGCATCCAAACAACAGGAATGTGAGACAGCCAACCAGGCTGTGTGGATGAGGCTTGAGTAGCCCACAGAATGTAGATCAGTTGGATTTCAGAGCTTTAAAAGGTCTTTTCCAACTTGGTGCATGGCCTGAGGAATGACTTGGCAATGACATGTCCCTGTCCAAGATGACACCAGAGTTAATGCAGATGTGGTGGTGTGGCAAAATAACATCGTGTTCTTCCCACCTTAGAAACTGTGAGAAACTAAACTACTCAAGTTACACCTTCCTGCCTTCAGAGCAATCCATCAAGTGACAGACTCATAGATGGAAAGGATTTTGTCCAGGAAAGAGAACTGGAAAGGATCACTGGAGTCAGAAAGGCATTTCCCTCAGGCCAAGCTGCTTTTTTTCCTTTTATTGCAATCTGCTGCCACTGCAGTGACCTAGGACATTGCTGTGGCACTTTCTAATTTCATGGCTTTTGATCTTTTACACTAATGGTCTCCATTTTATTAGAGGGTGATAGAAAGTTTCCTCACTTGGGAAAAGAGGCAGGAAGCTGAATGGATGCTTTGTGGACCAGTCTGAGCTACAGGTAGTTAGCTAGTCTTGTGGCCTAAAATGATACAAAAAGATATAATTTTAATTGATTTGTCAAATGTTATGCTGAAGGAGAAAACATACGTTAAAAAGAAAGGTCTCGGGTACTGCACAGAGGGAATAGCAAGTTCAGTATATAATCAAGGAGAAGGGCACTGAACCTGAAGTCATTTGAGTAAATTTACTCACAGGATCAGTCACACAAACCAGTTCCTGAGCTGTGTATTTGCAGATCACAAGCATACAACCTGAGAAAGATAGCAGTTGAAATATTCTTCCCCAAAAGGCTCCCATACCAACGCCATCAAGGGCCTCAGTCCAATAAGGTTTAGGCCTGTACTGAGCTCTTAAAAATGGTAGTGATTATTTTCAACAAAAGAATTATATGAAGTACAGAAATTGAAGGCAGAAGAAGGCTCCTAGATTCCTATAATGCTAGGTGTAAAATCCTTTTCTCTTAGAAAAAAATCAGAGCTTTATGATTCTTAATTTCTCTGTTCACTCACCTTCTGGAGAAAGAGGCAGGAAATTAAAAACAAAGCTGATAGTAAACATACATTATGAAATATGAAGAATCATGGGACCAACTGACCACTCCAGTGATTATGAAAACTGTAAACTATTTAAAGAGAGCACTTTTCACTGCTCTTCATTAGGATCTGATTACCTCAGCCATTAACATTTGGCTCTTATTATTACGATTGTGAAATACTGTTCACACTAATGGATAAAAGAAAGTTGACGTGGCTATCTTGATTAACTCATCAATAATAATTTGGAATAATTTTTCTTCATTCACTGGATGAATCATTCACATGTCCTTTAATAATGCACATTGTTGTATAGTACATTAGCATTAAGATTACCTACCTTTGGGAGCTACATCCTGCTTCAAAGTGTTGCTCAAAAGAGATTTCAAATGTGAGCTTTACTTTAAAAGAAAAAAAAAGAGTATTAGAAAACAGTTACTTCTTCGTAATTGTTGTAATTTTACACCAAGACATGTAGCCCTAGGGTTATGCAGATGAGCTCAACCTTTAAGCCATCAGATTCTCAGTATGTAAAAAATATGTTCCTATCTCTCTGCATTCTTCTCCAAAGAGTAAAGCAAAACTCTCTTTCCTCCTAACACAAATATAAACTTGAATAATAAATTGAATAAAATGAAGTCACCTTTACCTAAACATAAGAATGTAGCCAAAGACCACTAGGCTGTTCATGGAACTAACCTTGCAACCCTCCACTCACATGAGGTCTCACAGAGCCAGCGTGACTGCATACTTTGGCTGTACATGTGGAAGTAGGTCCTGAGGTAGGTCCTATTTCCATGCAAAAAGCCCTGAGAGGTCAGCTGCTTGCTGAGGTTTGTCTGTCCTGTGCAGGACAGGAGGAGGTAAGCCTCCCACCCATGCAGGAGGGTTGGACCTAGGTTGTCTTTAAGGTCCCTTCCAACCCAAACAATTCTGTGATTCAGTGATTCTCCTGGCTCTAAGCCATGCCACAGTCCCTGTGGCAGGTAAACAACCTACTCAAGAAGCAGTCTTTAAATGCCTCAAACACATAACTCTTTTCAAAATACAGTGACATCCACCTCCTCCTTACAAAAGCCAACATTAATAACCAAAGTCATTCTCAAGATCCTCAGGAAGCTTGGCTTTTTGCATCTCGGAATGTTTTGCTCCATCTCTTCTCCTGAAATCATTACTTACTCCTCTGAAGATGCATCAAGCTGTTGTCTTACCATTTAGCCCTTTGCTACCCCCTAACCAGACCTCCACAGCTCTGAGGAAAGCCAAGCTACTTCTTCCACCTTCCTGACTCCCCCCATCACCTGACAGTAACAACCACCATGAATCAAGTGGACATCACCCCATGTCCAAATCCTGGCCTTCAGAAAGAAGATCAAACAGGGTAGATGTATAGTGCTACCTTCTATGACACACTTTGTCACTCTGCAGCAATTTGCAGCTTAGGTACTTCCTGAGCCAGGTAGGACATTTTCTGCATTTAGCAGGTGGATTTTTCTTCCATTTACTTTTCTAATTGTTTTTTGAACCATGTATCTCTGGTACAATCTGCAGCATCCTGTGGTGGTGACTTCCAGAGATTAACTGCATATGGTGTGGAGAAGGAACATGTTCTCAGCCTGCAGTCTGGTTGGGTGGTTCCTGGTAGTGCTATAGGAGGATACAGGGAATGTATTTCCTATTACTTCTTTCACGACTGTCAGTATTTTACAGCTTTCTCTGGTCTTTTTGTCATCCCTCTTCCACATAGACAAGTGCTAGTCTTTCAGCTGGTTTGCTGCAATGACCAGACTGGCTTTTCTATCTGTTTCCTTTTCTTTTCCTAATTTTCTTTGGCTTTTGCCCACTACTGCACTACTGAGCACCTACAAAATATTTTTAAGACCTGTGATAATGTCATCATGACAGCAGTCAGTTCAGAGCCCATGGCTGTGCATAGTGTATCAGGAGTGTGCATTGATTTACTTTAATTTGCACTGAATTTCTTCTGCCTGTTTTTTTTCCTCGACACTCTCTAGAATTAAACTGTTCTGTACAACTTTAAAAGCCTTTATTTTTTCAGTATTTTTCTTTAAATATCTTAAGTAACATTACATCAGTGAACACACTATACCATCACCCACTTTACAAGCAATTATCTATGAAGATGAAGAACAACCCAGGACTAGAGTCCCAAAGGACTATCCTGTGACATGTCTCCGTAGGGCAACCTAATAATTTATTCTTGCTCCTTGTTTTCTATCTTTAAATACTTCATTTATCCATGTGAAGAATTTTTGTCTTTCACAGTTTAGCTTCTTTAGGAAGCTTTGGGGAGGGGCCACACTAGGAGTCTATAAATGGAGAAGAAGAGAAAGGAAAAATAACAAATCACTTCTGTTTGTTTCCCACTTTCCCTCATTCAGACACACACATTTCAGTTACAATCTGCCATGAAAATAATCTTGCTGAAGACTACTGCATTTACTCGTTTTGAAACCAGTCTTTCTGAAGCAGCATGGTTCCAAGTTCCTGTTATATGATTATTCTTATAACAGCAACAAAATCACCAAGCATCATGTCATTAATTCACCCACTGAAAAACTGTTGCACAAGAAGGAAGTTACCTTTGGGGATGGAGGAGAATAACATTTGTTTGATAGTAAGGATTAATTGGAAAATAAACTGCATAATGGATGCTTGTGGAGGAATAAAATAGTGGAATAGAATATTTAGGGTTTTTTCTTATCTTTATGTACAGTAAGTAATCTATACAAATACCCACTCAGAGACGAGAATAAATGCTACATAAATATTAAAATACTTTTTACAGTTACAATGGGAAACACAACTTCCTTTGCTTTACAGCTGAAATAGTGCTTAACTGCTTTTTTCTCTCCGTGCTTTGTGTAGCAGCTATTTCAGCACACTGAATCTGCCTGCTGAGCAAGGAGGGCAGCTGTTGATCTGGTGCACATTTCCACTGCACCAGCTCCGGCAGGAACATTTGCACCTCCAGCCAACGCTGCTGGCATCAGTGTTGCCAGAGGGATCTGCAAGATTTCCGCTCTTTCATGCACCTATCGTATGACAACACTTGAGTTGTGTAGGTTTGTCATTGCAGGAGACACAATTCAAGATTTCTTGAGCTTATTCTCAAAGCTCAGAAAGAATATAAACCAAGGAAATGACATGTGGTTTTATCATCACTGATATAAAACATTTTATCAGCTGAGGGACAGTACCCCGAGCTGCAATATATATTCATATGAATAATTCTTAGTTAATCAGGTAATTCTCTTTATTTTCCTAGGTTTTTAAAATTTATTCTAGCTTCTTAGCCATTGGAGGCCAGTCTCTGTGTTCAGTCTGGGAAAAGACATGACCTAGCAGCTGGATATTTGAGCCTTCAGAAGCAAAAATACTTTTTTACTACCATCATATACTAAGTTTTGCAGAATGAAAATTAAATTATTTTTCTCCATTCTGCTACTCTATGATTTTTTGAAGCCTGAAAAGACAGGTGGCTTGAGAAGTCACCACAGAAAGAAAAAAAAAAAAGGTTAAATTAAGACTTAGACATGTAACCAGTGGTTCTGAATAAAAGATCCAAGGCACCGTAATTCTTACATTTCATGATAATAAAACTTTCCATCAAAATCTACATAATTTACTTCAGGCAAAAAACATTTTGAACAAAATTCTATTTTCCAGTTGGATAAGGTTTTGTCTGAGACAGTTTTATCAGTTTTACTAGGCTAGAAAAGTGATGCCAGTCAGTGTCTGTTTCCCTTTTCATCAATATAGGAAGAAGTGTTTATACAAAAATAGTTCTCATGAAGTTCAAAGTCTTCCATGTTCTCAGCTAAATACACTTCCTCTCTTTTTCACAATGAGAACACTTGCAAATCTTTTCTGGGGCATATTTTGGTACACACATTTATGTTTCGTCATTCACTTGTTCCCAGAAAACTACTCCTTTTAACTGCCCTTAGTGAGGAAGCCTTTGTGCTTTTGATCCTTATCATCTTTTCCTTAATAACTAATGTATCTTAAAGGTACCAGTGCTTATTGAACAAATTGTATTTTGAGACACCAAAATTGTACCTTCACTCATCATCTGAGTGAAAATTGTATCATCAGGGGATGACATGTAAGTAGGAACTTTTAGAGCAGTAAGAAGTGAGAGTGTTAGAATGAACAAAGACAACTGACATTACTTGCCTGCTCCAGCACACAAACAGTGTCTGTCTGCTACACACAATGGAAGCTATTTATGTCCTGATGAACCCGATATGCATTAATGAGTTCACTTCAGGATTCACGCAGTACCCTTATATATGATCACGAAAGACATTGTTGAAAACAATTAACTGAAAAAAAATCCTTGAATTAAAATATTAATAGATTAAAAATTTCAATATTCTGATTAAGGTGCTCCCATTTGTTTAAAAAAAAACAGTTGCACTAAGATACAGTTTGATTTGGAGTAAGCAGTGAGAGGAGTGCAGCATTAGCTACGAAGACGAAGACTGTCAGCTTTCCAGTCATGTAGCTGCACTGCTGACCCACTGCCACATAAAGTCAAATTGACACCCCATGACGTCTAAGTGGACAAAACCAATTAAATCTTGTTCCCAAAAAGATCTCATTTCCAAAAAGCACACCAGTATAGGAAGTGTAGGATATAATTTGAATGTTACTCTTTGGCTTCCAAGATCTAAAAAAAACCCAAACCACAAAGCAACAGAAACAAAAAAATATACCCTATATTATATGAATATATACACATAAATATACATATATATATAATTTAATCATGTTTAAAAACAGAAGAGACTAAGATCAGTGGGTTTTCTGCCATTTTGAAGCATGACACTCCATTACTATTCCAGCATCCTTCAAACACAGGTCACATGTGACCAGATCAGTTCAAATTTCATCTGAGTGAAGTCTTGTGCTCTGCTCTGTAGGAAATATGCAAATGCTAAAAATAACTGCTTGAACTAGAATTAATCACAGCATCATGCCCCATTCCAAAAATGGCTCCAGTGACAGGAGGTCTAAGGAAAAGCATCTAAGAGTTTTGAAAGAGATGGATCAGAGTGCACATCTAATCTATGTAAAAATAGGATGCCATGTCACCTGCAGCTATATGTTAATTTAGTATAGTTTTTACATTGCTGGGCCTGTACTATTAACATGGTAGAGCTCATTGTACAGTACCAGCCAGGTTTATTATCAGAATTAATCAAAACTACCAAAAACAATGACCTTCTGAAATCCCTCAGTAGGTACAGTTTCTCTGCCATAAGCCACAGTATACGTAATTCGTTTTGTGTATTTAATGTAATGAGAATTTGATGTTTCCTAAATTAGTATCTGCTGCCTGTAGTCAGCTTGCTTCATTGATCTCCTTTTGTCTGCCACCTCATTTCTTTTTGAAATATTTTTCTTTTAAATCAAACCTTGAAAAATATTTCATAATAACATCCCAATTAAAAGAATGATGCTACTGTTCAAATAAATACTTGCCAAATCAGGTGGTGTTTATGGACCACACATCAATTTAATTTCCATGCTTTAAAAGTTAACCTGCCTTTCACTGTAAAATGTAAAGCTTAACTTGCATATAAAGTCCACATGATATTTTAGCCTGGTTAAGAAAAAACATGCATAACAGTGTGGTGAAGACATATTAACCTAGTTTTATGATGCACTAAATAGAGCTTGAGTAAACAAAAATAATCATGAAGGGAAATTTTTCCTGTTAAAAAGTATCCAACACGAAAGTATTAATCAGCTATTGTGGTCTTCCAACCTCCTGAAGCTGATAGGACTGCCTGGCCTAAGGCTGGGGGACTGCCACCATCACACCACCAAACACAGAACTGGGTGTAGGAAAAGTAAATGCATCCCATGCTGACCTCAACAGCCAGAATCTCTTTTGGATACACCTCCCAGAGGATTTTGCATTGGGGGGAGAAAGAGAATATGCCTGCTGCTCCCAAGGAGAAAGGTCCATTGCATCCCCAGGAGTGCCTGGCCCCTGCCCTTTGCTCCTCCATGCTGACTCTGGGATGATAAGGGGTGGGGGGGAGCACCAGGAGGCAAAGGCTCTTGTGATAGCTACACTGTGCCACCATCTTTGCCATCCTCTTGTGTCTCAGGAAAAACAAACTCAGCCAATCTTGTGAACTTGAGCTGTAGCACCGACCACATGACCCCTAAAAGATGCAATTCAGTTCTTTCCCATAGCACTTTCTTTGGAACAAGACTCCGTTACTGCTCAGGCCTTTTCATAAGGCCTAAGGCCTCTTTTTTTTGTTTTTTCCATTTTATGTACACCAATAAATGAGTAATTGCAAAAGACTGAAACAGTGGGGATATAGGCATGAGTCAGATATTAATTGGCAAAAGATGAAAGCTATGAGTGACAGGTTTTATACAGCCATGTTTTTCTGATGATGCAGGGTAGGTGCAAAGAAGGGCCAAGATTAGGACTGTTGAAGGAAGCTCCTTCTTTGTGAGCCTGAAAGAAAAGTTTTGCCTATTGGCAAGACAGGGTTCTCAAGACTTCCTCCTGCCAGACTTTTAGTCCAAGCCTCCCATTTTGCAGTGTTGTGCTTGGATATGTACACCCCTATCTGTGGCTGTACACTGGGAGAGAAGAACAGGAGATGCTTCAGACACAAACTGTAAGAGGGCTCTTCACATGGAAGCAGGTGGGCAAGCTGCTTCATAATGACAGCTAGTGATATTACCAGATCTTGTGATGTTATTAAAAGCCATGTGGGTTTCAGTGCTTTTCCTCAAGGTGCTGCTCCCTCTTAGAGGTGCCTCTGGAAAAATCCTTGCATTCTTTTTTAAATGGTGCTAAGCAACAAATTTGGGCTTCATGAGAAATGTTAGATGGAGATTTTCCAGAAGCTCTCAGAAATATGGGCAAATAAACCCTCAAACAACTTGTTTTCAAGAGCTTTCTTTTTGTTTTTCTTTTTTCTTTCCTTTTCTTTTTTTTTTCCCTTCATTTGACTGATGATTTCAGCAGAATAGAAGAGATGCCAGTTCAGCTTAGAACAGCAGTTGTTGGCACATTACCTACCACCCATGCCTGCATACTTGTTGTGGACATGGACATGTGTGGACACTTATACATGCAACTGCTGGCCTGTCTTACCTCTCCTCCCTCCCCCGAAATGTCCTAGCTTAGGCCCTGGGACAATAAAGGGCATGCAGGCTGCTTTTTCACTCTTTGAAACACCCCCGGAGAATCATTCCCAGGCAGAGGAATGCTCACTATGGCCTTACCCAGTCGAGCTAGAATAGCAGGTCTGCATGACAAAACTCTTCTTAAAACTATCCCATTCACTACCACTATTTGCTTGCCTTGGATTTCTTGCTTTTCACTTCCTGCATGTGAAGATGTGGAGCAGAGCTCTTGTGAATCACAGTAAAAAAAATCCAAAGAAGGGCTTTTGCCCAGAAACTGAGAATACTTTCAGTCAAACATATAAGCACCTAAGCCCCTGACTGTGTTTTCTTCAGGTTTCAGTGAGTATAACTGTGCTGCACTTCAAGCCATTTCCAACCACAATTACCCACCCATCCAGTTTCTTAAGCATATAATAAAACAAACAGTAAGCATGCAAAAAAAGTATCGTTTCACCATGTCGCTCATAAACAATCACGTTTGCAAGTCTGCCTGTCAGAATACAGCTGCTGCAAGTTTACCTGAATGCTCAGAGTTTGTCATTTCATGACTGGAGGCTGTGAATGTGCAAATAATGCAAGTACTAAAATCATAGCCCAGTGCCAGCTGCCTTGTGGGAGGGACTATAAACTCCACAGCCAGAGTAAACAGCAGGATACTTTGAGTGACCACTGCCTCATCCTCCCACGCATATCTTATTCATCTTGTCTCCTTTTGATGACATTAAAAGCTGCTACAGCATGAAAAGAAATATTAATCTGCAAGAGAAATATGAAGAGCAATTTAATACTCCGGCAAGCTAACAGATCTGGAACCATGTCATAGCCGTTCCTGTCATCAGCCAGCTTTCTAACATAAGTTTTGCTGTTACGATTGTCAAGACAGAAGTAGAAATACAGAAGTAGAAAGAATATTTAGAATATTTATCTGACTTTTCATGACCCAAAGAGGTACAAAATTAACCATCCTACATCAGATAGTGAAAGAGTTGTATTTAAAGCATTATTCAGAAGAGTCAAGAAAAGCTTAGAAGAGCTCCCTTGTTTTTCACAGTTTGGATACCGTAATTCCCCCTTCTCAGAGGTTATTGAAAATTATCATTTGACTTCATGAAATAGTTGGTGCAAATACAAAGGAGAAATGAGATGCTGAAGTGCCCTTATTTTCTTTGTGACCTTTTATATTTTATGCACAATGCAGCCAGGCAGGTGTTTCTGAACAAGTAGTGTAAAGCTCTGCTGCAAAACCTGTAACAGGGTTAGTGTGGACAAGAAACAAGGGACTCCTTACAAAACCCCTCCACCAGTTTTTGCAGAAGAGTCCATTCCTCTGTTAGACCAGCACAAATCCGCTGATCTTAACAGGTCTAATTTTCAGCATAGCCCAATAGGATACCCAAGGCAGGCCCACAGTTACCAGCCCAGTTAAATTCTGGTAAGGAAAAAGCCCATGCAATCTTCAGAAGAAACCGAAACAAAGGCTCAGCAGCTACCCATTGTGGCTTTAACTAATCAGAGAGAAACCACCTGCAGGAATACCCCCTTTTCTGTTTACTCCCAGCAGAACCTTCCAAATGATGATTAATCACTGAATAAACTGAACAACTGACAATGACATAATGACAAAGGGAAGGCAGAGAGGGGCACCAGCACTGGTGGCTGTGGCTCAAGCATGGGTGGGTGGAATGGCCAAAGAAGATGGATGGCCTAAAAACGCTTGACATTTAAGTATCTCCTATGTAGCAGGAGGATGGCTATGCTAAAGTGAGCTGCCAACTTCAGGCAAATAATGGTCTACACAACAAGCTGACACACTTCCTTCAGCTGTCAGCAGAAGTGCAGAGGGGCAGCTTCCTCATGAACAAACTAATGAGGCTTTTAATTGGGATGTGAAGCCCTGATAATAACAGAAATGAGAGATACTGTAAATGACAGGATAATCCATTAGAGTGGAAAGCATTGTGAATGTTTTACTGATTATACCCACAGATTATCCTACCTGTGTCCCTACTAATTTGAAAAATGATGAATCATAGAGTTCAAACAGGACTCAGATGAGTCAATTAGACTAAGTAGTGATATCAAAAGCTCATATTTTCTGCACTTAGGAATCAAGCATGTTTTGCTTAACAACAAACAAAGATGAGCTGTGTTTCGCATTCTCAGTTGACCAAGTCATTAGCAACATTGAAGAATACTTCTTCAAATTTTCCATATTTTCATGCGTTCTTGCCCCCATAGAGTCCTTTCTAGCAGATGTTTATTAGAAGGAAAAACATTTGCAAGAAATGAAATATTGTCTTGCAGCATTCTGCTGATTCCTGTTCCCATTTTATCAGTTTTGTGTTAGGTTAGGTATTTCAGTGAATATCAGCATAACTAGGAAATTTTAACTGCTATCAGCCAAACTCTGCTCACATGGCACCCAGAATAAAGTGAGCAGCAATGTACAACTAGCACATCACTTCTATCCTTAGGAAACCTATCCTATCCTATAATGCTCACCCTGAAGTTGAAATGCAAGTGGTATAAAACTAAGCCTTCAGGACAAAATCACAGTACATCCTGGTTTGGGCAGTTATTTACATTAATACAGAATGAGTTAAATCTTTGCACCCACCAGAAGACAGCTAACGTGGCTCACAGCTGATTTGAAATGTTCTTTTTACTGAACAAAGAAAGTTTGTCCTGCTCAGTCTTGTGCCAGTTTTGCACTGGATGACATAAGATGCAAAATTCAAATAATATCAATAGAAGTAAACCCTTTTCCACTTCTTTTGTGATTTATTTTTTTTTTTAAATCTTAGGAGTGTAGCATAGGTACAAAAGATGACTTGAAACAAACTAAATCAAGAGAAGTTTTAATGGTTTGCTTTTCTGCTTTCGGGAATTTTTAAATTTTTTTTTTTATTTTTTTTTTCCCTCTTCTCATAAGGCAAAAATGAGGGGAAAGGGAAGCACCAGAATAAATCAAATTCCAGATGCTTTTACTTCAGATTCATTTAGAGTATTTTCCATTTTTGATTTGCTGCACTGAAAGCAGGAATATCACCACAGATCTGAAAACTGCTGTGAATATTTTCTATATCTCAAAAGACATTTTTTTTTGTAGGTGAAAACATTCACAAACCACTTCAGCTACAAAGAATATAAATTAAGTCCAATCTCATTCCAATTATGGCAATTTGCATTTTCTCACTAATTTAACAGAAAACAGACAATTAAGATGAGAGTTACTGCAATGATACATCTGCCCTTCCAGACTTCACTCTGTGTCAGTATTTTTATAATGTATTTCCTTGGCCAAAGATATAGTAAAATTTAGCTTTCCCTACCATTTTCTATAAAAGGTCTCTGTCATCAAATGAAGCTTTAGAAATATCTTAGGAAAAAAAAAAAAAGCAAAACTAGAAATAGACATTTGAGGACTGAGACATTTATACAAACCCAAAGTAATTCCTTGGGGCCAGAAGAAATCATGCAGGAGCTTTTTTCCTCACAAAACTGGGTCTTGTCAAAGTGCCTAGAGAAGGACTTGCTCAGAGTATTTTTCGGTAACAAGCAATGCAGAGATTGTTCCTTCTGTTCAATACTCCTTCTCAGTACAGGAGGTGGATTAACTACGTGCAATAATGTGCACTTCTATGCAATAAGCTTCTTGTTGCCACATGCATGAAACTGTCTTCAGCTCAATCTGAGAAGCCTCCATCACCCCACCTCCTCAGACGTATGGGCACTTCCCAGCTTTTCTGCTTAAGCTGCTTTACATGAGGGGCTAGAGAAAAGCAAGAGTGTGAACTGCAGCACAGCACTTAAAGTAAGTCATTGCTCAAGGTGTGCACTCTGCACATGACATCCTGATTTCAGCTCAGACACTGCAGGTCATTCTGTGGCCTAAACCTTTTTTTAAAGACAGGGTTTGGATCCCAGTCTCACTCATGAACTTCCAGAAGTTTTATTTACCTTTAATTATGATGTTACAGGACTGCCAGTGTTTCCTAGGAACAATGCTACGTACTCTGAAAAGGCTTGTGAATGTAATTGTGTACATTCTCAGTTTTTATACTTCCATCTGACATATTAGTTCCATTCCTCCACCATATCAAACAGTCTCTCATGACAGGTATCTAGCACATTACCACCAGCTATCTACACAAGCATCTTCATGTTTCATATTAACTTTTCTTATCCCTTACAATTCACATCCCTCACAGTAGATGGTCAAAATCTCCACTCAAAACCACCCCTGCTTTCACTGGTACAGTCAGTGCCAATTCTCATCAAAGTTCTCCCATGTCAGTTGTGTGCTCACCCTAAGCCTTCCAAACTCTCCAGTTTGACAGCTTCTTATTGAAATTGTCTAGGTACTGTATATTTCATCAGTCCTTTGCCCAAGGACACCACATAAGGAAATCACTTAAAGGTACAACCTTTCCAACAGAAAGGAAAATTTCATTTTCAGCTCTGCCAAGACAGTAGTAACTACTGCCAAATTTGCTAAATGTTTTTCCTCTATACTGACATCTTTCTATTATGGCACAGACTTTTGGAATATCAGTCTGAGATGTCTGCTGTCCTCTCTCAGAGATGATCATTATTCACGGCTGCACTAACTGCAGCTTCTTGGTGCTATTTTTCCTAGCATTCAAGCTTCTACATCTGAATTTTTGGTCAGCTCCCTCAATCCTTTTTCAACATCTATTTCCAACAAATATTTTTCTTGTTTCCTTTAGGTTTTGCATACATATTCCTTTTGATCCAGGCAGGATTAGGAGATTAAGATAAAATGCTTTGGGAAATGTTTTCCCTCTTGATTTATTCCTATGTGGTAACCTTTGAAGTGGACAGATAAGAGAATTTAAAAGGTTCAGCCACAAAAATGGTTAGAAAATGTGTGAACAGGCAGGCAAGAGCAGATAACTTACTTTGTTACTGTTCCTTAATCTTGTTTAGATTCTTCTTTTCTGAATGCCTATAAAAACATACATCCCAGTGAGTGAGGAAATAGTACAAGAGGAAAGTACAGACAACGCGTTTTCCCTTCAAAATGTTTAAAACATCTTGTATTGTTACTTTGCAACAGTGAAGATTGATGTCTTTTTTAGGATAATGCTTCAAGGAGCCACATTACAAAAAATACCATCTTCCTTTCAGCTAGTTCTCTGCATGTGGCAGGATATTGGTGAAAATCAGCAAATTTGGGATGTTAATGTTCAACCAGGTACAGTGAAGGGTGCAAAGCACTTAAAGACAGATCAGCTTGACAGAGTCTGCACTCCAGCCTATTTAGCCAGGCATGTACTTTAGTTGTAAGTTGCCTTGTTTAATTAGCTACTGAGGTGTTCCATCTTCATCCCTAGAGCCTCATGCCTCATAGGATGCAGAAGCAATCACTGCTTGGGACTATGACAGAGCAGGGCTTGATTGTTCTACAAGATGTCCCATGGATGGGGACCAGACACTGTTGATTAACCATTAACTTTGCAATTCTTAACATGGGTTTTTTTCTTTCAGTCATGCTAAGATAGACACTTTGGAAAAGTCTTAAATGCTGTGTAGAAGATGACAGATTGCTCTGTGTATTTTAAAAAGGCCTGATTACATCAGGCTGTACCACCAGAGCAATTTTAAAATGAGAAAAACATAGGAAGAGATGGTGGAATTTCAATGAGACTTTTTAAAAGATACATACACACACAAGCACATTTGAAATATGTATAGAGCTGTCTCTATTGAATGTATTTCTAACAAAATATGTACACAGGATTAAAGTCTACTTTGATGAAAACTCCTGCAAAAACAATTTCTAGCTATCAGCAAAATTCATCAGTCCATCGGTTTAGGTTCCTGTTACAGAGGAAAGGAAGAGAGACTTGTGGAAGAAAAGCTAGAGGTGGACTGGACTGACCAGAATGTCAGAGAACTGCAGAGACCACAGTGAAGTAAGTGTGCTTCTTAAAATATGTATCTCAGGTGGTGTGTTCACTGCAAAACAACTTGAGATCTTTTGTGCCATTGACTCCATCCTGAAACACCAACACAACTTAATCAAAAGGATTTCTAGAAACTCTACTGTGGAGTATTTAATTGCCTTTTTAAGCTTAGGCTATGTGTTTAGGTTATTTTAGATTCATGTCTTGGCTTCATGAAGGAAGATTTCAGAAGGGCTCTCCCCAGGCTTGCTGCAGGCACGCTGAGGGCTGATAGGGCCAATGTGGGACAGGCAGTGCGGCTGCAAAAGGCCCAGCAGAAAGTCTCCTGTGGGGGGACAGCCAAGGCACGGCTCTTTCTGTGCTGTCTTTTCTCCTCCAGACTGATTCTCTGTGTGTTCTCACAGGAGGCAGCAGTGTTATGGATAGTGTGTCTCCATGTCTCCTGACTGGGGGCCAGAGTGGAGCACTGGTGGCAGTCAGTATGGCCAAAGCTGAGGGATTGTTTCAGGGAGTCCTTGTATCTCCTCTCTGGGCTCCTCTGTTGCAGCAGCTGGTGGCAAGTTCACCATGGAGCACAATCTGAGGGAGGTGGTGATCCTCCATCCTGGAGACGTGCTCTAACCAGCACAGCTGTGTCCTCAGTGTCATGGCCTCAGCACTGGTGACCCCTGCCTGTTCAAGGACAGTGACATTGGTCACACAGGCAGTCCCGTGGATGTTTAGGATTGTATGGAGGCATCACTGATGGAAGCGTTCAAGGAGTCGCAGGTGGTGGCAGTAGATGACCCATGATTCAGACCCATATGAAGGAGTAGCCAGTACAATGGCTCTGTATCTGATCTTTGTACTAATCTTTGTACTTTTCTTCAGGTGTTTATTGCTCCAGACTCTTTTATGAAGTCTTCCGAATGCTCTGTGTGCCTTTGCTAATCTGTTGTCTGTCTCTTTGTCGATCTTGGCATCTGAGGAAATAATGCATCCCAGGTAGCTGGACTGACTTAACCTCTGATTTGCCTCTGGTGATGTGGGGATGATGGAATTCTTCCTGTGGTGCAGGCTGGTAGAGAACTTCTGTCTTCTTCAAGTTGACTTCCAGTCCAAAAATGTCTGCAGCCTCTGCACAGCAGGATGTTATGCCCTGCAGAGCTGCTTCTGTGTGAGCAACGAGGGCGGCATCGTCAGCAAAAAGCAACTCTGGGACCTGGTGATTTAGGGTCTTGGTGTGGGCACTCAGTCACCTCAGGTTGAATAGGGTCCCATCGGTACCATTTCCGATGTAAATGCCATTTTCTTCATCGAGGTCTGCCATGGCCCTTTTGTGCTGAAGAAGATTGTGAAAAGAGTGGGTGTGAGAACATGTCCTTGTTTCACACCATTGATTATTGAAAGGATTCGGAGAACGCATCACCGTTCTCTGGCCCCACTGATCCTTATGTAGCAGGATGATAATTTTGAGGAACTTGGGGGAAATCCTAATTGTTCCAAAATCTGCTCCAGGCCCTTTCTGCTCACAGTGTTAAAAGCTTTAGTGAGGTCAACAAATGTCACATAGACCTTTGTTCTGTTCCCTACACTTGTCTTGCAGTTGTCTGAGAACAAATACCATGTCTGTGGTACTCCTATTGACTCTGAAACCACATTGGCTTTCAGGTAGAACTTCCTCTGCTATAGCAGGTACTAATCTATACAAAAGTATTCTTGCAAGGATTTTTCCAGCAATGGAGAGCAGAGTTATACCTCAGTAGTTGGGTACAGTTTGACTTTTCTTGTACAGGGTGATGATGACTGCATCACAGAGGTTTGGTGGTAGTATGCCTTGTTCCCAACAACTCACAGGAGCTCATGAAATTTCCAGACTTCAGATGGGATTTCATCAACCCCAGCTGCCTTGCCAGTTTTCAGCTGCTGTATGGTCTTAAGAGTCTCTCCCAGAGTAGGAGCTATGTCTAACTTGTTTTTCACTTGTTGTGTAATGTGCTGAATTGCTGAGCCTTGGACTACATGGCACTGCAGAGACTCTGAAAATGTTCAGACCATCAGTTCAGCAAGCAGGGTTTGTGGGTCCATGCACTGCTTTCAGCACTTCATTGTGCCCTCTGTGATCATCTGTAACTGCACATAGTTCAGTCTTTTCTGCTAAGATGATCCACCACTTTTTCTGGATGTCTCAAAGTTTCTGTTGGAGCTCACTGCATGCAAGACAAAAGGCTGCTTTTCTTACATGACAAGATGGCTGAGCAAGGTGTGTTTGGTGAGTGGTTCTTTTCTTTGTCAACAGTTCTTGGATCTCTTGGCTGTTTTCATCAAACCAGTATTTGTTTTTCTTTGAGGAGTACCCTAGGGAATCTTTAGAGGACTGCAGGATACTATTTTTAATGTATTGCCGAAGTACTTCAGGAGAAAGATCTATGGGATGATCTAAAAGTCTAGCTTAAAGGTTTACCTGGAAGCTGTTTTTCACTGCATCTTTTTGAAGATCGTTAACTTTGAGCCTCCTCCTGGGGATGCCACCCCTCTTAGGTTTGGGCTTAAAATAGAGGGTAAGTTTCATGGCACGGGGTGTTGGTCTGTGTAACATTCTGCATGAGGCATCGCTCGGGTATGACAGACATCGGGAACATCTCTCTGGTGCACTAAGACACAGTCACTGAGGTGCTGGTGCTTGGATTGAAGATGCATCCAGGTTGCCTTCAGGCTGTCTTTCTGTTGGAAGATAGTGTTGGTGATGGTGAGCTGCTGCTCAGCACAAAATTCTATCAGGACACGTCCACTGTCATTACAGTTTCCAACACCATGCTTGCCTAGTACTCCTTTCCAGGCTTCATAGTTCTTTCCTACTCTGGTGTTGAAGTCACCAAGGATTATGACCTTATGATTATCACCTGCAGGAACTTTTTGGATGAGGTGGTGCAGGTTGGTGTAGAATTTGACTTTTTCTGCGTGGTCAGCTTGGAGGGTTGGTGCATAAATACTGATGAGAACACCGTGTTTCTTTTTGTGTAGTGGGAGGTGTAAGGAAAAAATGCCATTGGAATGACTTGTCAGCAGATTTTCAAGTTTGGAGGAGATGGAGTTTTTAATCATGAAGCCAACTCCTGAGAGGAGTCTTTCGGTTTTGGGTTTGCCTGACCAATAGAGTGTGTATCCAGCACCATGTTCTTTAAGGCTGCCTTCCTCATGAAGATGAACTTCACTGAGAGCAGCAGTGTCAATGTTAAGTCATGACAGTTCATGGGCAATTAGAGCAGAACGACGCTCAGGACACCCACTGTCTGCTGTATCAAGCATGGTTCTGATGTTCCAACACGAGTGTCACTCTGAACACACCTCTGGAGGCAGGTGTGTGCCTTTATCTCTTGGTCTTTTTTCGGCCGCATCAGAAGATGCCCACTGACCACTGACCACTGGTAGCCACCGGGTGGGGCGTGGAGATGAGCTTTGGTCAGACACCTTTTCTAGGCCCCCCTCCAGAGGAGCAAGCAGAACTCTCCTTGAAAAAGGCTGCTTGGTCACTCAGGATGCTGCCATACAAGGCTGTCATCTCCTGGGTCAGTCTCGAGTGACAAATGCCCTAAGCCACCTGTGTGCAGGGTTGGGTCTAAGGCTTCCAGTGCCCCTTTCCCCTGATGTTTCATCCCTCTCCTGTCACTGCAGGGATTTACAAGTGTGGGTTCACCTTTCCAGCCTGTGCTGTGGCTTCTTTGGGTGAGATGCAGCATGTGTGGAACTGTCCCCACCCTTTACTCCTCAGGTTCGTCTGCCGGGGCCTTGCAAGCTTGGACAGTGACAACGAAGTCCTCAGGACGTAAGTTTAGTTAGAGTTTCCTTCTCTTAGATGGATGGCCTTACAGGACTAAACGAGCTCCATCTGCCTGGGTTTGGAGTTAGAGCTGTCCTTCTCCCAGGATGGTTGCCTGATGGCTACTGAGCCCATCCTGCCCATGGACCCTTCAGTTGTGACCTGTCTGGCATGGGAGCCCCTAATGGAGGCGTATGCCACAGCCAGCATAGCTCCCAACCTCACAAGGGCATGCAAGCTCCTCCCCCATGACAAGGGCGTGTCTGTGGGGGTCTTTTAGATTATTACTTAGTTAACAGTCTAGACTTTTATACCTACCCTTTGCTCCTGACTCCAAACCACATAAGTAAGAAATTTTCATTCTCATGAAAACCATTTTAGTCCAGTGCTGGCTATTACAGTATTCATAATATTCATAATACTTATTCAAATTAGTAAGGCCATTCTCCTTACCTCTGAGCTCTCTTTTTCCATCCTTTCAAGAAATCATTGCAGAGAAGGGCACAGCAATCAAACTTTGATATTGTTGTAAAGCCTTCAAATTTCTTTAGCTGTTTCATTTTGTGGTTAAGTCCACTGAGACCGCAGAAGAGCACAGACCTCTGGGGGTGATCTGTACTTAGTGCTGGGCAGACATTCGGGTTTCATGATCCCATTCACATGGGCTTGCAGCACAGTGTAAACTGACATCTTGATTTACAACAACCCAACTGAGATTAAGTTGTGTCAGAGATGAGCATGAAAATGGCCAACATGATGTTTTGACCAGTCCAGGTAGTGCTTCCACACATCCCACTCCTGTTGACCACAGAAATCAAATGACAAAACTGAAAAAGCACTCATCTACCTAAAGGGAGTCGGCTTAACTTTTACAGCCTAGTACCTCCCTTCATTTGTTTAAGAAGAGAGGGATATCCCTCTGTTTCCTCCCAGATGTGTCAATAGTTTGCCAGACAGCAGGGATAAAAACACTGCCACCTCCAGCTGCCCATCACACACCTCTGGGAGTGGGGCAGCACCATCCCCTCCTCAGACATAATTCAGTTCACAGCCAGAGTGCCCACTAAGCACAGACCTGCTGAAGAGCACTTCACATATTCTGTTTGCCCCAAAGGCCTCAGTTTCACAAGCTTGGCAACACAGGCACTCAAGAAGCTGCTGTCTTCTGATTAAGGAACATGGAGCCTGCCACATATGCATTTCCTACCCATTAACTTGCACTCATAGCCCTGTAACTGCATAAGGATCTAAGGTCACAGAGACTATCTGTACCACTGATGAGACCCAGTTTCCCCAACAGTTGCCAATTTCCCTAACAATGCCTCCCTAGTCAACAAGAGCTTGAATGTACTGGATATCAGGACACACTTAAGAAACCTGCCATTTACTGAGTCCTCACACAAGCAATTTTTAAGGACATTCTTGAAATTTTTGCAAGACACAGTTATTTTTTTTGCCTTTTTCCCCTCCACTTCTTTAATTGACATGGAGTAAAAGTTGTGTGATTTACATATGCCCAGAGAAGCAGCTATTTTTAACTGCATCACTTGCTTTTAATTCTATCTTTCAATTAGACATATATTCTAGCTTCAGGAAACTTTATTTTCAAGAGGTGAAATGCCAACACAGTACACTAGCAGAACCATTAGCTGTCAAAATAAAACAGGCTTCATATTCACAGAACAACAAGATCAACTACACACGACAGAAATAAGATGGCAGTGCACTTTTACTTTTCAGCAGTTAGTGCAGTGTTTTCTGTATTAAATTTAATAGGCATTTTACATGGGATGTCAGATATTTTTGACTCTGCAAATAGGGTTCTTTAAAAAAAAAAATCTAGGTTTCCTGATGTTTATATAGGGAAATCACTGAGGAACAGCACAGAATTGCAGTCTTATGCTAGCAATGACTAGGTAGTCATCATTTTTAAAAACAATGTCACAAAAGCTATTTCGACGCTGTCATTCTTCAGAATAATTAGTTTCCATCAAAGCAACAGATTATCTGTTCATGTTGTCCACTGGGTCATTACAATGGGCAACCAATACAGATAAATGGTATCTAATCTTTTCTGCTCTTCTATTGGACTGATTGATGGTTATAACATCTCCAATATTATAAGGCAGAAAAATTATGCTGACATTTAGAAGCAAAAGCACAGAAAGATAAAACTAAGTACAAAGCACATCCAACACCATTAAAAAAAAAAAAAAAAAAATAGCTAAAGACAAATAGAACAGAAAAACAAATGACAATTAAGCCAAGAGAGAATTATAGAGGGGAACAGCTATACATTGTGGGTGGCAAGGAGCTCAATTAATTATAGAACATGAAGGGAAATCCAGGCATTTCCATGAGATGTTATTAAAAGACATATTGACTGAGCTTTCTTTACATGTTATGCCTTAGAAGAAGACAAAAGGATTTCCCTGGTATTGATTTGTTCCTGGAATTGGTTGACTTTAAGACATGAAGAATAACACAATGAGAGGTGGCTGGGTAGCAAACGAGAAAGAACGAATTGCTGCCACTGACACTCACATTTGTGAGCTTCCATATATTATTGCCTTTTTCAATTTAGAATTTGTTCGTATTGCCTGTCAGAAACATTAAACAACAAAATATGCTCTAAACTAAAAATGGCAAGTAAAAGCAGTTATTCATCTATTGTATAAATACCCACCATTTTCAGCTGCCCCACTCAAAATTATTAACAATATTAACCAGGTGGCTGGATTTGCAGTGTTCCCATGAGGGACTAAGTGACCTGAACTGCTCCCAGCTAGAAGGGCAACACACAGGTTTTGGAGGAGCAGTGCTTTTCCCCCTGGTACTAGAGGCATCTGTCCCACATATATCTGCTGCATCCTCTTCTGCACCAGCTTTGCAGCCATAAGCAGGATGGGCACAGGACGAGGTCAGCGTAGCAAGATGAGGATGAGGCTGTGTGACAGCCTGTGGGCTAAGGGCCCTTTAAACATCTCCCATTGCTAGGGGAGTTTGTTATGCTGTGGTGGCCTAATCCTGTCCATAAAATGTTGTTGTATAAAGTCACTGGGTGAGGACCATCCTTTTGGGGGCTGAAGGAAAGAAAGTTGACATTGCTACCCACTGTGTAGGCAATCACCAAAAGAAATGCAAAGACAGTGTATTTCTCACCAGTATTAGTTATACAGATACGAGAAAAGTAAGTAGCTCCATATTGATAATTACCACTACACTATGGCTAGTTTCATCCCTGCTACCTAAGATACATAAGTATCTTCCTTTATATATGTTCTTAACAATTGTTCTTACAGTTATGTCTCTGAGCAGTTTTGTACAGCATTAACAGTTTGACTACAAAATAATTTTATTTTATGATGAATATACCCACAGCAGGCAAAAACTCCTCTGTCTGAAGATCCAGAGTCAGGTAGCTACATTCAAAACTACACTGTGATTTCTATGATTTGTATTTCTTCTCATTCTCTACCTTTTTGATTTCTCAGATACTGTCCCTAGTTTTCACCTCTGACGTGCTGTGTATCAGCTGATTTTGCCATTTCTCTGAGACTCGTATTACAGTGACTCAGGCAACAGAATACTTCAATATGCAAATGTTATTTGGAAAAACAGCTTACAAAATACCAAGAGCAAAAGTTGATGTGGTAAGCCTTAATAGTAAGCCAAATAGTTTCTCCACTACACCAATGTTTAGAGATGAATGTCTGGATAAAGAACTGTCTTTACATTTGTTGTCACTGATATCTTTTATATTTTCACTCTCAGACTCCTCTACCAGGTCTATGCTCCTGGGAAGGATAAGTCACAGAGCTACCCTTGCTGCATTTATAATTTCTACCCAGAATGAAATGTTTTCTCTATCTTGTGAGAATAAAATATCTCAAAACTGTTTCTGTCTCTAATGTGAGCAAAATGACAGAATCTTGACAAACTTTCTGAATGAAGAACATACAGAATTTCCATCATACTATAATTTCTAAATCATTCCAATAATTTCCAAAAAGGGCAACATAGCATTATTAGATCTTTTCATCACATTTGATTTGGAATTGAAATTTTGTGTTTTGAGCATCACATGTGAATTTTTCATTCTGTAATATAGACTTTTTCACATGAGAACAGTAAAATAATCAATTAAGAATGAAAAAATACTGTATATATGTGCTATTTTAAATATTAACCCATGAATACCAGGTTAGCAGGGTAACACATAAGTCTTATTAATAAAATGCACAAGTAACTGCACAAGTTACAAAACCTCAGTTTCAAAACTGCCTGAATTGTATCATGTGATAACATGAAAACACAGTTCCCTGTTGCAGAGTTCTGCTAAAACCAGTGCAGTCTATAGACCTCTACAGTGAGCCATTTTCTTTGGTTCTGCTACTGTTTTCCAAGGCCAAAGGCATTAGGATACACTATATTTTCCCACTCAATTCTTTGATATAAAAAAAAGTATCACATTATTTCTCTACCATAAAATAACTTGATAATAGTATTTTTAACTATAAATAATTTGCTGCTGATATTAATTCATACAAGTTAGGGAATGAAATCTGAATTTCTAGTGTTTTTGTCAAATGTTGCTAAACTTCATGGTCCAAAATTTTGACTTTCTTTTGTTGCATTTTTTTTCCTTAGGATACCAAATAACTTTGGGGTTGGGCAAGCTACAACTGAGACTAATAAAACAGACCAATCTTTCACTTAACTAGTAGGAAATAATGAATCTTTTCTCCCTTCTTTAAAACATAAGTAAATCCTAATCTGCACTGAAATTTGGAGCTAATCTGGGAAGCTAACAGAAGCATCTTTCAAAAAAAGCATAAATTTTGAGTTAACATTTTTCAGAAGGGGCTTGTGCCTCTGCACAAGGAATTTATCTTCTGATTCTTTGACGTCCTCTTTTTATTAGATTGTGATTTTCTTACTCTTATCACCAAATAGTCCTATGAACTAGAACTTCTGCAAAATCCAGTACTTTTTGCTACCTGTTCAAGTAAATGGGATAATGTAATTTCAAGTCTGAGTATTAGCTCTTCGTCTCAGTGGTTCAAATTATAATACTTAAGTTTCTTCAATACGTCCTCTATTTTTAGAGAATAATGGGAGCAGAATAAAAAGATGAAACTTTCCACAAATGGAGACCCAGATACAACACAGATTAAGTCAATCAAAATCTTTCAAGATTTTTTAAACATTTTGCTTTGATTTTTTAAAATCAATTTAAATTCCTAAGTGAAAAGTCACTTGGACTAAAAATATAACTTTCCATTTAAAAAATATTCAGAGAAACATCTCCACAGTTTCAAAGTTTTCTGTAGTTTTTAAACAAATACCAAGTGTAGAATCATCCTTTCCAAAAATAAAACCAGTTTTGATTTAATACTCTAATTTACTGGGGAAAAATATTAAAATAATATTGATTGCCTATACTAACAAGCAATGGGACCTTTAACCTTGTAGTAGTTACTGGGCAAGAAGGTAACTCTCTCTCCTCAGAATGATTTTATACAATTGTGCAAATTAAGTGGATTTACTTATTCTCCTTCTGATGAGTTTCAGGAGATGTTACATGTGATATGGCTGAGTGAATGAATGTAAAGTAGGAGGCTAAGAAACTATTTTATCTGTTTTTTTCTTCCCTTCTGTTGTCTGCTTATGCTGTGACATTTTCTTGTTTTAGCTCTCTTCTGCTTCTTTGAAAATTAAATGAGATCCAGTATCTCAGAGACTACTGGCACTTATGGATTAGTGAGACTAATGTAAAAGCAATTAGCAAGGGAAAAAAAAAAAAAAAAGAAGAAACAAGTTGCCTGAATTTTATATTAAAAAAATTATCCTACAACAAAAAATTCCATAAAAGGTGAAGTCTGATAAAGAAAGTGAAGCCTAGGAAAACCAAGCTAAGAGAAGATGAAGACAAAGAATTTCTCTTGGATTACAGGGATGAGAAGGATGACAAGAATGGATGAAGGAATGGTAGGGCTGTAACAACACTGAGAGAATGGAAGCCTCATGAATTCAGCTTCCCCAGCAATCTGCCAGCTGGCTCCAACATTTTCTAAAGCTATCCAGTATACTCAGAACAGGATGTTAAAAGTGCTGCATTGTGCTCAGTTTATAACAGGGCACCACAGACACATTCCACCTGGTGCCAGAACAGTTAAGTCCCGTGTGTTATACATGGGAAGACTATATTTGGATACCTATTCTGATAACTACATTTTTTTGAAGTTGCTGAATGCCTGAACTCAACTTCTCTCAGTTTGAACAAGAACGAATCTATCTAAACCTCATAAAATGGACCATGATGTCTTTTTACAATGTATTTGTACCACAATGTCTTTTTGCCAGCACCTATTCATGATTATGACAGAGGTATATAGACTGAAATCTGAGATCTTAAGAGAGAAAGTAACTGCAAGTATAGGTGCACATACTTTCCTATGCAATTTGTTAAACTAATCTGAAGCTTGACCTGCTTGCTAAAGAGATATATTTAAATCTGTAATATACTATTGATTTTAATTAAATAATTTGGGTTTTAATCTAACTTGTACTCAAAATGCACTGCTCCACACTGTGCTCTGCTTTGTTCAATTTTAAAAGTTCATTTTGCAGTTTTATCTAGAGAGATACAAATAAGAACAATTTTAAAGTACCCCGGGACAAAAAACCACAAAAGAATTTCTTTTCTAACTTGAAATGTAAAGGCACCACTAAGTCATAAAACTTTCTGAGCTGGTGGCAAACTCCTGAATAAAATGTTGTGTACCTAATTACAGGCAAAACTTTTCTTCGCTTCATCATGTAAGATGGTAAGCAAAACAGTAGTATGTGAGCAGTACTTCTGATGCCTGTGTGCCTGGGAAAGACACAGCAAGTCTCAGCCTTGTAGTTCCCTGGCAGAGCTGATGAAAGCCAATATAGTGCATTTGTGTATGAGTATCCATGTAGTGGCTCTTCTAGCCAGTCTTGCCCACAGGCTCAGGAAGCATTAGATTACTATCATCCAGGTTTTCAGGTTGGTATACAAAATACAGACAGAGAAAGGCTACCAAAGATGCATACTGTCTAATTTTAAACATCTGACTTGAATGCTGTGAATTGTACTCTGAGGGCATCTTTCTTCTTCAACTGAATATGCGAAGAATTTGCCTGATCTGTCTGGGCTCAAAGCTGGGATGTAAGGTGTATGTATTTGTTCCCCAGTGTACTCCTAAAGAAAGACAAGGTCTCACTTAAAACTGTTAGCTTCTTGCATAGGCAGAGTAGCAACATTTCTTCTCCTTTGAGACAGCCAGGACAAGAGGCTGTAGGCAGAACTGCCATGCCAGGCTGCCAGCACAGAGGTAGGCAGGGTACAGGGGCAACAGAGTGGAGGGGCAGAAGGGATTATCAGTCTTTCCTCCTCCATAAAAGTATCAGCTCTGGGTGCTTCATATGAAGACCCTCAATGCTCCAGATTTCTCTTTAAGTGCTTCACACTTGGGTAGACATCCAGACTACCCAGGTGAAAGTCAGGCCAGCCTGATGTGCCTCCATCTGTAAGTGCTCTGAAATATATATATGAACTGAATGCCTGCAGCAGATGGCATGGATATCATAACCTATAATTATTCTTTCACTTGTCAGTAGAGTACCAAACCTGTAATGAGTATAACTTCCCCATCTCCAGCAAGTCAGTTTAAAGGGGAGTTGATTCAGGTACAGAGTCCCCACTACCTCATTGTTTCAGTTTTCTGCAGGCCACAGCTGGGCAGAGGGCATAAAGAGCCAGTTCTGTGATTTCCTTCTGACTTTGTGAACAAACAGCTCTCTAGAGGAGGTCACCATTCCTGCCTTCAGCTAGTACTGAATGTACTGCCATTTGCAAAAGGTCAAGCTAGATTCACCTGTGATTAATTCAATGACTAGCTTGATTTTTACATTTACTGCCACACTTCAAAGCAAGAACTAAGAACACACTGTAAACATAACTCTTACCATCAAACTAATTCTGTAACTTATGGTTACAGATACAGAAAAAATTAAAGCTCCTTGTTTGAAACCAGATGCATTGTCAAGAGCTCTTCTGCCTGATTTTGTGCCCACACACTTTAGAGGTATCTGCGTGTTACATGCTGAGAATAGTTTGTGTGTTCCAGTCATAGGGGAAAGTCTACGACTCTATAGTCATAGAGTTTGACTGCTCTGAATTAACAACACACATGGAACAAAATTGAACTTTTCAGCAATGAAGGATGCAAATATTCTTGTGATAGAAAATTAAGAGCAACATGAGGCAAAAAGCTGATTCATTAGTAATCTAAATTTACCTAAGACATACCTAACCATAAGTACACATAGAAATTTTTGAGAAATATATACATTTTTATTTAAAGTGGCCCATTTGAAATAAGGTCCACTCCAAAAGGACAGCTGAACCAGGAGAGTGGACACTGGAACAGCTAAGAAGCTTTCCCTGCCCAATCAAAAGCAGTTCAGGGAACAAGTGCTCAAATCAGGCAATAATTTAATAAAATAATAATAATTAATAAATAATAATAAATTGAAAACATCTATTACTTGTATCTTCTACCACACTGTGACAATTTTTCTCACTGAACCAAGCCACTCTCCTTGCATGATGAAGTATTTACCACACTTTCTTCTACCTCAGCAATACTTGCGTGAGTAAGAGCCCTTTGATCTTTACCTGGGAACCCATCCTGGGAAGCTACAGTGCTTCTGGGTGCAATTCAAAAACCCCTTAATCTCTGAAATACTGAAAGTGAAAGAGAAGAATGAGAAGAACGGCAATAGAAGACTGCAACAATATTTTTTTTTTTTTTTTTTTAAGTCAGATCCAGGTCTAATATTTTAATAATATAATAATAATATAAACTAATATTTTGATGATGAGTTAGTTTTTTAGTTCTGCCCTTGGTAGACACAGAAAGTAAAAGGAACAGCTTTGTGTGCCAATGCAAAATGTTTCACCATTGCAATTTAGCCACAGACATGGCATTAAGAAGTATTCCATAAGTGAGATCTGTATCCTTGCATTTCAATAACTAAAATCCTACCTACCTAGAGAATCTTAACATGACAGAAGCCATGTTTCTCAGGAGTCATTAGTGTTCCCCAAGTAGATGCTGTAAGGGTTTTGGGTTTTAGTAATTACATTTGCAGTGCTATCACAGAAACACAAGACCTAACCAGCCTATGTACATAACATATTAGTTAAAACAAGTTGTAACATGTTCAAGTGCAATCTATACAGAAAAGAAAAAAGTCTATGTCAAAACATTTCATCAGTGTTCCCTCAAGTAACAATGTAATTTGGTACGACCCGGAGCATGTTTGCAACAATACATCTACACAGAGAATTTAGCCCACGCTCAATCTCAAACATTTCCTCACACACCCTGCATAAAAGCCTTAAGTCTTAATTCACAGATCTTGCTCTCTTGCCTGCTGGGATTGAGACAAAATTCAGCACTGGGGCTCCTTGGTGTTCCATATCATGGAAGGTGAATGCAAAAAGTAGCCAGGCTTGAATCCCAAGCAGGAATTTCTGCTCATCTTTGCTCATTTGAAAATAAGTTCTAGAAGCAAAATCTTGCTAAATGAACAGTTCTACCTCCCATTCTCTTTCCTTAGCTGACCCAAACTACAGCCTTTCATTTGGAACATTCACCAGTTTCTAGTGGATTGGTTCCCTCTCTATATCCACTGACAGTTACTTTTTTTTTTCATCTGCTTGTTTCAAGTTGTACAGAACACCTAGGCAGACATCCATTAATTGCAAGACAGGTAAAAGATACCAGAATTACAGACTGACACATAGTGGGCTATAATTGAAAGAATCAGTGGAGAGTCTCACAATTAAATGAGAGGAAAACTTAGGAAGGAGCAAAGTTTGACAACAGTCATTTTTGTTGAAGCATTATATTTGAAGCAGTGGAAAAGACAGTATCCTTGGCACTGTAAAATTCTGTCCTTTCTGTCAAGAGGGAAATGTAACTATCCTATCCTGCAACTGAAATTCTGCATTTACCTCCCCAGACCCATGCTGCTCCCAGAGCCTGGATGATTTTCAGAATCATTCATTGGCACAGGATCAGTTCCAGCACAATGTATTCACTACCAGAAAAGCAACACAGACAGCTCTGTGAAAAAAAAATGGGGTATGATCTATGGCCAAAAGCACATTGCTGGAATTTACCTCAAATCTACCTAGCAGTGCCTGGGCTAAGCAACTAACCTGTAGGATGGAGAATAAGGGGGTCTCCATCCTAGAAACCCCCAAGGTGTCTCTCCTGTGACTACTCTAGCCACCGCATTGACTTTGCACATACTGTTATTTGGAGACAGAGGCTGCAGGAGAAGTCCTGAGGAAGAGGAGGCTGCTGTGGCTGCATGCAACCCAACTTTTTATAACAGGGAATACTCTGGCCCCCTGGCATTACATTTTGCAGTTCTGCAGTTGCTTCCCCTGTCCATCAGCACTGACTTTCTTCCTACATACGGAAGAAGAACAAGTAGGTCTCAGATGTTTTTTAGTGCTTTCAGTCTTGCAGAGAGGCAACAGAAAAGGCAGGTCTATAGTATCTGCTGAAGTGGACTTTCTTCCAGTTGTCCCATACATAAAAAGAAGCACAGTCAGAACAGCAGATTTCCCTTTACATGATTTTGATAACACAGCCAAGCAACAGCTGATGGGACTTTCTGAACACGTTTCTGAACGAACAAGAAGAAGCTCCAGATTCATGAGCACACATAGATCATAAATGACATCTTTGCCCTCACCATTTACTGCAAAGAGACAAGAGCATTAGGTCACATAAGCCAGATGGAAGGGTGTGACTAGAAACAAAGCCAACACCTAGCTTGAGTTTGGAACAAGGGGCTGAGCTTTATTGAGAAGATCCTGGTCTCTCCATTCTTATATTAAGTGCACATTTTAAAGGAATATTTGCTCTTAGCAGTCAGGCAACATACATACAGCAACATCAGGAAACATCTGATGCTCACAAATTTATAATAGGTTTTAAATCCTACATATTTTTCTGGTGGAAGCCTAGCAATCTGCAACAGGTTGAGCTGCTGCTAGAGGACAGATCTACTGTTTTATAATAATTTGAGTTTCAATGAAGAGCATTTTTCACTCTAGTCTCTTTAACAGTCTCTATACGAACCGCCACAGCTTGTCTTAAACCTGCTGTTTACTGAAGTGAAGAGATTTCCAGGTATGAGAAAAATGCAATATTATCTGTTATAGATCAAAAAATAATAATGCTTGTGATAGAATATGATTTTTTATTTTTCACATATTTGAGTCTATATATTTTCTAGTATTGTTTCACTGTTGTCTCATTATCAAGATTAACATTAAATCAAATAATGAATTATTCATGAGGTGTGAATAAATGGAATTAGCCTTTCTAGCATTCACTCTGTAAATTGCATCTTCAGGATAAATAATGCTTTTTTTTTCTTTTTTCTTTTTTTCTTTTTTTTTTTTCTTTTTTTTTTTTTTTTTTTTTTTTTTTTTTTTTTTTTTTTTTATTTTTTATGACCGGGCTTGCAGCCTTGCTAGATTAGCTCTTTTTAGGGTGATGTTTTTAGACGAACATAGGTCTCATCAACCAAAAGGTGTCAGGTCTGCTATCATTCCTGTCAGCTTACTAACTTTCAACCATTTCCTTCTCCATCCCTAAACTCTACCTTCACCCCTAGTAGCCATGGTACCTGGAGCTGAGATGATTTGTTGAGCTTGACTCATTATCTGCTGTGTTGTAACAGCAGTTAGAAACTGAATGACATTCAATTAAAATGATATTAGCAGCTCAGGAGTGATTTTGTTTAATTTACTCCTACTCAGATGTAAAAACATTAGTGACTTTTTTAATTGGACCTCATAATGTCTAACTCCTACTCAAATGCAATGAAATTAAAGACTTAGGTGGCTAAATACCGCTTAATTTACTCCTACCCGTCTATAATGACATTAAAGATGCTTTAGGGTAGATATTGTTTCCAATCATTTATATTCAAAAGAAATCTGAGCTTACAGGTACTATTATTGAGCATATAATAAAATCATACAAGAAATGTATCTATACGGTAGGGGATAGTTGGTTACAAGAAATATTAAAAAGTAATCATTCATTTTTAATGCAAGTATATTAAAAAGTAATGTTAAACACAGGAATTTGTGAAGTTTTCTGTTCTTCACAGGCTCTTCAAGGACACAGATCTTTCCTTTTTTAATTCCGTGTGTGGATTTATATTAAACATTTTTATTAAATTGCACACAGTTTGAAACTCTTTCTTGAGTGGTATCTATATGATAAATCCAAGGCTGACTTGTGTCATTACAGGGGTAGACAGAAAAGCATATTTTTCAGTAATGAGGTTCACTTTGCTCTGTAACTGTTTCTAATACAGCTTAATGGATTCTTCTAAAGTTCAAAATTTTAAGGAAGTATGTGGTTCCTGGTCACATTTACAGAACATCACTTCTTTTTTAAATATGTCTTTTCCTATACTGACTCAATGCTGTTTGCTTCCAATACAAGAACCTGCCCTACATTCTGTAACATTGATATGTCTGGACCATCCAAACCTTCGTGCCTCTTCTACTCACACAAAAATTTCATTGATCTGGCCTTTGGCATATTCCACTCTTCCCCTTCCCAGCTTTAAAAAGCAAAATCATTATTTAAAATGCCTTCCTTCATTTAGATAAACTTCTAATTATTAAAATGAACAGCATTTACAAAAATTCACTTATGTTTGTATTATTAAGACAAGCTGTGCAGATGGCAGATTTGTTCTTGAGATGCCAGAAAGAGATTTCTCCTTTAATCTTGTGCTCTCAACTAGTGTGTGGCAATGGAGATGACCAAATGGGAAGGCCTGTTCCAGGTAATAAGGGTGCACCATTGTCAGGGGAGACAGGAGGTGTTTCTCTTCTGCCCGCTTGGTGACAGATAGCCAGCACAGTCCTGCTGACTGGTGGATGGTTCAGTGACTGCCTTTCCCCCTGCTTTTCAAGTGATGGTGCCTTATATCAGTTTCTTCCTGTTCCAAAGGGAACATGGTCCCTCAGCCTCTTGAACTTCAAAGCCTGTGGTAAACCATGATCCCCCATTCATTTTCTGATTATGAAGCATAAGCCAATGCATTACTTATGGATTTCTCATGTTGCAAACTAGTTTAAAATAATTTCTTTGTCTAGGATAGTTACTTTATAATAATTTTAAGGTTCCATTGTAAAATACATGTGTGTGTGTGTGTATATATATATATATATAAAAATCCATTTTAATCCTGGAAAACATTGGCATGCAATTTTGTAATTAGTTCCTGTTAAACCTGTCATTTGGACATGGAAGGATTTAGCATACTTCTTTCCCTGGGCTTGGGTTTGCAAGAGATGGAGCACTGTGAGCTTGAAACACCAAGGAGCTTCAAACACTGTTTCAGAGTATTCAAAGCAGCATTAGTAACTGTATAAGCACCTGAAGTTAAGCACCAGCTAAGGAAGAACCTTCAGGTATCTTCTGCTCTGACCTGCAGCATGTCACTAGTCAGGTCATACAACAGAGGGAACCATTCTGCTGGCTGGAGCTGGGAAGCATCACGAGATTCCTTTGGCTGCAGCACCCAGCTGAACAATGGGTTGGCCTCAGCAAGAGCACCAGGCCATGCTGTCTCTCCTGCACTATAGCCTGAGCTGCAAGATGGGACTGCTCTAGGAATTCATGCACAATGAAGTACAGACCTTCAGGTGGTGAGTTTGAGACCTGAGTTCATTGTGAGGTCTTGGGTTCAGACCATGAGATATAGTGAGACTGGCATAGGCCATCACATCATTACCACAGTAATACTTTACCATCTACATGTTGATGGCACACACATTCAGGTGTGGTGTCAAAACTAAACATTGCATCACTAGCTGGGATAAACTATCCAGAAGCCATCTGGTGTTCCTCCTCACCCTTCAGCCCAGAAATTGTCAAGTCTCCACAATGAAGCACTAAATTTGTGCCTCAGATGTGAGTATCTGGGGATGGACAGGGTCTGCCACTGTCCAAGGAGCGGCAGCTGGTATGCTGCGTGTGCCACCACATCCCATGCTACAGCTGCCTATCTCTGTGCATCTGCACACTTATTTAAGGACCATAGCTACTCCTATTTTACTTATGCTGACAGGAGTGTCCTACTGATATCCGGACTGGCACACTGGGTGTATCTTGTTAGTGCTTTGGAGGGAAAATGGGCACCCTAGTTATAACAGAAGCTCTCATAGTAAGAAGTTAATCTTACACATTTTGATGTGACTCAGCTATCAACAGATTACCATTATGATTTTATAAAATCAGTCCATTGCTGGTATTCAGAATAGTTATTGTAGGTTAGATAAATGTAATTTTCTCCTCTTAAAGCGGTTGACAAGGACAACCAAGCATCTGAATTTCTGTTTTCACTGTATCTTTACCTCATTGTTTTTTTGGGGCACCTCCTTCCCTAAAGAAGTGTCTGGATAAGTTATTGCCAAATGGTACAATGCAAGAGGGAGGAAGCACAGCTGCAATATAATAACTAAACTGAACATTGGTGGATAATGTCTGCAACAGGGAACACCAACAAAACACCACAGAAAAGAAGATGGATATTACAAAATGTGATTAACTGATCAAACTGTGACACTCCAGGGTCACCAAAGTCTGAAATGTATGCAAAAATACACAAGGACTTCTACTTGGCTTCCATGTTCCAGACATTAAAAGAATTATTAAGAGAATACAAGTCTGAATGCTTTGCACATATAGTGAAAATGACTCAATATCATCAATTTAGGTGTGAAATGACAAATTTCAAGCTACATAAGCAAGTACGTATTTGCCTGCACAGGAAGCCTTGGTGCAGCACAGTACAACACAAAGAGTCAGATTTAATTCAGGTTTCTTGTACTCCTCCTGAAGTCAGAAGCATTTCTGAAGTCAAGGATACTATGACTAGGATAAAGTCCTACCTAAGCACATTTCATAAATTCATTATTTCATATGTGTATTAACAAACAGTATGCTCATATATTTTCTAGTTTTCTGGAAAAAGAAAGCTTTCTTTGTTTTCTGCCTGTATTTCAAATATCTCAACCAAATTAAATATTTTTGTTGCAACTAGTTCAGAAGTGTCTCAGGAAAGAGCAAGATGCTCTGTAATCTCCATGGTGGAAATTTTAATAAACAGCACCCTCAAGAGGATTAAAACTCACTTCCTTCACTGTTTGGTAGAAGAAAAAAAAAATCAGTTGCTAGGCTACCAATTTTGAATACAGGCAGAATAATTTCCAGGGGTTATTTAAGGTGTTTAACTACAGAACAGATACTGTGCAGGAATCTGTGTATGCACTGAAAGCCCCAGGCACAAGTGCTGCTGTGCTGGCCCTGAGGCACCTGTGAGGCTTAGTGTGAAACTGAGGCGATGGAGATCAAACAGTGCCCCTTCTGAGAGGGTCCTCCATGACTTCTGAAAGAGGGAGGAGACGAGCTGCTCTGGGGCTCCCTGTCATTCTGCACACTCGGGAAAGTCCCTGTGAATAAAGCTAGTGCAAAGAGTAGTCTTATGTTCTCTTCTGAGGGTGATGAGTCCCATGGCCATCCTGGCTTGTGGGCTGAAGGCAAGAGAGCACACCTGGACTCTTTCCTTATACTTCACTGGGATGACACACAGACATATACTGTGGATATTTGGGAATGAAACATAGCAGCTATACCCCTCAGTGAATAACAGGAGGATTGACTGGGACAATGGGAACAATGTCAGTGCCCTTTTTACCCTGGTGGGCAAGAGGTCACTAGCTGGGGGCAGCTGCCAGGAAGATTACAGACTCTGCCACTGTAAATTCCAGCTTGAGCCCAGTCATCTTCAACGTACTGAAGGAGAGCAACTTGTGTGATATGTCTGGATTTAGTAGTGAAGAGATCTTAAAAATCACTTCTCAGAACTGGAATTTGATTTGCTGAGGAACAACCACAATTTGTGCACCATCACTTTGGTGCTTCATTCTACCATCTGATGGAATACATATATTTTCTTTGCAAAAGTAACACCATTCAGGTATCTCTTTCCTCTTCTACTCATTCTTTCCAACCGAACAGCTATCACATCAATACCAGTAGCACTGATCTGCTGGCTTCACAGCAGTAACTTCACTGAAAAGGAAGATTTCCAAGAATACTGGAACAGCCAATGTTAAATAAAGCAGTAATTTACAGAGTGAATAAATTTGATTACCTTTTGGATGCCTCTCTCAAATATGCTGACAACATTCAGGTACAGGGCATTAGAACTTTGATATTAGGTTTAAAAGGAATCTCACAAAAACATAGAAAATCTTCACAATGAAAAGTCAATTAAGTAAATCAGAAAAATTATTTTACACTTACTTTAGTATACTGATTTCCAAGGGATTTACACTGGGCTCTCACTCTATTGCAAAATTGCACTCAGTTTGTTGTACTGCCAAATTCAGTTATTTAGCCTTTTTTTTTTAATTATAAGTGCTTTCTCTGTGCCTATCAATGTTTAGGAGAACTTTTATGGATTAAAAAGAAATCCTTATAATTTAAAAAAGTCACTGTGATCTAAGGAAGCCTAAGCAATTCCAGATGTCTGAAGAGTAGCCAGATTCATGCCTAATGATGTTTCAGAAGAGTATGAATTCCTCGAGATGAAGTATCCAGATACAGATGTGACTGGGACTATCAGAGAGCACATCTAATCCATCTGCCAAGAGGAAGCTGCTTTGTCAAATCAGACCAGGCACTTCAGAACTATTTTCAGAATTATATTTTGATATGAAAAACTATTTAAAAATATTTTTAAAAGCATTTTTGTTACTTTTTTTTCTAAATGTAGATGTTTTTACTAAAGCTAGAAATGAGGCTACCTGTATATACCGAAGAAAAGTTGGGCAGAAATAAATAACATCTGATCATTATTCCCTGGAACAACAATAAACAGCTGCTTATCTGTGGTCATGCTACTTGGCTGTAGCATTAATTTAGATATCAAAACTTTCAAGATTCATATTAGTGTAAGATCCACAAATTATCTTCTATAAATGCATGAATGGCTCTGGTCCCATTATTCTGAGATGATTAATTTCCTCTCTTTCTTCCAAGTTTTACCTCCCTTTCTTAACATGTCTGGCCAATTTTCTGACATGAAAGCCTTTCTAAAACATACTGATTGCTAACTTTACTTGCCATGTACAGCAATTTTGGTTAATTATTTTTAAATCCATATATATACATCCACATATATATATATATAGGCTTCATATGAATAAGAGAGGCTAATACATAGCAATTACCTCTGCCTTCTAATTGCTTTAGGAATTATATTTGAGATAAAAATGGGCAGGAAATTTTTGCATAACTGTTAATTAAGATTTCTTTTTCACCCTTTCAGAGTAGAATAATATACTGAGGAAGGAATACAGCTTAACCTACATTTCACACTCAGCTATACTCCTTTTTATGCTGTAGCTAACAAAGGTGTTCATGAATCAGCTGAAAATCTCAATTCATAGTTGGATGACACTTTTCTTCAACTAACAACAATCCTCAGTTACAAATGCCAAACAGGAAGAGCACATCTGTGAAAAACAAGCCCCTTAAACTGAACGAATGAATAACAATGATGTGTGGGTTGTGCTTTCTATGCGGCAAACTCTGGGAAGACCTTTCTATGAACAGCCATCTGATAACAATTGAAGATGCTTTGGTGTTCCTACTCACCTCCCACAGTCTTTTGTGTCAGCAGCTCAGCAGAGAGAGTCTGACAGCAAGATTCCTTTGTCATCTGAAATTTCAGGTACTGTAACTGAGCTCGGGGCTGCACAAAGGGACCTCTACTGAGGAGCTGTGTGTTTGTACAGAAGAGACAGAAATTTCTCAATGGCCAGTTCTCAGTGTGTGGCACAAATTGTTACCTAAAAGATATCCCATCTAAGTAGCCTTTCATCACTTTCATCACTTTAGTCTCCCTAATTTGCACACAGCAGTACCTTCATTTCCAAACAAACTAAAGCCCTGCAGCACCTGTCTAAAGCTCTACCTATGCTGTACAAAAGAAGCTATGCTGCATGCAAGTCCTCTCCAAGTTGATTACAAGTATGAAGACAACTAAGAACCTGTGCTTAAAGCACCATTAGGTTCTCAGATACCCTGCCAAAAACTGTAATGTACAGCTGATAAAAATGGAAGGGAGTTGAGCAAAATGAAGTTCGTCTTCACATCCAAAGCTTAATGTAAGAGGCGTTTTCCCATTATTCTTACAGACCCACCAGAGAGATACTGGATCCAAATACAAAAATGTAGAAGTATGTACATGAAAAAATAATTCTCATCTTGCAAGCTGCAGTCTATCATAAGCAATCCCCCCTCCTTTTTTTGCATATTAAGGAATAAATAAAAGTATTTGCAATACTTCATTCATCATATCAGAGACTGCTGCAGAGAGAAAGGACGAGAACCTTAGCACTGGCAAATTCACACTGCTCTTTGTCCTCCAGGCCCACACAAATATTTACATAATCCAGCAACATAAAAACAAGAAACCATCAGAGTTCATCCCTGGAAGGAATCCCCTTTGACTGCTAAATGGAGACCTCCCTAGCCCAGAAGAGGAGATTGAAGCTGTGCAAAGCTTCTTACGTCAAGAGGAGGGCAATACATTTTAGATAGATGCAACAAACACTTCTAATTTTGCAGAAAGTTCCATCTCAGCAGAAGGCAACTTCTCAAACACTTCCATGACAGGAGGAACAGGCTTGGATCTGCTTACTTTTCTTCTCACCAAAGCAGGTTACGATTTTCCAAATATGTGAGACCATTTTTTCCCAGCCACTCAAAATCCTAGTGACTGGAATCAGAGTCTGGCAACAGTTAGTTTATTTGGACTCCTTCTGCCTCATCAACATGCTAGAGCTCCAGGCTGTAGCATAATCTCAGCATTTCTTTCTCCTGAAAAACAGATGCTACTGGGAGGAAATAACTTTAAGTGCTCTGCAGCAATTGCCATACTCCCAAAGATGACTACTTCTCATCCCTTCCATCAAAAAAAATAAATGCCTGAAATAGATGCATTCTATAGACTCTTAGGAGTTCCTATCCATGGCCTTCCATGCCTGCACTTGGGACCATTTATCCAGCTATAATTAAAGATGAAAGGGTGAAACACTATTTAAAGTCACCAAATCTCTGACGGGTTCTCTCCTATTGCAGACTTGTGGATGAGAAGGAAAAGAAAATACATACTAGATGCAATGTGCTATTATGTGATGAATTGCATGTCCAAAAGTCAAAGCACAGGTCTCTGGAGTACAACCCTCTGTTCTATTCCTGCTAGCCATACAAGGGACATTTGTATGCAGTGGTTCTGGTCTCCCCATCTGTAAACATGTGAATAAATAGCTGCTTAACACAGACATTTCAACATCCACTGCCCTAGCATTTGCAAGCCTTTACAGGTCCTAGGCTAGAGAGTACTCACAAAAGCTGAAAGTAATATTAGTTTAGATCATATTTTCTGCATTTTTGTCCTCTTGTTCTTAATTTTGAAGGACAACTGCAATTGCAGTTCATCCATTTAGGCTTATCCTAAAGTCATTATTTGTTATGATGCTGTTCCTGCCTTCAGCTACAAAGAAAATTACTCCCTACCCCCTCACAGGCAGGATTAACAGCCACAGAAAATGAGTTATGGTAGTCTAACTGACATGAGCTCAGAAGCAAATTTATTTTCAGAAGTCCCCCTAAACCCAGGAAGAATTCTGCACCCCATGTCTTCTTAATTCTCCCTCACAGCTACATGAAGTATGCAATGTGGTTTTCTTCATCACCTGTCTTCACACTCAAGACACAACGCTGAGACCTCCTGATGCCAAAGCTAGCACGTGAGCTAAGCAGTGGGAAATAAGTCATGTAACAGTATACAGAGCTTGTGCACTAACACCAAAGATTTTTTCTTTGTAAAGAATATATTAAAATACTGTGAGCAGTGATAAATAATTGTATTTATAGGTGGAATCACTACTTATATCTTTGTCGGTCTCCAAGTAAGGAGGCTAGAGGGGAAAAAAGAGGCTGATGTTCAGTGAGATTGTTTGCAAATACATTCATACCAAATCAGTAGTAACAAGCCTCATCGTTTTTAATCCAATCTTTAGTTTCACCTTTCTAACAGAACAGGTGCTAAGGTGGAGTGGTATGGGCTTATTTTGACTGAATTTAGAGTAGATGATGTATAGATCCTGGATGGGCTGTTTTTAATGCCCTTTATCCGTAGACTGATGGGGACACTCCCGCACCTTTCTCAGAACTAAACTGCTAGCCAAGTAGCCTATGACTACTATCAGCTTTTACCCACTAGAATCTACTGAAAGAATTGTCCTTGAATCAGCTGAAGAAGCTGCAAGATAAAAATATATGCTGATATACTGCACAGTGCTTATACAGATTAACAGCACGCAATGACGATCTCCAACAGCTTTCCAAAGGGGTAATATTTCAGTTTAGAAATCAGTGTATACCTTCCAACCAAGAACACTTCAAAATCACAAGCCATGTTAAAAAACACACAGCACCTCTGATCTGAAAATATTTGGAAGTTGTCGTAGGGTAAAAATGTACTTATCTACCTGCAGCTGCAGAGAAAAAAAATGGTGTTATCAATGATTCACAGTAATCAATAAACTAAAATGAAATAAATGAAATTCTCACAAAATGTGAGAGGAGATGAAAGGCAAATAACAGACCTACAACAGCTGCAGCTTGCCAGCATGGCACTCCAGAACACACTGTAAGTGTGCTTTGTATCATATACAGAGTAATACCACAAGTCACTGGGAACATTCAGAAAGTTGCAAATGAAGCCCATGTGTTCTGATCTGTTCTGCTTCCAGCTCTGAATGCAACACACACACGTCACTCCTACCACTACAAACCGCTCCACCGAGCTCCACTGAACAGTGAAGAATTTCCTACACAGCTCCAGGCTGGAGGATCAGTGCCTTAGTTGCTTCTTGACACAAATACCAGGAAAACAGTTCCACATCTCTTAAAGTTTACTTGGACAACATGTCCTTATCTTGCTTCGTCAGCTGAAGCCTAAGGAGTTAAGGGCTGTTTTCTTTAAATGTGGAAAGTCCTTCTGTGTTCAACAAAATGCTTTGAAGTATGAGTTCGACCCTACTGTCCTCCATACCTCCTCTACCAAACTGGAGTAGATGCTTTGCTACATTAGGTCGTATGTTACCTTCTCATATTAAAAAAGTAGATGGAAATACTGACTTACATTTATTTTAATACAGTTGTGTAATTTGAGGTTTATAGAGCCATGAATAAAGCATTTGTTATTCCACCTATAACAAAATGGATCCATTAACTCTGACAATATTTTTAGTACATATTTTGTTACAAAAGCATTAAGACACATTATGAATCATTCTGGCATTATGAGAGTTAATAGAATAGTATATATTTTTCAGGATTATTAATATTTAGTGTCATTCAGTAAATTAAAAAATCAAGTTTAACTAAGGTTAAAAATATCTGATGATACAGCACACAGATGATTGTAAATGTATATTAATGAAGCTTTACACAATTGACTGGGTATCTTTTCGTTAATCACTCACAAAACCATGCCAAACATATATCAAAGACTTCAGCTCCTTTTCCATCCAATCTTCCGACATTTCATTATTATGGTTACCTGATTAATGGATGCAATAATATATGTGGCATGATATGATAGTTCACATTAAATTTTAATCAAATATTACTAAATTCAGAAAACATTAAGTAAATCATGACTGATGAGGCAATATTGCTGTACTGTCATATTGATGGTTAGCGAAACTCACTAAGGAGAGTTACAGATTAAGGAAGAGAAGTAAATCTTATGAGGAAATAGAAGTATCTCAAGTTTAACTAGTTGGTTCTTTTAAAATTGCCTTCCAGCCAAAGACTGAACATTAGATCCATCAAAAGTATTCCAGTGTCTGAAACTGATATGAATGTTTTGTTTTCTTTTGCTGCAAGCTTTCTCATTCTTTCAAAAGCATGGACTAATATATACTCTGCACAAGGACCTTTCTCAAAAGATGATGGCCTGTTAGGGAAAAAACCCCAACATTATTTCTCACTGCAGTCAGAAAAATTAGCCAAATTTTTTTTTAAAAATCTTGCTATGATCTCAGAATCATGGTGTTGGGCACATGAAATACACTTGGTCTGTTCATTTTTACCTGAATTACACTATTCTTGTTTTGCAGAGGGTCACAGGGAGACAGATGGGCATTAGTGTTCACAGCCTAGGTCTGCAAATGTGAGACAATTTTATCTTGCAAAACCAGAGAATGTGCCTCTACTGCTGCAGACAGCAGCCTTAAGCAATTAATAAACGTCTTCCTCTCAAAATTTGGAACTCATTTGTCAATAATTCTATATTGCATTTTTAACTGGCAGCAAGAAAATCAAACACTGAACTGGCTTTCTACTGCTGTGTTAGAAATTGAAAGAGAACTAATCATACTTATCTACTTACACTTCTCATTCTAGAGAAAAGTCAGATGAAATTTGCTTATGTTGTCCTGTGCCTGACTTGGACACCCATCTCCCATTTTCCCCACTCCTGTAGCATAAAGATTCAGTTTACAATTTGACACTGTATTCTTTTGTATGACAAACCAGTTATTAACACAGAGAATAAACTCCATCTTACAAGAGTTAGATGACCCTTCAGGAGCTAAATGATGAACTCTAAATACCAGTACTGGAGGGAATACTGGCTAAACGACTGCAACAAAACAATTCAAGCAATAACCTGTACTGAAAAAAAACTTAGATCAAAGAATTTAGAGCTCCTAGGAATAGATACTCTCAGGGGTTAATCCTAAACTTCCAATGCTATAATCCAAGACTATGCTTGCATAGAGTTTCAGTCCTGTGGTAGAGAGGAAAGAGCTCTCCTCTTTCATTTGTACGTACCTTAAAAAGAGAAATGAAAACAGACTTGTCACATTACCATCTTTTTGGTAGATTCTGATGCCAAGATACGAGACATCATTTAATCTTATTTTGAGAATATGAAGTGGTGTACAAGTCTGGCTTAACTGCTTAATTAAGTGTATTCAAAAATGTAGCTCTTGCATAGTACTTGCCATGAGACCTTTCCAAGGTCTGTTTGTCTCTTCATGTCCTGGTTTAACTTTCAATCCCTTTTCTCTAATCTTGAGTTTCCAAAGGGTGTAAGAAAGCTGTATACGATGTGGACAAGGTTACCAACAAGGGAAATTTCAGTGCTAGTGCACTACAAATAAATACTATTCAATTCTGTAGCTATACTTAATATTAAGAGCAATAAATATTTAATATGTTTAGCTGGTTTGGGGGTTTTTGACAATTACTTTTTTATAGAAGTCAGGCCATATAAAGTATTTTAAGGGAAAGCATACAGATAGTAAAGGGAAAGAGAAATGAAAATTAGAAAGCTAAAATGGATAAAATTAAATTAATGAGCAACTGGAATCAACTGGGAAAGAGCTCTGAATACAGATTCATCTTGCTAGCTCAGCTGGGCTACTGGTTTCAAACTGGTTAGATCTACGGCATAAGGATTTAAGTTAAACACCTTCTTAATGTAAAAGTGGGTTCAGAATTTTTAAGAGTAACCAGCTCATATAACATAACCTGAACGGTTATGAGAATAATTAGAACAAATCACTAAGTTATCTTCCTCCATAGCTAGATAAGTTTTGTACAGTTACAAGATTAAAAAGCACAAAATTCCTGTGAGTGTAAGACCTAATAAAAATGGAAGAATACATCCAAACCCACAGCTCTTACCTCAGGCAAACTCCCACTGGTGTTGGCACCTCATGTGATGCAGAGAAGAGTGCAGACACTTCAAACAAAATTGCCTGGAAAGGTTTGATTCACTTTCACTTGATTAATTGAATGAGCATATTACAAGTCAGTCTTGCAGCTTTTGCTTTTCTCAGGAATGGAAACATACCAGAAGAAAAGAGGTAACTCAAGGTTCTCAATGAAATTTAGATAACAGGGCTTGTGATGTTACAGCTCAGGCCCCCCAAAAACTGTTGGCTTCCACTAGCATACTCTGTTAAAATCAAGGTCCAGCTTTTAAAAATCCAGCATAGGCTTGTGCTCTACAGGGTGGTGTCAATACCAGACCTCTTGTCAGAAACTCAACTTGTAATGGGGCTGTTTCTTTACATTTCCATCTGAGAGAGGAAAAACAGAACAAACCAGAAAATTTCTGACTGAGCATTCAGAATGGCTGGTGTTCATTGGTTTTTGAAAAAGAGGCAATCTGTATGAGCAAGGAAGGGAATATTTTCTGTCCATACAGAGTAATACAGTTGTGGAGTTTCAATACAAGAGCCAGTTTAGACAAAGAGAAAGGAATCATTCAGGTGATGCAAGAACTGGTCCTTCATATCCTTTAGCAAAGTAAAGCTGCTAAACAAGCCTATTTCTGTCCAAGTTTTTTAAATCCCAAAAAAACAAAGCTGAAGGGTCTTCTATTTTAGTGTTTAGGGCCATCTGAGAGAAGCATTATTCAGCTGCCTGTGGCAGCACTTAAGAAGGCAGTAACAGAAGCAATGATGCAGCACTGGCCTTTTCAAAGCTGAGGATGAGTGGAGCAGCAGATCTGTGTATAGAGTGTAGCAGAAGGCCTGTGGGTTATAGTTGTGAGGGGCTTTGGTGGGAAAGTGATGAATGGAAGGGTGGTAGGTTTACAGCAGAGCTGCAGGAGACAATATGTATTGTGAAATCTTAGTAAGAAACCTGAGGCAATGGAGCAAAAGTGAAAAACACGGACACCCTCGCATATCCACATCTGACTCCTCATCACCATTTTCAAATGGCCACCTCTTTCACATGCCAATTTTTTTCTTTCAGAAATACATCAGCTGTAGTCAATATAAAGGAAAAAGTCTGCATATCAATGGTTCATCATCGTGCTCTCACAAAATACTGAAAATAAGAAAGCTTCTGCTCAGTTTAATACTGAGTGCTTACGAGTATAAACAGAGGTTTCCGGGTATCTTGCACCTGGACAAAATAATGCAAAGGAATACTACTTAGTCTTTCACCATTCCCACCAACTCCTTTACTTAAATTAGTTGTACTGAGCAAAGAAATCACATTATAAATATAATTAGTTACTTGGAACATGATCTAAGCCTAATGAAATCAGCAGAAACCTTACAGAGAGAATGAGCTATAAAGAAAATATTAGTTTGATTGCTGTGGGCAAAACTACTTTCAGATCTAAGCAAAGGATTTAGCCTTTTTATTCTGCAAGCAATGAGAAAATATCTTCTTGATTCTAAAACTAAAATAAGAGAAGTAATTAAATCTAGAGAACCACAGTCATATACATTACATTATGCAGGAATCCAATAGTTTCTTTTTTAAACAGTAATATTTAAAAAACGCATTTAATTCAAATGGCTGTGGTTCCTCTTTTCAGTAAACACATGTGAAGGCATACATTGTGTTTAAATATAATAAATACAGCTAAAATCATGCATCTGGGTCAATCCCCTGCATGTAATCAGGATTATGAAAATTCAGTTTTTCTTTTCTTATCTTTCTCAATAAATGGTCTACGTACAGATGACTGAAAATTTATTCAGACATGGTCTTGGTTGTGTTCTTGCTTTTTAACTCACCAGTTACTTCTTCCCTGAAAATCTGACTGGCTTCTAATTCTATCAGTTGCTCTGGTAGCCAAGGAAAGTGCCAAAACATGGTTGCCAATTTTTAAGCCCTGCTAAATACTTTCAGAAGCAAAACTCTCAAGCAAAGGCACTCTAATTGCAAGCTTTCTGCCAATCTTAATCAATCAATCCCTCCTTTGGCTTCTGGTTCTGATTGCTGACCACCTATAATAATAAGGGAAAAGGCTACAGACCACCTTGAGAAGCCAAAATTCTAACAGTCACATAAGAAGAGACACAGGGAGACAGATAAAAGGTTTTATTTTGGTTTATGCCTTCTCCCTGATTTCAGTGTCCTGAACCTCCCAGCTTTCTGAATGAGGTTCCTTCAGCCCCAGTTGTTAAAGCCCTCCTTCATGTACTTCCTTGCCCAAAGCTCCTCTCAGGAGTTCCCCAGAGGCAACCCAAAGAGACATGGCACATCTAGGGGGAGATCCTGAAATCCAGTTGTTTTGAAAATCTGACAAGGAAGGAGGCCCGTCAGCCCGATGGCTCTGTACATGTGTGGTGGGAAATAAATTGTCAGAGGCATAGGGGAATCCCTTTTGTTTCAAAAGTGCTTCTTCAAAGAAACAGACATGCCCATCTCTCTTTGAGGAAGGCACTGTGTGGGAGGCTCTGCAGGCCCTCCTACAATGCCATGACTGAGAAGCCTGTCTTTAACTGGAGCTTAACTGAAAGTGCCCAGTCCAGATAAAATGCAAAGACACAAAGAGTCAATAAAGAAGTAGTCAATGCTAAGCAAAGTGTGGGCTGAGGAATTCTGCCTCCTAAGGAGGTGACAGTCAAACGAAGCTGGCTCATCATCCGCGTCAAAAGCAGCATCAGACAGGTAAATAGCAACTCTACACTTGCCTCCTACTCTAAAATTCCACTCTTAAAACACAGGGTATTTTAGGAAGCTTCCTGCTGACAGGCACATCCTGCCCAGAATTACATTTTAATAGTTCTTCTTTTAGACAAACATTTAATTTATACATATAGAGTCAACATGTTATTCCCATGTAATCCCTAGGGAGGAGAAAATCATGCAAAACACAGAAAGGGTGGTAATAAAAGAAATAATCATCCTGTTTTCATTGATGAGTTTACAGATAATGTAGTAGATCATTTACTATGGTTCTGTTTTCTCTGGAGGGCAACTTTAAATCTCTTAGATCAGCTCTACAGACAGGAGTAGAAAATGGTAGCTATCTTAAATCCAGTGCTATGGAGACTAGCACACCATCTTGAATGAATATGTGACATCCAGCAAGCCAGGATCTTGTCGTTTTGGAAAAAAAAAAAATCTACAAAGTGTCCCCGAACTCTTCTCTGAGTAAATGAGAATTTCCATACAAATCTAGATTTTAAACTAGCAATATCACAATATCACATTGCAACTAACGTTACACAAATGTTATAGATTTTACTCACTTTCCTCCTCTGCTTCAGGAATTGGCAGCGCGATGCTTCTTGAAGGACCACAGCACAATATTTTCATCTTGCCAGAGCCAAAAAGTACTACCTGTCAATCAGGAAAAAGGATTAAAACCCCATCACACTAGAAACTAAATCAGTTGAATACAGTGTTGCAAAAGGTAATGCTGAAAGTTCTGAAGTAAAACCTGCATATCACTACCAGCTTTTAACACATGAGATTTTAAAAAGTAATAATTAAAATAGTTTCTTTTCTTTTTCTTTAGTTTTTTATCAGATCATAGAATCATAGAATGGCTAGGCTTGGAAGGGACCTTAGAGATCATCTAGTTCCAGCCCCTTTGCCATGAGCAGGGACACCTTCCACTAGATCATGTTGCTCAACCAACCTGGCCTTGAACACTTCCAGGGAGGGAGCAAGACATTGATTTAGGAAACAAAACTCTGGCACAGAAGACAAGGAAAATGCCCCATTTAAGCAAGTCCCTGAATGAGAAGAGCCAAGTCCCCAGAGGAGTTTACAGTCACTGCCAGTCTTGATGGAGGAACAGTAATGACCACTATTGGTTACATCAGCAACAGGCACACTGTAACACACATTGGCTTGACTCAGAAACACAGCTTCAAAAATCCTTATTCTGTTGATATTTGTGTCTGATTCCTCACTCCTTTAGCTCCCATTCCACAAGTGGAAAAATGGCCCAGCATCTTACTCCTTTTTCCACTGAAGATCATAGAATCATAGCATTGGCTGGGTTGGAAGGGACCTCAGAGATCATCAAGTCCAACCCTTGATCCACTACCGCTGCGGTTACCAGCCCATGGCACTGAGTGCCACATCCAGTCTCTTTTTAAATATCTCCAGGGACAGAGAATCCACTACTTCCCTGGGCAGCCCATTCCAATGCCTGATCACCCTCTCCGTAAAGAAATTCTTTCTAATATCTAACCTAAACGTCCCCTGGCACAACTTAAGACTGTGTCCTTTTGTCTTGCAGATAATGACTCTTGCGATGAACATTGACTGTCTCCTAAAACGCAATAACTTAAATTGAGTTTCCTGAGCCAGCAGCTGGAGCAATGGAAAAAGCATTTCTCAGAACTAGTTTATTTCTAAGAAAGCCTTTGACCTAGTAATCCATTTTAGCAAGTTGGTATGATTTATGCAGAAGCATGTAAAAAAAAATCAGCTATGCAGCTACATGTCACGAGACAAGCATTTCATGCAAAATTAAAAATTGTACACAAACAGATCAGCAAAATAGTTTAAATAAATAAACACTTGCTGTTCATTCACCAAAGATGAAGAGTTAGTTAAAAGGCTAGAAGTAACAGCTTGACAGCATACAATTTTACTGTCAGTGTGTCTAAAATCTCATCCTACATAATATTTAGCAAGATCATCAAAATCAGACTCTGGATTAATGCAGTATGGAAAAGGATAACCAACCAGCTAAGTGTGAATGATCTCAGGTACAGATGCAAGAGAATCAGTAGATTGTGACACATTAACTCCGTATAACCTCATTAGCAACTGAACCACCAAGTTTTGTGTTCAGTGGTAAATAATTTGGCAGAATTTTTCTTGTTGTAGTACTACAAGCAAGAGGGAGTAAAAGGACAGGCAGCACAGGGCTAAGAATTAGACAAGGGCTTGTCATTATGAAGAGGAACAGTGACCAAATGGATTGGTCAAGGAGCTATACTCCTACAGATTGCCAGATAAATGTTACCTCTTCATAAGTGTGTGTGTCCACAAGGTAAGAGGAAGGAAAACGCAATGATCTGGTACAAGAAAACAAATTTTATCATCTCCTAAGTCCAAATGTAAGTACTGGCAGTGAAGCAGCAAGTAGCCTTTCTTCTTCACCCTGGCTGACCTATCCCATCAATGGCTGATATGGGGCAACCACACCTATCTGCTATTCGATCAGTGGGCTCCAGATCAAACCCCCTCCAGGATACATGGGATCTGATACATGACTAAACCAAGTGATAGATAAATTCTTGCAAATGAAAAGAGGGACTAGCAAAGTATTTTTCGGAAGCTCCTTGCCAGAAGAGACTATCTTGTCTAACCACATATGTTGGAAGGAAAACTGCCCCCAGCACTCCTGTGTTGCCAAGCTGGTCCCCATAGCTCTGGTGTGGCTGAGACTATGGCATATCAGGCCATGTGGGCTCCCTCGCAGACACACAGACGCCACTCATGTCTGAGGATCACATCTGTAAATGGTACAAAGGGAGTCCTGGACTTTCTTTACTTGCTGCCAATTAGCTTTTTATTTCTTGTTTTCTAGGTGTCTCTCATCTTCCCCTTACTTCCTGCCCTCTCTCCCCTTTTCTCTTTGCTCTTGCTCCCCTTTCAGTCTATTACTGCCGTGCTTCTGGGAGCTCACGCCGTCCTTAGGCCCACATGAGGAAGTCATACACAATCCCTTTATGGCAGCTGAAACGCAAAATTGCATGGGGAGGGATGATCCCTGAGTGAGCCGATCAGCTTATTAGCTGTCTAGTGCCCTGCTTAGCAGATCTTTCTCAAACAAGTTTATTTTGAATAATTAAGCCACCTTTATGCTCAGGACCGAAACAGCCTGGAGCCCATCGTGCTGGATCACAGAGCTCGGGTCAGACCTGCCCTCTCCGGGCGGGCAGTTGGATCTGCCCCTCTGCCCCGCTGCCCCCGGCTCTCTGCCACCGGCCCCGTTCCCGCTTCCTGGCCCTGACGGGCGCATGTTTTCCTCACAGCAGCCCCACGCATCGACAGCCCGGCCACGCGCGGCGCTGAGCGAAAGGGGAAGGAAAAACAGAAGGAAAAAGGGATGCGGAAAATCCCGGTTGCGGGTCCCGCTGCGGNGGGAGAGGGTGACACCCCTCCCCTCTGGCCGCCGGGTTACCGGGCGGAGAAGCGCGACCCCAGCAGTAAATTGAGCCCTCCGCCCCCCCTCAGAACCCTCTCGGGGCTTGTACCGGGCCCTGCCCGCCCGGAGGGGACCGGAGGCGGCTCCTAGGCCAGGCCGCGCAGCGCTGCCCCGCTGCTGGAGGGTCCGCAGCTCCGGGAGCAGCGGAGCGGGGAGAGGGCGCAGGGTGCGGGTAGCGGCAGGGGGAGGTCAGGCTGGGGGAGGTCAGGCTGGGGGGTCCGTCTGCAGCCAGGCTGCCCCCAGGTGCGGACAGGAGGGGCGGGGGAAGGAAAGGTTCAGGTGACACAGGCCCTATCGATGAGTTTTGAAGAGTTTGAGAAACTTGTCAGGGCCCGCTATTGACTAGATGCTGCTCTTCATTTCAGAGTGTGGAGTGCTTTAAAAATCCTGAATTAGTAATCACTCTATTAAAACTAAATCTCTAAGAAAGAAACACATCTGACAAATAAGATCTACTAGCTCCTATGAAGATGTAAACGCCCTCAATTGTTAGTTTTCTGTCATAGGGTCAAGAGCAGTTAGCTCTCTGCTGGCTTCTGGGTTTAATGAAAGCTGTATCTTGACTGTGCCTCAGATGAAGTAGTACACAGAGCATTCCCTCAGAGGATTTGCTTCAGTCCAGCACTTCCTTTAGCCAGCAGCAGTTTGACAGTGTTAGACATTGCCATGCAGACCTCACAGACTTGTGTCAGTTTAGTTTTCAGTCAAAGCTTATTTGCTCCAGCATCGTGTCAGCCCTGGAAAACCCTTTCCTGCTACAGTCAGCCAGGCATTTTTGGATTGCTCTCCCTCGTTTCAGAAGAGGGTGCAAAATTGGCACCACAGACCACCCATGCAATTAGGGCTGACAGTGTCACAGGAAGATGTTGTATTGAGATCCAAACTGATGTAAGTCTGGCTGTGTTTGCTGTCTCAGGCTTTTTACTCTGTGTACTGGAAGCCTGAGCAACCTAAGGAACAGCGGGAAGTAGAAATCTCTTGTAACTTGTAACATGATGGGATGAAAGTCAGACAAACTTGCAGCATGGTAATGCAGGAGGGATACACTGTAGCTACTTCACAGACACTGTTAGCACCTTTTTAAAAGTAAATCTAGGGCTGAGCTTCTAGGGAAAAAATAATAATTGAACAGTCACCAGTAAATGGCTGAAAGTAGCAACTCTGTGGCAGTGCAGAGGTCACCAGTTATTACTATTTCTTCTGAAAGACGTTTTCCTCAAAATAATATTTTAATTTTATGCATCTGAGTCCTAATTAATGCCTTGAACTATCAATGATATTTCTTTTTTCTTAGTTTTAATTATATTTTGGTTTCCCTGATTCACTGATTTACTTCTGTAGGTGGCACTAGTCAAATACTGATTTGCTTTCCAGATGTGTTTGTTTATTTTTAAATAAATAAATCCATAACTACAGTGGGGGTTTTTTTAGTGGATGTTTTAGTCTTTGACTAAATGATTAAATAGACTTAAATGAGGTCTATTGACTTCAATGAGACTATCTTTTTAAATTTTGGGCTTCAGTTCTTCATACCCATCTTTTTTTTTTTTTTTTCCCTTTAAAATTAATCTTATCTTTTTGTATAACTTCTGTGCTGTTGTTGCATACTTAACAAATAATCATGCAAAGTCTAACCCCATCTTTCCTTACCTTAACCTTTCTAGGGCTTGTGCTACAATATTAACTGCTGATTTGATTTTTCCACTGAGCTGTTCTCAAGGCTTCATTGTATCCAGTGGTGCTTCATTTAGGACTGAATTGAAATAATTTTTCCAATATGTATTCCATCTTCTAAGTTGTTAGAGCCATGAGAAGGTGGGGCAGCTCTGACATTTGAGCATTCATATTGTCTCTTCCTCTTTCCCCCCTTCATGTACCATATGATTTGCAGATGAGACTCATCTAATCTTGAAAGAATGGGCTAAACCCAGGATTATTTTGTTTTCACTAATAAGGAAGCTGATTCTTCAAACCTACAAATAAAATATTTAGGTCATGCTGTGAAATTTAAAACTGATATGAATTAAGCACAGTCCCTGCACCTGCAGACAACAGATGGCAGGTATCTGCTCCAGTTGAATACTTTCCATCACAAGAAGCTAAGACATCTCAACATTCTTTAACTGATTAAAACTTTTACTATGAAAATGTATGTCTGACAAAAACACCAGTCTGGCATCCAGGACTTCATAACTCTTCAGATTTTACTTTGATACCTCAGTATCTTCCTATGGAATAGGAATATTTGCTGAGGAGCTGTACTATTTCTACCTAGTATTCATCCTACAAGGTAATAGCATTTTGTATGGTTTATAATCAAGCACAGGCCAAAGTCTGGTGAATATCTATTACCTACAAGTTTCTGGAAGTGCAGGAGACCCAGCATGGAGAGAAGTTGTTTTGTTGAAAAACAGAAATCCCAGGCCAGTGGCTGGAGTGAAAATAACACAACAAACTATACTGCAAGAATCTCATATAGTGGAAGCTTTTAATATTAATGCTGTAAGCCATTGATAGCAACCCTTCCAGTGTAAGCCAGTCAATGGCCTGTGCTAAGAAATGGCTTAGAAGTGACGTGAATACTGCATCAACAAGGACAATATAAGAGGCAGAATAAATATGTAAGATGGAAGAGCTGGAAAACAAAACAAAGCATCTGTGAAAGTTTACCAGAAACCTACAGATTTAAACCACATGGGCCAGTGTGTCTGAGACTTAATGCCAGCCTGAATCTCTGTTATCTTAATGTGAAAAACAGGAATATTATGTTAATCTACAGCAGTATTCACCAAATCCAGCTCTTTCTTTGTTTTTTTTTTAATAAAGCTTAACCTGAAAGCTGCTATACTTGCTCTTCCAATCTAAAATAAAAACAAAGAGTGGCTGATGCACTGAACTCTGAACTAAAACTAGAGAAAACAAGCTTTTAGGTAGTAAAAATGGAAGTATCATCATATAAACATGCCTTGTACAAAGTCTGTTGTGTGGTGGAAGCCTTGTCTTGGTTTTCCCAGGAACGTGATCTCTGTGGAGTTGTTCATTTCAGCCATGGGAAACTCGAGGTGTGAACCCACAGAGCCAGCAGCATATCTGTCTGAGCAAAGTGCCTGGAGGTGCTGAGGTGTCAGCTGAACAGCCAGATCAGTATATAACTACCATTAAAGCACAACAAAAAACTGAAACTGTTCCACAACTAACAACTTGCAGTGTCTCTCAGTCAAGAACATAATTAGCTGAGCTACTGGTGGCTGCAGGAGCACGATTTTCTCACTGGTATCTGTGCTGTGCCTTGCATCATGCTGGAAGTACCTGTGTGCTGTCAGGTTCAGCTCTGAGGAGTCATGCCTAACAGTCTGAAGACCCAGATGAAGCTGTGCCATAGAGGCCTGGGGAGGCAGCAGCAGAATGAAGTCATGGCTGGAGCTTCTCTGCCTCACTTCCTTGAAATTGCTGCTCCTGGAACAGTTTGTTTACTGGATCATTTGTTGTGATGATTCAGTTGTTCCTACTGAGGGGTAGGTAGCTCAGTTGCTGTAACAGCTTGAGCCATGTGGTTTAGGTCTACATATAGGAGCCCAGATTGTTTTTATTATCAGGGCAGTGGAACTGCTCTTGTTTAGCTTACAACCTTCAGTTAGCAAGACTTGTGTGGTACCCATTGCAGCACTGTATTTAGGAACAAGAAACACATTTCCAAAGCAGCTGAGAGCTGTAGGTATACAAAACAGCTCTGACAAACAAGTTGAAGCATTTTATCATACTAAATGAAAAGGAAGAGAATGAAGTTGATTTGACTATGCAGTAGGTAAAAAAAAAAAATACCACACCTTAATGAAATTGCAGCTCTCCCTGTGTGGGGTTTGGAAGACTCCAGCTCACCTGAGCAGAGTGAATGCGTGCTGATTTCATTACAGATCTCTTAATTGCATTTGCATGGTGAGGAACTCAGACCAACCATTTTATCTTAACTCTGGAATAAGTTTGGAACATACATGTAGTCAATTAGAGCTAATCAGTGAATTAATGTAGGTTGGTTAACGACTAACGACTGGTTGCTTGTCAGCCCACATATTTAAATTCTATTAATATTGCTTACAAGCAGGTTGAACTTCATCAGTTTCACAGTTCAATACAAAGAGAGTGAGGAATCTTAATATTGAGAATACCTTCCTATGAGTGCTTCACATACTTGTTTTGCTCTCTAGTCACAATATCCTGTAATTTACAGTTGAGTCATTTTTCTGACAACCTTGCTGAGTACAGGCTTTCAAAGACAGAAAGGTGACCTAACCTGTGGGTGGTGATCTTGGTTGAGTAGCCACAATGGTTTCTGCCATTTTTTATTTCTACTTCATCCAACTCTATCTTCCTCTACAGCATACAAAGAGTATTTTTAAGGGGGCTTCTGTTTCTTGAGCTACACATTAGCATTTCTTTAGGCTTAGTGTCAAATACATTCCCATTGCTTAGCATAAGCTACAGTAAAACTCCTATTTTTGCTTCTAGTATAACTGCCTGTAAATACCAATATTTTCCATAGTCACATAAGTTGTATTCCTCATGATTGTGGGGCTTTTTTAATTAAAAAATGGGTGGCCATAATTTGTTCTTGGATCTCTCAGGTCACAGTTTCCACTTGCATTTTCTCTAGTTTATTTTTCTATTCATATGCAAACATACAAATGCAAACCTAAGTCCATTATGAACTGCTAAGAATGAATTTGAAGGAGATTTCTGTAGGTATAACAGTGACACAATGTTTGTGGGGAAGGTGGTGCACCACCTCATCCCACCCTTTGTGTCCTACTGCTGTAAACATCCCCATGGAAGATACTTAACACTCTCTGTACAATATGGAAGCGATGTGGTGTGCACTTTACAACTTTTCCTTTGTCCACAATATATTTTTAGAAAACCATCCCTGTGTCCTTAAAAAAACATTCCCAACTAGATTCCTCATTTCTCAAGAAAACACCATCTTTGCTTTCAGCAGCAAGAGCATCTTGACATTGATTCTTTCTGGCAAAGATAAGTGGTACCCACAGTCCATAGCACAAACCAGGTGATGTTCATAGGTGCTTCACTTAGAACATGTACAAACTGTTACATTAGACAGAACTGCTTTGCAGTTAGCTTTCCTCAGACCCCATCATTTTACCAGCTGGGCTTTCCAGCCTTCATTTTTAACTTTATTAGTAAGTGAAGCACTATAATCTGTGCTGTGTAATTGTGTTAAAATATACAACTTTCCAGAGAGTCTCTTACACTGAACAAAGAAATCTGTAAGCTTAATATGTTTTGCAAGACTTTGTCCAGTGAAGACCTCTTCCATTAAGGAAGCAAAGACAAGCAAAAGGTACACAAGACTACCTGTCTTAACTACAGGAGGACTGCTGCAAATCACTGCTCTTAGGAGAGGGCAGTAGACTAACCCAGTTTGTAAATGAACATAACTACATCTACCTTCTAAAAATATTATGAGATTGAGAAGGTTGTTTTTTTCCTTTTGTTCTCCTTTCTATAACAGATAGCCATCAACTAGAATCATATGGGGAAAGTAGCAGCTTTCTTTTTTTTAATCCCCCAACCTAAGCTAGGATCACATGGTGGAAATTCTTTAAGCTGTAATGGTGCACTATCTCCAGAAAGCAAACTAGCATTTTTATATTTATTTTGAGGAACTAGGAGACCCAGCACATGGGCCTTAAGGCTTCATTTCTCACAGCCTGCAGTCACATCACTGTCTACTTCATGTTGGAAAAGAAGATGAGTGTTAATTTTTGGGCTACAAAAGAAAGCTCTAGGCAGAAAGGAAACCTGCATTGCTGTTTCAGATGGCTGTTTGATTATTTTTTTTATTCTGCTGCACAGAGATTATATAGGCAGTGATTGGGGCTAGTGGGGCAGAAAAATCAAGTAGGACCATTTCTCTGGAAAAGCAGTACAAGCATAAAAATGCATCCTTTAACATCTCAGAGGAAAGCTGTCTAGCTTACCTGCTTCTGTAGTTGGTCCAGAGAGGTTCCAGTGACACAATAAGGCACATTCAACTCCCTTAAGAAGCAAATATGTTGGAGCAAGGCAAGGAAGCTTTTTAGCTTAGTCATCCTCACTCACAGCTCCTTCCTCTTGGGAGACTCAAGTGGTTACACCTGTCTGTTTGCCTCCTGGGAATTCCTACTCCTCTGGATTGGGACGGACACCTGGAAGTAGTTGTCAACCTGATTCTCCCCTTCAATTCCATAGCTTGTTAATAAATTATAATTATTTTTACACCACATCCTACACTTATTTCCAGCACTGCAATTGGAAGAGGAAAGAAATAAGCTTAGCTATGCATCAGCTGTTTGTGTACTCATCACAGCAGCGGGGCCAAATTCAAAGCAGTCCTGCATAGCAGCTTCAGCACTGCTTTCCTCTAGCATGACCTCAGACAGGGGATAAACTTCAGAACTTTTTCCTTCACTTTATGATATAGGACCAATCCTTCCATTGCCAGTTTTATAATGGGATATGGGTCACTTGGAATTCAAAATAGATTTGCCAGCAATGGTTGGATGGTGCATGGCTAAGTGTAACAGCACTAAGAACAAACCAGCATACAAGGCAAGATGTAGAAGCTTCTCCATGATACATGGCTATCCAGCATCCAAATACTTGTGCTGCAGCTTCATCACTTGCTGCTAGGGAACAGCACCACTGATTTCTTCAACTGTTGAATAATCTACCATGAAAATTCCTTGATCCTTCCACAAACAACTAATTGGAACAAGCAGTCACAGGGTGGAATAAATGAGCAAATATTTCCTTGTCAAGCTGGCATAAAAACATATAAAATGAGGAATTCCTCTGCCATGAGTCTGCGTAACACCTGGCTTCTCACACCAGGCTCTGCTCAAGCTGATTTTTCTCTGCTGCAGTTCCTGTTGTTTCCACTGGGGAAATCTGTTGCTCTGCAGCACAGGAAGATTCTCTCTATATTAAGACATCTATATATTTTGATGAAACATCAAGAAAGGCATTTTGACCTTGTAATCAGAGATCTAGCCCAGCATCTTCAGACTCCCTCAGGGATTTAACTGAGAATGGGAATAATTTAATTGCTCAGTCAAATAGCAACTGAGTGTCCTCAAATGTTCTGCATGTGTTTAACTAATTTGAGGAAAATCATGCTCCAGTAGTTTAAAACATATGAAAATAACCTTTGAAAACAATCAGGCTCAAATTCTTATATATATAGAAACTAATAAATGGAGCCAGGTCCCTGGGCTTGTTCAATTGCTTTCTTAGCTCTTCCATCTCTAGATACCTTCTTTCCTCTTTCCCTGTTTGGTTTTTTTTTAGAGCTGCCCATGCAGTTTGCAGAAGCAGCTGTATCAATACTAATTTATTGAAAAATTGTTCTGCATGGAGCTAGCTCAGGTGGTTTTATGTCCATGACATAGATGATTTGTTACTGGATGAGCTGCCATGAATCACTGGGGAGGTGGCTCTATATGAGCTGGTACCATTTGTTCATTCCTGTGGGAAATAAGTTTATCTTTCTGGCATATGTCATGTTTAGGAGTCCATAGAAAACAGCCATAAAGTAGATTATTTTCCAGTAGAAAAATACTTCCTCTTCTGAGATATTTAACCTCAGGGCAGAGTAAACAGGGAATGCTGATCATGCTCTGAGGATTGGATGAAGGTGAAGAAGAAGAATATAACCAAAATATTTGTCATGAAGAATCAAGGGGTTTTTTTAAGAACACTCCATTTTGGCATAAGAAATCAGCTTCAGAAAAGCCAAATGTCTAAATGCAATGATATAACTGCTGAAGATTGCTTAAAAACAGCTGCTTCCCAAAGGAGTATTTTCTGTAGAAGTCATTCTCTTCTTTGGTGTCAGAGCTGCTAAAATCCTAGCAGAAAATTGAACTTACTGTAACATTGTAGGTGACAGTTCAGTTTGGAGGACAAAGATGATGAAGAAATTGACTTGCATTTTAGAACTTATTTTTTAAATGGATGTTAACATGAGTATCATGATAGTCCTGATAGAATCATGTTAGCCTCCTGTTTGGATTACCTGACCTGCAGGGAGGCAGCTGTTCCAATGTGTCAGGATATAGACAAATGCTCTCATTTTTGTGTTGAACCTGGAATATGGTTCAAGTGAGTCAGTGACTTATGGCCACCAAACATGAGAAGTCTGATATGTTTTATGCCTTTATGTGGGTGAAGGGAGGGTGCACAGGATTTGTATGGGTCAGAGACAATTATAGAGGCAGATTTCAGGCTTTCAGCTCTGTTTCTCCTACAGGTTCAGCCAGTATGGATTTGATAAAGGCTTTCTTGTAAACAATTAGCTTAAAGAAAGAAACAGGCAAATGCTTTCTTTGGGATCATAAATGTCTTATGTTGTTTCACAGAGCCAGTGCCTGGTACCTGATGTCTGTTTACTTCAAACTCAACATGTAAAGAAGCAGCCATGAATAGTCTGTGACACTGACAGTCTGCCAGTTAGTGACTGAAGTCTTACATATTAGACAGCTTGTCTTAGAGGAAGGACCATAAAATTCATGTCTTGTAGTAATGACAAAAACCTTTGCTTTAATGCATGTTGCAGTTCTGGTTACACAATACTGTTTCTTACTGAGCATACACAAATACTTGCATTAATCACTTGCTTTCAGCAACATCCTTAGTCTACCTTAATGGTTTACATTAGTGGCTTACAAATGCTGGTGTAGACTTAAGTGTTGTACAGCAACAACCTGACTTTGATATCTTTAACTATGGCTGTGCTGCTTCCATTTAATTGGTGTAAGCTGCAAACAAAAAAATTTTTGTGATTTCTTCACCCAAGAGACAAAGCCTCTTGGGCATGGAACAGAAGAAAATGTCAAACCAGCTGCAAGCTGTAGCATAATTCAAGTATCTCTCATTCTGCAAGGTAAATTCGTCCTGAATACTTTGAGCTTCTTGTACCATTTTAGTGCTTACTGGTCTTTTTACACAATTACAGTAAATGCCTGCCTAAAAAAAGCAACCATGTACTTTCTTACTTTCTGAGAAACAGCTTCAAAAGGATTTTATTGTGTACATGCCACATTTGCTGCACTAACAAACTTCAGTTCTTACCTGTGTAGTACAAATTCTTGTGGGGTAGTATTTAAAGAAGAAATCAAGTATAAAAAAGCATAGAAGGGAGTAGGAGATCAGAGCCTAAAAGTTCAGAGAGAGTTGAATCAGTCCAGGGTCCTCAGATGAACTGATTACTTTTGAAATAGGCATAACTATTTGTCAGTTAACCCTCATTGATGTAATGCTCTTTTTATTTTAAGGCTCACCAGCAGAGCAGAAAAGCAGACCGTTTGTTGGCAGCAGGGAAATATGAAGAAGCAATTTCTTGTCACAGAAAAGCTGCTGGTGAGTAGGTGTTTCTTGCATTCCAGGTCTTGGATTTGTATAAGCAGAATATCTAGTTACTTGCAAATTTTTTATTCTTAAAATATGAATTTGTTTTTCAGTCCAGATCAAGCATCCCTTTGGACACTTTTTCTTCTATGAGCAGATGAAGTTAGATGTTTCTAAAGCTGTTTTGGCTGGGGGCAATTATCACTGCAGAGGCAGTTCTTGAGTCAAAATGAACCCAGCACTGTGTGTGACTGACAGCCTTTCCAAAGTGACACTTTGTGCAATTACCTAATTACCTGTCCATTTAAACAGTTGTGCTTAATTATCTGTGCTGGATTCTGTCTGACAGTGTGGCAGCTGCTTGGCAGAAGAAAGGGGAGGACATAACTGCTGCAACAAGTAGGACATTTCCAGTGACAGTGATTGTGTGGAAACAAAATAAGTGGCTACTCTGAACATTGTAACCTAGATAAGAGGGTCTCTCATTTTCCATTCATAAATATTATAAAAAAACATAAAATGAGAAACTGATAATTTCTTTCATATTTATGAATACTTGGAACAATGAGAGAGAGCACATTCTAATATTCAGGCTTTTCTTTTGGTTTCCTTCACTTCACATACCAAGACAAAACCCAGAAATGTACTGAATGTTTCTTGCTTTTCTTCATCCAATGATTTTATGTCATCTTACATCTTTCCAAATTTGGTTAAGAATTTCTTATACCTTGTAATTTTTAGCACTAGTAAGATATGCTCAAAATCTAAAGTGCTGCTCTGGCTCTAAGCCAACACATTTTCTGATTTGGAGGGGAAGCTGATGAAAAAAAGTGGGGAACTGTGCACTGTACCTCTTCGTCAAGAATATAATTTAAAAACGTGGCTTCATAATGCTGGTGTGCCATGGATGAGAGGTTTTTACTTACCACAGTTTTTAATAAAATGCTTGTATGTTGAAAGTCTGGTCTTTAGTTTTGTTTCTTTATGGGAAAGTTGGTCCAGGAATCTCTGGAAATGGCTGCTGTCCTCCTCTGAAAAACAAATTGAAACAACCTGAGCCAAGAGGATGCATGGGAGGGTGTAGCATGTATTAGATGATTTAACAGTAATTTTTCCAGAATTTTGAAAAAAACCCAGGTGTTTCCAAATACTGTAAGTTTGCCTCTGGACTGCTACTTCTACGTGGGGATTCAGAATACATAACAATGAAAGCCTTTTCTTAGCTTTAATGGAAACATTGAGGTTTTTTTACCCTGTCTTAAGTGTTTATCAATTTTCCTTTTTGCAGCATACCTTACAGATGCTATGAAGCTGACCCAGTCAGAGCAGGTAAGAACGAAGTGCAGCAGATGCCAGAATCAGCCATAGCTCAGTTGTGTGCCTGTCTGTCATATCTTGCCCTGACTGACCATACCCCTCTTGGGTGTTAGCCTCTGAATAGTTTTCTGAACCCACAGCAGCTGCACCAGGACTTGTGGAAGTGCAATGATGTTAGGTCTTTCTTGAGAGTTTTTCCAGCTTTATGTGCAGCAGGGAGAAGCAAACTACTAGCCCATCCAGGGGTTCTCCAACAATGGTTTCTAGTCTGCCAGGCATTTTCAAGCAGGTGATAAAACTAGTTCCATATCTGGCTTTTGCTGTGAGGCTCTTAGGCTGTTTTGCTAAGACACAAAGCTCAGCATCTCATCTTCACTCTGTAATTTTGCTTTTATCTGGACTGGGAGATGTCCAGAACAGCAAGCCTACACCTTTCCTTAGTCATTGTGTGGATCTCTCTGTTAATGTAGTAGTGTAGTCTTCTCTTCTTTAAATTTAGCCAGTTTTACCAAAGCAGTGAACCCTTGGAGGTCAGACATCTGTCTTTCCTCCAAAGGGTCTCTCTTGTAGAAAAATGGTAGCCTTTTACCCAGGTGGTTCCAGCAGGCTATCAACCACCATGCCTCCCCTTCCATTAAATATGGCTGAAACATTTGGGACCACATGTGGCCATGGAGCACTTTTCAGGTTACTGTTGGCTGAGCATACAGAAACATACAAAGAGTTTCTATGATGTAGCTGAGGCGTGGCTGTGCGTGCCAGTGGGGATCTCTTCCTTCTTGGGGTTGATCATAGGCCAGTTAAACTCCTAGTACCTCTGCTCAGAGGTAGTGTAGCCTGGTCAGTGACTTTAAACAAACACAAAGACCAAATGTTAACTCACTCTGTCACAGCAGTGGTAGTTAATGCTGAATTTGGGTGACATATCTGAAACTGTTGAATTGTACAAGCAGAGGGCACCTTGCTGGATTTAGTATCTGAATAACAAAAGCTCCTCCCTCAGGCATGCTGTGATGCTGTGTATGTCAATACTGACGTGTGTGTAACTTTACGTGCAGGTGGGATTAGAGATCACCCATTAATTTGTTTAATCTTGTTCTTACTCAGGCTCAGCTGTCACTGGAATTACAAAGGGATAGTCACATGAAACAGTTACTGCTCATCCAAGAGAGGTGGAAAAGGGCAAAGAGGGAAGAAAAGCTGAAAGCCCAGCAGAATGCTGACAGGGAAATAGCTGCACATCTTCAGACTTCTTATAAGCCATCTGCTGAAGACTCTGATGATCACAATGTATTGGTTCCCATTACTCAGAAATACAGCCCTTCCACAGAGAAACATCCACAGGATATTCAGGGTGTCTTTGACAGGGACCCAGATACACTGTTATTTCTGCTTCAGAAGAAAAAGGAGCCCGTGGAAGCATGTATTGGGAGTAAAGCTCCAAAAGATGACAAAACAATAATAGAAGAGCAGGCAACCAAAATTGCAGATTTGAAACGGCACATAGAATTTCTCGTAGCTGAAAATGAGAGATTAAGGAGAGAGAATAAGCAGTTAAAAGCAGAAAGAGCTAGACTCCAAAAATCTCCAGTAGACAAGGAGCTGGATGTAGATGCTGACTTCGTGGAGAAGTCAGAGTTGTGGGGTCTGCAGCAACACTCAGAATCTGCTTCTTCAGCTGCAACTTGGCAGAAGTTTGCAACATCTGCTGGGAAGGCAAAGGACATTCCAATACCCAACCTTCCCCCCCTGGACATCCCATCCCCTGAACTCCCACTGCTGGAACTCTCTGAAGATATACTGAAAGGACTGATGAATAGTTAAAAACCAGCAAAAGTGCTCAGTGTAGTTACCCAACTTAAGAAAAGGGAAAACCACCAGGACGCTGGTGATCTGAGGGCAGAAACATCTAACACAATCCTACTGTTGGAGAAAAGGCATTAAAGCAACTTGTTACTGTGAAATACACATCATATCTGATCTACTTCATTAAAGGTACCAGAGTCGGTATAACATGGCAAGCTCTTCAGTCTTTCTCCAAATGTTTCAAACCAAACGACTGCCTGGAGACTGTTTCAAGTAACACAATCCTTCAGGGTTTTAAAGTATGCTATATGTAATAGTTATCTATAATGCCATAAATGATGGTGCAGAACCTAACTGTTATGGTTGCCAATTGGCTGCCACTTCATATTGAAAAATGCTTTCTAGCATGAATTTAAACTGTGCATTTCATTATGCATAACTTTGTTAATTCAGATACAGTGCAATTTATACACCTCCTAGATGGATTTATGTGCCACTCTCTGTACTCCTGACTGTGTTAGCCTCAAGTCAGGAGGGATTTTAATTTCCATTCTATGAAGGAACCAACTTATTAGTGCTGTTGACAAGTTTTTTTGGGTTATCTGTTTACATAACTAATCAGGGTGCATCGAATCTAGCTGTTGGTTTCTGTATAAAGTGACACTGTTTAAAAAAGAAAAATCTATACTTAAGGAAAAATACCCTTTTTGTTTTCAGTGATGCATGAATGGAAGTAATTCTAGCTGGCAGTATTTGACTGAAAAATGAATTGTTTACAGCTTAACCTGATTCAAAAAGGATGTGAAAATAATAAAAAAAAAAGGTTTCGACACTAAACCTGTGTTAAATCTCTACAAATGTTGCAGAGTATGAAAAACCCTAATTAATATTTGTACTCACAGCATTAGTACAGATGTGCAGCTGAGCTTTTGTGTTCACCACCCAGCAGATATGGGGAAGCTGGGATGAATTTGGAGGGCCTCACCTACCAGTGAAGGGACTTGGCAAACAGCTGGCTTCTCACACCTACAGAGGAGGTGTGGGAGCAGGCAGTGCTGTGGTTTTGCTGGGGGCCAGGCTACCTTGAGCTGAGTGAAGCACTGCAAGAGCTGTGCACACCCCTCCGGGGTTTGGTTTCTGAGGAGGGTGGTGCAGCCCTCCATACACCCAGCCCCATCAGCACAGGTCAGCCCCTGCCCTGCCCTGCCCTGCCCTGGGGTGTTTCCAGGTTTTCCTCAGGATGGGTTACAAGGTGTAGCAGGGGCATTAGTTAACTTTGGCTGTTACTGACTAATGAAAAGTGTTACCTGTTGCAAGCTACCCCAATTTCAGTTGGTCTCGTGCTGTTACAAGGCAAGCTTGCTTTCTTAGGGTACATTTTTCTTACAGACTAGACTTGGAATGGCAGCAAGAACACCTTACTGCTGTGCAGATCCTCCCCTTACCTCTGTGTACCTGGCGCCTCCTGTGTTTGCTTGAAGGAGAGCAGGGGCTGGAGGCTAGAAAAAGCCTATGAAAATACAGGTAAGACAAGTTTGTTAGAGGAGGTCCCTTGTGCTGAGTTGTGGCAGGAAATTTAACCTTGCTGTGGAAAAAAAAAAAAAAAAAAAAGGTTATTTTTCAGGTGGAGCAGCTTAGCACATGGCCCCACAAAGCAGCTGTGATCAGGTAACCTGTGCCAGGTCAGGCCCAGATTGCTGCTCCCACAAAAGGACATTACATTCTCCACTGTCACCTGTCTGGCTGTTAGAGGCAACAAGGCAGTGGAGCAAAGTGCTCCTGTTCATGTAAGTGACAGAAAAAAAAAAAAAAAGGGCTGTGTTCACAAAACAGAAATAAAATTATTCCAACACCTATTTTATGTCCCTGCCTGGGGCTCTTAGCTACAGACCAGCAGCTATAGAGGAAGTAAATTTTAGCCTGGCTACCTCTGCTGAAGAGTCAGGACTCTTCAGAGGGTGGACAGGGGAACTGGAAGCTCTCTCTGCCTTGTGTTTTGAAGACTAAACTGTCCCTTCAGCCATAGCTGGAAACACCAGACCCAAAGGAAGCTGCTTCTCTGTAGGAAGATGATAGCCAAGCAGGGGCAAAAGTCTGTGCTGCTACTTTGAAAGTTGTGTTAAAACTTTCTCTCTCCTGCAGTGTGTTTGTTCTTGCAGTCTGCCTACTCAACACATGCCTGCTGCTGAAATCAAACTCGGGGCAGCATGGCTTAGCAGGAGAGATTTCCACTCCTGCGAGTGACACGGGAGGGAGCACGGGTGCAGGGTTCCCTTCAAGGGGACAGGAGCTCCCAGCTGCAGCATGAGGCCTGACAGCCTTCCTGCTAACCCCCAGGGGCGTGATGTGGAAAGCTGAGCATTTCTGTCTGATTCAGAACGGGTCCTAGAGCTGGAGCAGGTGGTACCAGTGGAGTCGAACCATGGCTGAGTGAACACGGGTGCTCAGCTGGAAGGAGAGTCCGAGCCCTGGCAGCCTCTGCTTCCCCTCCCCTCCAGGCAGCCCCATTGTCAGCAGCCCTGGGGCTGGGCAGATGGGAGCTGGTGGGATCACCCCTTTCAGCAGCAGCACAGGACATTTATAAAACAGCCTAGAGCTGAGAATCCTTTGAACAATGACTTTTTGTTATACTTTACATGGCAGGAAAAAAGCGAGGTGTTTGAAATAAGATTAAATAGTTTAATATTTTCCAAGTAGGGAAGTCTTCAGTCTGAATCCAGAGCTAGGGAATTGCACAGTCCATCTAAAGAATGGAAGGCTGTCTAGAGCCTAATCACCACTAGAGGACAAGTTTTACGGATTTATAGCGATAAAGCTAAGGAAATTCTTCTCCATTGTCAGCAATTCGTTTCTGTCCCAACAACTCAAAACTACTTTAAATTGTTACTGCCTTTCACTTGCTTGAGTTCTGGCACCACGAAATGATAAAAACAACCTCCGTGTTTCCCCCCCTGCCCCTCTGGGTTAGTTGGCGTTGTTTACCCCCCTCCCCCGGCCGGGGCTGCCAGCCCGGTGGCCGCCGCTGGCCCCGTTCCGCTGCCGCCGATCGCCACCTGGCGGAACCCCCGCTGCCTGCTCGGCTCCCGCTGCCTCCCGCAGCCCCGGCCCCCGCCTCCATCGCGGTCACCGCCGCTTTCCCCACGCCTCTCAAGACCAAGGAGCTGCGGTGTGCGAGTCCCATGCGGAAGGGAAACGTTTTGCCTAACGAGGCGGTGAGTTAGCGGTGGTCACACAGGCGGTAGCCAAAGCCAAAGCCAAAGCCTGGCACAGTGGGTGGAAAGGTTCCCATGGGCACTGAGGCTGCTCCGTGTTGTTTTATACAGCACAGAACTAAAAACTTCTGTGGACCATTATTCCAAAGTGTCTCACCATGAACCAATTTTAAACATATGTCCAGACACTGACTGCTATTGATAGACCTTGCCTTGCCACAGAAACCACTCTTGTCTCAAACACAGAAATACTATCCCTGTTGAATACAGCCAGCATATGCTTTGGAAAAAAAAAAAAAAAAAAAAAAAAAAAAAAGGATATTGTAATTACCCAGTCTCTGGCTGTATCTCCTCAGAAGCAAAAACCAAAGAAAGGCAGCTGGGAAGCAACGTGGAGTCTCCTGAGAATAAAACCTGCAGATTGCACCACCGGCTGCTACTTACAATCACAGCTAAAACCAAAATGTAGAAGTGTTGGAGTTTATATTTTGGTTTTAAATAAAGGGAAAAGAGGATCTTGTGTCCTCTTCCTCTAAGAACATTTCCATTTTTAGGAACTCTGGCACTGAATTCCTTCCTGCTCTCCTGTCAGCAGCAACTCTCTTGCCATCTGCAATTCCTCTTGACCAGCTTTCAGTGGTAGGGCCTACACCCCCTCTGGACTTCTCTTCCATGAAATGTTGGACCAGATGATCTCTCGAGATTCCTTCTGACCTGGGCTGTGCCATGGTTCTGAGGAAGCAGGCTAGTAAAGCAGATGGAGAGAAGGCAGTCAAGCCATGGCAGCTGAAAACATCCCTTACTGACCTGGACTGAAAAAAACCCCACTAGAAAACAAAATTAAGAAAATAGAACTGTTCAAAAGTAATCAGAGCAGTAGTGTGGCTGCCACAAATCAGGTATGGGCTGGACAGTATTTGCCAGAACTTTCTGCCCAAGTATGTGGCCTATGGAGTTCAGCTGTACCAAAAGAAGTTCACTTCTCCCCAAAGACTCAGAGCTACAGCACCACCTCCTTTCTCTGCCGTGTTTGTTTTACCAGAAGTAACCTAAACTTACCCAGGCTTTCTGTCTTGTAATCATCTGAAAGTTTCCCTCAGGCCCATTTGCTGTAGGAGTTAAGGTATTACTGAGATCAAACAATATGAAATCCTTAAGAACTGTGAAAATACAGGATTTCCTGCCTCAAAGCTACAAAACCCTGCTCTTTAATTCCACCAAGCAAGCAGAGAGCTGTGACAGAACTACATGCTCAGGGGCTGGAAAACTAAACAGGCATCTCTGTCAAGAATGTGCTGTACTGGTATGGTTGGAGGGTAGCAGGAATGTTCACTTGAAACATAAAAATTCTCCAGACCACTGCTTAGCTTCAGAAAGGCCTGTGTGTACAATACAGCTGTTTGCACACAACACAACAGGTAAAACCTATCTTCAGTTTGCTCTGAGGAAACCTTGCCCTACTAACTATATATAGACTGTAACTTACTTTTCAAAACCTACAAGAACAAATGAAAGAAGTGCAGAGGTCTGTTCTGCTAATGCTAGATATCATTTGCTCCTCAGTCACCGTAGGTTGCTCTGAGGAGGTGGAGAGAAAGGGATGTTGTGGTGGACGTGGCTTCAGAGGACTCCTCATGCCAGGAGTGCTCCCCTGTCCTCATGGGGCACATGTACCATGGGAACACCAAGACAGAGAAAGAAAAGGGGTTCTCCTGCCAACAAAGCACAAGTCAAAATATGGAAAGCAGGATTACAGCCAAGAGCTGATGCTGTTCTTTGAGGCAGAGCTGGGAATTAGGAAGGGAAAGCACAGCAAAGGCTTAGGCTGGGAGTCACAACAGGGAGAAGCAGCTCATCCAGCACTGATGTGGGGGAAAAGCACAAACATCCTGCATGGAAAAGAACAGAAAAGGGTGATGGTGGCTGTGGAAGAAGGAAGGAAAGGAAATTCCCAGTTACCAATGCAGGGAAGACTGTGAGAGCAGAAGAGGACTTGACAGGATGTCACGGGAGAGGGTACAAACAAAATTACCACCTACTGAAAAGGTCAGAGAGCATGAGAACATAGGCCTGATCAGATGGGGGTTTGCTTTACACATGGATCTGAGCAACTTCCATGAAGCTGGAAGAGAAGAATAGATAAATTTTTAAATCAGCCTGTTAAAACCCCCTATGTCTGGCCTGCATAACAGGGACCACAGTTTCACTGCTGGCAATTCCAGCAGTCCAGTAATTTCTTTTTCAGCTAAACCATAGACAGAACCATCCATCCATCCATCCATCCACAAATACTTCAGGTCATAGCAGCCCCACTTTGTTGTTTGCAGATAACTCCTCACCAGTTACCTCTGCAGTTACAATGGGAAGAAAACTGCCATGGTCATAATTCCTGTACATCAGTGAAGTGTATGGAGACAAGGAGCTGGAAAAGGGGTGAAGGAAGGAGAGGGTTGTGGGGTGTGTGTAGAGAGCAGTGTCTGCAGTATTGATGAGTGTCCCTTTCAAAGGACAGATAAAGAGGAAGAGTTTCATGGAGAGCATAGCAGAACAAGACAGACCTTGTTCTCACTAAGGTGGCAAAAGATGAAGCAATACTTCATGTTCTTGTTCAAGGAGTTGACACTGTTCCTGCACTCAAACAGCTTCAGCAGATATCATCAAATAATTTTGGGGTTTTTTTTTTTAATAAAGTAGTTGGGATTGTAAGCCAGAAAACCCCCTGAAGAGTCTATAGGGAAGGAAGGCAGGAAAGAGATAACCACTAACACCTCACTGAGAGGGAAAAGCTAACCTGAACACAAAACACCTCTCACAAACCCCTCCTTAGTCTCAGCATTCAAGCTGTGAAAATCTCCTGTCATACTGGCAGTGAGTGCACTGCTGGCCTGCCTTCCTGCAGGGAGCTGGGAGCTCCATTGCACTAGGATGATGCCAGGAATCTTAAGACACTGGATGAGCTGAATTTCATACAATAAATATAAAAAAACAACTAAAAGAGAGAAAAAAACAAAAAACCAATTTTTTGCCTCTCTTAGTGGTATTTGGAATAGCTGTTACCCTTAACAGCTTCTTGGGGTCTGCTGATGTGTGCCACATGTGGCTGGCAGTCTTCCCAAGCTGACTGTACTGAATGCTTTAGAGCACTCAGCTTCTGCCACGTTTTCCTCCTTCACTCATGTTTGGCCTCTTCCCCTCCCACCAGTTCCTGGGAAACATTCTCCTTGTTGCTGCTGTTAGAGGTCCCCCCAGCCACACCCACAGCAATTCCCAAAGTGATGTGCAAAACCCATCAGGTGTTTGTGCACTGCAGACCCAGTGGACATACACATTGACCACAGGATTTTAGAACTATACATCTGGTGTAACTACCCTATCAATTTACTACACAAATCAAATGGATAGTTAAAATCAATAGTGACTAAAAATGAAATCCTATTTATGCAGTTCAAACCCACTTACCAATTTATTTTTGCTAGGAAAGCAGCAAACAGTAACAGCACAGCACGTCATGCAACACTGCAGCTCGAGCCCATCAGTTTTGTCTTTACAAAACGAGACTTTTTATCTTAATTTTTTGGTCAGTCTCTCAGGCTTCTCTTCAGAATGGTTCTTGCTGCTTCACCAGGCACTTGTCCCTCATGTGTCTGCAGATAAACACTTCTGTCATTCATTTAGGGATAAACAAAGTGTTAATTTAGGGCTTCATCAGCAAAGGTAAAAAAGATCACAAAGAAGAACTTAAATATTCACAGGTGGAAATACAAACTGGCCTCTGTTCAGAGTTCTTCAACCTTGCAGGCACAGGCAGGTCTGCAGGGTGACAGTGGCTGCCACCAGTGCTGCCTGAGGGCCCCAGGGACAGTCCCCAAGCTCAGCCCTAGGAGCAGGAGATGAGGAGGGACAGAGGGGGAAACCCAAGCTTTAGCCAGGACAGACAGAGCAATGTGACCCTTTCTGCTGGTGACTCTGGGGAAACCAACTGATTTCCTCCCATTCAGCCACAAGGGCACCCAGCACAGGGAGTGAGCTGTGATGACAGCCCTGGGCCAGGCCCCAACAACTGCTCTTTGTGTGGACAAAAAGCAAGAGGGGCTGAGGTGGCCATCTGCAGCAGGAAGGCAAATTTCAGCAGCCTCAACAGATTTCACAAATATTACAAACACCTCATCTAGACTCAACTCAAAAAGGTAAAATATTTAGACTTCAAATTCACTCTTTTACATATCCTGAAATTAAAAAGTACGACAGTCCACTTGCCACTAAGCAAATGTACACTGGCAGGTGTTGCATCTTCAGGCAATGCTCTGCCTCTGCTACACACTTACAGGGAGAGGCTGCATGTAGCCAGGTACAAAGTTGAGAAGCAACTGCCAAGAAAAAAAATATTAACTCAATATTTTTCTTAGCAACTTCAAAAAAAAAAAAAACCAAAAAATCAAGACAGCTAAAGAGCTTTGCTGTTGGAACCAGAAACTGCTTCTGTGTTTCATTTTTTCTGAAAATAATATACACATGCTTTTCTTTTTGGTGACCCAAAAGCTGGTCAGATTTTGTCAGACTGTGAGCAGCACCCAGGGCAGTGACTGTCCCCTCTGGGACTCATCATGAGCTCTCTAACAGAGGCAGCTAATATTTAATACAAAATTTAAACTTATTATTAATTACTTATTAAATCCATTTACACTTTAAACTAACTCCAAGAGCTGGAATTCTGCTCAACTCTATTATTAAATAAACAGACTATTTTTTTTTCAACATCCATTACTTTGCTGTGTTACTTGAACTGCAAAGAGCCAAGATGCTATAAGACATTGTCTATAGAAATTCCTTCCCCCCAATGCCCAGAATAATTCTTGGATTAAAGACAGAGCACAAGCAGTGTCTGAATGGCTTTATTCCTAAGGAGGGCTCCCCCTGGCTCAGCCCCTGGAGCTGTGTTCCAGCACTTCCCGGGCAGTTTTGCCTCAGGCCCGGCGAGGGCAGCGCGTTTCCAGCCTGAGGCCCCGCTGGGAGCCAACAGCTCGGCCTGTCACACGGGGCCACAAACTGAAAGAACAACCACCAGACAACATTTGATAAAGTCATTTTAATGGAAAATGTAAAACCCCTTTCAACTTCAATGTACAAAGCATGTGTAACACTTGCACTTTAACAAATTAAAGCAAGCCAATGTTTTAAAAAAATACATCATTGAATGTATATATGTATATATTTACACAGCATATTAAGTTTAATATTTAGCTTTAAAAGTTCACATAAATTTTACCAAAATGAGACAATTTTTAAATAAATTACACCTTTTGAAAACGTTTAATTGTACACTGAATAGCTTCAATAAAATACTGAAGTGTCTGTATTTAATATCTACTTTATATACTTTATATTTACAAAGTTTACAATTATTTGGCAGTAATTTTCAGATTATGACATGACTGCTGTGCGGACTCAGCAAGATCCCAAATGCAGGCAATAGCTGGTGTTTGTGTCCTACTCTCACAGTAACTGTCTCAATGTAGTGAAAAATATCTGAATTATTTTAGCAAACTGTACAAGTCACATTTACATTTGATCAACAATATAGCATAGAATTTTGTGTTTTTTTCCAAAAATAAATACATCATCTTAAATCTTTGACATTTCACAAACTTCATGTACATTATAATACAGGACAGCAGAATGCTGCTCAATTGTTTGCAAGTCTAAGGTGTAATCACAGTGGCTGTGATACAAGCTCTACCGTTGCAGTGTCAGTAAATGTGATGACTGTTTTCTTGGCACTGATGGTTTGTGAAGCTCAAACTAGTGTGCATACTTTTTCAGATATTAGAAAAAATAACCTCCACTTGATGTTCACACAAAGAAGCAGAGAGCTCTTAGTTTTCATCCATATCTTCCATTTCACCTTCATGAATCTTCAAAGCTCTCACCATTTCTTTAACTGCGTGATACAAGATATTTTTAACCTGCAAGAACAGAGATTTTGTAAGGAACTCTGCAACATAACTGCCTTTAGGACTGAGAGGATGGTAAAAAAAATAAATTAAAAAAAAAAAAACAAACCAGCAACTCAAGGGAGAGTCATTTACACCCCTGGCATTCATGCTGCTGCTCATTGTTATTCTGTGTGAACAGCATCAAGGAAGTGGCTCCACGAACTGCTCCGCATTTCAATGAGCCTGAGCATGCCCTGCCCTCCCAACAGCTTCCAGAGAAGAATTCATTTCCTACCTGCAGTTTATCATCATAATTGATTTCTTCCTTTGACAGCCTCAGCTCCTGCGTTAAGTGAAAGGACTGCACGAGATGTTCTGGAGACACAAAGTCTTCGGTTACTTGAACGCAGCTGTGAAAATTTTGCACCTATCCAAAATGACAAGAAGAGATTGGTAATTAATATTTTGGGGTATCCTTTGGCAGTGATAGCTGCGAAAACAGGGAGCCTTGAGATCTCTTAAACCACGGGCTTATCAGACTAAAGGGCAACCGGACGCGTTTCACACAGAGAGCAGAAAGTGCCGTTTGTCTCATTTACACTGGCTTCTGGCAAGGGGAACACTTGGAACAACACACATCAGCCTGTGCACCGCTGCTTCTTCCTGCAGATGGCTCTGACAGGAACTCACCGCACTCCGAGGTGTTATTCCGCCCCCGTCCAGCTGCACAGACACCGCTGCTGCGCGACATCACCGCAACGCACCGCGCAGGCGCAGAGCGGCCCAGCCCCGGGACCAGCTCCCCCGCACCCACAGGGCACCCACAGGGCACCCACAGGGCACCCACAGGGCACCCACAGGGCACCCACAGGGCACCCACAGGGCACCCACAGGGACAGGCACAACTGGCCACAGCTACCAGTGGAGATATTTTAAGGAATAAAAACACGAACAAAGGGGCAGGTTCAGAAGCAGAAAGGAAAAAATAATTTCCTTTTTCCCCTAAACACTTATTCATACTGATGAGAAGTAACTACTGAGAGAAATGGACACCATCTCCTGCTAGCCAGGTTGTGTCTGAAGGACCGGGGAAAGGACAAAATGCTCCCTGGAAAACCCTGTTTACACTCTTCAGAAACACACGGCATTGGGTTTCCACCCCCGAGCCCTTACAAATCACACTGTTTCTACGACATGCCAAGAAACTAATTTCCCCAAATTCCAACAACTGCTCATAGTTGTGCAATGTCAATTCTGCTTATTTAAAAAGCCTGGAGGGGTGGGAGGGAGCACCTTCACCGTTCCAGCAAGCAAGCCCTCCCACCCTGCTCTCTCTACGTTTTAACCTCAAGCCTAGCAACACAGTTTTGTAATTCATACTCTTCAAGCTTCCATTCTGATATGGAACACAAAAAAACCTTTGGGGGCAACACAGCTTAGGACAGAGCACTTCATCTAAAAATTACTTTCTTCTTCAGAAACGCTGCCCAAGTGCTATTTTGTAAGGTTAGCAGCCCTTTCACATGTTGTACATGAGCCTTCCTGCAGCCCAGCAATCATGAAGGACAAAAGCAGTGCCACTTCCTCCTGCAGATTACTTGGAAGCAAAACCATTCTGGAGACAACAGGGCTTGTTGAGATGCCACACCATTTGGAAACAGCAGAAAGCCAGGAGCAAGGAAACAGCTGCAGAAGTGTCCCCACGGGGCTCCCAGCAGTGCTCAGGGAATTTCACAGAGCTGCAGCAGAAAGGTCTCTGTGCAGCCGGGCTGCCAGCTCCAGCCCCCTCTCTTCCCTCTCTTCCTGCTTCTCACCTGTTTCCAGCCTCTCCCTGCCCCTGTTTTCCTTTACCCTCCATGCAAATCCCACACCACTCTTTCACTTTCTCCTCACCAAGACAAGATTTTACTGATTTTGTCACCCCCCTGGGCAGAATAAGCAACATCTGGTGCCCTCAGGTCTTTCCATCTGCTGTGCCTTAACCCTCCTTCCCTGCCAGGGCCTGTCTTGTTGGGGTGCAGGTCTCAGGGGGGGAACAGATATTACCCAGCCAGGCTGGTCCTTAACATGGGAATGCCCTCCTGACAGCCCATAGGCAGTTCTATTTATAATATTTATAATACAAGCTGATACAATGACACACACAAATAAGTATGTTTAGCACCAATTCCCCCGAGGTTCCCGGGGCTGAGGACTAAGCACTCCCACAACTGCGCCAGTTCCAGCTGAACCCAGAGAAGCCCTGGCCCCCAGCCCACAGACAGCCGGGGCTTTCCAGCAGAGCCCGGCTGACAGGCGAGGGTCGGAAAAGACCTCGGCTGGGCCAGAAAGGTGAGCGGGCAGGAAGGAAACCATCCACCCCCACCCCCACGGACACGGCTCCTGTCCCGAGGCCCCGCATGCGCAGCTCCCGCCCTTAATGCCCCATCCTGCCCCATCCTACATCCCTATCGCAACATCGCCAGGATGTCGCCTCACCTCCAGCCTCTTACTTTACAATACATAATCCTGCTGTTAAATCAAGATAACACCACTATAAACAACAAGATTATAATAACCTGTTCTACTGTGAACAAGTTTTGCATGTAGCAAAAAACAACACATTTCCATCACTGATGCAAGTATTTCCAGCTTTTAATTCAATGCTGAAACATTCCACAAATTTGGGGTCACCAAATTAAGACCAGGGAGGGCAGCCCTAGAGGATGGCTGTACACAGAATGACCCAGAGCAGAGCAGCAGAAAGGGCATATCATTCAAAAGAACAGTAAAAGCCCCTTGTTTTTTAAGCTGGGGAAGTTTCCAAGGAGAGCTGAGGGCTTGCTGTTCCATGTGCCAGAAGAGCACCCAGATGTTAGCAAAGCAGAGGACACTCCAAGCTCCCCTACTCACACATCCAAGAAAGGAGATGCAATCCTACACTGCATCACCCAGTACATTCAGGGAAGCATATGCAAAGGTGACCAGCCCAACACTGTCCATTTCTGGTTTCCCCAGGAGAGGTGCTGACAAGGCTACTCTGACCATCACAGTTCAAAGGAAAGGTTCTCCTTCCCTCCCATCCCACCACAGAACAGTCTGACTTTAACTGCTGAAGTGATCACAAAGGGGATGTGACTGCTGATTGCACGTACACAGGGAACAGGGGAAAAAACCTGAGAAGCCAGACAAATGCTTTATGCTACCATGTAATATTAAGAAAAGGTTACTTTAAAAGCTAGGCATGAATCCATAGAAGCTGAAGGAAAAAAGGAACGTCTAGAAGAAATATACTCAACCTCCTCTGTGTCAGAGAACATGTAATTCTATAGTAGTGAGTTAGAAGCAGCAGTGTGACAACAATCCTAACTGGCTCCAGGAGAGAAGTGTCTAAGCTACACTACACAGTGACTGCAGGCAGCCAGGCTCCCTAACTCCATCCCTCAGCCTGATTTCCTCTGCTCCACAACATCAATAAAAATGCTAATTTCCACCAAATTTAGTATCAACTAATTCAGTTTTAATTATTAAATATTCATGATGTCTATGTAAATCTGAAACAACATGTAAACTTAACCTGGTATGTATTCCTGTTCAGACTTATTTTTAGGTGTTTAAAATGTGCTTTGTATATAAGAAGTGTTGGTGCTGATCCCTAAGGTCAGTATTTATGCATCTCTGCACAGAGTACTATACATGTACATGAAAGAACACGATGCTTTCATTTCCTCCTACGCAGTGGATTCACAGGAACTTCTTACTGAAGATGAAAAGGTTCTCAGCTTCACCCACTAAGGTTTAAAAACATCATGCTATTAACTCCTTAGTGCCAGAAGCTAGAGAATTACCACTTCAAACACAATCTGGAGTTTAAAGCCAAGGAGATAAAGATAAGAGTGGTCTTATTTTTGGTCCTTAAACCCATGAACTGCAGGGAAGCCTGGAACAGTCCTGCTGCTCCATGTTTTATGTTCTGTACACCTTTATATAATTCCACGTCCTATATAAAAAGAAATTCCCAGATTGTTGTGTATTTTCTGTGTGTTCCCTTTTGACTATTGTATCTTGGGCATCATCCTTGTTTTGAGAGATCAGAACAAGGTTACTGGAGGATGCAATACAAATCTTGCCAACTCTGGGAATCCTAATGGCTTTAGCCTAACAGGAACTAAGAACAACAAAGCCAGATGCTCATTCCCCTTTCTGAAGCAACATCAAGCCCTTGAAACATGGTACAGGAAAAAGCCACCTACAACAACCCAAGATTTGGTCACTTATGTTTTTCTTTCTTCTTTATTCTGCCAGAAAACAAAACCACACAGATCACACAAGGTTCACACACCACCACATGAAACCCATCTATAGACTTTCAGGAATGACAAAGGAGTCTGGTCTGGGCAAGGTACCTGCTGCACTCAGCACCCCCCTAAGTGACATAGCCACAGACAGATGAAGGATGTAACACCTGTCATCACTACAACCCAGCCATTTTTTTCATAGAGTAAATCCTACTGCCCTGCTCACGCCTGGTCAAGCCATTGCTTCATTTCTGCCCAGAAGAGGCAGCAGCTGGAAGCTGATCTGCAAATCAGAAAACAAACAGCATGGCCTCCAGAAAGGCCTGGCCTCACTTGAACCCAGGTGGAGATCAGTAAGTCTAACAGCAAGATGGTTTACAAGCCCTACTGCAGGGTGGGGATGCTCATCATGCCTTGAAAACCAGCTACCTAAATACTGGTGCTTGAGAGCTGGCAAGGCAGCAGGCGGCATTTCCTGTTGAAATGGGAAAAGGTTCACAAAGTGAAGAAAGAAATATTCCTCGAGCTGACCAAAAATCATGTTTAAACAACTCTGCTTTCTTCTTTCACCAAGAAGCAGACCGTGAGGAAAAAGAGCACCAAACAAAATGAAGTAACAAAAGCTTTGTGCTAGGAGAGGACTGAAGCTCGCCACACAAATCCATAATGCTTCTCCAGAACCACCCCACTGGCAGTACTTTTTCTTACATAACTGAGAACTAAATCAGCCCAGCTGCTGCAAAGGTCACTCCTTCTTACAGGAAGGAGAGCTGTTGCAGGAATAATGTGTTGCAGAAACATCTTGTTGCACCCTGACTGCCTCTACAATTCTCTTACAGCTGAAGAAAGAGACAACTGACATCCAGACATATTTTGCTTCAGAACTTCTGGTTTAGCAGTAAAAAAACAAACCAAAACACTTAACAACAAGAAACCCACACCACCCTGACTCTGCCATACCTACCACCAGTTTGTTTAGAGATTCAGTGATGAAGTGAAAAGTGGAAAGAAGCTGTTAAGAATCTGCTCATTTTTTACCTTAAAGGAAAAAAGGAGCAGTTTATTTCAAGCATTCAAGCTGCTGTATATTAGTACTGGCTAGTCATCTATACAAGTAAATGTTAATTTACTATACATTCATAAACACTAATAGCTACCAGTAGGAAAATAAAATCTGACTACAGATATAGTTACATCTTTGATAAAAGCCTTTGTATGTATGGTATTTAATCCAGTGTGTCCTTAAACAGATGTACATTACCTGATGAAGTGCTCCTGCTGGCAGAATAATAGCATCACCAAGGAACTGAATTACTGTACAGGTTTTTACTCCGTATTCTTCAAGAAGTCTTTGGCGAAGTTTTTTGTTCACATACCAACTCTGATCACGAATTGGATCATGCTCTGGTAAAACTTCTAGGCCTTGCTCTTTTGCTATCTGTAAGTACACAAAAGATCCCAAGTCACTTTTAAAAGAAACTGTACCTTGTGCCGACAGTTGCAAGTATACTTATGAAGCAACACAACTGTGTTCCAATACCTGAAGGAGAATTTAAGCTAGAGATTCAAAAGACCCTCTAAGGAACTGGGAAGCCTCACTGAACTGAGGATATCTACAGACAACACTTCAAAATGTAAAGCTTTAAATAATTCAGCACAATAGCCTATTAATAAGCAACACATTTGTTGTGTGACTTACTATATCAAGGAAATAAAATCTGACCCAGGACTTCCTGTGCTGCAAATTCCTAAATCTCACAACATTCAGTTTTGACATGGAAACACAACACCACAACCTCAGCTCAGTAAAAAAGGAGCAGATAAAACTAAGGGTGATACAGTCCTGGGAAACCTGCTCTAGGTGACTCTGCTTGAGCACAGGACTGGATAAAAGGACTTTAAGAGGTTCCCTCCCAGTCTCAACCACTCTGACAAGAAGGCATTTTCCTACCACCCCATCAAGGAATTCAGAAAAAATGGACATAAATAACCCAAACTTCCTGACAGTGGTAGACATAACTCCAACAACCACTTCTTCTTAAGTAAACCACAGGGTTTACTTGTTACCCCAATCATAGTGATTAATAATAAAGAACACATATTCAACCCATCTGTCCTGACTCAGACAATTATCTCATTAAAAATGTAGGGTTTATTCATATTGGTATGAAATATACTTAATTATGTGATGCAGAGATTGAAACTTCTTGTGTATTATTTCTCCTCTTCTGTACTAAAAAGACACTAAGATTTTCTCTCTTTTACCAGCAGGCAAAGTGGTCCCAAGGTCTAGTCATATTATTCAATTTGGTATTTCAAAAATACCACTACACCAAAAATACAAGGGGGTACACAATTCATATTGGATACTGTGGCAAGCTGTAGCCACAAATGATTAACTTCATAACATAGTATCATACTTTAAACCTGCTGCTCAGGGAGCTTCAAAATACTGACTCTGAAAGAAGAAACCCTCAGTAATACTCATTGCCCATCTATTCCCTTCCAATGGTGATTCTGTTCACAGTGCTCTTTTCCAGCTACTTTCTGAATGAGCAGAAAAGCCTTGCTGTATAGTTCATAATCTCCTGGATTTAGATGTATTTTATTTACTAGTGCTTATTTTTCCCCACAGTTCAGCTTGCCAAAAAGCCAACGTTTGAGTCACCAGAGGACAGCTGTGCTGGGACTGAAACACTGCCTTATTGTCCAATCTTTACTGATGAATTTCTTAGGCTCTGCCTGCTTGCAGCAGGGACCTTGGCCTCCAGCCTGTTCATGGGCCCTTTGGCTCAGCCAGTTAAAACTCATCAGGTTTCTTCCCCCAGTAGAAGACACTGAATGAGCACCCACTTCAGTTATATTTTGGTATCTCTAAGTTACCCCTAAGACTGCCTTCTAGAAGATGAAAACATCCTCAAGATGAGGCACAGAAAGCTGCTCCCAAGATGGTATCTCTAAATTTAAGGCCATTCCTGACTACCAATGGCCCACTGGTGGATATTCATTCTACATGGTAAGTAATGACACAAAAGGTTCTGATGTGGCTCTAACTTGGCCATCATATGATGTTAAAGAAAGATCTGCACTGTAGGTAAAGCTGAAAAAGTTTGTTGCTCTTGGGTACAATATCCTGCCATGCTCTCATCTTCATCAAGAGCCAAAGCATGTTCTTTGAGCTCACTGGCATGACAGAGTCCTTAGGAAAATCAGTGGCTGCTAGGTTGCAAGGTTGGGATTTTTTGCACAGGAAAACTCACTGATAATGCAAGAGTGGATAAGTGACAGAAAAACATTACAAATGCCAATACTAAAACTGTAAAATTTTCCTTTTTATTAGAGACAGGAAAGAATGTATCTCCATGAACTCCTGAACCTTCAGAGTTTGCAGGCTAGCTGAAAATCTTAACAGGCAAGTACATACACTATATATTTGATTTGTTAACCGATGTAACAGGCCAACTATGATTTATGTGCTGTAGAGGAAAGAATTTTGCTTCCCTCCTGCTTCCCCTAGCATGGGGATAGAGTTTGTGATTTTGTCGATTTACCAGTTACTTAGATTGTATTTATAAAATATCTATTATAAATCTAACCTTTTGCAGAAACTCCCTTATCTTGTCAGCATCTTTGCCAGCATAAATGTGCCATAAAGCACCAGGTAATTCACTTGAATCTTTCAATCGCTTCCTTAGAAGGTCATCCAAATCCTCCTCTTCAAACTTCTTCAAAACTCCTGAGATTCAACATAAAAATACTTTTTAAAAGTGAGACAGGAAAAATCAGTGACACAGGAACACCTTATTTTCTGGTGTTCAAATTTCTGGACTGAGGCTGAGCAGATAAAAGTTAAATGAATATAAAAGAAGCCCCCAGGCAATCCTCTTGTTTGGTGTTTGTAATAAGTTATTAGAACATGAAATACCATAAATACCTTTAAAAACATTTACTTTTTAAACTTTTTCTTCTCTCTTGAATTTCATAGAACACATTCTCCTACCTGAAATAAAAAAGCACCAAAAATCCAAAAATTTAAAAGAAAAAAGGTGCTTTCCTGCAGTCAGCAATAGCAGTGTTTTGGATGCTGTTCTGCAGCAGCTTGTTAAAAAGGCAGAGCTCTCCCAGCATGCTGAAATTTTGCAGCTATTAAGTCCGTACATACACAATTGAGAACAAAGCAAAGACAGCAAACCCTATCACAGCTCTGCTGGGCACAACCACAATCTACACTTGCTGATTATGGAATGATAAGAGAAAAGAAAAAGGGGAAAGAAACAAAGCTATTTCATATTTGGACTTGATGATCTCTGAGGTCCCTTCCAACCCAGCCCATTCTATGATTCTATGATCTATTTAAAGACTGTTTCACATAAGCAATAAACCTTATACAGAGTATAAGACTAACATACACCAATTTAAGCTCTCCAGTGCTGAAAAATTAAATTACTGTCCAGATTCACTAAAACAAACACAGTGCATCCAGAGGGAGACAAATAAACAGAAGGTCTGGCAAATATATCATCCTGACATAACTGTTAGTACTACCACTGCTTCCAGAGAAAATCCTTCATGCTACACTTCCATTAGCTCTGCCAGTCCCAGCACAGGAACAGTCTATCAATTATAGGTAATGGCAAAGAAGGCAAAGAGTTTGAAATACCATTTCATAACTCATCAGCTGCAGTGTATTTTATGCAGAATTAACGTTTGTGCGAATTCTTAAGACAAGAATGTCCCAGGTTTAAGCAACTACTTATGGGCATCCTCTATCCACTTCAAAAGAATGACAATTTTAGAAGCAGCAGATCATTCAGCCCATCTACACCTCTGTCAATGAGCTTCCCTTTACCTGATTTGGAAAGTACTCCATTTCCTTTTGCTATACCAACATAAACAAGGATGTTCACGACATCAGAAACTTCAATATGGAGATTTGTGGTTCCTATATCATGATCTTTAGTAGCAGCCACACCTATGTTACAAGATAAAATTAAAAATTTTTGTATTGCATATTCACCTTCAAACAGAAATGTAAAACAGCTGAGAAGAAATTTCTCTAAGTACACCAAGCATCACAGAACAGCATTTAACGTACAGACAGGTTTTAATGTGAAAATACTGAGATATGCAAACTACAAGCATGCATTTGTTGCACTTGCTGAACAAAAAAATGTTACTTGCTAACAAAGACCATGAGATAACTCTTAGCCTGCCCAGGTAACTGTCCTACATAGTACTTGTGTCAGAACAAAAATATTTCAGCAGAATAATAAAAGATACTTGCTGACCAATACATTCTTTCCCAGCCCTTCAGCCTCTTCAGGGCAGAATATACTTACAGTGAATAAAAAAGATTATCAAATCACATGTGTCACTTTTATACCTGGCCATAAGCAAACTCTCCTCCCCCTCTGAAGTGTTCCAGGCCAAGTTGAATGAGGCCTTGAGCAACCCTGTCTAGATGAGAGGCATCCCTGCCCAGGCAGGAAGGTTGGAGTAGATGATCTCTAAGGTTCCTTCCAACCTAAACCATTCTATGATATTATGATGATTCACTTCACCAAACCAAATCCCCAAGCAAAAAGGAAAATTAAAATTAATTTTAGTATCTGAAAACATACATGTTTAAGTCAAAAGGACATTTCAGAACACTAAGCCTTGCAGCACTATTACATCAAAGTGTCACTAATGATTCAGTTCTTCAGACCCATATGCTGATCACTATGGTTAACATTTTTATTTCAAAGGACATCTGGAGAACTTTTTAAATCAAAGCCATCATGCTACAAATTACAATTAAATTCTTGTTCTATTACAACAACTTGTAAAACAGAATTGTAAAAATGTCTGCACAAAAAGGAGAATCTGGAAACAGTTTAGGAGAAAAAAACCTTTTCTGAACAGGTTTTTGAGTGAACAGTAGACACTACAAACTATGAGAAAAATGCTGAGATATCTGACCAGAATTATGACAGAATTAAGTATTTTGTCATACAACACTATTAAAGACAATCTCTGTGTAGAAGTAGCTAACTGTTCATATGGTTAGACTAACACCACAAAAAATAAAGAAAGCAATGCAGAAATAATAAACTCTTACATCTGAGGTGCATGTACTGTTGAAAGTCAGTACTTACCCAAGATTCAGTAAAAAACTACCCTCCAAAGAAGCTCAGCTTTCTATCAAGTGTTGTAATATTGGATATTCTACACTTCTAAGGGAAGAGGTAACTGCTCTATTTCTAGACTCTACTCACCATATGCACTGCATAGCCTGGGTCCCAAATCTGGACGGACAAAAAACCCTGGCAAATGAGAAGCTAAGTTTAGTTTTCCTTCTGGACTACAATATTCAGGCAAGGGTAAACTTTTTAGTAAGTCCTCATATCTGCAGAATAAAACAAAGAAGAATGTAATTGAATTTATATCATTACACAGAGAGAAAAAAAACATGGAGATTGACATAAGAACGTCTAATATTACACTCCAATAAATACCTTGCTGGCATCATAGCCTTGAAATCTTCACCAGAAGGCCAATCTTTCAGTTTCAGTAGAGCAGTTTCCCCATTTTTTATTTTCTGTCGTTCTACAAGTAACATAGAAATGACTAAAAATTACTACTTTATTCAACTAAAACATACAAAGGAAATCTTAATCTGTCTACAAAGATTTCATCCCTAAAACAGGATGAAATTAAATTTCAAGACTCAAGAAAATGCAAAACAAACTCAACTAGCTGAGGAACAATTATATTTGTTTGGTTTCTTGGTCAGACCTAACGAGTATACTACTGTGCCTTTAATTCTGCCTAGGTACACAATGCAAGTTTCCACCACATTCTCTGGAAACAGATTACCCACAGCTTTCTTTTTAAATTACAGTCTATTTGAAGCCTCAAAATCCATAAAGAGTATTTTTAATTGTGGTGTCTAACGCTAGCCATGTTCAGAATCAATGGAATAACACCTTTAAAGTAACTTGAAACGTACTTGAAACATCTTCAAATCCATCCCAGAACTCCTTGACATTGGTGTTTGAAATAATACTGTCTTTGCAATTCAAGATATCAGCCTGCTGGTTTCCAAAATCTAGACTAATTGATTCAGCTTTCCACAGGCTGAAGTTCATTTTCTTATGCATACCAGACACGAGAACAGGCTGGAAAAAATACAACAAAATTATAAAAATCAATACTTATCCTTTTGGACATAAACACTTCCTTCAATTAAGCAGGGGTACAAATGCATCAGAATACACAAGCTGAAGCTGCTAACACTTCCTCCAACAGCAACCACACCCATGATGCCATACACACATGGTTTTGGAAGTTCCATCTCCATAACAGTAAGTTCTTACTTATTATTAGCAGTTAACTGATGTTTAAACTATGCAAAGTAGTTTATCTGCAAACATACAGTAAGGTAACTTTCTCCTTTCAATACCTACCCTTCCTTGTTTCCAGCACTCCTTGAAGAGCTTCCAGTTATTACTGTTTTTATGGTCTCTGAGCCACAAAACATGTTTATCACAGATCCATGAATACTGAATATCACCATACAGTTTACTACAGTCATCCTGAACACATTTTTTGTTATCCTTTGGCTCATCTCTTATTTCAGATTTCACATTTATCTTTGGTGCTCTATTTGGTGGAATCTTGTTTTCTACTACTGAAGCAATTATGTCATCAAGAATGTTTGGCATAGTCCTTCCACTCTTGCCACTCTATTAGAAAACAAACAAACATATGTTTCAACAACAGAACAGCAAATAAAGTTCATGCAATTCCTTTTACAATAGAACATTTCATTGAGCAATTAGAAGCCTGGAGCTATCTACTTCCTTTATATAAAACTGAATGCATTCTTACATGGCAAAGTTAGAAATACAGTTATTATATAACTCAGTATATTGGAATCTTTGTCAGATTAGGGTTTTATTGAACTTCCTGGACATTATGAATTCTCTCCCTCCCCCCCCCTCCCCCTCTCTATATATACACATACATAAATCAAATGTTAATTCAGATGTGTGCACGAGCATATCAAGTTTTAATTATAAATTAACATTTAAAGCAATACCGCAATGCAGGATGGATGCTCTAACTATAATGTACCAAAACAAATCTTACATATTTTCAAATCCTGCTATAAAAAACACGTATCTTGTGAACACTTACTGCTGTTCCTGTAGAGTAAACTGGAGCAAAAGCAATACCAGCATCTGTAGAACCCAGACGCAGTTTGCCTGCTGTTGTAGTTAATAAATCTCGTAAGGTTGAGCCCTGCTCATTGTTTTGGGATGCAGGAGGGGAGCTTTTACAATTTTGGGACTCCAAATTATCCTGATCTTTCTCTTCCTTTGAATGCTTTCCAGAAGGACATTCTTTATTCTCTAAAACAAAAATAATCATTGGAAGTTTATACTGTTGTATCACGATGCAGACATAGGAACAGCACCAGTATCCTGCATTTTATAATTATGTTAATATTCTGAAGCACTAGTGCTTTATTCACCTGAAAACACACCAGAGGATGAACTGGACCATGAAAAGACCCTCCTCAGTATCTCTGACATGCAACTGAGTGAGTCACAAATAAGAGATGCTATAGCTGGAAACTGCCCCATTACCCACACATTCACTAGTGGCTCTTGTGGTAACAGATTCTAATGCCATCAGGAGAAGGCACTGCAGTTTCAAGATTAAAATTAAGGGGGGACAGAACATCACCTTTCATTTTTGTTGGAAAGAAAACTCTGAATTTTCCCCAGTTAATTCAATTACGGATCAGTGGTGTCCCCAAAGTCATGGACATGATGTGAAAGTTTCAAACATGTACCTTTCTTTTCTTCCCTGGCTTTCTGCTCTGCCAGATCAGCTAACCAATGCAGTGGTGACTGGGATTCAGGTGGTGTTAATTTGCTGTCTGTGCTTACATCACTTCTTGGACTAGTGTTACCATTCGCTTCAGACTTTTGAGGAGTATTCTGCTGTTGAGACTCAGGCATGCACAGGGATATTTTATTACTGTGGTTAAGGACATTCTGCAAAACCTGTAAAGAACAAATTTATTTTTAGGCATTTAACTTTGCTTTAATGTATTTCAAAGACAAGGCTAGCATTTAACCACTGCACATACAAATTAAAATGTAACCGGTGCTATTCAAACATAGAAATCCACAAGAATGAGAACATTTGAGCAAGCTGTGATATATACTCACCTGAGACACACCATTCATTGCAGGGAGCTTGCCAGCTTGTGTGCTCTGCTTGCTGGTACACTGACAGTGTGATTTAATTTCAAATTTTTCTCTAATATTGTGCATAGCATCTAGAAGATCTGTCAAAACTAGAAGACAATTAAGAAGAAAATCATCAGCAGCTCTCAGTCATTTTGTGACCCACTGTGATGCTAAAATGCTACTACCCCCAAACCTTTTTAAAATCTCAACTATTAAAAATGCTATTTTTAACACTCAAAATTCTACAAAAAGACTGCCCAATTTACCTTGAAGCTTGTGCAGAATGAGACAAGGTCTTTAGTTAGGTAATTGCACAATATTCTTCTAAATAATCTAACCTCCACTATACATTCCCACTGCATGGCACAAACCAAGCAAGCCAGTCATTAGTCATTTACTCATTGTTCAACAGGTGCATCATTGCTTCATTTAATAAAGCTGTCAAACTACAGACTGAAGTGAGCCACGTCTTGACAAAAAAATTAGTATGTGATCATGTAATTTAAGGCAGTTTGGTAATGAGTATGCACAGAAGAACAAGAGTGAGGTTATGCAGGCAGTCTTCACTGTGCTGTTTCCAGATGAGTGCCTTACAATTTTAAAAATTAAAACCAGTTTCAGTCAGAACCCGTTCTGGAGAATGTCACTATTTGAATTTATTATGAAATCCAACCAACCTTCATTTCAACTTGAACTAACATGCAATGACCCATAAAATAATGACTGGGTCTGCATTTCTAGTTTAAAATAACTGGGGAATTTACTTAACAAGTTTAAGGGCAAATTTCAGTTTTCTATTCTCTGCTCTGAGTTAATGCTGGCAGAGGTTACAAGTTAAGTTGTGCTAACAACGACCGTACATAATGGCTCTTTAAAAATTTTACTTGGTTGTAAAAAAAAATCTGAATTTAGCTGGGTTTAGGATTACTGCTCAGCTTTTTTCATTCATCTCAAGTTCATTCACTGAACTTTGCTTCAAGGAACTCTATGGATGTCCAACCAAAACAACATGTGAATTTTTTTTTTTTTTTTCCTGGGGATGGGGACAGACAGAACCCAGTGAAAAACAAATATCCAAAACTGTTGCTATATAATGCTCTTTAGTAGTACTATTCTAAGATTTCCTTTTAACAGGTAAGGTCAGATTTAATAAGTACATTCTGGCCATTTTATTCTGCTCTGAAAAAGTATGAAACAGGCACAACGAACACCCTCACAGCACTTCTTTACTGCCTGTCTCCAAAAGCCCTTCAGACATCTGTCAGCATATTCCATCATCTTGTGTCCCGTGCTGTTAACTACCCAGAATCACTTGCCTTACCCCAGTGATTTGACACAATTTGGAAGTTTTTAAATAGAAAATGAGAAGTTTCAAAAAACAATTCTGGGCTCTCTTCACAGAAAGATCTGGGAAAAAAAACATTTCCTGCTTACTTGCAGGTAGTCTTACCAGAGCCTGGAATAATCTGTGTTGGCATCAGGTGTTTATGATCATGGGGCTGTCCCTTCACACACTTCATCCAGGCATATAACTCCTTATCTGCAAAGTAACATTGCTGATTGTTTGACTTTATTTACAATGGTACAGAGACAGAACTAACATTTTCCAGATTTTACTTAGAAATGGTTTTCTATACATACTGTAAGTCTTCTGTCCTGGTAAACTGTGTGACAAAGATCTGTATACAAAGCTAGTGTTCATAATAAGGAAAAGAACACAGAGTTTTAACAAGACTGAAATCTGAAACTGCCTCATCTATAACACAGATCCTTGCCAATAACCTCAAAAGTTCTTAAGTATATTCTCTTTATATAGAGTTGCCAATTTCACATAAACCTTTACAGTTGCTACTTAGGTAGTGAGACTCCCTTGATGAATTCTCACACAGAAAAGAGACTATTAGGATGTGACTATGGAGAATTTAAATTTAATACAAGCCACACGGCAACTGAAGCAGCTGTCTTCAACCAGAAAGGATAAAACAAGCCAAAAAGAGGAACATGCAAACAAATCAATTCTCTGATTTGGCCTACCATGCAGCTGCAATGTTACTGGTGGCAAAAAGAAGAGGGAAGTAGCATCATGGATTTATATCAGATTAAATAAAGCAGCCATGAGGACCCAAGTCTGAATGTACTGGTTGAAACTTCTTTATGGCAGCAGAGAGGGCCTAGCTGGTAAGAGAGGGCTTTTCATGAAGTTTCAGGAAGACTGCCCATGCCAGAGAAATACGCAGTGTAAAGGCAAGACATAGGAAGAATAACAGCAAAAGAAGTCTGGCCAAGTAACTGCTCACTGACCTGCTACGTGATTTTTGGGCAGAAATAGGTATGCAATTTCTTTCTCAACTCCCTATCTTGTATTCTATCCACTTAGTGCTAGTTTTAAGAGACTCTTCAAACCTTTTTTACTAGTTTGTTTACCTCTAGCAAAGTAAACTTACACTAAACTTTAGTACACTAAAGGAAGCATTTAGCACATCTAACGCATTGTTTTCTTACACTGTAATAGACACACAATGTACCAATGAATTTTTTTATAGTTTTTTAACTCCTAAAACATTGAAATCTATAACTGGTCACAAACAAACATAAATCCAATACAGAAACAGCATGAAGGTACCTAATGTATTTTATCACAGTAATGTCATAACATGGCATTCCACTTGATGGTGCCATGAACTGTCTGAAGTTAACAATGGATTCACATTCATTCATGTAACAAAGTAACAGAAGTCATTTATAAACACCTGAATATGGAATATTTAAGCCTCTAACATTCCTGTTGAAGAAGGGGGAAACTAGTGTATTCTCCATTACATTTACCAACTGTGAAACCAACTATGGGTTCCAGGAAATATGGTGTAGTATGAAGTGCTATTATATAGAGATGGGTCTTAACTTTGTACAAGAGTGCCAGAAAAGGCATACAGGTTCATATGAATCCTACAGCATCATGAGAAATAAACAAGAGAGGGAAGCTACCATACTTCTGCTTTTGCACGTCATGTATTGAGGAACAGTAGGGAGAAAGTCTTCTCTGTTTGAAGACTGAAAAGAAGCCTGCTTCTGTATACTGCTTTTTTAAGCTTTGAAGACATCTCACTAAAATTTTCCTGGCTGGTTAACATGCACACTATAAAAAGCCTCTGACTGCATGTTCCCACTAGGGTAAATAACATTCGGCGTGTATCCCAAGCCACGTCAGATGCCACACACATGCGCACACAGACTTAAGCCAGTTAAGAGCTGCCAGAGCACCCTCCAGCATTAATGCATTAATGACTGTTCTTGGTGTTGGAAAACACTGACATGACTTCCCTAGAAGCCTCAGGCTTTATGCAAATCTCTGGGAATACCCTATAATTGCTGTCACTGCAAGCCAAGGACAAAGTCAGTTTATCAAAGACTTGCCATCTAACAGTTAAACTTTATTGTACTAACTTTTCACATCTGTGAATTTATGCTGCTATGACAAACATAGAAATGCTTTTCAAAACAGCATTGTACTTCAATCAGTTCCTGGCACTGTGTCTGATCACAGGCCTGTGCCAGGGCACAATGCTGCCACCCAGGGGGGGGCAGTCCTTTCCAACACAGCCTGAGCACCAGCGTCACAGCTGAGGTCTCAGTGACCAGATCCAGGCCACTCCTCTTTTCAACTGCAACCAGGCTGGGTCACTCAGAAATCACAGGTTTTCAGGTCAGTCCTGTTATACTTCACTAAGACTAAACTAAACATGCCCATTAAAGCACAGGAATTAAAATGAATATGTGTGTAGGCTGCTGGATTGTGAAACCTCTATTAACACTCATTTTAAATACTATGTGAATTATTTTTCTCCATCTCTTTTTTAGAATAGAAAAGTAGACTGCTTGGTCAATGTGACAAACCAGGCACTTCAGAAGGGAGGTACTCCAGGAAGCACACAAAGCAGGGCAGATTAAAGCAGTGAGAAACCATAAAGCAGGGAGATGTAATGGTGTGTCACGTCTCAGAGATGAAGAACAAATTTAACCATAAGGGGCAAGGCACAAGCAATCCAAGACAATCCACACAAAAAACCTAAAAAGCAGACAAAGACCTAAAGTAGCCCCCACAGCAGTTTCTTTCTGAATGACTGATTCTACATCTATTGACAAAAAGGAGGTGAAAGATTTAAGAGAAACCAAAACACACAAGCAGTAATTTAACACTTCACAGAAAGGCAGCTACAGCAGTGTATCTGCAGCTCTACAACAAATGAGAAAAAACAGACTATACAATACTCTAGTTCATGAAGAACTGACCTCTAGAACTTTTTCTTTCCTTTGCCTTGTAACAATCTAGGCAGACCACAAATCCACATTTTTGGCAGACCCAATGAATGTTAAATAATGTGGCTTCACATGCATCACACATCTCACGGACTCCTCTCACTGCTCTCTTCCATGCAATTTTGGCTGAAATACAAAATAAGCGGAATAAAAGGATTGAAATTTAAATGCAAAGCACAGAATGAATAGTCTTTACAGATGAGGCATTTGTAATTTTCCCCTCAGGTGTATCTGGGCATGAGGGAAGGAAAGTGATCCTTCATAAACAAACCATCAACATCCACCCCCTTAGTTGCATTACACAGCACCCCCCTCATCAATGTTACTATCAGTACATTATAAAGAAATTAAAGCATCTAAAAACACAAGACTTAATTTATACAGTAAGAATATTCCTGCTCAACAGGAGTGGGCTGCAAATACAAAGAACTTCAACATATACTTTTTATTCCATGCTATGAAGGAAGATGAGTTTTTCACCTGCATGCCTATGAGATGTTTAATCTCAAGGGCAGCCAAACCAGTGAGTTGGACGGTTAAATTCAGCAGGAAAGGAGGGAGGTGACTATCCTGGAGACCTGGCTAGTACTTGTGCTTTCTGCCCCACCTCCTCTCCTCATGCTGCCTGGAATTAGTGGAACCACCAGCCTGTTTCCAGCCTGTGCCCATCTGCCATGGGCCAGAAGGCTGGACTGAGTGCAGGTTGGGTGGGGAGAAGGTGACTGTGTTAGCACATGCTCTGCAGGGTCCACACTGTCACATTGTTCTCCTTTGTTTGGGGAAGGAGACACGTCAGAACCACCACGTCTGTTGGCAGGACCCAGCACCTGGCTCACTGCAGGCCTTGGCTTGGAGCTGGCTGCTCTGGCTGGCGAGATGGAGGCCAAGCTGAGAACTGAGGCTGCTCCAAAACCAACAGCAGCCTGGCCACAGCTCTAGCCCTGCACAGCCACAGCCTTCTTGCACAAAAGTGAAATGCACTGGCCCACTGAAGAAGGTCCCTGCCCCTTCCAGACATACCCTCAGACAAAATAGCCTAGAAAAATCCAGCACAACAGTGAGTGAACTGAGTTACTCAATACGAAGCAATGGATCATGATGAATGCAAACACTCGAGTAAAACTGCAGAATATTTGAGAGCATTTGAGATTTCCTTACCGTCTTTTTTCACCCAGGACATGGCTGTTTTCTCAGATGTTACTAACTGACAAAATTTATCACCTATGATATCTAAAATGTATTTAGAAGTTTCTAGGTCCAGTTCATCATCTTCGTAGTTTTCATGTGTCCATAAACTCAGCGCTTCATCATCGTACTGGTCAGGAGAGGAGAAACCATCTATCCTAACCACTCCGTTCTTACTAAAAGATAACCTAAAAATGAAAACAGAGTTTAACTGCATCTACCTTTCTTTACACTCTGTGACATTCAGTTTACTTGCTAATTTACCTTACTCCTTATGTCTTACAAGTTTTCTTTACCTGCTTTAGCATCCTACTATATTTTTTAAATTTAAAAATAAATCCTACTGTCAAAAATGGTTTTAAAATTAACAGTAAAGAAGCATGAAAACAAACAAACAAAAAAACTTTCAGCACTTTTTTGCATTCAGTTACTCGTCATTCTCCCTTTGTAATATTTATTATTGCTTTAAAATTGCAGACAGAAAAATTCTCTTACTGGTTTGTTTTGGGCTTCTTTTGCCCAAGTTTGGTTTCATCTGTATCTCACCTTTAATTTTTTGAGTGTCTGTGACTGCAGTCTCTCAGTCTGACTCATATTTTACAAACATACTCATATTTTACTCATATTTAAAATAGTCCTGAATTCAGAAGCACCAAAAATGGTACTCAAATATTTAGTGAAAAGGATGATACTATGCATTTTCAGTTACAGTAACAACTTCCATCAGCAGCACAAACTTTGTTTACAATTCAAGCCCTACTATCTAAAACCAATGAAAAAAGAAAACTGTCATAAAATTCACAATACATTCAAAACACTCAAATTCTTAAATTTCCTAACTGTATTTTAAAATGTTGGCAAAACTTTTATCACAGGTATTTCACTTCTTTATACAGAAAAAAGCCAAAACTCTGACACTGCCACATTAGGAGGCAAATAATGTTACAAAGAAGGTACTCCAAGTCCAGCCTTGAAATGATTCCTGTAGTACTACCAAATCTTGTAACTAAAGTTTCATTATAAAAAATTAAACTCAATCATAGGAACAATTTCCTGTTCAAATTGAGGTAGATAGATTCTGACAACACAGCCCACGTGCAATCTAAAGCCATTTTGTCCTGGCTCAACAGCTAAGCTGCCTTCATCACGTAGGCTACGCTGTGTACATTTCCTGGGAAATTTTCTTCTAGACATGTGAGTTTTCCTTGGTCAGCCCTTAGTAGTGAAAAAGGAGGTCACAACTCCTCTGTCCTCAGAAAACTCAGAGAAAACCTCCAGCAGCATTCCCACCGTATACTGGCGTAAGTACAATTACGACTAAGTGCAACTCTGTGGTTGTACAACTTGTCCAGAATAAGTGAAGCTTGCCTTTTGAAAATCCCACTTCAAATGCCAGACACCTGTGTAATGGTGATGTGCTCTATTTTCTGCTTGCCTAAGGTACACTGGGCAGCTGTTCTGTCGTCTTTGGTATAAAGCTTTAAAAGCAATGAAGTCAATCCACAAAAGAAGAAATACAAATGTAAATATTGTTAAATTAGAGAGAGTCTTTTATCACACAGACTGACTGAGCCAGAAAAATCAGACAAGCTTTCAAGCATGCAAGCCCTTTGCCAATATTACTTTTAAAAGTTAAAATGCCACGTTATCAGGAAAAGAGCTGTACTTACCGTCGAAAGTAGTAAAATCGACAAAACACTGGTGAGTGAGTTGGTTCTTCTCCTTTCTTACTTCTTATTAACCTACATTCTCTGCATTTTTGCAAATTAGGTCCTATTTCAGAGCAAGAATCATCCTGCAAAAAGGATTCTCCTGTTTGCTTCAGCTTCTTTACTTTGCGCCAGTCTTTTAACACTGAGCGAGGTATACCAGCTGCAAAAGGAGAATTTCAGGTGAGGTAACTGGCAGCCCTTATTTGCAGAACTCAGTCACATCAGTCAGCATTCAACATTTCTGAAAGTAGGTTTGTTACCTGCACAACATACTTCATTTTTACTTCCATCTGTCTGCTTGTCAGCACTGAAGTTTAAAAAGCATGGTTACCAATTGGACTTACGCAGGCAGGAGCACAGCTGAGCTACCAGCAATACCTAGGACACTATTTTCTCTTTAATTATGTGTATTGTTCACCAAATATTCCACTAAAACCATCTTCAGAAATGCACTCTTATAAAACAAGTGAAGAAATACAACACCCCTAGGAAGGTGGGTTTGAATTCCATTTCAAATGAAGATGTATGCAAAAAAGGCAGCAATTTAATGAATTAAATCAGAGCTTAAAAAAAAAATCCTACTTCAAAATTTGTTTTTGAGGGTTACAGATATGATTACAGAAGAGCAGACTATTGACATGAAACACATCTGAACTTCATGTAAAATATCCAGTGTAAAAAAGGACAGGATCCATTTGCTGTCAAGTTTGCTGGCTTTGTAAGGCTAAGCAGTATAATTTTATTTTTGATATGAAAGCATACCTGACAGTAACACAAAGAGCAGATCTATTGAGTAATACGTGCAATATGCACATACATGTTTTGAAATTGAACCCTGTTGTTATTTAACCTGGTTTTCAGATTAATTAATTAAAAGTGGTACCAGTTTTATCTGCAGATGGATAGAAGTGAGTGTCACTTCATCTACTCTTAAGTCCTGAAAGTTCATGGCCTATAAACAGGGATCTGATGCAGGATGACAGAGGTCATGGTGCTAACTTTAGACTTGGTACCTGAGTTCACATCTATATTTTGCCAGAGATGACTTCTACAAATTTTGCAAATGGCACACTCAGTTCATGGCCTGCAAAATGAACACCCAACTCATCCAAGGACCACAATGGCAAATGGATTAAATGTTGAGGGTAGAAAAGACCAAAGTACAGGTTTGCTATTCCAAAGCAATGTTTGGACCCAGAGATTCTGGGATTCATCTGGGAGCTGCTAGACTTCAAGCTCTGTGGGCAGGAACTTGAAAGTCCCCCAGTGTTTGCAGGGGGAGCAAAATGCTTTGCTTTGCAGGAGGGAGCCTTGCAGCCTGGAGCTCCAAGTGCTCTGGATGGCAAGCAGGCTCCTGAGGCTTTCCATAAAACAGCATTGGGACAAAGCAGTTTCCAGCCCTGGCAGTACCCAGATACCACCCACATGGCAAAACTGCCACCAAGCCTCAGATCCTGAAGCAGTTACCTTCAACCACTTAAGGGAAACCCAGGAAGCTGTCCCATGGGGGCCTGTTCTTTCCTGAAAGCTCCTCAAAAGTTGGCTACGTTTTTGCATAAACCTTTGTGCAAAGTCTTTTTTGTAAGAAAAGGCCTGACCAGGTCTCTTTCAGAAATTATAACAACACTCCCCCAAGACAAACTGACAGGAGTATCAGAAACGCTCATCTATTTATAGGGTCAAGTAGGAGAAACAGACAGGGAGACCCCAGGTCTATTTATAAACAGGATGCCAAGCTCAAGAAGCAGTTATCATGGGACAGGCCAAACCTGTTAGTGTGCAGGTCGTAGTCTGTGCAACTTACAACAGAACATAATAATAACTCCTACCCACTTCCTGACCTAAGTTCCATGAAACAGTTCCACAGTGTCTTATCCTGCATCACTTTCATACTTAGGTAGCACCAGCCAAAAGAAATTATTGCCTTTCCTTAACAACTTAGGTAAGCAATGCTTTTACAACAAACCCACACAAAATCTTCTGCAACAATACAAAGGTCATAAAGACTTAATGTGTTACACGTGTATTTTTACAGTTCACTTTAAGAAGTGAAAATGAGAAAGACTTTATAGGTATGTCCTCCCTGATCTTCCCCTTAGTAGGATCCCTTCCCCCTCTGCCTGCAACTATCACTGGACACAAGCCAGAATACTTCAGACAGACAAACACTTTCAGCATCCAGCACAACTTAAGAGATCAAGCACTGTCAGATAGTAGAAGAGTAACCTTATACACTAGGCAGTGAAAAGCCAAAGAATGTAATTACAGAGAGAATTAACGCAGATAAAATATCCTTAATTTTCTTACTACCTGTAATTAAAAATTCTTGCAAAAAGTAACCTAATGGTAGACTTTCTCATGCCTGAACAGAACAAAGACAAAAGAACAGTCTTTGGGGAAGAATAAATTGGGATATAAAAAAAGTTAAGTCCTTAAATAAAAACCTTCATGTTGGCAGACCAGTTTCTTGTTTCAGATAAATGTAGTTACAATCTGCTACATGCTACTGCGTTTAAATTAAAATTAGCATTTCCCTAAATATCTTTATTCCTTAAACAAGAGGGATGTTAGCATCATGTAATGCACATGCTCGTTAGAAGTGTGAAATGAGTCTCTCCCTTGAACTTTTCATTAAATTAGACAAATCATAACAGAGAGGCATCAGGCTCTCAAGGAACTGCCTCTGGCTTCTTAATCAAAGGATGAATTAAAGTTCAACAACAGAGAATCTCTCCCTCCAGCACTACTCTAAAAATAAATGCATTAGCTCTCTTAAAAAAAAAAAAAAGTTGTATCAATCCTGGTGGCACAACTACACTCAAGTCTGTTGAATTCTAACAGACAGCATAAACCAGTTTGTTTACTGCTTATTTTGAGGCCAAGTCTGTTAGCACTTACATACAAAACACTGCATTTATAAACCAGGATATTTCAAATGGCCTTAAGACAGATAAATCTGGATCTACTCATTTACACAAGCATGCTTTTAAACCCTTTTCCCAGCTATCATGCATGATAAACCCTCCAGGATTAACACTGTTAGACTTCACATTAGGCTGTCTCTTCCAAATCAGATTAATATACTCACTGCTGTTACTGCCGCTTTGTAACTTCAGCTTGCTTTTTTCTTTGGCACTCCTGCTGAGAACACCATTCGGTTTTACTTCTTCCTCTGCATCACCCTTTTTTTTCTGCAAATCATTTTGTTTCTTTTTGTAAGTTGGCTTGGGCTGCCGTTTAGTCCTTTGCTCTGACTTGCTCTCACTTTCATCAGAGTCTCCACTCTCAGAGCCAGACTCGTAAGTTCGTTTCGCTTTTCTCCTAGGGTGCTTATCTTCCTTCACAAACTTATCTGCCAAGATTTTACTGTCTATGTTATTTTGCAAATCATTTGATGTAGAAGCTATTAAATTGACAGTACATGGCTTAATAATTTCTGAAACACTGTTCCCTGAACTCTCTTTTTTATTAGTGTTTTTATCTTCCTCTGAATGCCTTGTTAGCCAAGCCTTTTTCAGTTTAGTGTGGTAGTTTGGCTGACTGGTCTGGGATGTTTGCCCACTGCCTACAGAGTTCGCTTTGTTTATTGTATTACAGACGATAGCACTGTCTAGGGAGAGAGAGGTTGAAAATGTCTGATTTTTCACAGAGCTGGACTCAGTCTCACTGGTGTTACTACTTTTAAACTGAGCTGCAGCCAAGGCTGCCTTGTGCTTTTTCAAATGGACAAAGTCGGTGGAGGTGGAGAATCCTGAGCTGGGCTGTGCAGGGCTGCCTGTCTTGCCAGTGGCGGGTGTAGCTGGAGTGTTGACCTTGCATTCCTGAGCCTGTGCAACTGCCTGACTTGCAGCTCTGGAAGTGGTGCACTCCAGCGGTGCGCAGGCCAGGACTGTGTTTGATAAGGAGTAAGTAACTTCTGAACTACCCCAGCTCGACACGCTGGTAGTCGTGGCTGCTGCTGAGGCGGTGATATCCGTTTTGGTGCTGCAGATCATAGGTGTGGTAGGGGTGACAGCACGAGGAATGCTGCCTTGTGAGACAGCTGGAAATTTCTTTTCATACTGTGTGTGAGCACTGTCTGAGTTCATATTTGGCAGAATGATCCTTCCAGTCTCCCTGGCTTCCGCTGTTTTCAAGCAATCTGCTTGATTTGTCACAGCTGAAGATCTCTCACCAACTCGATCTTTGGGAGCAGGCTGCACTGCTGGTGCGCTATCGTATTTCATGCTAGAAGGCGGACGCACAATAACAGATGCTGTAGCGGATTGTGACTTTCCACTCATCCTTTCAACATGCCAATCCCCTTTTTCATTATTTGGGGCATTACTGGACTTCCACATCTCTGATAAATTCTGTTCAGAAGTGCCCTTGTAAACAGGCTGAGCTTCCTTAGGCTCAGGAACTAAAGTTGGTGGTTTCTGCAGCTCCTGTATTTTGCCGCCACCAGCATTCACGGGCTGGACGGGAGTTAGGGTGGGAGGTGAAAGGCTGCTATAGCTGCTTTCTTTCTTCTCAAGGTTCTGGTGCACAGGAGGGTGAAACACAGGGGCTCTATGCAAGGCAGGCATACTCCGGAGTGTATTTGAAGATGAGACTGACAACTGAGTAGGGCTCCTGCTGTCAGTTCTAAAAGAATTTACTGAATGAGACTGCACTGACTGTGCGAGCTGCTCAGGAATCTTGCTTGCAGAGCCTTCACTCTCTGGTTGGTGCTTAATTAAAGGTGGAGGTTTAGAAAGAGAAGAAATGTAAGAGGGGAGAGACTGAGGATTAGCTGCTGTTGATGGACAATTAGTTTGCTTATCAACATATGCACCTGAAGCTTCCTTTGATGGGTACGATCTTGGAGGTTCATTTACTACACTGTTAGACAAGGTGGTGAAATAATTACTCTGTGGCAAACTCTGTGGAACCGAATGCTTCATTTTATATAATTCTGAGACGGAGCGTTCAGAATCTTTGTCATATTTTACTGAATGGCTTTTGGGGCTTGAAGATAAGGACGCTACCCTGGAGTAGTTCTCTCTCTCTCCCTCCAGTGCCTTTATTTTAGCTGTAAAAGGAGCAACTTCAATACTTTCTTGGAGTATCCGTCTGTGTTCTTCTTTGTATTTGCTCAGTCGCTCCCCAGTCTCCTGTGGTGGCCTTGGCAGCTGGTTCAGCATTGGATCTCCAAAATGTCTGTGCACGTGGCTCTCCTTTGATGCCTGTGCTCTGCTTTGCTCTAGCTCTGTCTTCACTGGTGCAGTTGGGACGGAACGCAAAGGTTCAATAAATGCTTTTCTTTCCAGTTCTCTGTTTGAAGGTTAAGCAGACACAGATCAGCAGTGCAACACGCTAAACAGAAGACCTTTCTTCCCATGCTCAAGGCAAAGTTATCTATTAACCCCAAATAAACTTTTCTTTATATTAGGTACAATTTTCAAAAGCCTTGAGAGGACTCAGGAACTCCAGCACCATTCCAAGCCAACAGGGCAGAGTCTGTTTTGCAGCACACCAACAACCTTTTCTCTATCACATGCACCCACATTTACAAATAAGCTAAAAGCAAGCTAGAAGACATCAGCTGCTGAAATGCACCCTCTCACACAGAGTTAAACAACAGACTTACTCTTTCTGATGCTCTACAATACTTTTGGGCAACGGTGGGCTGGAATGCGTTGTCAATTTGATCGGCCGGAGGGGATCTGCACTGGATGGTCGCACAGGAATGTGACTCAGTAAACCAAGGCTGTCAGCTGAGGTCACAGGGGTGGGCTGATGTAACCATGGGCTGGGAGTATTCTGTTAACATCAACCAAAACAGTAAAATTAGATTCAAAAATAAGCACGGGACCACGAGAGTTACTGTGTCAAGTCCTGCAAATGATCAGAGTGAAGTAATGTACTTCAGCATCAAATCATACACAGTAAATAAAATTTAACATCCTGTCACTTTTTGATCAACTGGAACATCAGACTGTACCTCCCCTGGACATGCAGAACCACCACATAGTTTGCACATTTCAGAACCGTTCTTAAAACAGCTCAATTTTCTAATATTCAGGATGAACAGTCAATTTCTGTAACAGCACCTCCAACTCCTTATCAAAATCAGCAAACCAATGATAGCCTGACAGCACTTCAGTTATGAGGAAACAGACCGCTAGCTCTTCAATTGATTGCAAGAAGTATTTATTTCAAAAGAAAAAAATGGTTTGGTATTTCTGGAGAACAATTTTATCTCCAGCTTTATAACATATTTTAATACAATTAACAAAATCAAAATACAACTCTCTCTTTCTTGGATGGTTCCTCTCCTCCTCAAATGATTAAGTATGATAATCCTGATTAATCTGCTTTATTTTCCCAGACATTTTGATTTGAGATAATCTCATGATCAGCACATTGTTAAAAAGAAAATTGTACACATCTGCCATGCTCTGCAGCATTACACATAATTTTGTGCTGTGTACCTACTCTAAAGGTGGGCAATACCAACCTCTTCCTTTACACACACTTTGATAGTCTTAATTTTCAGAAACTGTCTCTAAATTAAAATGACTACTTATCTAAGATTCTATTTTTATCTTCTCTGAAACAACTCTGCAGAACAGACTACGAGCAGCTCCCCATCTCTCTCCCTTTTCCCTCTCTCCTTGGAAACCTGCTCATGAGAAACACATGCAGAGGAGCAGAAAGGCAGGGGCACCCTATTTAAGTGGTGCTTGGGACAAGTGTGGAAGAAGGAGACAAGAGTGAACAGAGCTTCCATGTGCACCCTAAAGCCTTGCAAGTGCTGCTCCACTCCTAACTCCTGGCACTGCCCAGTTCTTCCCCTCCTCTGCTCCTCACTCCTCTATCCTTCTCCTTCTCTCCAATTTTGGCAACTCCCAGTTGAGAACTGTTGCAGTATAAGGGGAGCCAAGAGCTCTCATGACTCACACATGCAGCACAGAATAGATTCGCAGGTGCTACAACTTTGAAGTTCTGATTTCTGTACTTGTGAATATTTAAACCAACCACTTGGGTTGCACTAACAGTTTTAGTGCACACATTTCCTAGGCCAGGAGTTCCCACGCTGTGGTTGAGTTCCCACGAACAGCCTGTAAGCTGTATTAAAGTATTATGCAAAATAAGGCCCGTCACCTTCTCCCTAAAGAATGTGAAGAACATCTGCTGGTGCACCAAGAATTCTACAACAGCTTTGTGACTCCACCTGCAACCATCTACAGCCCAGCCCAAAGTCAAGAACTGCCACAGCCACCTGCAGACAGCAGCAAATGGTGGGCTTGGGGGTACATTTCCTTCAGCACACAGACATGGCTCAGCCCTGAGCTGAGGGTGGCTGCTGCTGCTACAGCTGAAACACAGATCCCTTTCTGTGGCACCCATGCAAACCCACAATGGAAACGCCCACTCTGGGTTTCTAAGACATATTTTTAAAAAGTGCCTCCAGTGCAAGAGTCAGAAAACAAGTCACCACAAGACAATTGCCACATATCAACATAATTAAAAAGCTACGTGCCTCAGTATGCTAGGCTACATACTTCAGGCAGCCAAGGTGAAAACAGAGCCTATCCTAAGTTCTTCAAAATGGACTTCAGCAGGGGTGGAGCAGGCAGCAACATGAAAAGATAAATCCACCTCTAGTTTTCTCTTAAGCTTTTCTTCTCTGCTGCATTTGACTATCATATTTTAGATCAAACTGACTTCGTATTACAAGGCCAACTCAAACTTACTGACTGTGAAAGACTTAGCCACAATGGTTTGGCTTTTCTCAAGAATGAGGCTGTGGAAGAATAGCTTTCCCCACGATGAAAAAGAAAAATAATCTCTGTAACCATTCAGAAACTCCAAGCTTTGACGCAAAGCCCTGCAATTTGGCAGAAGGACCACTGTCAGCAACAGGCCTTTTGTGTTCCCTGTGAAAACCTGCCCAAATTAGGCCAAATTGTCAGCATCTAAAAAGCAGTATGCACATGCTCCGTGGTTTGATTGAAGCTGGCAGTAAAGCTCTCCAAAGTTTCTGACTGTGCTACACATGCTTCATCTTACACTGTTCCTCTAAGGTGTCTGCAATGAGCATGCTGTATCCCAAGCCTGTAGGAGCTGAGAGGATTTTTCCTCTAATTGTCACATCTGCCTACCAAACACCACAGCCATGCTGGGTGTGAGGCTGAAAAACATGGACCACTTCTGAGGCTGTAGCAGTTGTACACAGCACAGAGAGGCATCACCCCGACTTGAATACAGGAGCAGAAAACAGATGGGAACACAGGGATGTGTGCCACCATGAACAGAAGGGGAGAATAATACATGCCAAGAGAGGGTGTAAAGACAAGAGACAGGTGTAAAGACAAGGGAAATAGGTGTATGGTGCAAGAAAGATCTATAAATGTTGGAGTATTTCTTTCCATAACTTCCCACTGGATTTAGAACTCCTTCCTCTCAGCCTTTCTCCATTATTTAGTGAACATACATGAAATTTTACTATGAAGAAAACTGTCTTGCCTCTCCTAGTATTTAAGATACACAATGGTTTTCCTAGTCTGAGGTAGCAAATATTTACCCCGTGGACCTGAGGTCCCAAACCAGAAGTCTGACCTCACTTGATCATAAACGAATCCCAAATATTTAATCTTTTTAAAAAAATACTTAGGAAACCAATGTCTGGAAGAACTCCCTACTCACACTGACTGTGATACAGCAGTTACTACTGGATTTGCATTCCTAGGTCTGTGCCTGCTCAAAAAACCCAGCATCACTTGGTGAAATACAAAGTACTGAACCAGTACCAGAAAGCAACTGCTAGGAGGTATCAGTCCCAGGTAAACACACCATTAAGAAATCAGCTCAACTTACCCTTCTCAAGGAAGCCTCTGCGTTAACAGGAGTTTCTGGATGGACCCATTTGGAGGAGGGCAGACCAAGTCCTGAGTAAGCATGTGTTCCGTTTGGATACTGCCAAATAATTGGATAAAGCCCTAGCTGATTATAGGAAGCAGAAGGATGAGCTTGTCCGAGAAGATGTGGAGACTGGTGTTGTAACATCTGTTGCTGCTGCTGGTGTGCTAATGCCAAATGGCTTAAGCTGCTAGCATGAGCAGTCTCTAGTCGTGGGTGGCTCCCCAGCAAGGAGGCAGCAGGCACTCCTGGCAACACTGCAGGAAGTAGATGAGGGTGATGAACAGAATGATGAGATGCGGTACTAAGGGGGTGAGTGTTAATAGCAGACAAAGGAGCCTGAGCTGAAGACCCAGCTAGCAGATGGGATGAACCAGTTAAGGCAGGATGATGAGCGTTTGGATTTAAACAAGTTCTGTGGGATGAGGAATGCAGAGGATAATTATGTTGATGCAAATAAGGTGAAATGTGATTAGTTCCTGTTTCTTGTCCAATCAGAGTGGGGTCCCTGTATACTGTGAAATGTTCATTCTTGTCAATGATAAGAGGACTTTTAGCTTCTAGAGCACTAACTCTAGCTGGAACTGGATGAAAACTAGACCTAGGCAAATCATGATCAGTTTTATTGGCTGACCTTGTTAATCCAGTAGCATGGCTGTTTAGGGAACTAACCTTAGACTTCACAGTATCAGAAGATTGGGTAAATTTAGGCTTAACGTCAGGTGACTTTGTTTTAGGATGATCAACTGAAGCACTAGGTTTTGACTTCACAGAATCGGGGACTGGACTTTGTTTATGCAGTTTACTCTCTTCTGCTAAAGAAGCTACGTTTAACGAAGACAAAAAGGAGCCATACTGTACTTTTTCTTTTTCAGGATTTAAGTGTTCATTTACTGATAATGTTTTTACAACCCCAGGTTGTATCAAATCCGTTTTATTAACAACACTGCTAACCCAACTTTGATCAGCTTCCTGTTTCCTCGCTTCAAGGAAATTTGCATTTGCAAACTGCTGTTTTAAATCACTGCTGTGAGATTCTATTTTCTGAACCGTTTGCAAACCAAAGGTACTTCCAGCATTATCCTGGCTCTCCTTTTCAGAGTTGTTTTCCTTAGAAATGTCAACAACACATTTTGGAGTAGGAGGTCTGGGTACAAACTGCTCATTTTTTAATTCCACAATATGTTTTTCTGTATTGCACTCTTGAACATGTGGATCCTTGGCATTCTGCTCGTAAGGTGTTGGCTGCTCTGGTGCATGGAGCACAGATTTTTCTTGATGATCTAAGACAGATGACTTCAGTCTTTCTGTCCCTTCATTTTTTTTATCTTCCTGTATTTCATCCCATGGAGACCGCCTATCTGTTAGTGTCTGTTCTGCTACCTCAGTAGTTTGGGATTTTCCTTCTTCTCCATTTATCTTTGAAGTGTTCTTGCTTTTTAACTCATTTTCCGAATTTTGCTCCGAGGATGAATCAGTTAACCTTTTATTTGAAATTTCTGAGTCACTGCTCTCAGAGTAATCCGAGATATTGTCTGTCCGCAGTCTCTTCATATTTAGTTTTTTTTCAACCTCTTCAGGTTTTCTTCTTTTATTAAGGAAGTGTTTATTTTTTGTTTTGGGGTTTTCTGTAAAAGATAAAAACATGCCTATCACATTTTCAGTCTAACATGGTTTAAAGCTCTCCCTCCCTTTCCAATAACTTCTTTTACCTCCTCGGCCAATATAATCGTATCTGTCTTCTTTCATTTTCTCTTCATCAGGCATGCTGCTATCAGAGCCTTTCCTCTTATTAGGCCGAGTATTCCTCTGTTGCTGATGCTGGTGCGAATTCTGTTTCGGTGCTGCCGTTTGGGAATTCATTGCTGGTCTGGGGCTATTCGCTTGTGCCCGTGTATAATGACCCTAAAAATAATTTTGTGGTTAATGAACTTAAACATAATTTTAACTAGCTACTTTAAACATGTGGTTCTAGTATTTGCAATATACAAAAATACTTAGGTAAAAAGATAAATGTATCTACGTGGACTGTGTTGCTGTTCTGGTTGGAGCGAGACCGTCGCCGTGAAGTGATGCCAATATTTTCACCTTTCAACAAAGAGTGAACAACATCATCTAGAAAGGTCATCTGAACCATAGAAGGATCAACATTCTGCGGTTCTAGCACCTGGTTTATTTAAAAACAAAAAACAAAACACGGAACCAAAAATCAGCAGATATTCAGACACTGCCCAATTGGTATTTTCTGTATCAGTGTTCAACAGTCTACTCTGTGTGCTCAAGGCTAATCAGAAAAAAGCCTACTCTATCCTGACAAGAATAACTTACATAAGACTCTCAACAAATGCTGGGAATAGAGTAAAACCAAAGCAAATGTGTCTTTATGTATCACTGTAAAAATTGTTGGGTTTTTTTAAAGAAAAAGTATGCTCCCATCACTTCCTTCCTCCCTTCCTTCACTGACCTGAAAATTTGAAATTACAAGACACTGAGCTCTTTTATAGAGCAACCCTTAAGTAGCAGTTACAATATGCAAATGTTTTTGTAGGATTTATTTAATATACCACAGAAGCAAAACTACTGAAAGGAATTACAACAACTGGAGAGAAGAACTCCAAGACTGGTGAAGTATCACCAGCGAGGGGTACTTCAGAAAAAAAAGGAAAAGCTAGACAGATCTTTAATCAATGTGTCATATAGTAAAAAAAAAAAAACCAACAGTATTTGGGGGAAATTAATTATAGCAAGTTAAGGGAAACAATGTATTTGAGCATTAGAGTAGTCTTAAATTTTTATAGTCATACATGATTTTGTCAGTCATTTAAAAGCAGATGGGTCATTCGTTATACTAACATTGAGTCATTACTTGAGTCTCCTGAAACAGAATTCATTACTGCCACTAAAAATACCAATATTAATTCTTTCTGTAACATCAGCTTCAGAAATACAACTAAAACCCACCACAGTAAATGTAAATTAGGGCTGCAGTAAATGTTGAGTTAAATAAACTGTGGAAAGTGGATATTTCAATTACTTAGAAGTAGTAATCACTACTGCAGCATTAATAGATTTCAGTGCTGAGAAAATAATTTCTCAACAGAGCTGACAGGGAAGACCAGTTCTTAAAACTCGACTGCTTCACTTCAAAGACTTCACTAGTCAAATAGTAACAGCAGAAAAAAAGCAGAACTGTAGGACTGCTGTTAATCATATTGTTTCACAAACATTCATCTTTAGGATGGTCCTAACTACTAATTCAATGCAGAGTCATGCTGTAGTTTCATCATATTAATATGGGCTTGCCCTGCTGGAACTGAACAACTCTGTGGATTTCACAGTACTATGAAAAAAACCCAAAACTTCTAAGGAACAATGTACTTGTAGCTTGTTTTCTGACTATTGTGTATGAAACTCACCTGGTCATTCATAACCACCATAGTGCGGGTGAAGAGATCATGGTGAGTGATGATACCCGTGAACCACTGGGTGGCAGAATCCTGTCTGTACACTCTCACCCTGTAACCATTTAAGGAGTACGGACCTTCAGAGGGGGAAGAAATAAAAAAGCCATTGAGGAATTTAAAAAAAGTGTAAATGTGATTTCCTAGTTTTTTTAAGCTTTATAGAAAACAAAGTGAGCATGGCACAGACAGCAAACTACAGGCAATTCTGGCACAGCACTGCCTGTGGATTTTACTTTTATTCAGGAAGACATTTTGAAATGCAAATGATACACTTAAGTATGCTTTAGGGTCAATTATGCTAACATTTTCAACATTAAATTTCCTTATCTAACCGAATCTTTCTGCAGCCATGATGACAAATGATGGGAAAATTCCTGCCTACAAACAGAAACCATCGAAAAGTAATTGGAAAGGCAAGAAAGTGGTAACAGCAGGTTATACAGAAGCTATTTAACAGGCTAGTCACATGCCCAGATGCTTTGCTGGCAAAAAGATTTACATCTTGGTGGTTAGGCTCTGCATCTGCCAAGTCTTTCCCATAAGTGACCACAGAGTTTCTCTCCATTACGGCAGTCAGAAAGGCAGCTGAGTGATCCTGCCCCGGCTATGGCCACACAGAACATTCAAAAACACATACTATGAAGACTTTTGCTTATTTACTTATTTTACAATGTATCAACTGCAAGGAAACCCCCCACACACTCACTCTGCAAAGACCAGTTTAATTACCCTCCAGAAGTCTGGGGTGGTAGTACCATACAGTATTTTATATTTCAAGATCCAGAAATCAAGATTCAGCAGATCTATTCATGTTCAGTGTCTCACTTGAGCACTGGGACCCTAGACTTGACTGCTCTTAGGTTTTATGTAGCATTTCATATGACCAAGCAAAGCTACTACAGAGTTCAGTTCCGACTGTGTGGGTTTCACTACTTCTGCAACCAATCCCAAAGGACAGGCATACAGGAGCAGAAGCATAGCCAGAGACAACCTACAGAAAGCCCAATAACTTAAAGGTGCTTAGTTGCTCAGCCACACAGACAAGGCCAGAATTCCTCTGTCTTTCCTAGAGATCATTTTTTCCAACACTTCCCCAGTACATTAAATAAGTTCAAACATCTGCAGCAAGCAGGCCAGGGACCTCGCAGATGACAGCTTTCTCTAGTAAAATATCCATCTTCACACAACTGGGTCCATTATACTCCCTGCAGGAGAAAGTCATCATCATAAGGACAGTAATGAAAGGATCATAAGGACTGTTTTAAATGTCAACATTCAAGATCAAGGGAAGTGCAAAAGCAATAACAACTTAAGACATTTTCAAGTGGTCTTAGGGTTTAATTCTGGAATCTTAGCAGGACCTTTTGAAATACCTTTTCCACAGGATTACCCAGGTTTTAAAACAGCTGGGAAAGAGGAAACACCACGCAATGGCACCATTCTTTCAGCACATCCACATCATTCACTGCACAACTGAAACCTTGAGGCCCAGTGAACCTCTGAGCTACCGGTGTTAAATCATCCCTGGAGCGGATTTCCAGCTGCACAAACAAGGGTCAAAACCATGCCAGCACCAATCACCAATACACACAGGCAGAAAAAGAGGAGGGATCTACAGGCTCATGTCTCACATTCCTGGTCTTGGACCAGATGGGGTTCCCATGGGGACACATTTCCTGATGGCTTTTCTCCAACCCTTACTCCAGATGCCCCTGAAAAAACGCCTCCAGCTCAGCTCCCACAGTTCTGACTGTCTGACCCAACCCAACACGTCTCAAACTTTTCATGGCTGTCCCAAAGCTCTGCCTTGTTCAGACAGACTCAGTAAAATTTTGCCTCTGTCTCTTCATGGTAATTTCCCATTCCTACTTTCCAGTCCCAGCTCCTCCTCTCTTGCATCCTGCTGTGAACTGTGCAATGATTTTTAGTCTCTTGCACAACCAGAACCCCTCTTCCCAGCTTCTTGTCTCATTTTAGCATTTGATTCCAGGCTATTGGCTTCCATATCCTTTCCCAGCCTTCTCATCTTACAATCTCCATATTCCCTCATCCACCAGCCTTCCAGCTTCTCTTATATTCTTCTACACTGACTCAGTACCAATTTCTTCCTTCTTACTCCTTTTTGTAATCTATTTCTGCCCTCCATCCCAGCTTTTACCATGTCTACTTTTAGAGACTTTATCATCTACCTTTAAAAACAGTGGAGTGGGTTTGTGGTTTTGCTTTTTTGTTGTTGTTGTTTTTTGCTGTTGTTTGGGTTTTTTTCTTAAGTGCTCCTGGGGTGTCATGAAGGATGAAAAGGATTAAACTGTGGTCATACAACAGTACAGCTCTGTTCCAGCCCAGCTCAGCCAAAAGCAGCCATTACAGGAAAAGCCTGGCTTTGTCTCCAGTCCCTGGCTGAATCACACTCAGCTACACGCTGCTGCAACAGCCTGTGCAGTATTACCAGGAAATATCTTCAGGGCTGAAGCACACTCATTCTTTTAAGAGGATTATTATAGATGCAGCCTCCAGAGACTGTAGTGATAATATATCTAATAGGAAGAAAAAGTTCAAATAGTTTAATTGTTAAAAATCAAGGGCACTTCACTATGTTCCCTGAACTGGCTTTATTTGTCCCTTTTTTTTTTTTTTTAATTTTTTAATTATTTATTTAAAAATAATTTAAAAAAAGGAATAAACTACGCTCCTGCCAAACCTACAACCTCTGCTGCAAAGCATGTTGCCTGTGACTGCTGCCCAAAGAAAAGGGCACAAGGGACAATTTTTTTCATTTGTGCCGCTCCTGAAAATTATTGTACCTCTCATAAATAATGGACTAAAATTCCCCCTTTTCAAATTGTCATGTTTCTTTTCAAACATTTGGAATCCAGTTTTCATGTTTTTCAACAGTCATCCTCTTTCTTCAGATAAACAGCAGTTTAACTGTGATAGTTAAAGTGGACAATGGTTAAGATAGGAGATGATGGCTTCAGTGTCATAGGCAACAAGAAAAAGGCTGGATCCTAAAAATGCTGTAGAGGAGGAAGAGAATACAGTAATGGCCCTCAGTAATACAGTAATAGATGCATCTCGATGAGGCAGAACTGAAAATGTTGCTTAAATTGCAGGGAACAGGAAAATGTTAATAAGGGAGAAGGTGAAGAAGAAAATCAGAGAAGTGAGGGGAGGAGAAAGGGTGAAGAACATGACTAGATTACAGCAGCTAGCACTGCTGGGGGGGTGTCTGTAAGCCACTGAAAGGTTTGTGCCAAACACAGTGTCTGCAACCAGGAGCAGATTATGGGCCAGGGGAAGGTGATAGCAGTCTGCTGGCTGAACACTGTGCTGCAGGGCTGAGGTGGTGGCACTGCAATGGCCCTCGTGCTGGATGGCATGTCACTACCCCAGTAAGCAGGCCTTTCCTTGGGGCCCTCTGTGTCACACATCAGGTGAGCAAGTGGATTTGAACAGCAGCTTCTCCTTAGATGAGGAGAGATAGTCTGCAAGGACATTTGGATTAGATTCATCTCATCATCTAAGAGACTCCTAATTTGTGAACTTCTAAGAATCCAAACATCTGTTTGAGAAATTATATTACATTATATTTAGGAAGACGAAAATGCAGTTCCTGGGGTGATGGGATTTAAAGGAGTTGCATGGATGATGATGAGCTGGCAGTTCCATTGAGGTGACTGTTCCAATATTGCTGGGGCTTTTGCTCAAGTGCTCATTCTGTGTCAGTGTGCACAGAGGCTTTTATAATTGTCTTATTACTGTTACTGTAATGAAATACAATAAACAAGCTCAATTTTAGTTTCCTTCTCAGATAGACCTAATTTGATTTCATGCCACCTCTCAATCCAGTTTTGGCAGCAAATTTCATCAGACTATTAACTCATGTTGTAACTGAGGATATTAAGATAAAAATCTGAAATTACCAACACTGACATACCAACTTACTACCTATACAACTCCACACATTGCTTTTTTCATCATCCTTTTAGTGACCCATAACAATAATCACATCTAGTCAAATTAAAAACTCCACAGAAGGGAAGATTTAAGTTTTTTTAACTTAAAAACTTTTTTTAACTTCAAAATTGTACTTACCACATTCCTTTGGTCTTCTAATCTTAGTTTTATCAAAGAAACCAGGCAGCAAGCAAACCTCAGCACCATCCTTATAATACTGGATTATTTACTGCTCTTCTCCAATCTTAATTTATAGGATGATTACTTAAGCATTTTTGTCCTTGAGTTACTTTACTGCTTGCCTGAGGATTTTAACCCAGACTCGGGGAAGTTAGTTTCTGCCTTCCACTACTAGGAATATCTCTGTAGAGTTGCCTGCCAGTTCTGCAGACAGTTTATGTATACTCAAAATACACATATTTTTACTACAAGCAAGATTAAGCCAAATTAACTTATTTTAATTCATACTAGTTCTCACGTAAACTGGATCTACACTTTAAAAATTATGCACCCATTTGCTGCAACCTTCTGGCATTATAATTGAGTTACAAAATTGTAACTGATCTGAAAGACACTTTTCAATCAGGTGGTGGGGGTGTGGGGATCTGAAAGTATTCTTCATCTGTGACAACTGTGAAGAACTACAAGCACAGACAGGTACTGGAGAAGTTATCACAGGTAACAGCCACACTAACAGCACAGAACACTTTTAGTATGTTAAAAGATGTGTGGTTGCCATTAATTCCCACTGATTTTCACAACAAATCTTCTACATTCAGACTAACAATATTCAGCTTTTGCTGGAAACACCAAGACATCAAACAACATCAAACAGTTTGTAGAAGTCATGCACAGCTTTTTACATACTTCTGTTTCTTGTATTAACAAATACTTCAAAAAAATAACTTCCAAGTTAGAAATATATTCTCCAATGTCACAAATGTCATGAGATGAGCCCCACAAAACTAATGGCCTTAAACTAGCTAACACAGAATAAAAATAATACAATTTCCCACATAATTACCTTGCATAAAAATCTCCTGAACCTTTTGTTCCTTTACCCAGGCTTTTACCTCCTCATGTAACTGCGGGTTATCCCTGAGAACTGGGTTTAGACTGTCTACGTCGTCCTAAAGTAGAGATTAAAAAAAGAACCATATGTTATGTTTACTTGTAACATTTATGTTGATTTTCCTACATGTGTTTTAGAGTACAATATTAGGTATTGTTTTAAGATAATTTTACTGATGTCTATGGATCCCTGTATTTTTTTTAGAAAAAACATAACAGCACAGCAGTGCTGTAAGTTATTTCATGGGAACATGGTATGTCAGATCCCACATGTGGCCAGACTTGTAAGCTATTAATAGGATCACACTTTCATAAATACTGTCTTACTACAAGCTACAATTGCCCTTTAAAGACTTCACTGTTTACAGGTATGCAGAAAGAATTGTTTAAACAATGATTAAGTTAATGTTTAAAAAAAAAAAGTTTTCCATAGCTTTAAAAATTAATACAGACTTTTTGAGCATAAACAGAAATAAACCCCACAAAGATAATGTCTAAGAGATAGCTGAACAAACATGTAAGAAGAAACACCATTAATGACTTTCAAATATATAGGTCTTTGTTAGCTAGGTATATTCAAGTAAGATGTGCTTTATATTTGTCTTTTATCCAGTTCTTCTGGAATAGATTCATTTTCACTACTGGAGTAGGACAACATCCTGGAAATTAAGACATTTGGTGGAAATCTCCTTAACATAAAAAAGCTAGGCACCAAATCTGGTATATATCCTTGAAAGCCTATAAAAATCTGGTATATATCCTTCTATCATCATTCATCACCAAACTTTAAGAATACCCATAGCTCTTTATTTCAGAGCAAGCTTGCTATTTCTGCCTCAGAGGACGTGGCAGAGAAATAGAGCTGCACCGCAGCCTGGCAACGCCTCCTGCAGAAGATGGCCTTGTAAAGCTGTGAACTGCAGGAACATTAATCTCTGCCAAGTGAGCTTCAGACAGCTAAAATAATCAGAGCAATACTCCACATACAACATGTAAAATGCTTTATCAGTACTGCAGCTGAGATCAAGAAATTTCTTTCCCTGATCTCCGGCAAGTTCCTTGATGTTTCACAATTTATTGTGAAGAGCTCCAGCCACAGAATAAAAAGATACAAGCAACACTCAAGGAATTGTGCACTACTGCCAGGAGGCCCTCAAGTGACATGACCAATTTCTCTGTACTCGTCTGGATGAGATTATTCCTGCTGCCCCACTGATCACAGGATGTCTATTTCAAAACCAAAGTTCAGTTCCTGACACAAGATTTGCTGTTGTCCATTATGGAGAATACATCCATGCTTCAGTTTTTAAATAAAATTACTCTTTTTTAATGCTTTTGAAAAGGATAAGGCCTCAGATCCAAAAGGAATGGTGAAGTTAATAATTTTAATACATATAAAGTAGAACAATATAAGAGTGAAGGGGAAGATCAACAAGACCTCTATCACCAGGTTAAAATTACCAACCAGACAAGTATATTGCTAGCATTATCAGAGGCACAAAAAGGGTCAACACCAAAATTTATGCAAGGATGGCAGACTAGCAAAACACTTCCTCTCCTCAGGCAATCTAAAATGGAGATTAGCTGTTCTACTTTCCTGTGCAAATCCATTTTTTCATCGATCCTACACACAAAAGGAACACAACCACTGGCAAGAGGGAATTTTTTGCCAGAGCAACTCAACAGACTCTAGAATTGTAGCCCCGTGATAATTCATCTGTCCTCCTTCCAATGTACTTTCACAGCAGCTGCAAAAGATTCCTGTTCTAAAAAAATTCCCTCTTTGATCCACAAGCATTAGACGAAAGCAACAGATTTGAGCAGTGATAATGGAAGTCTGGATGACTCAAAAAAGCAGCTAATATGCAGATCTCATACACCCTCAATAATTCCTTCAATCCCAGACAAGAAAATGTATCTTCATTTCAAGACTATACCTATTGGCCATGAAGTCAGACCAGTTACTCTGATGTCTTACTACTTCAGGGAATTCTTTATGCAAGCACTTTGAGTCTCTGTGTTGTCCAGAGCCACTTCCCATTTGTTTCTGAAGGCAACACACACTGCTGCTTTTTTTTTTTTATTAGATTCCACATCCGTCCTCAGTATCTTTGCCTTCTTTGAACTCGATACTGAAGATACTGGTGATTACACACATTGCACATTTGAATCTCTTCTGTACTATTCCCTACTCAGGCACATGACATATCAGTACCTGTGTCTGAGACTGCTGGGTGTGAACACTTGGAAGACTGCGAAGTCCATTTTCCTTACTTTTGGAGAAAGATGAGCTACAGCTTGCACAAGGGAGGTCAAAGGTCCATTATACTAGCTGAATGCAGGTATGGGGATTTGTAGAGGGTACCAAAGATAACCCAGGGTTTCTAAATACACACAGAAAAACCTCATTTACCACAACAGCAATCACCGGGGAAAAAACCAAAAAACATTGTTTCAAGATATGAACACGCTGCACATTGGTCAATGGTTATCAGTACAGTAAAACATAACTGTTAACTGACAACTGAAGCTCAGAAAAAAAAACTACTAAAAAAGGTTCCTGAAATCTGAAGTTATCTTCTTTTGTGTATGTATCACATATATTTTTGAAAAATATGTACTAACCTTTTTCTACCATTAATCTTATATCTGAAAATTCAAAACAACCAGGAAATTAAGGCATACTGTGTTAAACTGTAAGGTGATGGCCTTAAGCATATTCAGTGCACACAACAAACAGGAGAGAGGGCAACAACCAAGGCTCAAGACTCACAGTCTCTTGCCTGTCTCAGCACTGAAGATGAGAAAATGACTGCAGTGCCCAGTCTTTTTCCGTGAATTAATACTGTTCAAGAAACAACAGCTCTGTCAACAGATATGAACCTTAGCAAGTAAGACCTTCAGTCTTGCCCTCCTTCTTGGTTGAAATGGCAAGACTGACAGACTAACCCACAATTAAATACCCTGTAGGACTTTCTTCCAGACTTTTCCTCATTTGCAAGAGGTTTTACTCACAAAATTAAGTATGCTACTCTCTCCTAGACTAGTTTTTCCACAAGTCCTGGAATATCTCCTCCAAGAGGATTTTAATGCTGGTTTGAAATCCTTATGAAGTGCAAACAGAATGCAAATCAAATAAACAGGACTGCAATTTTCTTCTTAAAATCTAGAGTAGGAAGCTTTTCATGTACTTCATACGGCAGTGCCCCTTGCTCCACAAATGACTATAGGCAAGACTAGGAAGAAGGCAAATGGTATATGGGCTAGGAAGATATGGCTGAACTAAACCTTCCTGCCCTTCTGGAAGACAGTCATATGAAACAATGTGACTATCAGAAGCCTGTCAATCTGTCAGGTATTTTAAACCTTTGCTGCTACTCTTCCTTCTTCCCAGACCAGAAGAGAAATCCACTTCTGGTGCAGTGAACTTGCTGCTTAATTACCCAAAGAATACTGGAGTCTGTTGCATGCCACTTGGTGAAAATTCTCCCCTGCTGGGGACATGCTCAGATCCTAATAAGTCCTATGAAGAACACAGAATTATGTTTTTCTAAAAAAATTGATCCACTGGTTTCCTGAGTATATCTGTTGTTTCTTCTGGTGAAAAATGATAGGAGCAGGCTGGAAACTATAGACCATACCGTCAGGTTAAGATACCACAATGCTCTAACCAGCATGCAGAAATCTTTATTCAAAGAAGCATTTTCAGAAAGGGTGCTCAAATACACACAACTTATCATTCAAAGCAACAGGTGAACAAGTGAAGGTGACTTACAGTGCTTCCATATTCCTTTAAGTCATGAATCAAACAGGAATTTCAAAGACAGTACCCACAGAAAAACAAGTCAAAATCCAAATACACACAGAAGTCTCCTATTCAAACTCCATGCACAATCAAAACACTAACCAAGATACTGAGAAGCATCCCTGGATAAGATGAACCTGCACACTGCTCAAACACTATTACAAAGTGCCTTCTGAAAGCTCAAAAGACTGTGTCTTTTCTCTTTTGGGCCACTGGGCATGTCTGTGGTGGAAATGCCCACACATTTCCACAGCTTTCTGCCTTCTCAACAAACTAGCAAGATGTTTCTTCAGCATTTTAAAACACTTCTCCAGGTCATTCTTCACAAACATGAGGGGCATAAATGAGTTCGTTAAATCAAGAGATGAAACTGTGGAGCACAAAACAAGGAAAAGTGCATTCAAGTAGAGCCTCCTACCCACAAGCGCACAGCCTGCAGGCTGCTTATAGGAGGGTACAGAAAAATCTGGTCAGCTGTCAACTCTCCATTTTTGTTGAAGGAGAAGAGAACTGACAATATGCATTCCAGGAAAACCAGTCCTGGAAAACCAGTGGCTTTTGGCACTAGAAAGGCTTAAATCTGAGCTCTGAAGACCAAGCCTTAGCACACACACTATGCATTAAAACCTGTAAATGTTTACATGGGAAGCACCTTCCTTGGTCACAGTGTCTCTGCATTTGGCTTCAATGCATCAAGGACATCTTTTTAATATCAATAGGAGCTCATTTCAGCTAGTGTTTTACAGAGAAAGACTAAGTAGATTTTGCAGTCCTCACAAAGGTCAACACCACATTAGTCCTCACCATCTGTGACTTAATTAACTATAGCTTCCTCTGGCTGCTTAGCGGTTTTCTGATAATTTAGGACACGAATTAAATGAAAACTAGTACATAACCAACTTGAGAGTCCTGTTTATGATGCTTACGCAGTATGCGCTGCACACAGAAATAGGCACTTTATTAGTGTTTTAACAGGAGAGGAATCACATTTAAATTCAAACAGCATAAATGAAAAATTCAGGTATCAAAGTGCCAAAAGCTTCAACATTCAGATTTAATCTTGCTTTGAGTGAACATCTTGAAATCAGCTTCTACAAAATGGGCCCCATCCCCGATTTTTTTTCCTTTTTGCACCAAAGCATTTTTAAAGCTGTAACAACTTCAGCTGCATAGAAATGCAATTTGGAAATCGCAGTCAAAAAAACAAGGAACGAGGTAAGCCAACATCTGCCTGCGGAGTGACACAACAGTTTTCAGAGAGCACTGGCAGCAAGAAGTGTTCTTCTTAAAATCTAGACTACTGATAATTTATACTAGTCCTCTAGTGCCAACTTTTAGGTTATTTTATCCCATTAAAAAAAACCCTAAATGCCTTACCTGTCCCTGTGTCAAATACATCCAAATGCACGTTTTTACCTCTTACTTGAAAAGTTCACACAGTTCTCTCCTTATTTTCATTCCTTGGCAACTAGCTTTCCTTTTCTTTTTTCTTCCTCTTTTATCTTCTGCTTTGTCACCTCACATCTGATATCACTGATCTGCAATCTCTTTCAATGATTATAACTTTTTAACAAACCTCCAACCTTACTATTGCCTTGTCTGACAGAGTGAGCAGGAGAAAAAAAAACCTCGCAAAGCAATGACAAAATCTGGAGCAGAATACCAAAGACCTTAATAACAACAACATCAACTGGTAGTATCCCTCTGCCATGCTGCAAGGCTTTTTTCCAGTGGCAAAAGATGAGAATCTAACTAAAACACAGACAAACTGGCAGCAACTGACAACTCAAGGGTGTCACCAAGCAAGTGCTTCCAAGGCCATGCGGACCACACACCAAAACCCTACAGGGAAATAATCAAATTTAGCTGAGACTAAAATGCAGAGATCTTCTATTGCTTCCCGGATCTTTCTAGACACACATAAACCACTGGTAAACAGTCTATTCCTATTCCTTTCTGACAAGTGAAAGGCTACCCCCACTGCCAGGGCACTGCAGCTGGTGGGCAGGAGGTCAGCAGGGTGCTGGAGCCTGCAGGGCTGTGCTGCTCCACACCAGCCAGCACTCAAATGTCTTTCCAGAGGGGAAAACATCGACCCGACCCACCACGTGCCCCTGCAACTAGGGCAACCTCCCTCCTGCTCCAGGCTTCTTGCAAAGAGCAGTGCTAGCCAGAAACACCAAGGCTAGAAAGTTTTCTGGGGAGATCGTGACTTCCCAGTTTACCTTAAACGGCTTTGTCTGAGCGCAGAGAAGAGGCTTAGGCTTACCAGGCGACGCCAGCGCTTTCTATGTAAACCCAGCCCACACTTGACCTATTTTCTGCTGTTCTGAGCGCACGGTCACGATTTACCTCATTCAAACTCAGCAGCTGCTGGGCTACATCTGAACCAGTTAAGTCAAGCTTGAAAGCACAACCCTGACCCCTAAACCAGAAAAAAAAAAGTCGAGCCCAGGTCAGGCCCACTCGCATGTGCGCGGAGGCACACGGCGTGGGGTACGGCGGGGACACTGTCCCCACTGATGGGCAGAGGCCAGGCCAGACAACAGGGGTAACTAATCCCTTTCCAACACGGGGGTTCTGGATGCATTCTTCAGAAAAGAACAAACATTCATGGATATTTCAGGCCTCAAACACTAAAGATTAGGGGTTATTTTCAGCGTCTGGCAACAATAATTATGTTTCTATAAGCAGAAAGTTAAAACTACAGGGAAAAAAGATGACTATGAAAAATGCAATTATTTTCCAACAGTAAGTAAACATCTCTCAGAAAAAGCTATCAACTACTTTTCTTGTGTTCTCCACTCTTACATACGTCTAATAGTACTCCCCACACATTCCTACCTCCTTCCACATTTTACCTGTTCAATAATAAAGTTGACAATTTTAAAAGTTTTAACTATCACGTTTGAGAATCCAGGAGCAGGGCTACATACGCTTCTCAAGAGTTATGATTTCAGACTTGAAGAAACACCAATTATTTCAGTTCTGGAAGAGTAATTCACACTCTGACAATTACCTGAACATTTCTGGTATTTTAAATAACATTATGCTGTGGAAGAGATATTGAAGGTAGGAACATAAAGGAAAAAAAAAAAAAAATCTAACCCATAGTATAATTGCCTTGTTTTTAACTCATAAACACAAAAATGAACAGGTATTTGCCTTTCTGTAAGACTACCAGCATCTCAGTTGAAATGGGCATGCTGGAAAACTTGTTTTTTTACAAGTCAGCTTGTTATTCCTGTATCTGTAGGTGAGAATCCAGCATGGAAAGGCAGAAGGGAAGCAAAAGCAGCATACGGGGTGTGAATGCAGCAGGGAAGTAAGCAGCCAGCATTGGATAAGCGAAACCAAACCTGGGCCAGGCATATATTGGCTCCAAACAACCCGAAAACTGCTCCAGTGACTGCTACAACAGTTTTGCATTTGAAAACAGAGATTAAAAAAAAACCAGAGATGACCCTTATGCTCACAGGTTATGTCAGCCTCTCTCTGAGCATCTGGGACAAAGTGCTGTCACTGTAATCCCAATCTGGGTCCTGATCTCATTTACAGATTAGGAAGAAAACAGGAAAACTACTTGGTGTGACTGAATGGGACAGAAAGCAAAACCTCCTGGAGTGACAGACATTATCTTTTAGCATCTGATCTGACTTCCCCAAACCTGGTGGGTTATCAGCTTCCACTTAAGAGCACTGCAGTGACCATCTGTAGTATTATATTCTTCTCCACTTACAAACAAATCAAATGAATAGCACTGCTCCACATCCATCTTGTCGCCCATTTTGATGACACAGACATATATTTGCTTTTCTATTGTTCTCCACTGAATCACATTTCCTTCCCTTTCCTCACTGCAGGGTCCATACATTTATCACCACCATTTCAGCAATATGCAACTTTGTCCTCATTTTGCATTTTTAATCTACTCCTAAGAGAAACAGAGAGGAAGTACTGGTCCTACCCCACTCAGCCATTAACTCCCAAGTCATGTGGTGATACTGAACAAGCTTTTCAGTCACTTACCAACCAACTCAGTGCCACTATGGGAAAAGAAACCTCAAAGTACAGATATGTCCCTGAAGCAAGCAATTAGCGAGTGAAGTTCATGCTAACAAGGAGAGCAGCTAAAAGAACAGATTGGAGAAAAATCTTTTGTACATTGATATTAAAATTTAAACTGAGACCTAGACACCCTGTGAATCATCAACAGCTTTCAGAAGGTATCTAGCAACTCCCCAAATCATATCAGCTGAAGGACAAGCTACATGGATTCGTGTGTCTTCAAGCAAAAAGAGAAAGAATATTCTGTTGATCATCAGTTGCCAGAACTAGTGGGGCTGCTAGAAAAGCAGAGTCCCAGATATCAAGGCATCAGAAAACAGTCACTGACCTACTGAACTGCTTGGATCCCCACAAGTCTATAGGACCAGATGGGATCCACCCAAGTGATAGCGGCAGAAGAGCTCGCCAAGCCTCTCTCTATCATCTACCAACAGTCCTGGCTCACTGGGGACATCCCAGATGATTGGAAGTTGGTGAATGTCATGCCAATCCACAAAGAGGGACGAAAGGAGAACCCGGAAAACTCCAGGCTTGTCAGCCTGACCTCAGTGCCTGGCAGGGTTATGGAACAGATCATCCTCAGTGTAATCACACAGCACCTGCAGGATTAGACCCATCCAGCACGGGTTTAGGAAGGGCAGGTCCTGTCAGACCAACCTGATCTCCTTTTATGATCGGGTGACCCGTCTGGTGGATGAGGGGAAGGCTGTGGATGTGGTCTACCTGGACTTCAGCAAGGCCTCTGACACCGTCTCCCACAGCATTCTCCTGGAAAAGCTGTCAGCCCACAGCTTGGACAGGAGCACCCTGTGCTGGGTTAGGAACTGGCTCGAGGGCCGGGCCCAGAGAGTGGTGCTGAACGGGGCTGCATCCAGTTGGCAGCCGGTCACTAGTGGTGTCCCCCAGGGATCAGTGTTGGGCCCAGTTCTGTTTAATATCTTTATTGATTTAGATGAAGGGATTGAGTCCATCATCAGCAAATTTGCAGATGACACTAAGCTGGGAGGAAGTGTCAATCAGCTGGAAGGCAGGAGGGCTCTGCAGAGGGACCTGGACAGACTGGAGAGTTGGGCTGATTCCAACAGGATGAGGTTCAACACGGCCAAGTGCCGGGTCCTGCACTTTGGCCACAACAACCCCATGGGGAGCTCCAGGTTGGGCACAGAGAGGCTGACAGCAGCCAGACAGAGAGGGACCTGGGAGTCTGGATTGACAGGAAGCTGAACATGAGCCAGCAGTGTGCCCAGGTGGCCAAGAAGGCCAATGGCATCCTGGCCTGTATCAGGAACAGGGTGGCCAGCAGGTCCAAGGAAGTGATTCTTCCCCTGTACTCAGCCCTGGTGAGGCCACACCTCGAGTCCTGTGTCCAGTTCTGGGCCCCTCAGTTCAGGAAGGATATCGAGGTCCAGGAGCAGGTCCAAAGGAGGGCAACCAGGCTGGTGAAGGGACTCGAGCACAGATCCTATGAGGAGAGGCTGAGGGAGCTGGGGCTGTTCAGCCTGGAGAAGAGGAGGCTCAGGGGAGACCTCATCACTCTCTACAACTCCCTGAAAGGAGGTTGGAGCCAGGGGGGGGTTGGTCTCTTTTCCCACGCACCTCTCAGCAAGACAAGAGGACACGGTATTAAGTTGTGCCAGGGGAGGTTTAGGTTAGATATTAGAATTTCTTTATGGAGAAGGTGATCAGACATTGGAATGGGCTGCCCTGGGAGGTGGTGGATTCTCTGTCCCTGGAGTTATTTAAAAAGAGACTGGATGTGGCACTCAGTGCCATGGTCTGGTAACTCCAGGGGTAGTGGATCAAGGGTTGGACTTGATGATCTCTGAGGTCCCTTCCAACCCAGACAATTCTATGATTCTGTGATTCTTGCTCAGAGACTGACGACCTTACAGAAAACATCTTCCTTGCATCACAGACTGCAGAAGTAACTTGAAGCAACTTTTAAGTGGTGGAGTTGAAAAGCTGTATACCACCAGCACAGATACTGACAGACAGGGTAGTTCATCTCTTATCTCACAGTAGTTAACCTCCATCAAACCTTTTATCAGCTACATTACTCAGTAACACAGTATTCTTTGACAGGACTACTGATAACTAAAAGCTCACTGTATTAAAGAGCAAAGATCTCTCAACTCAAATCTGGAGAAGAAAACCATAGAACACTATTTCAAATACATGGCATACTAAAAACAGCTTCTAGAACCAACACCACCTCCTAGAAATATGGGCCAGAGTATCTCACTCTTGTGGATGTCTATTTGCTCTATAATTTGAAAAAATTATATTACCACCAGTCATGGAGACAGAGCTACCTATCACCTTCAGAAAATATTGTATTTACCAAATCTGAACATTCCAGGAGATCTGGGAATATACAACTCTCCAGCTGAAAATGCTGCCTCTGCTCCAAGACAGTATCAGTAGCAACGCAGCTATCACTGTGTGCTTTTTTTCTGTCAAGAGCTCTGTTCTAACTTGCTGAAGCCATTTTAGGAATTTTCCCTATAAATAACAGAGGCCTGACCATCTGGTATGTATATCATATTAACACTATAGCTCTTTGCAACTCTGGAGAAAGCAGTGGCTGTGCCTTTTATAGCAAAGATGAATAATGTTACTGCAAAGAGGAAAGACTAAATTGCTCGACAAAAACCAGTGATATTTCAGTTGTTGCTGCACTAAGCTCCTGGGGGTAAAAAGGAAAGCCATCCAGTGTCTAAAATTGATACAGTGCTCATATTTTTCAAGATATTTTCCATCAATAAATCTATTAAGCACACAGAACCAAAAAAATCCTAGTAAAATGTAATTCAAGACTAAACTACACCACTTGGAAAAAAGGAAAAAAGCCTGTCAAGCATCACACTTCAGCCAGTAAGTCTTCTGCATCCCAAAATACACTTTAACCTGATTTTATCTGTTGTACACTAATGTGACATGGTGCAGTGAAATTAAGATAGCAAAAGGGAAGAAAACATTGACATTGGGTAAAACACCAGCCTCTATAACTAAAATACAATTTCATAATCATATGCTTAAAAATTATTAGTAAAATCGTAGAACCCAGAATAATTTGAGATGTGCACAGCAATTACAGTGCTTCAAACCCACCTGCTCAGCAAGAGTGCTAAAATACTACTCCCCATAATGCTGGCAGACACACAAGAAGAGAGGGATACAGGAAAAAACAGAATAGTTAATTTTAATTCCATTCAAAAGACAGGAAATGTTTGTTAGATTGAAAGGGGGGATTAATATTTACAAACAATGGTAGCAAAAACCCCTATACAACTATATTTAATTATGCAGTACACTGTTAAAAACAAATTATCAGGATAAATTGTACTGTACATCAAACCCTCTACATCAAAACAAATACCGTGCTTTGTGCTTTATTAGTAATTAATCTGATGTATAAGGAAAAAGTAAGACCATATTCGGTTTTAATTTTTCAAAAATCAAGTTTGTACAAAATCTGACTTTGGTAATAGGGAAGGTCATGGGGCAAATCACCTTGAGTGCCACCACAAGTCATACAGAGGACAACTAAGGGATAAGGCTCAGTCAGCATGGGTTTATGAATGGCAGGTCCTGCCTGATGAACCTGATCTCCCCTTCTATGACAAGATGACCTGGCTATTGGGCAAGGGAAGGTTTGTGGATATTGTCTATCTAGACTTTCAGAAACCATCTGACACTGTTCCCCATAGAATTCTTGTGGAAAAATTCACTGTTCGTGGCATGGATGAGCATACTATCTGTTGGATCAAGCACTGGTTTGGTGGAAGGGCCCAAAGAGTGGTGATCAATGGAGTTAAATCCAGCTGGTGGCAGGTCACAAGTGGCTTTTCTCAGGGCTCAGTGCTGGGACCATTTCTATTTAACATCTTCATTGATGATCTTCAGAAGAACACAGAGAGTATCATCAGTAAGTTTGCAGATGACACCAAGTTAGGCAGGAGTGTTGATCTCCACAAGGACAAAGAGGCTCTACAGAGATTTGGACAGACTGGATTGATGGGACAACATCAACAGTATGAGCTCCAACAAGGCCAAACGCCAAGTCCTGCACCTGGGCCACAACAACCCCAGGCAACACTACAGGCTTGGGGAAGTGTGGCTGGAAAGCTGCCAGGCAGAAAAGGACCTGGGGGTTCTAACTGACAAGCAGCTGAACATGAGCCAGCAGCGTCCTGGGTGGCTAGGAAAGCCAATGGCATCTTGGCTTATATTAGAAATAGCGTGGCCAGCAGAAGTAGGGAGGTGATTGTCCCCCTGTACTCAACACTGGTGAGGCCACACCTTAAGTATTGTGTCCAGTTTGGGGCACCTCAATGTAGGGGAGATATTGAGGTAACGGGACAAGCGCAGAGGAGGGCAACAAAGCTGGTGAAGGGCCTGGAGAATAAAACTTACCAGGAACGTAGCTGGGACTGTTTAGTTTGAGGAAGGGGAGGCTGAGGGAAAACCTCACTGCTCTCTATACTACCTGAAAGGACATTGTAGAGAGGTTGGTGCTGGTCTCTTCTAACAGGTAATTAGAACAAGGGGGGATGGATTCAAGCTGCAACATGGTAGGTTTAGCCTGGACATAAGGGAAAAAAAATACCACACAAAGAGTAGGCAGACACTGGAATAGGCTGCCCAGGGAGGTGGTTGAGTCACCATCCCCAGATGTGTTTAAGGGTCATTTAGATGTGGTGTTGGGGGATATGATTTAGGGAAGAACTTCACAGACTAGGGATGATGGTTGGACTCAACGATCCCAAGGGTCTTTTCCAACCTGAAAGATTCTATGATTTCATGAAAATTACTTGAGCTCCTCCGCAGGGGGCCTGGAAAAGGAATTCCGTATACACACTTAGAACACCCATAGCTCTCAACCTCTATCAGCTGCAGCTTGCTGAAGGCTGTGAAGCACTAACCCTAGACTACAAATCAGTACTTCTAATAGGTTAAATTTCAAACAAATATTTTGTAAGAAAAAATTAGAGTAGCAGCACGAGCAAAGCCATGTTGTATCAGAGGAAAGAACAAAAGCAACAAAACCAGGAACACTTCATCAAACAAGCTATTGCACTTACTATGTCAAGCTAAAGCTTGATTTCTGCTAAGAACACATCTCAATGACACTCAGTGACCCCCTGCCTGAACTGCAGGAAGATGTATCTCTTTTTCCTCTCTGGGTAAGCACTAACATGCAATTATTGGAGGATTTTAGCCTCATTCACACTTCAGAGTTCCCCAAAGCACTAAGGATTCCCAAAGCAAGACCATCCTATCAAATCACTGTTTGGTTATGAAGAAGTGAAACAACATAGGAGCCAAGTTTGTGTCTAGATTATGATAACAGTGTTCATCAAAAACATCACATAAAACCCAATACTTTAAACTTTCATATTTAATAAACTAAATGTGAAAACTGGAAATTCTAAGGACAAGAACAGAGGATAAAGCACCCTTCTTTTACTGCTTAGTGGTATTTTGCATGAGCTACTACTGGTGAAAGAAGTAACCTTTTGTGATTAAACACATGAAGTTCCGTATCCAGAAACACTGGATGTGTTTGTAAATTCAGTAATCTCAAGACTGCTTCTGACATGTACTAAGATACTTCAGTAAAAGGACTTGATCTTCACCTTAAAGAAGAAACAAGCTTTGGGTTTGAAGGGGGGGAGAGGATAAAGCTGTGACCAGCAGAGATGAGCCTAGGGGTGGCATGGCCATGCTAGAGGCAAAACCAATACCTCAGTTCAAGGTATGTTTTGACTTCAGTAAGGACAGAGCCACCAACAGATGCCCTGGGCTTGGAAGAGAATCACAGGCCAACAGGAAGGTAAATGTAGAGGTAGATACAAGCCCTGCCAGTAAGAATGCTTTGAAAGGGGAGGACATCTCAAATGCCTCAATGCAAATGCATGAAGCAAGGGAAATACACAAGGACAATACACAATACCCAAGAGGAGTTACACTTGTGCCTGCCTTCAGGGCTGTGATGTTACTGGTATCACCCAGACGTGGTGGGACAGCTCCTATGACTGGAGTGTGGGGGTGGTTGGGTATAAACTGTTCAGAATGGACAGGAAAGGCAAAAGAGGAGGGGGTGTCACTCTCTACATCAATGCTCAGCTGGAGTCCATGGAGCTCCATCTGGGGATGGATGAGGAGCTGAAAGAGACCCTGCAGGTCAGAATAAATGGCAAGTCAGAAGCAAGTGATATCATACTAGTGGTCTACTACAGCCCACCCAACCAGCACAACCAGTGGATAAGGTTCTCTTTAAGACAGATAGGAGCTGCTTTGCACTCACAAGCCATGGTCCTCACAGGGGACTTTAACCACTCTGACATCTGCTGGAGGACAACACAGCAAAGCACCAGTACTCCAGGAAGTTCCTTGAGTGTACTGATGACAACTTCCTCCTCCAAATGGTAGAGGAACCAACCAGAAAAGGAGCTTTGCTAGACCTTGTTCCCACCACCAGAGATGGGATGCTGAGAAATGTAAAAATTAACATGGGTTGCAGTGACCATGAGACTGTAAAATTCAAGATCCTAAGGGCAGTGAGGAAAGTGCAAAGTAAACTGATGACACTTGATTTTAAAAGAACAGACTTCAGTCTCTTCAAGGATCTGCTTAATAGGGTTGAATGGGATAAAGACCTGGATGGGAAAGAAGCCCAGGAAAGCTCCATATTCAAGGATCACCTCCTGCATGCCCAGGACCAATGTGTCCCAGTGAAGAGGAAGGCAGGCTGGAGTGGCAGGAGGCTGGTGTGGATAAGCAAGGAACTTCTGGACACAACTTAGGTAGAAACAAAGTTTACAGAGGATGGAAGCAAGGACAGATACCCTGGGAGTACACAGAAGCAGTCAGAGAAGCTGTCAGAGAAGCAAGAGATCAGGTTAGGAAAGCAAAAGCATGGAGAGAATTGGATCTGGCAAGGGGGTTTAAGGACAACAGGAAAAATTTCTATAGGTATGTCAATGATAAGAGAAAGACTTGGGAAGTGTGAGCCCAGTCCAGAAGTAAACAGGAGGGCTGGTCACCCAAGATGTAGAGAAGGCTGAGATACTCAATGACTGCTTTGCCTCTGTCATCACCTGCAAGGACTCTGTCACACCCTCCACGTTACAGAAGCCAAAGGCTGGGAACAGGAAGATTCTCCCACTGTAGATGACGAGCAGGGAAGAGTTTTAGGAAAAAGCTATTTTATGTGAGGGTGGTGAGACACTGGAACAGGTTGCCTGAGGAAGTTGTGGCTGCCGCAACCCTGGAAGTGTTCAGATAGGTTGGATGGGGCCTTGAGCAACCTGGTCTAGTGTAAGGTGTCCCTGCCCATGCAGGGGGGTTGGAACTAGATGATCTTTAAGGTCCCTTCCAACCCAAACCATTCTATGATTCTATGAAGTTTTGTCCTCTCTTTTCTGTTTTTAATTCAGAGCTTTTAGGATAAATATTTCAATGCTGTCTCCTGGAGAAGGACTAAGGAGGTCAAGCCATTTAACCAGCTGCGAACTGTGTACAGTTTTGGGAAGAATAAAACAAGTTTATCTATGACAGTGGAAGAAAAACTGCTTTCCTGTGGATTTGAGACCTACCTCCACTGCAGTAACCTCACTTTATCCCAGGGACCTCACTATACTATTCTCTTCCCTTCCTCCTTGTGTACCTTCCCACATCCTTCAGCAGCTTCACCTCATCTCCCTCCTCCTACCTGGAAGAACCACTTGTACACTATTTGCTGCAAGCTACATCACTTGCCTGCTTACAGCCTCTCCTCCATGCTGCTGATTTCCCTAAGGCTTGTCAGATCTGGAAGAACTATGCATCAAACAGCGCTGAGAGAGACAAAAAAGTGACTAAAGCCCTAATTTCTTAAGAATTCAAGGTAAAAAAGGGAGGCACGCTTTTATTCCACTTATTTTGGGAACAAAGACAGATAAAGACCTTGGGTAAGCAGCTCTTTTTCAAAGGGAGGCACAAATACAGGTTTAGGAGAGAGGATGTACATCACCCTCTGATTTTACAAATAGAAGGTTCCTCCTTCATTCCTCTCTCCTTTTAAGTGCTCCAATGAAACTCTTCTGTCCCACACATGTAACAGGGAGCAAGTACTGGGATGAGTCATCTGACCCACTTCTAGCTGGATGCAGCATTTTGCTTCCCCTCATGCTGGAACTGTACACTTAAACATAGATGTGTGGGTAACAAGCTGTTTAGACCATCAGTCTTTATGAGTCTGCCAGAGAAGCCAGCTGGACTGCACATGGGTGGTCCAGACACCAGAGACATGGGAAAGAAGAGAGACAGCTCTTAAAGACAATGCTGAGAGGAGTTAAAGATGCAGAAACTTGTGTGTGCCTGTTGAAGGTGGAGGAAACAAAAGCAGGAGGCAAGCACATGACAGCCATGGCCAGCAGCTGGCTGGCACCAGGAGTTCCTGAGCTGCTTCTGTCAACCTCAAAGGGTGGGACCAACCCAAAAGCTCCTGCCTGCCTGGTCAGTGAGGGTTCAAGTTTATAGGAAAAGCAACTTTCAGCTGCAGTAGCTTTTTTTAAAGCTTAAGTTTAAAGTAAGAGAAGTCCAGAAGATCTCTGTATGATTATGGGGTGCTTAAAATACACAGAGAAAAATATTATTTATCCCCATTTCAATATGTTTAAAGAAATTTTTATTTGTACATGTTATTCCTATTCATGTCATGATTGGTTTGCTCTTATAAGCAAACAAGTCACAAAGCCCAAAAGCATCCAGGCCTGAAACACCCAATTTCTGCCCACAAAAAACAAAGTGAGAGTACTGGAGTTGCACAGCATAATTTTCTCAAGCCTTACTTGAATTTAGAACTTCTTTTTGTAATAGATCAAAGGTAGCACAGTATTGGATTCTGAATCCAAGGTACCTATTTCATGATTAATGAGAAAGTTTATCATCACTCCAACCTTTAAGGTGTGTTAAGACATTTCACCTGTCACCTCTCAGACATGCCACGAACATCTAGAAAAAGAGCAAAGTACACACACCTATCACTGTGCAACACCTCCCACAGGGGATTTTCCAGTGCCCTTATCTTTTACATCTGCAACCTTCAGCAAGAGTTGAAGTAGACAGGCAAGACCTTTTACCATTTTGAAAGAATAAGGCAACCACACTTGCCCCCTCAAAAAAGAAAGAAAAAGGTTTTTTTGAAGAAGAAAGTAAGTAGGGCGGATCCAAGAGAGATTCCACCCTAGAGAAGAAATTAAGTGTCTTAATTCATTCTTAGCAGTGGGGGGTTTTTTTTGGTTGGTTTTGTTGTTGTTGTTGTTTGGTTGTTTGGTTTGGTTTTGTTGTTTGGGTTTGTTTGTTTTTTGGGTTTTCTTTAAACCAAATATGCAGGAGGACTTTTTGAAGTCTGTGCACACTGTTCTACTTCCTTACTTGAGTGGTGAAATACCCTCTTTGCAGAAAGTTTAATGATTGTGGCAAAACTCAATTTGAATTCTTTGCTCTGGCTCAGCTGTGCCTGTTTCTTTCAGTGCTGTGTGCTTACAAATCCTTTGGACACATATCACAGTCACACACAAAGCGTGCATGTATATATTTGGAAAGATATAATCTGCCCTGCACCCTGCTCTGCCCAACCCAGACACAGCTGAAACATACTGACTGCCTTTACTGACAGTCTTTACTGTTCTTTCCATAAGGGTATTTTATTAGAGAAAAAACATGATACAAACCACTTATTCATAGTCCCAATTTGCCTCACTGTAGTATAATGCAATTGTCTCCAGCTGCTTTGGTCAGTAACAGCAGAGTAACACACTACAGCCCAACAGTGCCCGTGACAGGTACTGATGAACACCATCCAGACAAACACCACACTGATGAGGTCACACATACCATATGCTGAGCTTTAATGCTTCACATCCCCATCTATAGTCCTTCAAGTAAACTACAATGCTGAAACAAATTAAGGCATGACCAGCTTTGCTGCTTCTTAACTATACCTCTTATAATGAACAGACACATAGCTGTCACAGAATAGCACAAGTGATTTCTTATTACAGAAAACCATTTCAGTTCTATTTAAGGTCAAACTTGTATTTTTTTAGTCTTACTGCAGTGTTGTTTAAAATATTTTAATAATCATATATTTGAAAATGTGTTCATCTTCAACCTGTAGCAAGAGCCACTGTAAAACCCACATTTGTCATCATAAAAGATACATGATATATTGTGAATGCAAGGTCAAAAAAGATTAAGGATCTAACGATTTCAAGATTCCAGCATTTCAGGACCACATTTCCAGACAGAAGCATGACATAGAAAATGCATGCTGTAAAATTTATGTATCACTTCCTGCAAAGAAACAATTTTCATTTCATTGCTAAGCAAAGCACTGTAGCAAACGTTCATATCTGCTTTCTCCTCAAGATCTCCTTGTCATCACCATAAAAAAACCTACATGACTAAATGGTCTGACCATTCCAGATTAATGAATGAGTCATTCTCAGTTACATACAAGTTTCACGTAGACTGTAATACCACTTGTATCCTCTGTGAAGCAACAGAGATAAAAGCCAGAGGAAACAACTTGTAGGTTGGTGTTTTAAGGCACAACACGTACAGAACCCAATGAATTTTTATGGAGAAGGGCAGGATTCAAAGCAGTACACACATAAGGGAAAAATAAAAAACCAACCTATTTTGTTGTAAAGAACAAATTCACTGACAAGGGTAATACCTGATATTAAAAAACCTTGAAGATATATGAAAAATGGTAAAGGCTAGTATAGTGTAGATGCATATCCTACTCTTAATAACAGTATCATCTAGATCTCACAAGGTTGTCAAATCTTAATAATTGAAACACATTTACTTATGTAAAGAGCAGAGATGGCACAGAAACCTGTGGTTCACGATTCTCCGGTGAGTCCTGCCAAAATCTCTTAATTCTTGTTCTGGAAGAACCACTTCAACAGTAATGTTGTTCCTTGCCTACTCAAACTTTGTTTTTCCTGCAGAGACTAAAAGGATGATGAATCTGCCTCTCTGTTTTTGACAAGTTTACACCTTTAAACTGGACAGCACAACATCACTTATGAAGGTTTTTAGCCCAACAGTTACAACAACAGCACTAGGGTATTTGATCAGAATTCATACCAAATGCTCATCTGCTGCCCATTACTAGTATTACAAGCAGACACAGTGATGGGAAAAATTACTCAGTAGTTATAGACTCAAACATTGTTTGTTTTGGCAGAAAAGCAATGGAATTTAAGGCACTAACAGCAAAATGCAGTAAGTATTCAGATCACCATGATCTCTAAGGACCTCATATTGAAAATGTGCAGCCACAAGAGCTTAAACTAAAACTTAAACACATTTAGCAAGTCTTAAAGTCAACTCATCTCTGAAAAGAATGGTTCCTTGGTTCTGTCTTTTGCTCAAAATCAGGTTAGCAGTACTCCAGATCAAACAAGGGAACAAAAATACCATTTTTTCTTTTTTCAAAAAAAGAGATTCTCACAGCAAGCTTGCCTAATATTTACCTAGGACTTAACTTTCATGGCAAAGAGAAGGAAGGCCTTTCAGAAAAAGGGTACAAATAAGAACTACCTTACATACAGTGACTGAAGGCCAGGAATGTGATTTCCAACATTAATAACAAGAAAAACAAATGAGCAGAGACAATCCTCCCACTTAGGTATCTCTCAGAAGAGAACTGTCTCATAATGCTGAAGTTAATATGTTTGTCTATCACACTGATGGTACATAATTCAGTTAGCATACCTTAAAAAATAGTTTCTGTGCTCTTGAAGACATCATTTAGTAAAGTGCTTATCTGTATAATTAATTTGCAAAGCTTGACAACATAGTATTGCAAGCCCTGCAAATAGACATTCTTATGAATGTCATTTCTAAAACTTCTTATAATCATTCAAACAAAGAAATCTTTGTACTAGTCAAAGAATTATGTGTTATTTTATGTTTCTGTATTTGCTATCTGAACAATATCCAGTTAAGATACGAAGTCTGAATGCCTTAGTACCTAAAATGAATCTCCATCAGCAACCTTCTTGTAACACTGAAACAGGCAATTGTGGTCTCTCTTTGTCACCAGATTATTTATGATTGATACAGCCCAGTAGCCTACATCCCATGCCTTCATAGGTAGCTGTGATCCACGAGAAGGGGGAAGAACCTGACCTCTCAGTTACCTTCTACATGTCAAAAATGGAGGCCAAGAGTTGGGGAAATCAACCTTATACCTGGAAACTTTTTTTTTTTCCCAAGCTATTGCTTTGTATCAGCTTTTGGTCAACACCTCTTTTAAAACTGAAATTGCAAATGCTTTTAATTATAGTATTATCTACCCACATGTTATAAAGCCAGATGTTCATCTGATGCACGTTCAAAAATGACATCTTCAGTTTGTAAGCACCTTTCCAAACCAAAATGCTGCTGTGTCAAACACTGTATGAATTCATTCCTTGAATTAAGTGATCTAATATGCATATATAGCATCACCGTGTTACTGCCAGCCAGGACTGGCAATAAGACTGTTTTACAAAAGACAATCCTTCTCATATATTCAATTTGTTTGCTTGACTCATCTTATGAGAAAATATCTATTGCCAAAAGCAGACTGATTACTGTTAGCAGAATACATGTTGAGAGACATGATCTTGGCAGATTTTGGGCGAAGGAGAGGCGCTAGCACAAGGATTTGCTTTGTGAAATGAATCTGAAAGATTGCAGATGGACTCTGAGGGTGAACTTAAGCTCAGCTGATTTAAAAGGTTGCTGCTGCCAAAGGAGGATATCCCACACCACGTTACATCATCCTGACCCCCTCCCTAGAGGAAGCCACAGCACACACTGCACCCTGGCCTAATCCAGCTCAGCTCACTAACACAGGTTTTCCCCCATCCCCCTCCCCCACTCTTCTCATTTCTAAAAAATCAAGGTTATGATGGTTTAAAAGGCTGAAGGTGTTAGCATGGGGGGTTGACATTAGGAACAGTCCTTTAAAGCAGAGCCAAGATGTTTCAGCAGCTTGAGTTATGTTACCTCACCCTGACAAAAAGTGTTGAACTCATTTGGCTTCCCCACCACAGACACACAATAGCACCAGCCCTTCCACAAACTGAATCTCCCTGCTCTTTCCCCAGGATTCTCTCAGTTGCTTCTCTTTTTCTAGTTCTATTTTTGGCATGGGGAAAAAAAACATCTTGGTGAAGCAGGAGGGAAGAAGGGGTGTCAGGACAAAATTACATAGCATTTATTCAGGGCCATCTGTTATTCCAAGTCTCAAAGTACTATTTCTGTATCACTGCAGTGTACCAGCCCAGCCATAAGCATTTATAGCTATTCTAATTGCAATCAGTTCAGCACAAGTTGAAGTATCAGGTGTTTTTCTGCTCCTCACAGACGATATTTTCACAGACCAATATATTGATGTATTTCTAATTAATGAAGAAAGCACTAAAACCAAGAAGACTGGAAATTTTCACAGGCTTAGACACAACAGCAACAGCGAGTGTTTTTCCTTTTTAAAAAATTAACCTTTTCTGTCATTCATTCTCAAAAAAACATTGTTGGGTACCACTGTAGCAGTGCAAAGACCTAGAAATGTAAGCCCAACTTCAGAAGGATGGATGCCATCTTTTATCTGTTCTACAATTAATAGTACTGATTAACCTTCACAGGAGCCAGGTATTTTACTTAAAGGTTGTTCAGTAATACTCACTATACATTACTCCTTGACATGATCAGATTCAGCAGAATCAGATACAGCATTCAATGTTATCTTTTACAAAATGAGCAACAATCCCTGACAATAGTAGGAAATTACACAGAAGTAGACTCTAAAATGCATTTTAAAAATAAAAAACCATATGGATTTTAACTAAGTTAAATGGACAATACTTATAGAGCAACCAAATTTCTTACCTGATAGGGCTGAAAGGCACTATCTTCAGTTATAAAATCCAGCTGTTTGTCCACAAGGAATTCTACTGCAGTAATTGAATTGTATACACTTTTTCCAACCAAGGGTTTGAATGTCTATTGGGGGAAAAAAAGAAAATTTACCAATTTAAAAAGCTCAGCACATCAAAACCCCAGAACTGTATAAACACTGATGTAACTCTTCTATCAGAACAAGTTGAAAAAGAATTATCATTACTAATTATAGAGGAAAGGAAGATTCTGCATTTTGCTCTTTTTCCTTCATGCCATTGGTGGAAAAGCAGACAGAAAAAAGGCAACTACCCCACAGACTCTTCCTTTCCCTCATTGTGCAAGAGTGTTTACCACAGAAGCTCGAAGTACAGGAGCACGATTTTATCTTAAACGTACAGCTTAGCACACAGATCCTCTTCTGCCTGCAGGACTAGCTAGAGCAGTGGTAATTACACTAAGGACACTGAAGTGGAAACTGACTGCAGACGTGAAAACGCTCCCCCTCCTCCTGTTCTGAAATCGTTCACCTTGCCTGGAGACAACCATCTCATTTCCCTGCCCGTCTCCGCATCTGACTCTGCTGCCTCCCGCCCCCGCACTCGCTCCTCCCTGCAGCAAACCGGCTGCTCCGGCGAGACGGCTCGGGAGGCCACGGTGCCCCGGCGGTCCTGGGGCTCCTGCAGCGGGGCCACGAAGGATTCTGCTCCCTCCCAGCAGCTGGGAGGAAGCAGGAAACCCCCTGCCCGCTCCCGGCGTCCCCGTCCCCCCCAGGGCAGAAGCCAGGCATGAAGAAAGGATTGAGCAGGGGAGAAGGGGCTCCTCGATGCCCCTGAACAGTCTGTGCCCGAAGCACCCGGCCTCACCCAGGCGCAGCGGGATGCAGTAGGCAAGCGAGGAGGGAGCCGTGACTTCAGCCCATCTCCCCAGAGAGGGGACGAGAAGGCAAAACCCTTCCCTGCTGGCTGGGTTTCCTGGAACAGAAGCGCAAGGAAAGCGTGACTGAGCGGGGATGTACCGAGAGGGGATGAGTCAGGTGAAAAAGGAAATCCCAGCGGATGGAGGAAAGAGAAAATGCTGATCTGAAGACAGACGGGTACAGCGAGAGGAAAGCACGGCTGAACAAAAGAAATGACCCGCATAAAGAATATGCAGGATACAAGGAAAAAAACCATGGAGGGACAGGAAAAAAAAGAGGAAAGTTATTCTACTGTTATTCGACAAAAAAATACTAATCAGGGAAAACAGGAAAAGAAAAAAAAAAAGCCCTTTGAGAATGATTCTAAATTTAAAATGCAGGAGGAAAGGACAAAGAGGAGAAACAAGGGCAGGTCAAACCACACGAAGCGCTGCGCAAACGCTACACCAACATCTGCTAAGATGCTGCTATCGCTGCAGGACATCACCAGCTCCACACACACCCTGCAGGGACAGACCCCGAGCACTTACAAGGAGAGGGCAGGATCACGGCCACCTATTTACAGACAGGGAAACTGGGGCACAAAGCAATCCTGTAACTTGATAAAAGCCACCTAAGCTGGGTAGCAGCAGAGTGGGTGACCTGCCCTCAGCCAGTCTGCAGGCAGCTCCTAAGAGATGCACTCAAGGTTTTATCAGACTTCATTACCTACTTTACAAAGGTGTTGCCTTGTGATTAGGCTAAATATAACTCAAGTCCCTCTGGAGCTCCAGCTTTAGGTACTTCCTAAACAAATGAGAATATTTCATTGGAGATACAAAATACTTCCTAAGAAATATATCCAACACTGCAAATGCTCAGATTTAATGTACTGCATACTTGTCTCCATTTTATTTAGGGTTTCACTTCAGCTGTCACCCTCTCTTATGCAAGCAAGGGCAGAGGGGAGGGGGGGGAAGTCAGTCAGCCAGCTATCTCAACAGCAGGGTAACCAGATGAAAGGGCTGGCAGGGCAGGAGGATATGATAATTTGCTAACTACAGAGCCTGAATAATAAATAATTATTTAACCTCTAATAGTTAAGAAAGGGCCTTTGCTCTTGCATCACATTTCTATGATGGATCTTATATTGCTAATGGTTTGTGTTAAGAAAGGGTGGAGTTCCCATCATGAAATCACAAAGAGTTGACTGTATGAACTCACACGCAGACAAATTTTCCTAAAAATAGAAATAAAATAAATATTTTTTTTAAAAAAAAAAAAAAGGTCAATGTTACAGTCTTCCAGTTCTTAATTCACCCCCATGCCTCTGCATACTCTGGTCTACTTTTTCCACCCTGCCTCCTTTGTAACTGTCTGTGACATCATTCAGGTCAAGAAAAGTGTTTCCGATTACAAACAACAGGACATACCACATCATTAGCCAAAACGAAACAGTGTGGAATGTGGCTTGCAGTTATCATTCAGGACTCAGACAACACTACAGATTAAGGTATGTGTGAGCCATCGGTTTATCTTACTGCTGGTATTAAAAGAATCAGTTCCAAATAAAGATCTGTGAGTGTCATTATTCTGAGAAGAGAAACGTAATGCCCTCTCATTGGCCTTCATGGATCTAAGCCTCTAGACAGGCCAACGCCCCCAAAACACACATGTGGAGGATGCAGACTAGCCCACAAGCACAGAGGAAAAATACGTAAATAAATAAAGCCATGTCACACACCTCCTCTTGTGTGATGGCTGCTCAGCTGCACACAGCTTGAGATTTTTTTTCTAACACTATTAGACAACAGTCCTGCTATCAAAGAACAAGACCCCACCCTTTTAAAAAAGCAGCCCTTCTTGGGAGAGCAAAGTCCAGACTCCCATCAGCTCCAGAAGATAAGCAGGCCACCAAGGAGATATTCCAACCCCGACAGGTTAAGGATCTGAATATCTTAAGGCGGAAGACATGACCAAACTTCACACCTCACATCACATATGCACAAAGAAAAACAGACTAAGAGAGCACAGCAGGCAAGAGTCAGCTACTAGAGGCAAGGCATGTGAGACATGTACCAACACGAACATAGATGTACGAAGGTCCAACAAGCTCCTCACAGACTTTCAGAGGAAGACGCTCCCTCTTTCCATTTCTAAAGTGGAAGACAACTCTGGGGAGAATCAGGCATACCAGCTGAAAACGAGGAAAACCGAACCTCTTCAAACAAACATCTCCTTTCAAACTTCCATAAAGCTTCCTTTTACCATCCCACTTTAGCCCAACTCCCTACAGACCGCAAATTAAGCAAAGGACTCAAGCACTTAATTTTAAGTGACATCAGACTATTGCACTCTTTTACATGGTTGCTTGAAAAAAAAATCCCACTTTTTTCCACTAGATTCCCCTGCCTAGCCAAAGAGAGCTCTGTGAACACATACACACACTTCAGTTGCTTTGCTGCCAAGTCTTCTGATACTGAATAAAACATTTCTTAAACTGTTCCCTACCACCCCCTTGCCATGATTTTACCCCAGCTCATGCAAAAAATAGCCTGCTTATAGGAGACATCTGGCACAGCTCTGAGACGAAGGAGTTGGGTTTGGATCTTCCAGAAATCCAAACAATTTTTTTAAAAATACTAAGTGCCATCACCTCACCACAATCCATCTCAACTATTCAGTGGTATTCACCAAATACTCACGAATACAGTGGATTACTCACGGACTGCTTTTTCTAACGCCCAGCAACACAACTCGCCTATTTATTTGTCGTTTTTTTTAAAAAAAAAAAACATGGCAACTGCAGGCCCGGCTCTTCCAAGGACTCAGTACTGAGCAAGTACACAGTGCATTTTTATCTCTGCCTAATGCAATTAAGCAGCTGGAGAGGCGGTAAGCCACCCCCACCGTGTGAGCAGGCAGTTCCCTGGTGCTGGCCAGGGCTCCCGGAGCCGCCTCACCCCGGCTGCGAGCTGCTGACTCCCAGCTGTGGCACCCAGAAGGCTCACACTGCAGCAGACGCTCGGGTTACAGCTGAGCTCGCAGCTGCTGCCCGCCTCATCCCGCACGTACAACCAACCACCTCCTCTGCCTCCAAGGAGCAGGCTGAGCAGGGCACCCTACGCCTCCAGCCTGCTCCTCACAGCACAAAGGCACATTTTCCTATGCATATGTACTACATTTGACTTGCGAGGAGGGGAAGATTAAAAAGAAAAGAAGAAAAAAGAAAAAAAAAAAAAAAAAGTAAAAAAAAAAAGTACTTTTTTTTACCGTAAAGAGAACAGAGCTTTTTAAATCCGAAAATTTTATCAAAAAAGCTATTCTTAAACTAAAACTTGTAACACTTTAAAGGTTTTCCTCTTTAACCACAAAAAAACTGAAAAGATCATATAAAATTAATCTATACGTGCAAACTTTACCACATATTGTTCTTCAGCCTGGCTGTTCAGCCTGCAATAGCGCAAGCGCTGGCACCTTTTCGTTATGACACTTAATGATTAAACTTTCGAAATAGCTGGAGCTCTTTTCCAACGCCTGTTTGTTGCCATGGTTTGTACTCAAAGGCAGATTTACCGAGTGGAAAAGAGCAGAAGATAAACAGAGAAGATTTCAAGTAAAAACCGAGCACCGAGTTTTCCCGTTTCCAGTCTGGCCTGCCTGCGCTCCCTACGGCAGGGCCGGCTGCCACTGCAGGCTGTTCCGGACGGAACTCGCTCAGCCCTTCCCCGGGGGGTGTCGGAAGGAGCCAGCAGAAGGAAGCAACCGGCGGGACGCTGTGCGAGGCGCCCCCGCAGAGCGGAGGCCCCGCCGGCCGGGCCCGGGCCCGCTCCCCCCGGGGCTGCCGTATGCCTGAGCGCAGCGCGCCGCGACCATCCGCGGGGCTGCTGTGAAATGGCGGGGCTCCCGACCGCTGACGTCCCAACAACGAGAGCTTCAAGCCCACCAGCCGCCGTTAACGGCAGAAATTTCACCTCTTTAACAACAACAAAAGAATACATTTCTAAAACGACGTTCTTTTTGCCGCGGGGAGCCGCGCAGGGAGGCCTGCGCCCCTCGGAAAAAAAAACGTCGTTTTAGAAATGTATTCTTTTGTTGTTGTTAAAGAGGTGAAATTTCTGCCGTTAACGGCGGCTGGTGGGCTTNAGGGGGTTTCCTGCTTCCTCCCAGCTGCTGGGAGGGAGCAGAATCCTTCGTGGCCCCGCTGCAGGAGCCCCAGGACCGCCGGGGCACCGTGGCCTCCCGAGCCGTCTCGCCGGAGCAGCCGGTTTGCTGCAGGGAGGAGCCAGTGCGGGGGCGGAGCCCTGGGCCACGTGTGGCGCCGGCCCGGGAGCCGAGCCGTGACACCCGGGGGGGCGAGAGCCTCCTACGGGCCCACGGCGGCCCTCCACACCGTGCGAAACACGAAGCCTAGAGTTTAGGGCCCAAGTCATTCCTCTCCTCGGAGAGCGCCCACGCTGCGGGGCCTGCCCTTTGGAAGCCTTTCCCTACCCCTCCCTCGGGTGGGCTTCTTAAAAGTCAGCAAACCATGGCTACGGTCCTGTCCACACACACAGAGGAAAAGAAAAAGGAAGGGCGGGTCAGGCATGAGCTCAGTGCCTGTTTTCGGTCCAGCAGCAGCCGGACGAGGCGACGGACGAGCCGGGGGTCCGCGGCTGCTCCACTCCCCTCCTTGGTGCCTGGCAGGGGCTGACCATCCGCAAACCTGTCCCTGGCAGCACACTGCGCCCCGATCAGCAAGTGCCTACTGCCCATGAGCCGATGCAAAACGTTCTCAAGCACAGTTTTCTGATTTTCAGCATAGAACCTACTTTCTCCTTGATGACTAAAAAAAATCCCATAAAACGCGTTTCCCCATCTCTGAACAGAAGTTAATGGCACTAACCAACTAGTCTGTTACAGTTTAAAATATCAATTAACCTAGATAGCCCAGGAGGAAAAAGTGGATGGTGCACTCTCTAATGAAAAAAATGGTTTCCAAACACATATATAGCAATATCGCCTGCAAGGCATTGCTTGGATTTAGCTCACATACACAAACATGGACAGAAGGAAAGAAGAAAAAAAAGGGGGGGGAGCAAAAAAAATATCTCAAGGGAGGTTGGGATAGAGGCATTTATTTCCCCCAAACCCTTTAAACATTAACAGCTGTACATCTTTCACTTCATGGAAAAAATATAGAGCATGTAGTTTGCCAAGAACGTATGAGAATAATGAGAAATCAATGCATGACTACCTCTCTGTTCTCATCTTGAATTACTCCAAATGATGTAAGCCTAAAGGTGTACTGGAATGCTATAAAATACTGTGTTCTGAAATAATAAAATACTTTAAATATAGTTAAAAATTAAAGTCGAACTGGAAGGCTCTCTGCCCACCACAGACCTCTCTCCAGCCACTAGCACAAGAGTTTGTGACTGCAGGCACACCACCAGGGCAGGAAGCAGCTACCTGTACACACTATTAGGACACTACCCCCCTACTCTCAAAACACGTCACTGCAAAACTGTTTATTGCTTTGAAGGGACACCAGCAGGGACAGTTTGTTATTCTGATTTTTCTCTTCCAGTGGTCTTCCAGCCCAGGGAGCCAGGAGCAGCTGAGCAGCCTTATATGGCAGTGAGGCTGCAGTGGTGCCCTGAGCAGCCTCCATCTATTCTTGACTGGCCAGGCTGTACACTTGCTTCTCTCATCTCCAGCTCCCCCACACACAGCCAGCACCGGATCTGCTTGCCCTCAGGGACAGCCAGAGAAATGCATTCTTCTACCACCAGCACAGCACAGGGCTTGCTGACCCCATCAGCTCCCCCAGGACACACCTCCTAACCCAGCCAGGCTGTGGTGGGGATGCACTTCCTCATCTACAGAGACAAAACACAAACCAAACATCTTACTGACACCATTTTGACCTAATTTATTTCCAATTCCTTCTTCTCCTTTCCACATCCTCCCCCTCAGTTGCTTTCAGGACAGCTCATGCAGTAGCAGAGACTAAAATGCACCCTTACTCCATGTTTGGGCCACAGTTGACCCAGCCTTTACCCCTTTGGCAACAGGAGCATGCCCATCCTCTGCCACCAAACACCACAAGGGAGCTTGTCAAGTGAGTAGGGGAGTCTTCCACAGATCAGTTGTTCAGAGGTCTCACTACCTCTAAAAAACTAAACAACCTATGAGTAAAGGCTGACAAAAGGAAATACCCTGAACTCAGACTTCATCAGGCAGTCAAGAAATAAAGCACTTCTTGCAAACTTAAATCTATATTGGTATGATCTTCAATTTAGCTTCCAAAGGGCATTTGAGATTACCTTCAAGTACCAAACATCCCAAAGACCTACTACCATTTCTACCAAATATGTACTTGTCCCATTAGCTTTCAGGGTTTTGCTTTACCTTTTTCCTGAGGTAAGACTCCCAACACTAACAGTTATTTCAGGAAGGGCAAAGAAACACATTCTGCCTATTACAAAGCACAATATACTTCATGCTACTATTAAACTAATGGTGCTGTGATAGCTCTGTGGTATGTAACACAAGTGTCAAAGCAGGCAATCTTTAATAATATCCAAGACAGACACTGCGAAAATACAAATCACAAGACTGTCTGGAGGACAGGCAAGTTTGCTGGTTTGGACAAAGCTTTATTAATAGCCTGCAACTTAGTAACAAAGAATATTAATACCCAGTGCAGCACCACAGAGGGATTTTGCTAAAAATTCTCAAGCAGCATCAGCTACCCCTGGAATACAAACACAGCAACTCTTATTTCCAAGGGTTTCATTAAAGATTATATCAGTAGAAATCCACTAAGTAGGCAAACACCTTTCAAGAATATAAAAAATAAGAAGGTTGCTACAGGTGCAGCTGCTAAGGTTAAGCATGCTAGGACAACATAAAATGACATATGCACCATTGCAGCTTGATGAATTTACCTCTATATATGTGCATATTCTTTAAAAAAATAGATTTACCAGATAAAGGCACTAATGCTGATTTTTAAGGAAAAAAAATTTAAAATCGCTGTCTTGGGAGTCCCAAAGCCAATGGAAAACACTGCTATCCAAGCTTGCATATGACATTTGCAAAATACTACACTTTAGAGCAGCTTATTTAATAGTCACATTATTTTAGCCCTGCCTCCAACTACTGTTTGCTTCGTCTCACAATCGGGCCTGAACTCTGTCAAACAAGCCATCCTATAAGCTTGCAGAACAGAGCTGCCTTTGTTCTTTGGCACTGCCAGTCCCCTATGGAATCAGGCAGCACACTGAACTGCACTCGGCAAACAATCCCTGACCTTCAATTACTGTCTTGGCTTGCTGCCACAGGATACATGCATTACTGGTAACACAGTGTGCCCTATTTTGCAGATAATCGCTAGAACTACTGATAATCATGAAAAATCGACGGAAAAACGCAAACAACCCTTCCTAAAATGACAGTCGTAACTTCAACTACGGCAAAGCGTTCCTCCGGTGTGCTGCAGCAGCACAGCCCGGGCTCAGGCTCCAGCTCCAGCCATGCGTGCGCGGATGCCAACACCTCAGGTTTTATATTTTTAGAGCCGTCACAAAAAATTCCAGGTGGCTTCGCCTTCCTCTGCTGGAGATTTTTCGGTTCAGTTCTTGTTTGCTCTGAGGCGGAAGGCACGCCGGGTTGTGCTGGCACGGGTTTGCAAGAGCTGCTCTTTTTTCCTTTGATTCCTCCCCTTTTAGAACACCGGCAGCTTTCACCCCAGAGCCCCGGCAGCAGAGGCGTTCGCCGTGCGGCCGGTGCCCGGGGCGGGAGGAGGCGGGCGGGCAGTGCCGCCCCCCGCAGCCCCTTTGTTGCCGGGCCGGGGCCAGCTGCAGCCCTTGTACTTGCGGGCTGGCCGGCAGCCAGGGCCCGGCCCTGAGTCACTCACTGCCCTGCTGGGAGGCTCCGGCACCAGAAACACCGCAAGGGCACCGGGAAACTACAGCACACACCGAGCGGGGGGTTCTGCTCCTTGCAGGCGGCGAACCCCTGCGAATCGCGCTCCTGTCCCGCACCGCACCCCAGAAACCCCAGTCTGCGTACGGGGATGCTGGCAAGGGAAAAACACATGCAAATATTGGGAATGAGTAAATATTTAAACTCCGAAACAAATGGAAAGTATTTAAATCGGTCTTCATCATTTAAATTAGCGTTTTTTCTACTTATCTTCTTCCTGTGTGTGCTGCCCTACATTTGCTTAGCAAGCTGCACTGTTCCACAGAGATACGCCTGCAGAAATCACACAGCCTAAGAGCAGAGCCACGGACAGGAAGGCATGCTCCCACGTTACTGGAGAAATCAACTTTCTGATTACATATTTGTACAAACTAACAGAGTTCAAACGGTGTACATAAGTGCAGAAACCAAAGTCCAAAGGAAGAATTAATGTGTGTGAAACAATCATTATACTAAGGCTGCAACACGTAAAATAGAGTAACCTGCATCTAGGTGCCAGCTCATTTGGCAAATTCTTCAAAAAAACTCTCCTTTTAGAGGTTATGGAAGTGGGCAAATCTCACTTAGAGGCACCCAGACACACAAAAACTTCACCAAGCCATCTTTAGTAATTTTTCCAAATTGAGAAGCTGAGGACAACAGTATCCATGGTGGAACATGAGCAGCAATACAACAGACACATCTGCATATCAGTGCTGACTTATTTTACAGCGTATGTCAAACTAACATCATTTAAAATTTGGTTTCTATCATTGCGATATTTTCAATCAACTTTTAAAATCACTTTCGTCCTTCCCTGAACAAGCACCATGGTGGTTTCATGCTGCATGCATCAACACCATTGGGCAATTTCCCCCATTACTTCCATCCCCATCCACATCATACTACATTACAGTACTGTAATTGCAGCTGTAGGAATAAGGTCTATTAGTAAACTCCCACTTTTTTTGTGGCTGAACTAGTGTCCTTGCTGCAACAGGAGACCAATAATCTTGGTAAAGGAAAAAACAGAAGCATGACATTAGGAAAAAAAAATCATCACTGTAGGCAACAGTATTACATGAGGGTTTTTATTTGCTGGAGTTTGCTGCCAGTCTTTAAATGATCTGCAAGCTTCAGAAACTACAAATTTTGAACACTGACAACTGATTGCAGATGAAGGTGTTTTCATTTCCCCTGTTAAAAATTCAGCTCATTCTTTCAGGTCTACACTACCCAAGCGGTTTTTTTTACAATTGCTGCCCCTAGTTTTTTCCTTCCCATTCTACACCTTCCCCTCCTTCAGAGTTTCTGCTGGCTGCCTGTCACTGGCATTTTTTCCTCTAACTAGCCTGTGCAGCATGCCACTTACAGATACAACTCCTTGTATTTTGAACCTACAGAACAATGGTCCAACTCCATGTTTATGTCCAAAAAGAAAATATTGAGCAGTTCTTTTTTTGATGTCTGTCATCTCAAGCCCAGTATCACTGTACCAGACTCCTGTTTTCGTATGTCCTCTCCCTTTGTCATCTGAGCAAATACGCTGTGACCCTGCCATTCACTTAAATCCAGTAACATCAGTGTTCTCTTTAAGTGTGACCTGCTTTCTCCCACTTCCAGGGCTGGGTAACCCTTGAGACTCACAGATCTTTCATATAAAGCTTCTAAAAGATAGGTTTTTCTACCCATTCCCATAGTTCAGAGTACCAGTCTACGCTCACCCTGGGTTGTGATTACTGAATGCTCCTTTCCTCTGGCCTGAAATGCATACATGCTCCAATCCACTCAAAATGCTGTCACAAACACCTCCAGCCCACACTGCCCACTCTTTGCACTCCTTGCCCCAGCAGTACCATGACACCAAACTGCACTTTCAGAAACAGCATCTCCCAATCCTACTATTGCTCATTTATCAATTTCAGGAACAGCTTACTGGCAACACCTGTAATGGTGACTCACTGACATCCTTTCATTTTCTCCTTAAGGCTCTGCTGTGCTGGACTGACCTCAAAAACCTTGACAATGGCTTGGCCACTGCTAAAGCTTCATCTTCCCTCACAAGCAGTGACTCCTATTTCCCAACTGCCTGTTTGTGAGTGTCATCTGCCCTTGACTTACTCTCAGATTTTAACTCTAAGGAGAAATTAACCCTTTTCATTCTGCATTAGTTCCACAGCTCACTGCACAATGAAATCCTGGACTTTCATGTGAATTTCCAAATGTCATGGTAATGTGCCACAACAGCCATTAACCTTGAGACTCGACTCTCTCTTCCACTTGAAGCACAACAGCTTCAAGATCATAATGTTTGTACCACACTCCTGCAACATTCATCAAACCCTTTTTAACTTGGGTGCCATCCACCCTTTTAAGTATTCACACTTCTCCAGATTTCTTGCTTCCCTCACAATAATGCCAAACTCCCTCCAACTCACTTCTTGGCTTTATTCTCATCTTCTAACCCTATCACCAACATTCACAACATTCTTGGGTCCTTTTCTTCCTGAACTTACTGGAGGTAACATTCATTTACACAGCCTCCTTCCAGCCTCACCTCCATAAAAACAACTTGGTGGAGAACATTAGTGTCAGGCTGCTTCCATCGACTGAACTGTTGCTCTTCCAGTCCAGCACTGCCTCCCTCTCATACTTCCCACTAAATGAAGCCCATTACAGAACAGGACTCCACCTTTCACCCTCCTATCATTTCCCACCTTTCTCATACTACATTCCTAATTGCCTCTCTGAAGCACATCTCACCTGAGAGTCACCCAGATCCAGCTTTCATAAGGTCCCTTTCTGGTTTTATTCCCCAGTGCTTAAATACCTGCTTCACCTACATCCTTGTTAGCTTTGATTTCCAGAGCACTACCTTTTCCCCAGTTCTGCCTTTTTTCCTTTTGCCCTGTCACTCCCTCTCTTTCCTTTGTTTAAGAAATCTTATTCACCAGCTTAGTCAGCTTCCTGTCTCTTACAGGGCCTGTATTTTGTTGGATTTTTTTTTTTCTATTTGCTCTTCTTCAAAACAACTTGGAGTGTATCCTCACCATGGAAATCTCAGCATCCCACAGCAGTTGAGGCTCCCTGGTTGCTCAGGCTCCTGGCAGGCCCTGTGGTCCTGGGCCACCTCCTGGAACCAAGCCACTGGCTCCATCAGAGGCAAAACGGGGAGTGGTTCCGAGGGAGCCTCACTCCAGGCATTGCTTCCTCCGTTACAGCAGTGGTGAGAATGCACCCGTGCTGGTATTTTCCATTCCCACAGCCCTACAACAGTATCCAAGCAACTCTTGTAATATCAAATGCTCCCCATATGCCTGACACCACACCCAGGGCATGCAACATATTCTTGACATCATGCTATAAAATGGTGACTTGCGTAGGCTGGAACAACTCAGTTAAGCAGAAAGTCTCTACGGGGAGTAGAATTGGCTCTTGAAACAGCTGGGATCAGGAAAAAAATACATGCTAAACATGAGCTCCTGTTTGGAGCTATCTGGAATAACAAGCCTCACAAACACACAGAAGATCTTGGGGGAAAAAATCATGAACAGAGAGCAGCATTTTAGAGGAACACATCTTATAGAAGTTAGAATAGGGAAATACCTGCTTCAAATTATCATATGAATAAAGCTGTTCTGAGAAGCAAAAGACTCCTCAAGGCCATTCCTCTAGTCTTGCATTTACTCCTTTCTACCAACTACAGTGTATTTTACTGTTTGTCAAGTGGAGTGAGAGCTGTGGAATAAGCCCCTTCCATTTGCAATATATTCGGAATGTTTTGGGATTTTTTTGATGCATAGTTAAAAGGCTACAACTTCTATTCCTTCCTCCTTCTCTGCTCCACTCTCAAAAAAATCAGGAACCTTATTTGCCAGTTCTGCAGGCTTTGTATCTGACTATCTCTGGATTCCTCTAACAGGGAAAGGTCAATTGGGGCAGGAGAGGATTACTCTTGTCTTGGATTCAGTGCCTTGGTGCTCTCTTAGTCCCAGCATGTTGGAAATAGAGTACTACTTGAACATTTCTCAGTCGATACATATTTTTACATCCTAAATGTGTATGAGTAATATTTTCATATATTTTCATATTTCCAACACATATTTCTAAGTCTACACTATTAAGCAACATGGATGCATTGGGTTACAATTGTCTTTGTAAAAAGCTCCACCTTACTGAGACAACATACCAGTACATACTCCTCAAATAAAAATATCTGTTTGTTCACCTCACCTTTGTGTGTCACATAAGCAGGAAGAGATACAATCTAGTTTCAAACTATACACAGAAATACCTTTCAACCTTCTTGAGCAGTATTTTACAGTTACTAATATATTGGTTTAACTCCTGACTTGGTAGTATAAAAGGTTTGGGATAATTTATCAACGACAAAAACCTTAAGGGCATAAACCACCAAGCAGGTTAAAAGTTTACAGTTGATAATAAAAAGTCTGACTGAACAGACGGGGTTTCAGCCAGTATGTCCCAGCATCAGGAAAGTGCTGCAATAGCATTGAAACACCATCAGTCTATCTAGTAAACAAAAAAGAAAATAACCTAGATATCACAATGGATCCCCTCTCCAGTATTATTTTTAGATTCTCGCATCTGCCCTCCTACATGCTTGTCCAGAAGCAACCTCAATGGACAAACGCTTTTTTTCCCTTTCAATAAAACACAGGACAGATGGTGCTGAAAGTACTTCTCTCTGAGATAACAAATTTTCAGCTTTTTATAAATTCACTCATCTTCAAACTGTGACAGCTGTGAGCTTAGAGACAAAATCAAAATGATCCAGATCTTGTTCATCTCCTTTCTCTAGGGTCCCTGAAAGGTCACACAAATATGTCTCTCTTCTAAGATTCTTGCTAAATGCGAAATGCATTTGTTTTCCAAGTTCAAACTCAGTGGTGTGTTAGAAAGATGGGATGTACCCCTCTGCTTTTTTTCAAATTTGCATCTCAGACCTGCATTGTGAATTCAGGATCCATTTGTACAGTGTTATCAGGCAGTATTTACCTCCAAGTTTATTTATAGCTCTAATTACATTCCCTCATTCCTCCCATATTAGTGCATATGACAATGCTACTAGCATACATTAGCTACTTCCACTTAGTCTCTCATGTGTGGCTGTACTCTGGTTATCCTCATCATCCTCCTCTATGTCTTGTTCAGTTTGAATTTATCTTTCTCCAGCATGGCTAACCAGAACGAGGCACATTAGTTGAAAATCACTCTCAGGGGCAGCCATGCAGAGATGTTAGCATGCCTCTGTTCCAGGGAGGTAGGTCTAGCCTGTCCCAGTCACACCTGCAATTATCCTGACGTCCCACAGCAGGTTCAGAGCCCTCCTTTGGCCAGCAGAGCCAGACCTTTTCCATGCCAGTGTTTCTAATGGATAAACTCCCCTCTATATTTGACATCTGCTCCTAAATCCACCACTTCACATTTTATTCAGTTATATTTTGTTCTATTTCTATTGCTTTGTTTCTCAATGACATTAAATTTTAGTTGCATAAAAAACCCCTCATGCTCTGTGTTAAGGGCTCCTCCTTTTCTGTACCATATGCACATTTCCTCAAGTTTTCACAACTAGTTCCAACATTATAGTGAAAACACTAAGCAAGTCATTCCCAAAATGTATGAACAACTATTGGTAGCTTGACCCATTTCACCACTACACTGCTGCTCCACCTATTTCAACACCACATAGCTAACATCTTAGAAGCAATTCCTATTTTGCTGTTCATGCTACTAATCCCTGTCTTCCTCTGTTTGTTCATCACTTGACATAGTGTAATGAATATATTACAGAAGTCAGATGACTTGCATTAATTGCATTTTCTTGCCTCAGAACAAAACTGTCCAATCTTTCTCTTTAAGTGGATCCACAAGGTAGCTTTTCAAGGTGCTGATGGCAAGAATAGCTCATTATTAAAGGGAAAATGTTTATAAACACTTAAAAGAAAAAAAATAAGTAAAGCCAGCATGAATTAAAAAATAATAAACTATCTCAAAGCAAATTTCCTTTTCAAACAGAAAAACAGACTTGAGAATCAAGTTTATATCCTGATTTAAATGAGGTTTTTGATGCTGCCTCCTATGATATCCACATACACAAGCTAAAGAGACTGGACCCAAATGAAACGAGCCTGGATGTACATCATGAAAACAGAAGGAATAAACAAAACAAACCCCAAAGCATTTGAAAATCACCACTAGTTCACTGTCAAAATATGTATCTAGAATGCAGTTCCCAAAGTCACCTGCACTGGGTCTACTCTTATCCCCTATTTTCACTAGTGACCCAGACTACAGAACACAGACTACATTTATTAAATTGAAAGACAACCAGCTAGGTGGGAGAGCAAAATACACTGGAAAACAAAAAGATAAACTGGAAAAATTATTTGAGAAAAAAAGATAACACGCAAAAAACCTGCACATAGGCTGGAGAAGTCAATTACTGAATGGCAAACATTTTCTAAGAAGCTGCACAGAAAAAGAGGTGAGGTTCATCCTATGAACTGCTGTAAGTTTAATGGCATCCCACTGTGAAAACACAAACACAATACTGGGATATATGGATGTTTGTACAACCTGTGCTCAGCATCTATAAAGCCTCAGGTGGAGTACTATAAAGTGAGCAGAATTTTGGATATTGCTCTTCAAGACAGGTACGGACTCAAGAGAGAGCAATAAAATGAGCACAGATTTGGAAAATACAGAGAATATGGACTGAAGAGACTAGGAGGGGAAAACAGAGTTGGGTGTGTCCCCAGCTACGAAAACAGGATGCTGCAAGGAATAATTTCTTAATCTCTACAGCAGACACACCAAGTCTTAACGGCCTTAATTTAGATTAGATGATCTCAAGGTCTTTCTCAGTCTCATGATTTTAGAGTATCTGCAGGGTCACTTGCCTCTTGCAAATAAAACAGCATTTAGAAACAGATGCCCAAATTAATGCTATATTTAAGTCTGCTTTTATTATGCTATCTGCCTCTCTGCCCAGCTTCTCTAACCAACATCACCTATGTCATGGCTTCTCTTATCAGCTACAAACCTTTGGCCTTTTTTGGAGGCTGTAATGCAAAAGGAAGTCACAAGACCTTGCTCCCCATCAGCAATATTCTGGCTCTCTGGAGACCTGTGAGGTACCAGCTTCCCCTGCCTGCACTGATCCCAGCCTGTGGATTCCCACCAACAGAGCTGAGCAAGAAGATTTACCTGCAGACCTGTAAAGATTTACCTGCAGGCCTTTATCTGGCAGATAAGGCCTGACCTGAATGCAACAGGTTGGCCTTCCTTATACAGAAAATGAATTCTTCTGCAACACGGGTCACTAAAATTAACTCTTTGAAGTAGGGATGTATTTTATTTCTTTGGCTTCAATCTCTCAAGTCCTTGATTATTTCCCCCCCACCCAAACTCTACATATTGTGAGGGCAAACTGACAATGCTTTAATTGCTTGCAAAATTCTTCCTTTACCCCTCTTTATGTTGGCACTGTTTTCTCCAGTCATTGGTATCACCCTGAAGGAAAGATTAGATAAAATAGTTACAATCAGCACTAATTCTTCCCTAATTCTGAGATGGAAATTTCTTTTGCTTTGAGTATTTTACAATCCTTAATTTATAAAATACATATTATCATTATACATCTTGCCTTTTTCCCTGTAGTGATTATCATCCTTACAGAAAACTAAGCCAAAAATATTTAATCTTTTAGCTGTTATTCTCTACCTTCTTACCACACAAAAGCTTCTTTTTAAAATTTCTTTTCACATAATTTGCAAGATCAAATTCAACTTTTAGAAACATCGAAACTGGAAGTCCTTCCCTCCCTCCCCAGTTGGCTCACAGGATTCCTGTGTTAAGTCTTACTATATACCTTCAGGCTGGCTATTCATCCATTTTGGTCTGCAGAGCTGGAGGACACATCCTTACTTGGGATTCAGTTTCCAGATCAATTCTGGGTATTTCTGACTTCAAGAAAACAAGTCCTCAGGCTCCTTACACCTGTGATCACCTTTGCTAACTTCAATTTGCCACAAAGATTCAAAACCTAAATTCCAAAGCAACTTCCCTGTATTTTTCCATATATTTCAAGGTAAATCAACACATGATTACTAATTGAGCAATTTGAAGTTCCACTAAATCTGATTAACTTCAAACTGCCACCGAATGGAAGGTCCCAAAGCCCTCACCAGCCCCAGGCACTCGCTCTGCCTCCTCTGGCAGCCGGAGCCCCCAGAGCTCACACCCCACCCAGACTCATCCTCCCCACTCACCTCACTGCTCCAACTCCTGCCTGACTGCTGGGATCAGACAGGAGCAGGAAGGGTGAAGCCAGCTCTTTCAGCAGCTGAGTAAGCATGAACTGAAATTGAATCCACAATCCAAAATTATTTTCTAGAATATCCTCACTGCTTTTCAAAATGAAGTCTGAAGCGACGCTGATTTTCATCACAACCAGGAATACTTCGGCTCCATCCTTTCTTCTCTAATCTCTACCTGGGAAAGTAAACAACCCCATAGCAAGCAGCATTTATCTAACACTAGAGATCCGTATCCCTGTTCAGGTCTGGCCCTGGGGCTAACAACAGATTCTTTACTCCTTCTGTCATCTTTCTCCAAAGTGATTTTGAGCCAAAGTGATTTTGAGCCAAAGTGATTTCAGTCTGTCCTTTGTACTCACCAAGGTATTTTTAGTAATCTACTACATGTAATTACTACTGTAGAATTTTGGCTTTTGTTCTTAGTGAACAGCACAAAAGCACTTTAAATACATTTAGTCCAGTTCGTAAAATCATTCTACCATGCTTCTGATACTCAGATGTTTTACAACCTGACCTGCATCAGAAGCTTGGGTTTCTCCATTTTGCTGTTCAGGCTCTCAATACGTATACAAAATATTTCAGCTGTTTCTTAGTAACCACATCCTATTATCCAGTGAAAACCTTTCCCTAGCTGCAATGCCTGACTATCATTTTCCTTAATCTTGGAGCTCTTTTCCTTCTCAATTAGTACTAACCTTCTACCTGCTGGCACTTCTCCATATGCTGAGACAGAAATGAAGGTTTACCTGACAGCTTTCTGCTGAGAGCTAAAGCCTGAGTGTAAGCTGTGTAGGTTGGTCAAAGCTTTTTTCTTTACACTGAAGCTCCCAGCCATTGCACTAGCCTTCTCCTCTTAAGAAACATTTATTCTAGGTACTTGGAGGCAGAGCTGTAAGATCTGTAAGCTGTCAGAGTGATCTCCTCAGTGCTCTCCTCCAGGGACCATAATTCCACGTAAAATCAGCAGCCTGTCTACTCTAAGTCTTCTCCAGTACAGCAAGCACAACTGTAATCCACCATGGTAGAAAATCTGCTGTTGTTGATCCTATCATGAAGGCTAATGATGAAGTCTTTCCTTCCCACTCCCACTCAAATCCCTTCAGGATCTTTCTCAACTTTCTCATTCTTCCTTATCTTCCTGTTCAGTAACATCAAAAGTCCCACTAAGAAGTCTGCAATTCCTCAGCCACAAGAGCCTCCTCTCAATTCTTGGACGTGGTTTAAGTTCCAGTTGCATCCAATCGCCAGTTGCATCTTGAGCCTCTACCCCCCACCCTCCTTTTCTTTTTCCTCTTCACTTTTGAACTGTGTTACTGATTTCATACATGCTAGATTTAGTCATCTTTCTTAAATCTGCCATTTTCCATGTTTCTTCCACTGCTCAGTAGATTATTAACTCTCATCTCTTTCAAGTCCTTGCCTACACAAAGGATGCACTCAAAACTCCCTTGGTACAGTCACCAGTTACACAGCAACTACTTAGCAGGTGTTTGGCTTTTGAAAAAACCTCAAATACTGCCCATAAATTACATTCAAATCAAACACTAGTCCCTGATCTCAAGAAACAAGAGTTGCTTCCCAGTCCTCATGGGAAAGGGTCCTGTCCTGGCTTTGCTGACCTCTGCTGCTTTCTAACAAACTAGATGTGACAAAGATGTCTGCTTCGGCTATTCCCATGGAAGTCTCTCCAAATTTGGCAAAGGAAAGAAGAAGGAAAGAAGGATTAGAGTTCACAGGATGTTAACTAAGGAACACCTGCAATCAAGGGGCTGCTTCCTTTCCTGGCAACCTGTTCTTGACTAGTGACAGCTGTGGGCTCAGAGATCAGAACAGAAAGTGTTCCCTGTTAGTGGAACCCAGCACTAAAGGAAAAGGAAGATGTAAACTGAGAAGTAGTCACAGGGGGCAGGGAAAGAACCACCAGAAGGGTGAGAAAGAGCAAATGGACACAACAGCTGGCAATGGCTTAACAAGAATAGAAAGCTCTGTATACTACCACCACATGCCCCACCCCCCAGGAGCTGGAAATGCACCTAGAAATGCCATGCAACATTCCTTTGTTTTCTGCCAAGGCAGCCCACTGCTTTTTTTTGTATCCAGGCAACAAAACCAACCAGCCAACTGGTGTGAAAAAAACCCAAAACAAACCAGCTTCACTCTATAAAATGTTTGATTTCTAAACTATAAACTCAGGAGTTTCTCTCTACCTCACTGCCTTCTCTCCATCACTGAAAAGGGGCCTCCTTCAGGGACAGCCCTCCCCAAACTGACTGGAGGCAGCAGTACTTTTATTTTTAGAAGTGCTACCTGTCCTCAGCAGTGCCAAAGCACGAAGCATCAGTGCACTCCACACTTTCCCCATACCCTGTTCTGTTTGACACCTTCCTCTCTGTCCTAGCCTGTTGTCACTTCAAAGTACTTTTGCTGCTTGCAAGATACAGCATGTTTATGTGAGAATGAGGAACACTGTCAATTTTTTTACTTTTAACTTAGTACAGCTCCTCTAATTCTTTTTAATTCAATTTTTTGTAACAGTATTTCTATTTTTTAAAATTAAATTGTTATTTTTTTACAAAAAAACCCAAGGGTAACTGATACAAAACTACCAATAAATCAGACAACAGCATCAAATCTAGGACTATTCAGAAGTTCACGTTTTTTTAACCAGCATTTAAGACATCCTCAAGCTGTGCTTACTCAAGATAGAAAGCAAGCAAGATGGGAGTTTAAAAACTAAGCCTGTCTTTGGTCTTTATATTCTCATATCTGTAAAATTATTTTAAAGCTCCACACTAGCTACGTATTGAGAGAACAAAAGAGTAACTCTCACTGACAGTTTTTTATTTTTCTCTGAAAGAGAGCTCTTTCAGACCAATAACCACAAATGGAGCTAGACAACAGGGCAAGCACTAAATCTCTAGGACATACTCTCTCCCTCTCCCTGCTTCCCCCCTATTTCATAGTGCTCTAACACTGTACATTGCAATACTTCAGGAGAATCTATAAAATGAATGACCCACTTCTGGTCAAAAATCCCAACTGTGAATCACATAGCCATCTGTCCTATAAAAAGCAAAACCAGAACCGTTTTTTAAATTTTTTTCCCAAAACCTGTTATGGTGCAAAGAAAAAAGTGGGGATGTGAACCAAATACTATAAAAGATAAGAATTTTTTTGAGAAAGAAGCATTGCTCTTTTAGGACTACCTTTCCTTATGAAAAAAAAAAAAATCATTCTGGCATACCTGCATCAAAATGTTTAATTTCTCTCTCCCAGCCCTTATTCAGTCTCTGAAACAGGTTTTCTGTGTTTCTACAACTGAGTTATAGCTAAGTTTCTCTGTACATCTGCTAATCCTGAAAAGAAAGGGGATTATGAAAAATACATTCATGGTTTTGAGTTTATTTCAGCAGAAGTAAAGCAGCTTTGTATTAAATGGCTATAATAGTGGGTTTCATGCCAGAAGAAAATACATATCCAGCACAGGGAGATGGAGCAAAGATATTGTAGCTATGGAATATCTCTCAAACTCAAGTATGTTTACAAGACTTCTGCCTTCAACCCCTGCTATTTGCAACTTTTCTCTGCCTTCAGGCTAGAGGATGACTTAAGGAACCTATCAATGGACTTCAGAAATAAATACCTCATCATTGTAATGAAAAAGAAATGGGCCACTAGTTGTCACAGCAGAATCTAAATTAGGTTTCTATATTTAGAAGTACAACCTTTCTTTTGAGGATAGTAACGTGTTTCAACTCAAGGGCAAAAGAACTCGTATGAAGTTGGTACAAAAGCTCCTGAACACAAGTGCCAAAAGAAAGTGAAGTGAAATAAATTTATATGTAGTGACAATGAGCATCAAATGTAATGATAACATCAAAATAAAAACTAACCCCACAGAAGATGTGAGGCATTTGAAATTGGGGAGTGCAGTTTAACTAGTTAAGTACTAGCTCTTTAGATAAATTATAAGGTCAAAGCTATTCATCCGGTTACCAGCTTTTTGTTTATTTATGTATTTAATTTATAGTTAAAACATTATAATGACACCAGATATTTTTACAGTAGTAGTTTTGTACTTACTAAGGTCTAAGGATGAGGACAGACACTTCTATTTTAGAACTAAAGAATTTACATTATTAAAGCATAACAGTTTAACTCTGTATGTACCTGCCAATCCAATAAAGTATCAGCTCTTCTACAGCCTTACTCCGCCTGTTATTTCACAAGAATATTGAGGATTTTTGTTCCACTGAATTTTTTTTAAAACCCCTGGACTCTGTTTATACTTCAGCTACTTCTTTACTTTTGGTCACTGACAGAGACTTTAGAAAGATGATTTTCTTTAAGTGAAACACACTATTCTAAGGTAGACTCTATGAGTGAAAAATCCTCACACTTAATTTTTGCCTTTCATTTTGTTTAATTTTGTCACTGAAATGTTCCCTGTCTGCATTTATTAAAAACAGTCAAAGTGACCCTAATTCATACAGTATCTAAACCATCCAGCAACTCCAGATGTTCCATTCAAAATAAATCCAATTTATTTTCATTTCAATTTTAACCAGACGCCAGATCCTCTAGGACAGATAAGCAGAAAAAAATGCAACCTACTGAGCAAAACTGCAGTATGTTGCTCAAAAAAGCTGCAATGTGAAAAGTGCAATGGACTTCCAAGTAGAAACTACTTTCATTCATAGATACACAGCAGGAGGGAAAAAGAAGATTAATACAAGATATATTTAATAAGCTAGAGGACTGGAACATAGCAATTAATTAGGCCAGAAAATGTAATTCCCAACAGTGTGCAACACACATGTAGCCACAGAGCTATGAAGAGGAACTGACCTGTTACCAAGGTGTTTAAACATTTAGCAGAACATTGGCAAGTTACTGAAATACCTCTCTGCCTTCTTACTAAACCATCCTGCCAACACCAATTCCAGTACACATTCTTTCAGACAAGATTATTTTAGAGAAATGTGAAACCCGTCCCTGCTTCCCACATGGAAAAACTTCGACGTTTTACAGAAGTCCCTTCTCTATGATGTATACACACACTGAACTGCAGATTAAAATCTGATTTAAAGATTAAAATAGCTTTAATAATACTAAATCCATACTTTATTGGAGTTGCCATTCTGCTGCATGGTCTAGCTTTTCCAGAGAACTGTAACTGGACTAAACATTACGTTTTAAAGACCAAAGTAGATTGATGAGGATGGGGAAGACAAAATGATATCTATACATTCATACAAACTTTGCTGGGGAGGTGTTGTGCCACAGAAGGTAGGCCATAACATGACTTTCAGCAGGGGGACAGAAAGAAGCAGAAGGCCACGTTCAGTACAGCTGTGGAAGTGCAATGAATTTATTTTTCTCTTCCCCTGCCAGAAACATTTTGGAGACTAACCTCTCATTCAAGAGGAGGACACACCATATATAAGGTTGATGTCTATGAATGCTTCCCTAAAGGATGCAGCTCAGATAAATACACTTCAATATCGTTTGCTTAACAATTTAGGAATTCAAGAGCACGGGAAAGAATTGAATTTCATCTTGCTGATAGGTGGATTCAATACAAAGATTATTAGGGGCACTCCAACCAGATTCTGCATTACCTGCAAACCAGCCATTTACTCCAGAGCTCCCCTCCCCACCCCGGGGGTTGGACTGGGGCTGGGAGGTATTCATGAACATTTGTACAGTCTGGATTCCCTCAGATTTAACATATTAGCAAAAGACATCTGCTAACATACTCATCAACTTCTGCCTGAAAATCTGTAGCGGTTGGTGACAACTTTTGTGCCTTTAACATTTACTGAATTGCTCATAACTTTTTCTGCTGCTGTGCAAGCAGGGGTAGAGGAATGCAGGCACTGAAAGCCCAGTCTCAAGACTGTCTTCTGTCTGCTTGGGAGTAGTGTTCTTTACTCCTCACTCTGAACCAGGAACCTGAACCTCTCCCTCCTACCTCCAGTGTCAGCAGCAAAACCATGCTCAAGAGGGGAAAAGGGACCATTTGACCAACCAGCCTCTCCATATAAAGGTTTCCATGAGACTTGCCTGTGTTTTAGAAACAGTTTATTTTGCCAAAAAGTCCATTTCTGTGGCTACCTCAACCATCTAACTATGGCTGATGGTCTAATTCAGTGTACTTTACTAACTGAAATGTACTTCTCAGTTGGAAATGAAAGCTATTTCTACCTCTGCCATATTATTGCAGCTGACTGAGGGGAAAACAACACTGCATTATAACAATGAGTATTATTCTCCTCAGCACAAAGTCCTGAGCCTATCAGCCATCAACTCTGAACTCCATGAAGTCTTCAGTGAAGAGCAGTATTTAATCCAGAGAAAACAGATTCTTATACCAAGTTTGGTAAAAGGATTTCCCATGGGTACTTTATTTTGACAACAGTTACCACATTGGGACATCTGAAAATACTGTAATTTTTCCCACACTAAAAATGGAGCCTAGATGACCATCGATTTCAGAAGAATTCATGTTTGTTAATTAAATGTTCAAGTTCTCATATTTACAAATAAAAGGGATAAAATGGGACCAAACTTACCAAACTAAATATTAGGTTTATTTTTTTAAATAAAATTATACCACGATATGTTTTCTTCTAGGTAAATCTTCTAAGTAAATCTTAACTTTTTAAGAAAACGTTAGGCAGACGATCTTGGCACTTACTAAAAGGCCTATTGTGTTAAAGTGTCAGTTTAGTTAGCTTTATTTCATGTACGTGAATGAGAAACTTTTTTCCATAACAGATAAGCATGATTAAATGCTTCTCAGAAAACCATGCCTAGAGAAAGGGCTGTTCCTATACTAAGAACTGAACTAATACACGTCTGGGAAGCAGTAACCAGATAAATTTTTTTGCACATACTATATAAATAATCTTACCATGTAAATTTATTTGTATGGTGAAAAATTGGAAAGTAACTAAGTTCTGCCTCAGACCGTTGTCATTACCTGCAGGTTACCTACTTTCTGACTCTGAACTGCAGTGATTTAAAGCAAGACACAGGTAAGAGCCTGCCCATGGAGTTCATCCATTCACATTTGAGTTGCTCATACCAGAGAAGTCCCAGAAGCAGATGGCTGAGGCAGCCAATGGCTGCAGTAACCTTGGAGCCAGACTGAAGGAACTGCATTCATACCTGTGAGCCTAAGAGTTTGGTGCCAGAGTATAGACAGGAACAGAACCACACACTCAGCCCTAGGAATGCAAACCACACGCCCATGAGAGATCCATGCCAGGCATGCTCCTAGGTAGCTCCCATCTGGAAGATGACAGCAGCATTGTAGAGAGAATGCCCCATGCATGCATGGTGAGGGCATCACACCCTGCCCATCTGCTCTGCTGCTCCACATCGTGTGATCCAGCAGGCACAGCCTGCATCACAGCCAAGCTCTGCTGCTGCTTCTTACCACTGTAGGGTCACAAGCTGCTTCAGGCTCCCAAAGTGCCTTTAGTTAAGTGCTTCTCTCCTACAGAAGCAGAGACAGCATCACGAGGACCTTATGTTACATGTATCAGCATTGCTGCCCCCTGTTTCCAAGCAGCACAAATTCACATAATTTTTACTAGTACACTTTTGATGTGAAGAAATCTTAACCTTACCATGATGGCCAGGAAGTCCTGGGCTAGGTTGGTAAGGAACTGCACACTTCTTTTTCCTACAAGAAGTCTTCTGTTGGACTGGTGCTGGCAAGGCTCCCTGAGAAGTCATGTGGTTTGGCATTTGATCTTTTATTCCAGTATATGGTTCCTCTTACAACTTCCTGATCTACTGCTTCTGCTTCTCTGAAGAAGCAAGCAGATGTCTCTGTATTTGTTACATTTGCACCAGGTTTCAGGACTTCATCTCCAAACATGAGGATTGCTTTCAGAATTAGTAAAAGAAAAAAATGAAGATTCAGTATTCCTCAAAAGCACAGGTATAAGGTAGAAGACTAAAGCACTCCTTGGTGTTTCTTTAAGTTCAGAGAAACCTCTCCCAGCCCCACGAAGATAATCACCTTGGCTGAGAAACCTCACATGTGAGAAAAGCTGACTGACAAAAGCAACGTGGGGTGAGGCTGAAAAAAATCAAAAACCAGCTTTTAATAACAGGTCTCAAGATGTTCAGTTGCTATCAAAATATCCACACTCCTATCAGGAAACACAAAGCATGCCAGATGGATGTTTACTTACTGTACATGTGAAACTTTAAATCCCTGGCATAGTCTATCCAGTGCTGATGATGCCAGTGCAGCAGCCTGCAGATCCTCACATGAATTGCACAGCCCAGCTTCTGGCACAGGAGGCAGCTTGGGGCTCACCTGAAGAGCTCTACTTCAACATCTCTGGATTTGCACCTTGTCTCCACTTGAGATTATGACAATTTGTTTCCCTCCAACATAACATACGCAAAACCCTTATCAGGAAAAAGACAGTTATGTTTGAGCATTTGAACGAAGGGTGTTCAAACACAGAGGCAGGATTCAGGTGCTGTGTGGTATTCCTAGTGTATTCCTTCACTGAGGGTGCTCAGAGTTATGTAGGCATTTTTCAAGCATGAGAGTGAAACTGATGACTGCCTATATCACATCTCAGTTTATAATTCAGAGCTAAGACTTCAAAATACTGACCTGCAACAGAAAAGCTTAATCCATATTCCTGTTATTTTTAAAACATTCAAGTTGGTAGATGAAGACTGGAGACTGCCAACAAGTGCATATGGAAGATCACAGACTGCCACTCCTTGAAAACAGCTTACAGAAGACTTTACTCAGGAAATTTCATTACAGTATCATGTTATTGTTCTACCTTGAACTTCTGGTTTTAGGTTGGTTTTTTTTTTTCCAAAAGTAAAAATAGCTTCCTGGCACTAATTCTCTCAGCACCTGAAATTCCAAGCCCTCCTTTTGGTAAGCCTTTCTCACAGCTAATACAGTGATCAGGTTAGTTGGCACCTCCTTCATCTGGCATCCTCTCTAATTATTTTGTTGGTTTGTTTTTTCTGATGCTTGAAGAACAGCTGAGGGCACACATCAATTAACAGGGACTTAAAGCAGGGTGCTGTCTTCAAGTAGCTCCACTTTTCTTTTCAAGGTACAGAGTAGCACTGGATGATTGTACATTTCAAACTAAACTCTTTCATGCAAAGTGCCCAAGGTTGCTGAGCCTCTCCATGTTCAACGCTGATGAAACACTGGTTTCATCTCTTTGCCTCACAGACATGTTCAGTGGTTGCCCTCAACACAGGCTCACATATGACAACTTTGAACCTAAACCTCAGTAACAGTTTTATTGTTTGGGTTTGTTGTTTGTTTCTTTTTTACATGCATAGACTAATTCAAGCTAGAAAAAGTTACCTTGCATGTCCAACTCCCAAAATAAACCAAAGGTTACATGAATTTCCTGCCAGAACCATGAAAACCACAATCTGAAATCTAGGGATTATTTTTTCTTTCTATATGGGTTTAGGGTTTTTTTGGTAACATGTATTTCTAACCAGTCACAGAAGATTTGAATGAAACTTTTGTCAGACAGGCCCTCTTAGATACACGCCATGCTTTGAAGTCTTAGGCAAGAAATACTTTAGGCTGACAAATACCCAGAGCCATGCATGGCAGCTGATGCTATGGAATTAAAGCTGGGATGGTCACGAGGGGCTTGGGGAGAGCAACGGGAGTTCACAACCTGGGTGGCTGCTGAAGCAACACTTATCAACTTCTGATGCCAGTAAAGAGAAAGCCCAGAAATTTGACTTTACAGCTTCATTTCTTTGTTCTGTTACCATCACCCATCCAGTCTTCATTGAGAAGAATGAAATCACTAGAGAGAGCTGTTCATTTCAGTGCAAGAGCACAAGAGGGCATAAATAGAGACTTCCAGGAGGGCAAAAAAGAGACTTGAAAAGGTATGTCAAAATGGTACTGCATAACTCCCTCTCTGACCACAAATATAGCTCCCTAAACCACATCAAAGGATGTTACAAGGGAAAAAAAAAACTTTAGAAGGGAAAAAAAGAAAGATTTCCTAAGGAAGCTACCTGACACAATCTTGTCAAAGTGTCATAAAGCAGCAGAAGGAACTGCTAACTACTGTCATTCCCATATCTTCCTTCACAAGAGTATCAGCAATGATACTGGGTCAGACAAGGTCACTACCTGGCTTCAGCACTTTACACACACACACACTTTCCTCTCCTCAGAAACAGAAAGGGACAGACAGGATGATCCAGCAGCTGCTGGCAAACAGCAGTTTACTGACTGACTGCCTGAGCCAGACTCCACATCCTATTCCATCGTCCTCCCCCCCGAGTCAGCACAACCACCTGCTGTATCCATGCACATTTTTTACCACCCTAGCACAGATTTGGCATCAGAGGCAATTTGGCAATAACTTTTAATATTCCCTTTGAGGATAAAGTACTTCCTTCTGCTTGTTGAGAACCTGCTGTTCCAATGTGTCACTGGGTGCCCAGTGGTACCTGCAGGCAATCACTTCTGATGTGCTATCTCAGTGGCATTCGCTGCCATACAGAACTCCGACCCAACCATCAGTTCTCTTCCAAGCCAGAGAACACAGACCTGTTTAAGACTCCTAAGTAGTTACTACTTAATCAATATTTTATTTTGACCCCCTTTACTTTTACAAGCTCTACCATACAAGCCTTGAGGTAACTAGACTGTGTTCACTGTGCCAGGCAGACATGCCCTGTTAGTTTCTACTGTGACATAATTTTTGTTTTTCCTTTGTCCTTATTCTTACTTTCTTCTGACTGCTTGCTGCTATTCAGCTTATCACTAGAGCTAAAACCAGGACAGAAACAGCAAGCTGTAGGTAAGGTTAATTAAGGACAAATGATCACCATTTGCTCTTCAGAATGATGCTAATATGATTTGTAAAAAAAATCAAGTGTGAATTTAGACAATTATTTTAGAGGGCAAGTGGTGCTCCAGTACCAAAATATTTTTTTAAGCTGCCATCAGTGTATTTCTGAATTAAAGAGCTTCACCGAGAGGCTTACACCAAAGTGGAGAATTTGACAAAGGAATCTGTCATTTCATGGAATTCCAAGTTCATATAGAATTTAAAATTTGAATTAATGCTATTTTAGATTAACAGCTGATATGCCAGAACACTGTGTTTTCATTAGTACCTGACACTGTCAACACTGACAGTGAAATGTCAATGAGGCATAATGAAATCAATGTGTGCCTCATTTGGGAGATGGGTATAAGCCAAAATAACAAATCATTTGAAGCTAACAGTATAACTCTAGGGTCCAGAAACAAGCTTACCTGATAAAGAAGGCTGTAGTAACAGTTTCTGTTCCCTTGTTACTGCTAGGAGTTGAAAAGATGGCTTAGATGAACACTTTAATGCATTTATTTTACACATTTTTAAAAACATGAAATAGTTTTTGCCATACAAAAGCTTTATTTAAATTTACTGTAAAATCTTCATAGTCTTGCATTAAAAATATTAGAACATTCACAATACAAGGTTTATATGGAGAGAAAGTATCAAGATACAACTACAAGAATATAGTAGAGCAACTGATGACTTGGAGACATCTGCAAGCATACAATATCCTGAGACCATCAGAAATACACACTTCTTAGCAGACAAAAAGCCATACTTTTCACACTTTATGTTATGTGACAATGCATTTGTGTGTTGATAAATCTCACATTGGTGTCCTGCACAAAGACTACAACAGCATTCTGAGTCATTGCCTTGGGTGAAAATGAACACAAAAATACTTCCTGAGGCTGTTCGAAAAAGGATGCTTGCCAATAAAGCAGCTTGTAAAAATGCAGACTGAGCAGGAGAAAGATATACTGGTATTATTTTCAAGATCATCCAAAAGACCCTGAAACACTTCAGCCAAGGAAGAGAAAAATTTCCTTTATGTTTCCTGAACATTTACAGACAGATTTTTTTAAGGTTCTAGATTGTAAGAGTGCATTCCTCATGGCAACAAGCACCTATCACAACAAATCCCTACTGGACAAAAAGGGAGACAAAGATACTGTAGTTTATTCTCCAGCGATGTGTTTTAGTACAAATAAGTCTTTTTTCATTTCAGAGTTTGAAAGCATGCTTGAAACACCTAAAACAACACAGTGACTTGACTTCAATTTCATCTGAACAGACAGCATTACCAATATTACATTTTTTTTTTTGAAGGAGGAAAACAAGGTATAGCTGTCTTCATAGTTAATACTTTTTAACCAGAAAACTATTTTGGGCATTAGAAAGTAGAACAAAAATTATGTTTGAGGAATACTAGGAATAAACCTTATATAACTCTTGACCTAAAGCAAACTTTAAAAAGTGATGCTTTTATTAAAAGATACCTGACCATTTCTATTTTTAAAGTATTAGTGATGGAACAGAACTCATTTCCTGATTAACATTTAATATATCATATGTAAAGACACTATCTGTTCAGCTTTTGAGTGCAACAAAAATACAGTAAAAATGCATACTTTTAATTTTTTTTAAAGGGAAGTACTTCTATGCTTCATAACTAAAAGACACTCCAAAGTATTGCATACAATTTAATCAACCATGTCCCATCTACAGTTATTAAATTAGATCTTACATAATGCTCTCTGCCCTATCCCACCATGGTATTTTCTAGAACTGCACAAAAATTTTCTTTTTCATCTTTTACCCATTTTAACTATTAAGTAAACTTCTCAATTTCAAGGAATAAGCATGTTCCAGACAATTCCCAGCACTAGATACAAAATAGTGAGCAGAAGGGAGAATAAAGATACATCACCTGCATTATTTATAATTTTAGAACATTCAGGAGTTTGAGAATAATGGAAACCACATAGTGAATCACTGTAGTCCAGACAAGGACTGCCTATCTTACACTGTTGACAGAAAAATTTGGGGATGATCTATTGGGGGATGATGTATTTTGAGAGATATCCTAGAGAAATATAGGCAAGTTTGGTTACAATTATATCCAGTTAAAACTAAAAAAAAAAAAAACAAAAAAACCACCCCCCAAAAAAAACAAAACCAACTCAAAAACCCCAAACAAACAAAAAAACCAACCCCCCTCTCTCTAAAGTTCAGGAAGAGAGGTTGGAAATTTTACAGGCATCTTAATCCTCCAGCCTCAACTCCACACGGGGGGGTGGTTGGGAGGATGGGGGTGAGTAATCTCTCCTCCTTCAATGGTTGACTTTACAATCTGAATAATGGCTTTAAAAGTATGAGCTGTTCAGTCTGTGTTCTCCTAAATTCAAAATGGAAAGTGATATTACAAAAATTCCATCATGTGAAAGTACACTGACCCCACAGAGATCACCATTTGAACTTTCATATTTCACTTATTAACCAAAGTAAATGAAACAGCAGCAGGCATAGTGTCCTCTGTCTGGAGCTACCTGAATTCTCTAAAATATTCTCTCTTCTAAAAAATAATGGCCTGAAATGAGGATCTTCTTGAGCTTCCAAAATAGTATCAAGTGTTTCTCTGCTCAGAAGCCAAGCAGCTATGTTCCTCCCAGTAACTGATGAACCAAAAGCTCTGGCAGGCTGCCACAGAACACAAACCCAGAAGACCTTGCTCAAAACCAACCTATCTTGCCAGATGCCTGGTGAGCTAAGGAGCCTAAAAACCTGTGCTGCAAGGCAACCACAGAAGCTGGAACAGTTTTTAACAGAAAACTGTTCAGACCAGTCCCTAGAAGGAGATGAAAGACTACGTAAATGAGTGTCATAATTATCTGGTAGACCAGTTTTGGTACTCAGGATTCACAGGGTTTATTTTTAGTCCTGAAAGGAAGTATGCTTTTTTATGGCCAATCTTAGTTGGCTTCTTTCTGCTTTCACTGCTCTTCCCACTTAAGCAAAAGAAACTACAGTACTTCTAGCTTCAGTTGCTGATAGGTTTTCCCCTAGTGGTTACATGTAACTGGGATGGATTGATACTCCCACTGTTCACAGAATTGTGCAGGAGAGGTGGCTGCACCCAGAATTAATGCATAATTAATTTTATACTTAAGCTACAAAATTCTGGCCTTACGTTTTAAGACATATATACTCAGCTCAAGCATATTAGGGATGCATCATATTAGGGAAGTATTAGGGATGTATCAGCCAGATTTCTCTTTATATAAAGACAGTGCAAGTCCTATAGAACTTGAATGGCTACACCGTGAGCACATTAAGGAGATCTTTCACCTGCAAATGAGTCCCTCACTGCCTAGAAATATGCCACACTTGTAATAGAGGGCTTTCCCCCCCTCTTTTAACCAGAAATCTTTTTCAACTAATCACACCTTTTTATTTTAAATCATTTTCTTACAACCAACCAGCCAAGCCGGGGCTGTCACTGGGGACACATGTCAGTCACCCTGCGGGCTGCTGATCGGTGAAGGCAGCGCTGTGACTCACCCTGCCCTCAAATAACCTCCAGAGCCTTCCAGCAGGAGCTGCAGCAGAACACAGCGGCTGCTGACTCAAACAGATGCAATAGGCACAGCCTCCTTCCCTTGCAGAGTGCAGTGCCTTCTCTGTGCCATTAAGTATGATTCATGCACAGCACACTGCCAAAATCAAAAGAACAGATCAACATTAGCAGACAGTAAATTCTAAGTTTGCTCTTCTTTGAATACTACAGGCAAATAACCTCTCCTATAATTCTGCCCATAGCAACTTGCCTTTCAACCTCAGCGAGGATGTTACAACTTCACCACCCTCAGCAGAAGCACACATCCGTTTTGACCATTTAAGCACCCAAAAGAAACATCAAGAGATGCCTGACACCAAAGTAAGGTAAATAGATGCCAGTGTTTTGCATTAAGTGTTTGTTACTAGCAGACTGTGGTGAAAGCACTGATATCAAAAGTCATTAAAACTACATCCAAAAAACCACTTTCAGCTTTCATAGAAACTAACATTCATTTTGACCCCTGAAGAAAAAGAGCCACTGCCTTTTGTGGAAAGGCAGGCATGTGACAGAAGAGCTTTTGAGCAATGCTGTCAGACAGCATGGCACGAAGCAGTTCCTGTCTCGACAAGAGAGCAACAGACTTGGCTAATAATCCCTTCCTTTTCAAACAGACAGGATGTGGTTCTACAATAAAGAAATACTACTGACTCCATTAACCTGCAGTGCTGGAAACAAGTCATGAAAAATGTATTAATTTCCACTGCTCATTACCACCCTCAAAATAGCTGCTACATGCTTACCTGTCACTTGAAAAATAGTGCAAGAGAATGCTGTAGTCCAGAGAAAGCATTTTCTAACTCTAATTTTATCTTTTTTAAGGAATTAACAAAGCCATAAGTTACGATAAGCCTTTTTATCTGTTGATATTTTTACATATGATTAATTAGTCCCTTCCTATGGTATAATGTAGACTCTTAAACTAGAGGAATCAATCTCGCTGCCTAGAATTTAAAGTTTTACTAGCAAAGAGTTTAACTTCCAGTTTTCAGTGACATAAATTGATGTTTTCAGTGATGTAATTTTTTTGCCATTAAAAATACACAGAGAAACTGTCAATATGCAGGAAAAATACCTTTACAAACATTACCCATTACAATGTATTTCTGAAAGCATCATATTCAATTGAGTAACTTATTCCCCTCCCATCCAAATAATGGTCCTCCCTCTGTTGAACTTACGATGAACAACAGGCTTGAACATTCCCTTCAGCATCACAGGAGCATGATGGGCTTTGTGGCAAGAGCCAAGCTCTTAGAAGTTCCAGTGAATGCCTCCCGGAGATGTAATTCATTCCTGTGACATGTCAGAGCATAGCATGATGCAGAACACATCACCAGCCTCAACCAGGATTTTTTTGAGGAGTCATCTCTCATCCTGGGCTACCTGAGAGCATGACAGAATTGTCACCTGTGACTCACAGCAAGTGAGAGTCCCTTCCAGCATCTCCAGCTTTGTAGGGACAAGGTGATAGATGGGAGAGCTGTTCAAGCAGCCACAAGGCCCTCCAGCAGCTCAGTTACCAGCCAGGCAGGGAAGCTGCCACAAAGGCACATCACCAGACATGGGAAAGGCCAGCATCTTAGCCATGGAGATTGCACCCTTATCAGGTGACTGAACACAAGTTGTCTCATGTAAATGTGTGCTTAATCACCTCAGGGAAGCATTTCTTGGAGGCAGCTGCATGCTGTGTGTCCTGTGAACTGCACTGACTGCCCCATAACAAGCAATATGGGAACATGGCCTTCAGCTTCAAGAAGGGAGCTGCTGAGAACAGCCCAACAACTGAAAGAGCCTGTCCTCTGAGGGTAATAAAAATTCCTAAAAGGAGGTATTTGTTGTTAACCATCCTGTACTCCACAGGAAATGCAAAACTCTCCTTCCACTGCCTCTGGGCTGAGATGGAACAGAGGGGCACACACCCTACAAACAAGCAGGTACCTGCACCACACAACCAGAGGTGAACAATACAAGAGGGGACCAAGGATCCAGGACACTGAACAAATACCAAATGGCTCCCAGGAATTGTAAGGGGAATACAAGAGAAGAAACAAATGGTACTTTGACATCTGTGCCTCCATTTGTGAAGTCTTTTTGTTTGGTTGGTTGGGGTTTTTTGTTTGGTTTTGGGTTTGTGTTTTGTTTTTTTTTTCCCTAGTCTACCATGGTTTTGAGTTTCTTCAAAAATCAAGGTTACTGAAGCTGAATTTCCATCAGACTGTGGAACCAGAGCTCCCACAAGGGCAGTGTTTTAATAAGGAAGATTTGAAGATCTGAAGAGACCTCCAGGAGAAGGTCTTCTTCAGGAGAAGAGGATTTAATCAGCATGTGGGTTTTTGTTTAGACAAAGCTCTAGAAATGGAGAGGTGGCACTGAACGAGGTCTCTGTACTTTAAAACCTGTACCTCACCTCACACACCATGTTCTACACACTGCCCTGGCAAACCACACCGCAGGCACAGAATTCAGATGTATAGTCCATAGGACCTTCTATCTGCTATGGTGACAGAAATTCATCACAAGATTATTATTCCCATATGTGAATTTCATCAGAAATCTGATCACCCTCTTCTAAAGCCACTTAAGACATTGTGTGGCTCACTGATCAGTTTCTACAGGGTTAGGAAATACTGGGAATGAAAAGCTTTCTCTGTATTATAAGGAGAACACCTACAATCTGGCCAAGATGACCTCCCTAGAGTCATCAGTCTTGTGAATGAATCGTTGCACAAGATCTGGCAAAATGAGGAAGAGAACTAGGAATGCAGAAGAGAACGGAGCTGAACAGTGTTCAAATGAACAGCATCATGTGTGTCAGAAGTGAGGAATTGGTAGACAACATAGAAAAGAAATCAGTGACTCCTTCAACCTAGATTATATTCTGAAGAATCTCTAAAATTACAGCACTGCATCCCAGTTCCTGGGTAGAAGTAGCATGGGTGGGTTTCCTGCTTTCAGGTTTTCTCCTGAGAGCTCCAATGAAAGGTGTACAAATATGTCACTGGTCACGTGGACTCTACACAAACACACATACTCCTTCCAGTAGCCACTCCTATACTCAGCATCTCACCTGGAGCCAAGGCAGGGGATTCTCTCCCATCCTTTCCTCCAAGAATGGCAAAAATGAAGCATGAATGTACCACCACAAAGAAGCAAAAGGAAAAACGTACCAGTCTCCATCCTATTCAGATCTGCAATCTTCTGTGGCAGCAGTAATTCCTCTTGCAAAGGTAAAATGAAGAAAACAGCTCCCACCAGGTATTTTATGATTCTGTTTATTTCAGCAAGTAGGATCTGTGTGCCCTGCTGGAAGAGCAGAATCATTTGAACCACCTTCAGTCTCTTCTTGCAGAGAGGAGAACAGGGAGAACAAAGACTCCCCCTTTTGATACTAATGAGCTCCTGCAACAGTGCTCTGGATGTGGAAGATGATGACCTTATATCCTGGCAGTCACTTGCCTGAAAAAGCTATGTTTTGGTGTATACCCCATTCTGACTAAAGGTAGGAAAAGAGTGAACCAGCAACTGCTGAAGACTGAGACTTAGCTGTTAACAAATTAAATCTAGACAAAAAAAAAAGCTGATGCTGAAATGCAAGAAAGACAAATAGAACAACCAGAAAAAATGGTAAACAGCACAAACACATCGTGATGTTTACATTCCTTTTGTGGTTCCCCTCATACCAAGGTTTCTTTTGTTCTTTGCTGATCAAATTCCCTTTTCCCCCTGACGGCAGCCTCCATCCCAACACAAGCTCCTCAGACAGCTCTAGAAGCACCAACTTGCACCATTAAAACAGCAGCAGAGAATTTAAATCAGTCATGGCCTGGAACCAGATACCAGCAGTTGAAGCAGACAACTCTATTGCTTTCCCACTTATCCCCTTAGTGATGGGATCCTCCTTTCAAACAGGGAGATACAACGTATCTCAAAATAAGCAGCACATCCCGGAGGTAAAGGAAGAAATTACTGAATTCTCCTTTCTCAGCTGAGCAGCAATCCCAGTTGACAGAAAAGGAATTACAGAATAACATATAACCACATTTTTGCATGACTGCTAAAATCTTAACAGAACTGGAAATAAGACAGGATGAGAGAGAAAAGAGTCATCTTTATTATTTCTATGCCTAGGGATCATAAGAAATCACAAATGAATTCACATTCTGCCTCAAAACTATTCAAGAAAATGACTTCTCAGTAACAAAATTTTATTTCCAGTCTTCATGGTTTTAAGGTGATCCTAGAACTATTAGCAGGCTGCCAATCATTGCTTGCATAAATCCAGAGAAACTACTCAGATCTGCAAGCCACTCAGCTAAACTCAGAGCAGAGCACTACTGACTCCACCTCCATGTGGTAGAAGCTCTGACCTTTCTCTACATCTGGCATAAAAATGAAATTTTTGCTAACAAATGTCATCACTTGGATGCAGTCAGGAACTACACTATTTCCCCCACTCTACAACTACATTTGAGAGCTCATCCCTCAGAGGGCACCTCATCTGCAAGACAGTTCAGTGAACAGGAAAATGTTGAGAGCAGAGAACACGGGTTTTGACTGCATGGCAGAAGATACAGAAATATGGTCTGGTGAACTGATATCAAAGCCACTGAGCATGGGAAAGGCCCAGGGCACATTCAGTGAAGGTGAATCCAAGCTACTGTCTCTTACACAGGACACCCAAAACACTGTGTAAAAAGGAATGTCTGTGCAGAACAAATGCCTTTAAGAGCGTGACAAAACCACTGGCAAAGAATTCTGGCAGTTTACATCATACAGGACTGAAAATCATTTTACATATGGATTTTTTACTTCATCTCCACTGCTCTGATGGGAAGGCTGTTTGAAGACAACATTACTTTACAGAAAAAAAAAAAACCCAAACCAGAACTAATTAGCCTTACTTTTACATTCAATTTGTAGTTAGTTAATACTCAGATTCTCCCGTTTCCTCAGTTTCTAATAAATTAACATTACTGTTTTTACCTGTGTACACAGTTACCTATATTCTTTGGCTTCTCATAACTTTGGAACATAGTTGAAAACAGAATTGCAATAGAAGCAAGTATCTGCTTTGGCCAAGTGGCTTATTTTCCAAAAGAAATTTGATATCAACAGTTACTGAGTTTTCTACGTTTACTTTTTATAGTCAAAGTGTTATTGCTGGCCAACATAGCAACAGTATTCAGAACTGATTGTGTTCATTAAATCTTGCAAGGACTTCGTGTTATCTCCCATCTTCATCTCTCACTTATGAAAATAAGCAGATCTTTTAGTTAATTTCAAAGACAAACTAAAGGCAACTAGCAAAAATCTGGATTACATTAGTTGAAAGAACTATACTGAAACTGTACGAAGAAAGCAAACTGCAGTAGCTTGTACTTTAATTCACACTGTGTATGCAAAACTCTGGCTAAAACCAGGGAAAAAGTCCATTTACATTAAAGAAAAACATTTCTCCATCAGAAAGTAACTAGCTTTCATAGTCTCATTGTGCCAAAAATGTCCATAGCTAAGCAACAGACCTGTACTTTCTTCATACAATTATATTACTTAAATTTTGAAAAACTGAAAAACCCTAAAACATCAGTGCCACAGTGTAAATACGTATACTAAAGCTTATGTTAAAATACCATTAATATAAAGAAGAAAGTGTTTAGAATCCAGAAAAAAACAGAGAAAAAGCCAGGCTCCCCTACAGTTAAAATCTGCTTAACACAAACAGAAAGATCTGGGACAGGAGGGCAGGCACAGAATGACTTCCAGTTTCCTAAATCTCTTGGCAGGTGAGATGCCATCCGCTGCATCACCAAAAGGCAGGCAGATAAAGGACCAGCCAAATGATATCTGATAGCATTAACCTCCCCTGCCTGGACACATGGAGCAGTCAGACCTTCCTGCTTTCATTTGTACATGTATTTGTACCATTAAAGGAGACCACAGAATCACTGAATACACCAGGTTGGAAAGGAGCTCAAGGATCATCTGGTCCAACCTTTCCTGGCAAAAGCATGGTCTAGACAAGATGACCCAGTCCCCTCTTCCAGATGAGTTTTTAAAGTGTCCAACATCAGGGAAATGACACAGAGATGACACTGATCATTTTACCACATTGAAATGAAGCTTAAGTGAGATATTCAGAGGAGGATTTACAAGGCCAAATGAAAGGTACAGTGGTTATTCTAATAAATGCTCTAGTATACAATTTTATGTGTGCCAAGAATGTCATTTGTATTGAAGGAACTCCAAGTACGTCTATCGTTAAAAGATTGTGCAATTGCAGCAGCCACAGATGTTGAAATCAACATTTGTGGCAGTAATTTCAGAGCCATGTGCCAAAATATGATTAATCACAGTTCACTGGGTATTTTGATAGTAACAGAGGAGAATAGCTTGTCATAGAACCATACGATCAATTAAGAATGCCATCAAGCTCCCCATAAACATAATCTTCTAGTAGTATGAATACTACCTCATTCATATATGCAGATCAACTGCCAAGATATGGGTTAGATTTTATACATACATATATATATATATATACACACACGTGTATATATGGACAGAAGTTTAAAACTGTTCATAAGAGACCATATGGAAAACTACATATATTATTACTTAAGAAAAGCTCACCTGAGATTAATTTCATTCCCTCACAATCATCAATAACTTACCCCAAATATTTCTCATTGTACCCATATGAATTAATTGTACAGGAGTCTGAGCATCAGACAACCACACAACTACCCATATCACTTTGTTTGCCAATAAAAGATCACAGCTAATTCTTTACCCACTCTCAAATTACCTTGCAAATGCTTCTTACCCAAAATGTAAAACAGTACCAGCTACGTCTGTCCTAAGTAACCTACAGGAGCCACTTTGAAAGCTGGAGGTGCCACCTGGTCTCCGGGATTAAAACAATGAGTATCTTGCTTCAAATTACAGCAAGGATCTGATCCTGGCAAAACAGTAGCAGCAGTTTACAGGTGTGTCAAGACCTCTTCATGTATCACACAGTTATTCACAATCCACTACTAAGAAGTTTTGGTGCATTCTCAAACTATCTTTTCTGTAAGCTACAAATATATACCCGGGCACTTCTGTACTACTTTTGATAATCAGACACAGTAATAAGCTGGCTTTAAATTTAAAAGTAATAAAAATGTTTTATAAATAATTTAGGATACTTTTAAGTACTACACATACTAAACCCACTGTAATTATTAAAATTACTATGAGCAAAACCATAGCTGGACAAATAGAAATATTGGAACCAAAAGCAAAAGGCTTTAGCTTGGACACCACTACAACACTGGCTAGACCAAATACAAACTATTCCAGATAAATACACCAAAATCAGTAGAAACATTGTTCTCTACAAAGCCAGTTATCCTCTTAAATGCAAAATTAATGTTAAAAATGTCTTTAATTCATATTAATATAACTTTCAAAATTGCTAATTCATCAGCCAATGGTAAGTACTATTCATCTCATTTCAGGATTCAGCTCAGTGTTTCAGTGATTGCAAAGGGATCCACCATTCAGCTAGTCACAGAATTCATTATTTTATTCCTGTTGTGATAGAACTAATATAGTTTGTAATATTCAGTATACGCATTTAAAATCCCAGCAAAGGACTTCAATGAAATATGTAAGAATTATTCAAAGCCATCTGGTTCTAAAACTATGAACAATAATGTGATTCTGTGTAATTTATTAAAAGAAATGAGGTACTTACCCAATGTCGTAGACTCAAAACTAATGAGAAAACTCAAATAAAAATACTTATTAAAGAGTTTTTCAGAATGATGCATTATACGTAAGAATAGTTGTTCTTTTCTGAAAGAGTTCCATTGGAGAATTTAATATTGAGGTTTCATGTAGATTTCTTAAAATTTCTTAGCTAATGGTCCAAGTCTTTTCCATAAAGCTATCAAAAGGGAACAGAAAAGCAGCTAATAAAAGATCAAAAAGCTTAATAAAATACTTTTGTCTATCCATGACTGGTGCACACCCTACAGTCAGTAGACAAAAAATAAACACTGTATCATTAATTGTGTTAATAATTCACCTATCTGTAAATAAGAAGTCAGACTTGCCCATGGGTTACATTAGGTCAGCCATGTTTCTCTAGTAAAATATTAATTACTGCTAAAGGATATTATTTCCATATAAAGACCCATTCCCTAATCAATAGTAGACTGTCTTCTTTGCTTACAAAGTCATTCCAATTAATATTTCTCTGTAATTATTTTGGTTCCTAGAGACTTTATATATCCCTAAATTTACAGTTTTAATGTTGATTCACTTTCCAGAATTAAAGATAATCTGCCTAATAACTGTTTCAACATGTGATGCACACTCCATAAGTGTAGTGTCCTCACTAGTGTAGTGTCTACAGAAGATAAAATATCTTGAAGAATTATCAGTACCTATTGATGAAGTAACTTCAAGTTACTGCAAGGAAAAAAAAAACACCCTCATTAAAAAACACATAAAATTAAAACAAACCAACCAACCAACCATTAAATCAAGTTTCACTCTGTGTCCCCCATTTATGTGAATATTCCAGAGAGCAGAGGGTAGAAAAGCAGAAATGCTGTAAAACCACAGATATGACAAAGTGGTTGTTTCTCAATACTTGATGAATTTTTAAAAACTGAATGGTTTAAATTTTGTTCATCATTTATTTAAGACTGATATCAACCTAAGAGGACACACATTATAAAGAGAAACATTTATGTCTTCAGAATAAGCTTTTGCTTTCTCTCTTAAGAAGTCATTGAAAGTGTATTTTCCATTTCTAGCCCTTGACTCAACTTCCTGGTTCAGCCAGCAGCTGGAGGATGCTAATCCCAGAGTACAAGAAAGGAAGTGGTAGAACAATACAGTCCCAGCCCTGGCCTCTCTGTGTTCACAGGCAGAATGAATTTTGAATCCACTGCAGACAACTGGATGTGGCATGCAAAATAAAAAATGGTTTGTGCTTTTTTTGTTTCTTTAAAAAAAAAATTAATAATAATTAAAAAAACACAAAAACAAAAACACAACCCACTTCTGCTCAAGAGAAGAAAAAAACCTGTGCCTTCAGCAGCTTCCTCCTCTGTGTTCCTTTCCCCATCAATACTTCCACACAATGCCGACTTGCCTGTGGTTCCTACCTTCTACCTAATCACATCTTAAGTCTCCTTATCCTGAGTGGCATAAAGTGTGGCCAACCATCACCATCACTTCTGTTCCTCCTCCTGAACATGCAGAACTACCAAACCTAAGGGCTTCAGCAACACCAACAAAATCCTTGCTACATATATGCTGCAACATGAGGTTCAGAACGTAACACGTGATCCCATACAAACCCACACCTGAAAGGAACTGGCAAATACTTCAGGAGAATGCTGTTATGACAGTGAAACCAGGAGTAAAGGACATACTCCTTTTACCACTTAGGAATTTGTTTTCCAGAAAATGAGAATGATAGTCACTTTGTTAAAAAATTAAGTTACCAGGAACTTTAAGGACACTAAAGATATAAAATAAAGATTCTAACCCAGCTAGCTTGCTCATGCAGGTTAAATACCATAGGCTGTTCCCAGGTTCATGCTTCCTCTTAGAAGTTAAGATAAATTTGCAAATAAACATGCTAGATGTAGACCATGAAATCATTGCTAGAACTTAAGCAGTGTATGAGGTTGCTGTGAAATTTGACTTTATGTGGTTCTCAAGACACTGCCATATATGAAAATAGGTTGCTCATGATATGAGCATGCAGAGCACATTTATAATGCTTTAGCACCTATGACAAAGAAGAAAAAGAAAATCTTTTACTCCAAGTACTTGATTTAGTTTGTTTCAGTGTAATTGAAGGCCTGAAACCTTTGCAAGCAAAATAATTTTCTGTTAATGATAGCTAACTACTGAGATCTCATTTTAAAATCTTTTTCAAATGCAGAGCAGGATGACAAAACTAAAATATAGAATAAAACCTAAGTGATCAATACTACTCAAGTACAGGCAATGCATAATAGCAATAAACAGCAACACTCCCTTCTCACTTTTATCCCTGTGAACACGTAACAGCTTAGCATAAGCTACAATAGAATATTTTTTCACAGTGGTGGGGCAACATGAGTGTGTGTAAACACACACCCCAGGGGACAGAGCTTGTGGATCCAACTGATACTGAGAGGGTTTTAAGCCCAAGTAGCAAGAAGGGGAGATCATAGGCCCATCCCTTTCAGTATCAGTCAGAGTCTGGCTAAATTCAGTGTGAAACCACATCTGTAAAAGACTGAGATGAAAGGAAGATTGGAATTTTTTTTTGTTTTACCCTGTTCACAAGGCAAAAGCACTTTAAAAATTACTACCATAGCACTAGTGGGCTCCAGTGGGCTCCTGGGCTGCAGAGGTGAGGGGATTTTTTTCCTCCCAAGCTTTGTCAAAATCACGTGAAGGAGATCACCTTTTCCTCCCAGCAGCCTAACCACAGACACAAATTCACTCCAACAGGTGAAGAAGCTATCCTTTTTTCAATTCAATTCCCTTGTTACCCCAAATACTAACATCCATTTCCTTACCACAAGAGCCCAAGGGACTAAAAAGTGTTCATATCCCCAATCCATGCTGTCAATTCTCCTTTTGAATCTAGAAACACAAGATCCTCCATCATCATTTACTTTGATTATTCAAAACTGTAAAAAAAACATACCCAGTGCTGTTACTGCTGTAAAAAAGAAGAGGTACAAGAAATTCCCAAAAATCAAGAAAATACTGTTTCATCTTTGCTGGCTCTACTTAGACTGAGTAGCTAAAAAACCACAATGTAATTATGACATGATCAAAATGGTCTGTGAAGTCAGTCTATTGAAAAAGACCACAGAAGCAACAGTGACTTTGTTTCTATGCCAACAATCAAAATGCAGGTGGAGCTGCAGTGTATGCTTTCTTTACTATCAGAAAAGCTTGCTTCAGATTCTCAGTACTTTGCAAAATGCAGAACTTTTTTCCCAACCTAGCAAAGTCAAATGTTTGGCCTCAGCTGCAACATTTTTACTTCAGACATTAATTTCACCTTAAGCTCCTATGTCTCTGCTGTAGACAACAGACTGTTACACATGGCCATACATATCCCAAAGAGGGACCTGCAAACCATGGAAATCCCTTTTCTGAAAACATACTTCACATTTTTGGAGGGTCCTCCATGCTGCTATATGTTTAAGGTGGCTATTGGGACTTCATAAGGCACACCACTGGAATCACAATTAAACGCAGCAGAATCTCCTGGAATTCTGGGAAAGGAGAATAAAAAAGCTCCTAAAACTAATTACACCTTCCATAACTCATCTTACTGAAGTCAGCATGAAGAGAGCAGTGCTTCAGTATTGCATAGCTGACAAGTCATTAATGCACAGAAGCAGCAGTGGAGATTTTAACAGTGGGTGGCTTTTCAAATTAGCTGCCAAGTGGATTTGACAGGTGTAAAGCCCAGCTGCTCCTCTCCACCATCACAAGAAAAACTCTGAGGAGTTGCTTGTGGCTGGAAGTCTGGCACAGCTTTCCTCACTCTGGACATCTACCATTCAGATGGAGGACAAGCACCACACTGGTATCCTTTCCTTGCTGTGCAGCCTCCCAAATAGTAAAGGTCAGGAGATAATTTTTATAGTTTTAATATATTAAAATATTATAATTTTGTGTAACTCTCTACATACACAAACATCTCTAAGTATATACCTGCACATATATGATACGTATATACTACACATATATAAAATGTACACATGTATCAAGCCACAACTGATATAAGCAACAACACAGACTGTGAGTGATGGAGATACTTGAATGGCACCATAGGTATTTAGTCCTTCTTTGAAAGCCCAAGCTCTGGAAGTTGAATTTACAACATACTGTGCTGAAATAACCAACTGTATCCACATGCCTATATTCTGCTCATCATTGTATCTTCAAAGTTGAGCTGATCCTTCTAGTTCACTTAAGTTCAGATGACCTAGAGAGCTACAATGCAATCTGTTTTCTTCAGCACAAATTAACAATTTGTTCACATAAATGCTATGGAAAACAAAAAACAAATAAAGGACTTAAGATATAAACAATTCCAGAGGACCCAGCTTTTACACCTGATGAAGCTATGGAGTACATCAACATTGAAGCTGAAAATGTGAATGCAGCAGAGATACCTGCACTAACTTTGATGTAGTTGACGGGGGTATCATCAGGAGTATAACCATCTACTGTTAAAAAATCATGTTAAAAAAAAAAAAGCATGTTAAAAAAATCAATAGGCAAGCAGCTATCCCTGCAACTGTGGCTGCCCTGCTTGAACATGGAACCTCAGAAGCTTTATGTCTATCTTTTACAGACACACATACAAACGTGAGCATTTCATTGCTATGTGTCTTTTGAACAAGTGCAAGTGACAGAGGCACGCTCAGTTGGGAGTACTGCTTAATGTTGTAGCTGAAGGACAGTAAAAAGGGTGCAGTTATTTAATTTGTGTAATCCTTGGCAAACCACCTACCAGCAGGAAGGAATCTGAAGTAGAAACCTCCAGGATGCTCTGACATACTATAGCAGCTTTCTCTAGAGAAGCTATCAAAATGGCAACTCCCAGGCTCATATCAAAAAAATAACTGGTGCTTACTGTTATTTTAAGGCTAAAAATCTAGAAAATACTCTGCTTGACATTCTAGCACTCTTGTAAATGACTTTGACATTAAAACCAGTTCTTAGCATAGAGTTTAGCAACAGAAAATATTTTATCTATTTTATATATGGAAGTGTGATTTTACAGAACTAAATCCTTTCAGATAGAAAAGATTTCCATTGCTTAGAAGTGCAAGTTGAACAAAAAGACAGTAAAAAACACAAATTAAGTACAAGGCAGCCATTAGCCAACACCTTGAGACAAAAAAAAGGAAAAATTGGAACAATCAATGCAGCAGTGTAAAGTGCACAGAAAGTACTAGGGCCACATACAATTCAGTACTGCAGGGAGACTTTCCACTCCGTCACTGATTTCCAGAGTGGAAAGCCACAGGACAACACCCATAATCCTCAACGGAGCATCTGGGGAGGCAGACTTCAGTTTATTGCTGTCCATTTGGGACATGTCCTGGGAAGGTAGTGGCCTCTGCTTAGAAGGCTGGGTGGAGAGCAGTGGCTCCCAGTAAGCAGTAGTTCAAAAAAAGCAAGTGCCAAAGTACACAGGAGGGATGTGGTACTGCTTGAGACGTTTATGTTCTGTGGGAATATTACAGTAACATACTCTCCAGCAAAGTAATCTCTGAACCATCTCCAAGTGCTGTTTCTGCATGTTACTGTCTTTCACAATGTAGCAAAAATCAGGTCATTTATGCTCTGCTGAGTCAGTTACTTAAATTTTCTCTTCCCCAAGCTCTGAAGTGTTTTAAATCTTTTCCAAGAAGCTGACCGTTTCCAAGCATTTTCCCCTCTGTTGTCTGTATCTCATCTTTACCCCAGATTAGCAAGCTATGCAAGTACTAGAATTCTGATGCAGGGAGTAGAGAAGCTGAAAAAATCCACTGTTAGTTTTTGACTGTTTTCCCTGGGAGCTCCAGCACTTCCTCCCCTCAAAGTCGAAACATCCTCCAAGTTTTTACTTATTTTTAGGACTCAGAAGACTGAGTCTTCTCTCTGCCTTTCTTTCCATATACACCATAATCCTTTGAGAACTTACTTCTTTTTAGTGCTAGAGTATTTGAGTGTCTGCTGAGGATTTAATCACAGTATAAGGCAGTGTATACTGCTATTTTTCATTGTGCAGAGGGAAAAGAGGCTGCAGCAAAGTAACTGAATATTCACAGGGAACATTAGCAGCATCTATAGGAACTCCCAACTTTGAAGATCAGCCTGGTCCATAGAAACAACATATAAAAGACAAACTTAGAGAAATGCTAAAATGAGACCCTCAAGACAAGGAAGAAAACAAACCCTACCAAGACTACAAAAGCAGTAGTTCTCCACAGTATAAACAGGAATGGGCAAGGGACCTGTTCTACTTTCCATCATCATGCCAAAACCAAAGAATTTTATTTGTCTAAAGAATCTATGGGAGTTCTACAGAAGCTTCTTGATCTACATGTACATTTTTTGTTCTTTAACGGTGACATAAGTGACAATAAACTGGCACTTCCTAAGTATTTGCTTTATAATCCAACATAAGCAAGCCAGCTGCAGCAGAATGCAGCCAAGCACAAGGATTCTGCAATTGACAGCTGAAACAGAGGAGCAGAGAGAGAGGGGAGGGGAAAGGCTACACAAGGTCAGAGGACAAGTCTGTCTTCCATGTGTCCATTCTACTCCTATACTTCACCACCAAGCACCCTAACATGCAGTCAGCACATGAACATATGGGCTCAGTCACATCTCACCAGAACAACTGCATACACTCCCATCCAGAAACCTCATTTGCTCTCCTGCAAGATGAGCTCCTCGGTAGCATGATGCTCAGACTGAAAGCCCCCGGTCCCACAGGTGCCACTGGCACTGTCCACCATAAATCAGCTCCAGATTTTCACAGTGGAAAAGTTCATCACTGCCACTGAAGACACGCTTTGTCCCTGGTTTTGTTATAACCCTGGCTAAAGCTCTATATTCTTGCAGAGCCCTGGACAGAGTCCCAGGAAAGATTGTTCTCAAGCCACCAGTTTAGCAATGACTTCACTTGTTCCAAGAAAGAGAAACAGGCAAACAGACATACTCTTTTTTTACTGGGGAGAGAGGGTAAGGAGAGGCTGAGTTGCTCCTGCAGCTACCCTGTCTTAAGAGACAAGAACATCCAAGGTCTCCTCATGAAACATATTTTATGTTTTGTATATACACTCTTCAGAAATATATAACTGTGGAAGAACCAGTTCTTGCTGTATACCAACACCAAAACTGGGAGTCATACAGTCATGGCAGGTCTTTGTATTAGGAGAGACCACAGGGCTAACCTGTTGGCTTGACAATCTAAAGCTATCAACTTTACCATGTCAAAAAGCACTGTCTCCATATTCAACCAACAGAGGATTAGTATTAATTATTCTGATTTATTATATGAGCTCATACTCAATTCACAAGGAGCACCATTTTATTTACAGGTACAGCAATAGGCAGCACAAATTTTACAACACCAACCATGTCCACTGGCATGAAGACACCATCCCCTGAGCCACCCATGCCTGTACGCAGCCTCCCCAGGCACTCAGCTCTGACCTGACTTCTGGAAGTACCATTCCCTAGCCCTGGTTTTCATCATATTACACTGAGCCAAACTGTGTCGTCCTTTGACATCTACCCTGCACAAGGTTCTTCCAAAAGGAAAAGGCAAAAATAAGATACCTTTCCTTACCCTGTTCTACAATAGTGTCTTCCTTTCTTTTTGCAAGTGCAGAAGTTCCTTATGTGCTCTTCCATTCAGTGCATTCGCTTCTCCTTATCTCCAATTCCAATCTTTTTCCTTCCAAAAGTTCTTTTCTTGAAAGTGCAAACTTGCCATAATCCATCAGTCCTAAAACTCCTTTATTCTCAAGTGCATTTTCAATTACCCTTCTTCCTTCATTTTCTTTCCAAAATATTGGAACATGCTTGTTTACATGCCTGTCTTAAATTTCTTTCATTTCTCTCTGTAGACCTTCAATGATAAATTTTCATGTCAGTACATTATTCAAGTTTCCAAAACCCTCTTCCCAAAGCAAATTAAGAAAAGGCACTGAAGTCCACACCCTCCTCTGCTTAAATATATAAAGACAATTTCTGTTAAAAAAAGTGAATGGCTATATAAGTTCTACCATGGCATTCTCTACTAGCTAGTCTACCACACTAAACTTTTCTTCCACATAATTCAATCATTCTATAAAATGTCTCTAGGAGCTTCTGTTCTTAGTCCTCTCTTTTTCTCCCTCTACACTTCATTTCTAGGTATTTCAATATGTATGCAGTTAGAGAGATAATAATTAAATTCAAACTGACAGCTCACAAAAGCTTTCTGTTCTGACCACGTTAAAACCCTGGCTTCAATTTGTCAGCCTGCCCACACATTTCCACCTTCCTTCTTGGTGGCTGAGGAGATACCATCATACTCCTAAGACCTGAGACTGAACTGTATCACAGGCATGATTTCATCACTGATCTCTAACATCCCAGTATCCTAACTATTTCTGCATCAGGAACATTAATCTACTCCCTCTAAAATACAACTATTCTTATGCACCCAGAGATCAAAAATGTTTATCCATCATCTTAATTGCTTCAAGGCTGTTTTCTAAGGAATTAAGACAAACAAACTAGCAAAAAAATCAACTTTTCCTCCTTTGTAAAGTATTGGTAATTCTCCTAATTCTCTGAGCCCACCACTCCCCTGTTTTTGAGTCTATCACACACACACACACACACACACACACCTTGTTTACCAAACTAAGTCAACGCTTTGGAGTTCAATACCTTATCTAGTCTAATTTTCTTAATCTCTTAATATGGAAAGACACACCACTCACTTCTACTACCTATATTTTTCAAGTCTGCAAAATCCATACTTGCCTTTTTTGCCTTTGGCTGAGAAGTTTTCTCCTTCAATAACATCTGTAGCACCTCCCTTACTTGAGGTACACAACAAGCACTGTTTACCAAATACTCTTCCCCCATTTCTAGGCTGCATTTATGCTGACATCATTTATCACCATTGCCATTTCTTTACAACCTCTTGACAGTCTTTTCTTCTATGCCTGGAAACACCCCATATGCAGGATGATTTCCAGTTATAGCAGTCAACTAGGCAGCCAAGAAATTCTCCACTCATCCCAGAAAATCATTTCACAGAAAGGAAAAGCATTTGATTACACCATAAACAAGCTGAGGCACTACACTTCCTCACTCTTTCACCAACTTGCACAGTGGCCCAGAAACAGGTATTCAGTCAACACCACCAGAGTGACCCTGATACAATCCAGGCTCATTTAGTGTTAACTTTTCACCTCTGTCATGAATGTGTCAGGAACTCTACAAAAAGACAATATAATGTCATCATGACAGAAATTGGGGATTGGAGCATCTCTCATGAGGAAAGGCTGAAAGAGCTGGGACTCTTCAGCCTGGAGAAGGCTGAAGGGAGATCTTAGTAATGTCTACAAGTATCTAGAGGGTGGGTGCAATGAGGGTGGAGCCAGACTCTTCTCCGTAGTTTCCAGTGACAGGATGAGGGGCAATAGGCACAAGCTGCAACATAGGAAGTTCCATTTATACGAGATTTATTTTTTTTAATCTGAGGGTGACAAGGCCCTGGAAAAGGGAGGTTTGAGTACCCTTCTCTGGAGATACTCAAAACCCACCTGGATGCAGTCCTCTGTAATGTGCTCTGAATGATCCTGCTCTAGTGGAAGAGCTGGACTGGATGATATCTGGATACCCCTTCCAACTCTGACAATTCTGTGATTCTCTGAAACTGAACTTGGGGGATATTCTCTCCCTTCTCTGTTACCAAGTTTCTAAACACTAGAAGGAGATGGTACTTCTCATTTCCTTGCATCCTCAGCACCTGGCACAAGAGCCAAGTAACTATATGAGGTAAGTGGAAACTCTTTTCAGTAACACCTGCACTTGAGGCAATCAGGCATTTAAAAACAGAAAACATTTGCAACTAGCTTGTATTCTACCAATTTCATCTAAAAAGTGGAGTTTACATTACACAATTGAGTAATAAAAGAAATTAGTAAGTGTCAAATACAGGGATACAAGACTGATGATTGCCTATAGAATGCCCCACTGAAAATTATAGACTGTCTCTTCTGATCGGGTTTAAATACCACACAGAAGAGAGTGTGCTGATGACAGAAGAGAAGAAGGTGATAACCACTGAAATAAACGAACACACTCCAGTCACTCCACTAAAGGAAGAGATCCTGTAGAACTAATACATAAAATGTACTTAAAAAATGTTTTGCCGTGTATTTGTTTGCATCCAAAGTAAAGTTTAGCCAGAAATTTGTATTTTGGTATTTATCATGAAGACAACATAGTCAAGTATGTGAACATGGATTTTTTTTTTTTTTTAAATATGGTTTGCATGCATGGGAAGGATTGAGACTTTTCCTTTAATAACTACAGCAAGACTCAGCTTTTCCAAGAAGTGTGCATAGTCACAATCCACACTCAGGATTTCACACAAAATCCACTCCAATATTCCTGTTGCTTTTTGGCAGTATTCACAACATTCTGTTGTGAAAATATTCAGTCTATTCAATTGCTTTCCCACTCTTAGCAAGTCTTGCTTTGACAAAAAAAAAAAAAAAAACAACACACAAAAAAAACCCAACAACAACAACAAAACAAACAAACAAACCAAAAAAGCAAAAAAACCCAAAGCAAACTTTCACAGAGGTCATCCACTCCACTGCATCACTGTTCAGATAGTCTGGAAGCAAAACCCAAAAGCATTTTGGCAATTTGAGCACCTTGCCTGTTCCCCAAGGCCTGGTGTGCTCAGTGCAGCTTTTGACTCAGAGCACAACTTCAGGAGGTCTCTATTGGAGGAATCCACTCTAACTAGATTCAACATCCCCCACCTGCACTTTCCCTCAAATATGGCTTTTCTGGAATGGTTGCCTCGGTTCATCTCCGAAAACAATTGCTAGAACATTTGTAGGGGGGCCAAGTACAAATGCTGAGAAGCTGTCATCTTTAACACCTGGAAACTGTGGCCTGACAAGCTACCTGAGCCATGATTTTGACTACATCATTTCAATTTTTAAATTGTAAAAGTAGGAGATGAATCTTTTGTAAACCTTCGTTTTCATGCCTATCAGCTGCCTCAGTAATGTAAACATCAGAGCAGCAATTAAAAAATTAGAAGATGAAGATGGAAGAGAAAAAAAAGTGTTTGCATTCTGCTGGACCAGGACAAGTTTGAGAAAGTCCCTACTCAGAGCAAGATGCAACCGAAACACTTCCACACATCAGCAAAGACATTCTTTTAACTTGGGAACAGGACTGGCAGCCAGACTTGAATACCTTCTGGAAATACATCTGTTCTAAAACCAAGAAGGATCACTACCCCAGAGGGCAAGAGTACAAGTATGTAAAACCATGAAGTACTTAGAACTTAGACACTAAGTTGCTAACAGATTTTTAAAACACCCACCTTGCTCAAGGAGAAATGTGTAGCTTAAAAAAACATGACATGACTCCCTAAATCTAAAAATTCTTGCTCAAGGATATACCAACATGAAACAGAAAATTTGCCTGTACAAGCTAATATTTGAAGCAGCATGTGTATCTACAAAGTTAGTGAGCTTCCTTTCCCCAAGCACATCAGCACAAACATACAAGGTCAGTCAAGTAGAATATTAACTGAAGAGGTCAGTCCATCTTAAACAATCTATGCATCTCCTCCACCAGGAAGGAGACCTTCCAGGCCCACTTCCTGACCTCCAGCATAACTGTTCCAACCACAGCTCCAAAAAAACAATCACAAGACAGCATTTCAGAAGTACAAGAAGTACTTGGAGATGAGAACACGAAGGGGATATTTAAGTGAAACATGGAACTTAAGTCTGGAGATGAGAAAAAAAATCTAAAAAAAATCTAAATTAAGATTACAAATTCCTAAAAAAACAAAAAACAAAACAAAAAACAAATAAACAAAAACCACAAAACCAACCCAAACAAGATTAAAGTTACAAATACTAAGCTTAATATCAAATATATCAAAGATTTCCCTCAACCATTTTGACAAATTTGTTGGAGCTCCCATTCACCTGCCCGTCTCCAAGAAATCTTCCAACTCCTTACAAAGCAAGATATCCAATGTAGTGCATTCCTTAAACCTCCTATTTGGCTTTTCTGAAGACTTTGACAACACCACTAGTTCCTCTGGAGGAAAAAGGAATACACACTTATTGCTTCTTAGATTACCTCAACAGATCCTTCATACTCATCAGGTCAGAATCAGACACAACGTCCTCACAGTTCTCCCAACAGCTTTAACATTTGGGCATCAATCCAGAAATAGCAAGAGTCACAAGGATCATATCAGAAACCAGGCAAGTAATTAGCACTTACTTTATTATCTTTGCTCCTTTTTCTCATCTTTCTGAACTCTCAAGTCCCACAAAGGCAGCATATCACAAGTTTAAAGGTTTAGTTTTCACCATTATTTCAGTCCTCCAGAGATCATGCTGCTGGTAATATTTGTATTTGTAAAATGCTTACTCAAAGCATTTTACAAGTCCTTCTATGTGAAGTGCCATTATTTTTATTATGTCACTCAGAGACTAGGTTTTGCAGTGCTCTGAGTTGATTCAAAAGAGAATATGAGTGACCATTATCACAATGCTCTCGCTCTTTCAACACAAACATGATTTATTAGTATTTTCTTGTCCTTTTCTTACCCTCTCCCCTCCCTCCATATTCACAGCTTCCCATCACCATTTCAGTAACCTAGACTGTTTCCCTAAGGAGGGCAGGAGATTAAAACACTTCAGTAAAGGCAATTGCTCAAGTATCTTACCAATGCAGGCCATTGAATTTGTTTGATCTTTGATCCCTGAGTCTGGCTTGGGTCCTTTCTTTTCGCCCAGACCAGCTGGTACTCCACCAAGAAGGTTGCAAAATCTTCATAAACTTTAACCCATTCTCGCTTTTCCCATTCAAGGTCATCAAATTCCACATATACCTGGGGAAAATTAAAAACAGAAAAGGACATATTATTACATATACACAGCACATGTGTATCTACATGCATTTTTGAAAGCATGTGCTTCAATATTTAATGCAAGACCTTAATAGTACCCATTTCACTGTTTATGGTATTGAAATTACATAGTCAGTTCCTGCTCCAGAGATCACATTTTTCTTAGGAGTGCATTTGTGCTGCAGAGAGGAGGGTGACATTTGCTAAAACTTTACTGTTAACATTGGGTATCTGATCTCATGAATGAAAAGTATAACATTGTTTACTATTCCAATAATAGACACAGCTATTTATATATTAGTAAATAAATTTTAGTACCTCTTATTTTCAGCAATACAAACCAAAGAAACACTACTGCAAGGAAAGAAAAAAAAAAAAGAAAAAACACACTAAAACCACCAAAAAACACCACCAAAAAAACCCCAACCACAAAACCAACCAACCAAAAACCAAAAAAACCCAACACCAAAACTAACAAACAGTACCAGAAAGGACAACCAGAGCCTGGAGACCCTGCAAGAAGCAAGCCCAGCACACAGCTTCTGACAGAAGCAGCTCAGTTTTGTGCCATTCTTGTCTTTCTGGAATCCTGTTCCATTACGGTGTGTTTTTTGGGGGGGAACAACCCACCCCTTTTGTTTCCAGCTTAATTAATTTGGAGCCAGTCTGCAACTATTTGATCTCGTGCCATCCCTGTCCTGTAGGTTATACAGTTCTTCCTGACACATTCTTAGAGAACAACTCCCCCAGCTGTATTCACTGAGCTAAATATGCCAAACCTTTTGTCTCCTCTTGTAAAGGGAAGGGGGAACTCAGAGCCAAAAAGCTATCTGCATCAGCAAACACAAGCTCTTCTAAAATCATTACATTTCACAATTACAGAATTCATGTAAAATAAAACCCCCCACCATATTAAGTTGTTTTCTTTTCCAAGTTGTGAGAAAATTCCTAAGAAAAAACAGCTGCAATTATATATATATATATTTACAAAAGAAAACAAAATAACAAAAAAAAAACCCAACCCTCACTGCTTGTTCCACAAACTTAAGAAGAAGGGAAGATGCTTTGCTGCCCTCAGAATTACAGTTCTCAGCCACACCCAAGGCAACTTCTGAAACTTGAGTTTCTTCCTCTATCTGCTTCTGAGAACTTAAATCACTGTCACAGAAATATTCTTGTCTTTTTAACTTTGGTTAATTTTAGGCCTGTAACATACTTCCTCGTCTAGACTTTCTGTCTCACACTTTCCAAACGTGTACTACATAGTGCTCCTTCTCATCCTGTCCTTCTCCCTTCTGTGTACTCAATTTCAATTTGCACCAAGCCTCTTCTCATTCCTGCATCAAAATTCATCATCCCAGTTTTCCCCACCATAGCTATTCTTTTTTAACCTATGTTACTCTCATTCTGTACATCCACTCTCCCTTCCTTTTCCCTTCCCTCTTTAAAGCATCAGATTAGGAAGGTAACTTAATGCAGTTACTTTCTACTATGACAGCCCATTATTGGACAGTCCAGAGAAAAAGAGTTGTTTCTGTCAAGCTATGCTCAGTCCATCAATTTATTTCACTGTTCCCCCCCTCACAACCTCCATGAGCTGCTGGCTACCCAGACTAACCACAGCTCTCACTCACTGCACACCCAGCTCCTTCTCACCCACCCCTCTACCAAATACTGACACTGGACCATCCCAGTCCCTGGGCATGCTGGCTGTCACCCAACACATCTTCACAGCCAGTCTTCCCACCTCTTATCTCACATCTCATCTTACTACTCATTTTCCTTCTTGTCTGGTTTTTATCACTGGGTCAAGGTAGAGTGTGTGTAGGGCAGTTGTTTGCATCACATTCCTCCTTTACTTCCCAAAGTCAGAGCCTTTCCTCTGGATTCACCACTCCAGGATTTCTGCTGTTTGCCTGCTGCCACTCCTCCCATGTTTCAATGAGGTAACTGAGCACAGTTACCCATCTCTGCATCCCCTTGTTCATCAATGCAACCACTCTCTTACCTTTTTCCTTTGTCCATTTCACTTACTGAAACTACCAGCAAAGTCTTTGCAGTGGCATTAGAATCTGCCCTGTAGGAAGTTTGCATAGAAAATTATCCTCCCACCTCAACTCTTCATTATTACAGCTGTCACCTGTTATTCTAGAAAATACTCAACAACACTCAGAAAAAACACTACACTAAAAAAAATTGATACCTTTCACCAAAAAGCATTGGAAGTCTAAAAATTAAATTTAAAATACATATTAAGTTGCAGAATAATTTCTCAATCAAAACAGTTAACAGTAAACAGCCATGCTTTAAAGCACTGGCAACAAAGTACATCATAAATCATTTTAGCAACAGTATCTTATACTTGCAGCTACGGTGAGCCCTTCTGAAGATAAATTCATTTCTACAGCTGGTCAAATAACAAGAGTTAAAGACAAATTTCAATGATGGTACAGTCACCAAGCATTCTCCGAAGTCACTCCTGAAGAAACTCCTGCAAGTTTCACTCAGTTATGGTGGGCTGGTGAAATGATTTTAATATCTGGAAAAACATTTCACACGGGTTGTCTATAACAGTGTGTAAGAGGTTAAGCACCAGACCTCACACAGCAGAAAGTTAAAATAAATAAATAAATCTGAAAAGCACCAATAAATCCAGACAGGAGTTAGCAGTTTAGAAACTGCCATAATAAAACATACTGTATCTCCTGGGCACTAGCCAAAGCTTGTGGATAACTGTGACACAATCTAGTGTTTGTGTTCAAGTTTTACAGCCCAAATAAACTGAAATCCGGTGCAATGACACTGGGAGTTATTGCTGAGCTATCTGCAGAGTCTCCTGGCACAGTATAATTAGATCTTCAAAGGAGCAGTTCCAAGAAAAGTGGAGAATGGAGCATGGCAGAGAGCCAGCCTGCCATTGCCCAGGGCACCATATTCCTCCTCTAGTAAGATACACACACAGAACCTTACTTGGGAATCACTTCTGCCAGCTTCCACCACACTCAGGCTTCAATGCCAAAACTATTAACTCAAAGTTCATTTTTGAAAGGCAGAAACAACACAGACATTTTTTTTTTTTTTTTTTTTTTTTTTTTTTTCTTTTTTTTTTTTTTTTTCTTTGCAAGGAAATAACTTCAATCAGGAAAAGCCATGATGAATTTTTCTAAGGCAACAGAGTAAGAACCTCTGAAGAGCTCAGGCTTCCTCCTCCCCTGCACACCGCCTGACCCACCGCACAGAGAGCCCCATCCCCAGCACCACAGCTCACAAAGGGGAGAGGAGGAAAGGAAGGAATCCAGCAACCTCAGCCAAGAAAATAAAATGTAGAGCCAAAGTTAGACCCCCTGAGGAGTGCAAAGGCTGAAAATATTTGATCTTTCTTGCTCCACTGATGAAACTGTACAGCAAGAAACCCTACAACATTTGCCTCTCCACGAATGAATGTCGATTTTGAAAATGTTCTGCTGAACTTTGAGTCCTTGCCTTGTCAGCTATAGAGAAGTTTGTGTTCCCAGAGTGGCTGAAGTCTTCTCACCACATATGCATTCCCTCTCATAAATAAGAGAAATTCCCACTGGGGTGATATTATATTTATAACTGGCATTAATGTGCTAATTTTGTAACTCACTACTATTTTCCAACAGGAAGCAGGGTAAGCTTTTAGTGTGCTTTTCCAAGTAAAGCAAGACAACAAATTAATTTCCAAAAGAGCCAGCCAAACAATTGCAACAAAATATTGCTGTCTCAAGGCCAAAACACAACAATCATGGTGAAATTCTCTACACACAATGTGGCTGTGATCCAGAGCTTTCCAGTCACTTCTGCTCTAAATACACAGGCCTAACCAAACAAATTGTGAAACCTTTTATACTCTCACAAAAACAATGCTGGCTTCCAGCAAATTTGACTTTAAATGCTTAAAAGCATAATCCATGCACAATCCATTTTCCTGACTCTACCCGAGTGGATGCTACTTTTAACTCCCCCATGCTGGAGTAGTGCCCAAGGGCTGGTTAGTGCTGAAAACAGTGTTGGCAACCCAAAGGCTGGCCCCAGGTTAGGTGTGCCCTTGGCAAGAACTCCAGGCAACACAGCCACAAGAACTACTAAAATCTTGGATCATTTTAAGGCAAAGTAATCTCTTGTAACAAGGAAATTCAGTGTTATATAGCATTTCTTCAACTGGTTTCTAACCCAGTCCCAAATGATCCATACACCTGATCTGCATTTAACAGAACACAAGATCTGTTTTCTCACCTAAGGAAGGAGTGTACAGAGTTTCAGAGCATATTCTACTGGGTTTCATTCACATTTTTCAATTAAAAGAGACAATACTACCCCATGTGCAATTATAATGCATATATACTTTATACGCCATTTCTAAGAGTTGAGAACTCTTAATTCAGGTGCTAAAATTTACCTGTGGAATTCCAGTCTTAGTTGCACAATTTAAAAGATACATCTAACACCTATTGCATACAACCAAACATGAGAAACACGTTGTCAGAGCCAACTTTTCAACCTTGCAATACAAGGTCAGGTAGATACAAGAACGCACACTTTGTGTGTAATTTAGCAGAAAAGCACCTGCAAGTATAAGAAAACATGCTTCAATGGTAATAAAGCTAGTATTTTCCAAGTTGGGGCTGAGGGGGTAAAATGGCATAACATCAAAGGAAAAAATAATTTTCCTGTTTGATGCCTCAAACTTATACATAGTAACTAAGAGAATCAACAACTACATTACAAGATCTCAGGACAAAATTCCCAAATCAGGAAATTAAATTGGAAGCCCCATTTAGTCTTCAGTCTCTATAATGTTCATTGTTAACTACAACCTGCAAACTTTAATTCTGACACACACATTTTATGGGATATTTAAGAATAGCTTATTCTTGGACCAGCAAAGAAAGTTCTGGGAGTTTCCCAATTTTGAAAGAAGATCTGCTTTCAAAGAAGAAAACCCCAAGAACCAAGCAAGCAGCCTGTGCCTCTTCTCCTGACTGCAGAGGCAGCAAGCCCAGGTATCCCAAACACAACCACCGCTGGGCAGTGATGTAGGCTGGACATTGGCAGGAAGTTTTCTGTAGGTCTGAAATCCACACAGCTCCAGGAGCCTGCTTAGCTCCAGTGGGCCTTTTCAGCATTGTACGTAGCTGAAAATTAAAACTGGGCTCGGAAAACATTTCTCCATCTAGTTATTGAGATGAATGAGATTGCCAAGTATTTAACTGCTATAAACTAAAGCTAGTTGTAAGTGCACAGGGAATGGAACCAATAAGAGTGTTTTTATAAAAACTTAATCTTCTCTTCCTGTTCATAATATCCTCGCCTTCTCTGGTTTTTTTACAGATTGGTTTCTTTGATGGAAATGGCCCAGCAGTCAAGCCTTTCTAAATTTATCTTCAACTAATCAAATGCAATCAAAGTACAATTTACTATAAAGCAAAACAACCTAACAGTAAAATTATTACTGTGTTATACAAGTGCTACAGACTACTGTGTTATACCAGGCACGGAAAAGCTTTGAAATAGCAACCAAAAAAAAAGCAGTAGGGATTTTTGCTTAATAAAAGGCTTGCAATATTGCTCTATGCTACTAAAATTTCTCCAATCCTTCACATTAACATTTCATAGTCACTCCACATTAAAAGGTACTCATAAAAGAATCATTACATCCTTTATATACTGAAACACTATACATTTACATTTTACAAAATGTTAAAGCAAAACAGTACAGGGAAAAAAAAAAAGGCATTTGAAAATACATTAGCATGAGTCCATACAGCCTAAAACCCACTGAAATAATGACAACAGATTGGCCTTAAACTATCAAATTCTTTAGGATTCAAATATGGGGTTTATTGCCTCCATATAGTCTTAAAAATAGCCAGCTTTTACTGGAAATCAGTCATACTCCTTCCTGAGTATAAAAATTTCACTTGTATTTGTAGACAAGAAAGTGTTTACTTTCAACAAAGAAATCTAAATGTACTACAGATTTTTTTAGCAGACAAAAGTCTTCAGAAGACCTGAAAATATTATTGACAAAACTGGTATATATTTATTAATCAGACTTTTACAATCTTTCCCCCATTTAAGGAACAGAAGTTCAGCTGAAAAATGCAAGAGCTCTACATGGAACTCTCAAACACTAGAAAAAAGCTGCAGAAGGAGATACATGTTTTACAGGAAACAACCCAGAAAGCTCCTTAGATGGCAGGACAAGTTAAGAGCATTTGTTATTTTATGCTGTTTCAGCACTTAAATAAAAAGATTGTTTGGACAGATGTTCAAATCTGCACATCTGTTTTGATTATTTGTGGAGCCTGCAAGTAGTAACAAACATTTAATGACAGAAAATTTAATTTTCTCTTAAACGGAAAGAGAAGGTCCTGTTACTTTCAGATGAGCTGGACAAGTCCAGAGGACAACTCCTCAAAGATTAAATACCCTTTGACACACCCTACTACCACAAAAATTATACTGATTATACAAAGACTAAAATTCTGGTGGTTTGGTTTTGGTTTTTTTTTTTCCCAAAGGAAAATGAAGTATCCCCGATGCAGTCCTCAATTTCAACCTGGGAAGTTGAAATGTACAAACAAACAAACAAAAAAAGCAGCTGGCTTATTATCTTCAAGGTCTTAAGTCCCTGTTGTTCCAGAACTTCCTGGAAATCTCCTTTTTCTGCAGCATGATGGGCTCGAGTCTGTCCAGCAGGAATGGACCAATACTGATTTCTTGTAAGCCACTGCAAGTTCCTATATGACAGCACTGAACTACAACTTCCCTAAAATAGGAAGAGACAAGCCCTACAAAACCACTGATCTCATTACTGAGGAAAAAAATACATTCTGCAGCCTCAGGATCATCTGCTCAAAATTTATAAAACTACAGAGAGGAGCCTGTATCCTTGCTGAAGACTCAGAGGGACAGCCACACTCCAGCTGAGGCCATCCTTTTAGCTGCCAACGTTGCTCAGTACACTTCATGCATGGAAGAATATGGAAGACAACTCTGCTTTTAACAGGCTTCTGAATAAACCAGAGACACACACTTGCTGGAAGACATGTCAAACACATGCCATGTGCAAGAGGGAACAGGACCAGATGTAGCAAATCCATGCCTCAATAAACATGAATTATCAAGACAGCTTCCTTATATCAAGCTTTGAAACAAAAATTCTACAGACACAGAGGGGCTCTCAAATAAAAACAACTCTTTAATTCAAGCAAACAGTAGTCACAAAATACTTTGAGAGCATAAACACAGAAACGCACCATTTATAGTTGATTTTGAAGCCCTAATTCCACGTTTCCCGAAAAACATGAACACTGATAATAATACAGCTTTTACAGAACAAAATGCAGAGAAAAATGGTTGCAAAACGAAGAGAAATCCCAGAATCATTGCAATAGCCTGCTGCAGCCTGTAGCTTGGATTGCTAAGCAACCAGCACATCACAGAGTACAAGTTAAGATTGCAGAGAAAACAGCAGAATAAAAAGGCATCCTAGTTGGATGCCCCAATACCCTCTTTGTAAAATACAGAAAAACACTTAAGACACATATGTCTTTCATCCCCCAAATTAAAATACACATTTTAAAGAGAAAGTTGATGGGAAAAACACTCCTTGTCTGTGACTCAAGAGTTTTAAATGAGTTTCCCAAAAAAAGGCAAAAAAAGATACCCACAGGAGTGCCAAAGTTATTGTAAAATACATTTGAATCACCTAGGTATTTAAAATATTTGACATCTATTTTACAGTATCTTACAAATCTTTTTTCATATTCAGATTTTAACAGCAAGGTGCAGTTGCACAAAGAACATGCAAACCAAAAATTACTGGCCTTGCAATGAAACCAAAGTGAAGCAGTCCCGTCTTAAAAATATTTTAGATGCCAAAAATACACTAACTCATCCAAAATGAGAAATAGAAGTGACTTACAATTTTAAGAAAGCATCAACTGTTACTTAAACAACAGCTTGTTACAATATACACATTACACAAAAATTTCCTTCAGGGATAGAAAGGATCTTTTCAATTCTCTTTGCCATCACACAACACAATAAACTTTTCTTAGTTTAGATGAAATTCTAAGTGGTAATTTCTAACGCAATTGTTAAGATGCACACAGACTACAGAAAACATACATACCCAGTTTTAAAACATTCAGACATTTGTTACATTTAGCTAAGGTAAACAGAAGAACAATTTTTAAAATTCACTCTTTAGCTATTTAGATGGGTAGTTAAAAGCTATTCATGTGCATCTATGTACTTTTCTAATGTCACACAAAAAAGCAAATATTTGTCATTAAATAAGGAATCATTAAGTCTCAACTTGAAAAACAGCATGATTTTTTTGATGTATATATCAGAAGATATGACTAAAAAATAACTGAACTGAAATAAAATTTAAAATACTAATTATTAATTGTTAAATGTTAATGGCTTTGAGTTGATTTTTACAGTGCAATGGCTTGATAATGAAGATGAAGCTTGCCCATCAGGCTTGTCAGCAGACACAGAGCACTACAGGTAGCTGAACTGAAGTGGGTGGTGAAAGGAATAGTTTACTACCCCATCAGAATTCTTGAGTTGCTATTGTTCCTCATCCCAAGATCCACTTTAGCTACAAACAGAAATCTACTTTTCATGAGGCAGGAAATGTCACTGAATCACCTGGCTGCTGGATCAGCTAACAAAGTATGGCTATAAAGCCACCACAGGGAAACAGAACAACTCCAGTTCTCTTGGTACAACCTGGACACACAGAGCTGGAACTTAACGAGATGACCAGGACCTAAGCAGAAAGCTACAATGACTACATGAGTTTTTCTGGTGTCTCACTCCAGCTGAGTATCCCAAAGCTGAGCTACTGACAGAGGGAATCAACAGGGTTTTCCTCAGTTCTACCATGACAATCCAATTAGTTCTCTATGTGAGGAGCCAAAAGAGCTATCTTTACAAAGGTTCAAAGGACTAACCCCTAGATTAGACCAGGACCTAGAAATAATATCTATGCAGACTGTGGTTTAATCTCTTTACTATGTTGGTATGAAAAGTGATGTCCTCCCAAAACCACAGGGCAGAGCCTGAATAAACTCTGTACTTTTCAACAGCAAATCTCTCTTTGAGGTCAAACAACACACAGTAAAAGAAAAGCAAGGTTCTGAGTTTGATATCCATACCTTGAAATCCTAACTAAGGAAACAGAACAAGTGTTTCTTAGCTGCTCTCAGCATCCACATTGTTCTCTGGACAGCAGGCCAAACAAAGCAGGAATGGGCCACCAAACAATTTTCTTTTTGTCACATAAAGCCAGGGATACCAGAAAGACATCAGCAAAGCTTTAGCACAGTGACAGACAAGACCAGAGGAAGCTGGTCAGTAGATTTCATTTGTACCAAAGATATTTTCTCAAGGCACAATCCATACAAACAGCAGGAATAAAATCAGACAGCCTCACACAACTCATTGCTGTTATTCATTCAGCTTACAGGAATTAAGAGAACTATGGAGAAACCTTAAAAGAATAATCAGAAAAAACCAGGAGAAAAGTTAATCTAACAAAAAGAGACATTATACTACATTTTTTTATAGACTATTATCAACTACAAAATAGTAGTCTCCTGTGTTCAGACAATGCAGTATTTGTTTTTATAACCAAGATTACTCTAAGCCACAAGCTAACCAAACAACTCTCATCAGGCAGATACAAAAATAGTAATAACTTTTTTTAATATTCAAAACCATCAAGACAAGACTCCTGAAAAGTAAAAGAAAGTTACTGGAATTGTTATCTACTTTATTGATTATCTAATAAAATGCTAGAAGATATTTTCCAGATGTTCTATTCCTTCATAAAAGGATTAGAATATCTGAGTAAGGAAGTTGGAGTACCATATCAATTACTTTGAAGCTTTATCTCTTATCACAAAAGAACATTTTACTGTCTTAATAGTAACTTTCTCTCCACTTTTCTCCACTTAACATGATGTCTATAATCAGAAGTCTGCAAATTGTTTCTTCTACTCTGGCCTAAATCACCTCTAAGCACCATAATAAAGTCAGTTTCTAAGTTCTTCCTAGCTAAGATACAGAGGTATTTCACTTTTGCTGTTGCATTCAAATTTTATTTTTGGAATTCTGATTTCTTAAAATCTTCTCCTTTAGTGTTGTGATTGCATTCTGTGTTCTCACAAGCTGAATTACTCTTCAGTTACTTCAGTCACAGACAGCTTCTCATTGCCATGCCATCCTTTGTGGCACCATCTCCCCTGCAACTCATCTCTCAATACTAGATCTCTATTTCTTTCACATTGTTCATCTTTGTCCAGTCCTTCATACTCAAGAATCATCACCCATTCAAAAACAGACTCTCAGATAATCTTTCTGATATAGCTAAACATTTGATGACACACGCTAAAAGAGTATTCATAAAATGTATAGAAGTCTACTTCTTTCCTGTGTATTATAGAAGAAAAATTAAATCTGTACTTACAAGCGGAAGGACAACCAGGCTGGTGAAGGGACTCGAGCACAGATCCTATGAGGAGAGGCTGAGGGAGCTGGGGCTGTTCAGCCTGGAGAAGAGGAGGCTCAGGGGAGACCTCATCACTCTCTACAACTCCCTGAAAGGAGGTTGGAGCCAGGGGGGGGTTGGTCTCTTTTCCCAGGCACCTCTCAGCAAGACAAGAGGACACAGTCTTAAGTTGTGCCAGGGGAGGTTTAGGTTGGATATTAGAAAGAATTTCTGCACCGAGAAGATGATCAGGCATTGGAATGGGCTGCCCAGGGAAGTAGTGGATTCTCCATCCCTGGAGATATTTAAAAAGAGACTGGATGTGGCACTCAGTGCCATGGGCTGGTAACCGCAGCGGTAGTGGATCAAGGGTTGGACTTGATGATCTCTGAGGTCCCTTCCAACCCAGACAATTCCATGCTTCTATGAAGCTTCAAAGTATTATAGCTTTTCAAGTGTATATGAACTTCCTTTTTTTTTTTTTTCTTTTTTCTGTTTGATACCAAATTGCAAGGCTAGACTTTACAGAGAAAAACTGGGTCATTCCAGTTCATAGTACAGCAGTGCCAAAATGTCCACAAACAGGGATCAAGGTTCACTCTAACACTGAACTACCTTCAAGTATTGCCAAAAGGCCAGAGGAGATTGAGACCATGGGTGACAGCACATGTGAACAAGCTATCAGGAAATACCCTGCCAAACTTAAGCAGTCTTGTGGGTGCAGCAAGAGGAATATAATACGTTGTTCTGTTGTTTGGGGTTTCTTAATAATAGTAATAAAAAAACCTATGAACTTCAGACATATTGAATTGGGACTTTCTGCACTCGGTTCATGGCAGTGGGCAAGCTGCAGGCTCTGCACTTCAGCACCTCTACTCTAGAACAGGGTGACTTCAAGCCCTGCTGCCTGTTTTGACTGCACATTCTTTGGAAACTGAGATTATATGTTTACATAATACTAAATGAGTCATTAAAATACAAACCATGCTGGATCACAGACATAAAAAGATAACTGACTCCTCTGAACAACTGCCCATTTTGTTGCACTTGTTGCAGCTGCTGCTAAAGCTGCTGCACAGGAAAGACTGCTTCAAATGTATGGAATTATTGACATGTAAAAGCTTCAGAAATACAGGGGTAGAAAATACTTGAGGTTACAGAAATCATTCCCAATCCATACATGAAAACTCTCTCTCAAAATGTTTGTCTACTATTGTTTTTCCAAATATATACTTTTGCTCTCTCATCTAATATTATTTTTTGTCCTGGAACAACATTTCTCTGGTATGTAAGCAAAGAAGTTCAACTTTTTAAATCCTAAGTAACTGATTTATTTCAGTACCACAATTCTCCAAATTATGTTTGATTTTTACCTTACTTGTACAAATATTTATCTTTTTTAAAAGCTTATAGCATACCTTTTCCTTTCTTTCATTTTTTAGCTTAAATTAGAAATTGTCCTATAAATCTCCAATATACCACAACTCAAAGTCAAGGTCATGAAATGTTATGCATTGTCTGCTCTCCTACTAATTTCTTGGAAAGATCTTTTCAAGGAAGAACAACAGATGTATTGATAATACCAACAGAACAACAGATCCAACAGATAACACTATCAAACCTGGAATACTTAACCCCAGAAGTAAAGCCCTAAGAACAAACCATTGGCAATGAGTATACGTCAAAACCTGCCTAATGAACAGAACAAATAACCTTAATTACTGGATTAGCTATCTCTGGGTAACTAGTGAACAAACAGGCATTCCCCATAACAACAAGAAGGATAATATTTTTTAATTAATGGCATTGTAAATATTACAATACTTAAAATCATTTGTGCATAAACAAACTTTCTTTTAATAGGCTGTAATTATAAGGGCTGTGCATGGGATTTTTTAAAAAAACAATCCCTGCAATTCAACATGCATGCTGCAGAGAGGGAAAAAAAAACCCAAAAGAACCCACAAAAGCATTAATTCAGAATTGTACATATTTTGCTTACCATTTGTGCAAGTTTCTGGGGAAAAAAAACACCAAAAAACAAAACAAAAACAAACAAACAAAACCCCACAAACAAACAAACAAACCAAAAAAACCCCCAAACAAGTAAGCTTTGCTGTAGATCCAATGCAGCTTTTAATGCTAGAAATGATACCTATGATGAATGGACCTACTGTGTTACTGTGTTAACTCTGCTATTTATAAGGGTTAATTAAATCCTTTATAGAGTTGAACAGTTAAAATGTTAAACCTGAAGTTCAAATATAAGGACTGGTACTCTTCATCTCCTCTTTGCTCCCCCTTATTTCCCCATTATCTGATTTAAATTTAAGATACAGTTTTAGGTATCCACAGATCCAACCACTGCTATACAGAAAAAATGCAGAACAACTTTTTATCACTCATTCTGCATTTGCAAGTATTTTTTCTGAGGAGCTTCTTGTAATTCTGGAAATTATTTAAACTTACATTTCTTTAAAGATTCTGAATAAATCTATCAACATAAGCAAGTTCTTTTTTGGAATAACTACCAACATACCTCATTTCAGATTTCTGAATGAGGAAGGACCTTGAAAAGAAATAAACAAAAAGCCAAAAACAAAAACAAAGAAAAAACCCCACAACAAACTGCAATAGATTGTGCACTTACTATTATATTTATACAGAATACAGACAAGACTTCTGGGGGGGAAAAAAAGAGAAAAAATAAAATTAAAAAAAAAAAACAACCACACAACACAACACATAAAAAAACCCCTAAGTAGAGTGTTTATGACTTTCAGAAGTAACTCAAGCAACTACAGCCTTCCCTGAGCAAACATACATTTGACAGTTCTATTGTCTTATGATAAATCAGTGCAAGAGAGGATAAAACATACTCATATCATACTTGATCCTATTCCCCTTGGGAATGAGCAACAAAATTTCTGGTTTGTGACTGAAGTATTTTCAGTATTTTTGACGGAAGAAGTCACCAGCTGCAGAACTATTAGAGGTTTAAGATCACAGAAGTATTAATTGATAACAATAGAGAAGTGAATCTCATTTCCTTGTAAACTGTCTGTGTAACACATCTTGTGCTGCAGTAAGCCTCATGTGAATGAGAAAGGAACAACTGTTACTCATGAACCTTCACTTAGCACCCAAGGAAAAAAAAAATGTAAAAATGTACAGGGACATGTCAGTCTTCTGTCAACAAGTATTAACACTGCAATAAATTAAAAGACTACACAATAAATACTTTTGAAAGTAATGTTCGTTAGTGGCTTTCTCATAGCTTTTGATACATTTATTTCACTGTGATACAAATACCTCACATATTGACAATATTAAACATAGACAAGGTCTGCAACCTCAAAACTGCAATATACCTGGAGAAGAAAGTAGTTCTCAACATTGCAAATGCATACACCAGGATGTACTTATGAAAACTAACTGCATGGAAGGAGGGGGAGAAAAGAATAATAAAAAAAAAATGCCATGAGTTTCTCCCATCCATTTCACTTCCCACGATACCAGTAACTCCAAGATGCTTTATTCCCCAGTCAGTTCATGGAAAAAATACAATAGAGGAAGGACAGAATGCCACAGCAAAACCCCATTCTTTTAGTCTCTCTCTTAGGATGAGAAGGAGGACATCACTGATGAACTAGACAGAAATTAAAATGTAACTGTAGGAATCAGTAAGAGTTGTTACTGTTTTCCAATACCTCATGTTTACATCAAGAGATGGAAGGCTGAGTAACAGGATTCAGAAGTAGCATCCAATGCACTACACACAGGCAAGGAGAACTTTTTTGCTCTTAAGAAGGTATCATAATATTGCATATATATTTTTTTACTATTTGGTACAGAGATTATTAGATAGCAAAATGAGCTGCCAAGGAATTTTGGCACAAAATCATGGGAATCAAGAAAATAAACATACCTGAAGAGTTCCATAGCACTGGAAAAATCAAGTGTTGTTCAGCATTAAGAGCAAAGGAGAAACATTTCCAAGCCTTCTCATGCGGCTGGCTTCTCCTAGCATCGCATCCCTTCCTTTCTAACCTGGATTTAAAAGCTTGAGAAATTAACAGGACACATTTGGCCCAACAGTCCACAACAGCAGGACTGGTTAAGACTACCCATTGCTTTCAGTACAAGCTACTTTCTTCACATATTTTCTGCACCCAGTGTTAATTTTTAAATAAATAAATAGATTTTTAAACCCCACTCATCCCCAAAAAGCACACATTTATGCAAGATAACTAATACCAAGACAAGATCAATCATTTTGCATTTGATTTTTAAATTTAAAACCAGAAATAGGCAACTTACTCATTATTTTTTTCATATTAAACATCTAATACTTTAAATTATTTTTCTTCCCACATGCAACACACTGAAAAACAATTGCAGAGCTCTGAGGAAAGCCAGCACCTGCAGGAAAGGGTTTAATCTGGCAACTGCTGGTGTTGTTGAGTTACTCATCACATAAATCTCTTACTAAGTCCCACCTCTTTCCTGTAGTTCTAACCGTTGGAGTTTGAGAAAACAGACCTCGTTTCATGCTCAACTCCCACCACTAAGCAGCTGAATCTCCTACATTACTTAGGATACTGTTCGTGAGAGCAGACTTCACATGGAGTCATGCAACATCCTGTTCCAAGCCAAATGCTCCAGATGGGATATGTTTCACTGCTGCCTCCCCCTCCTCAGCCCATTTAAGCTCGTTCTTTTTTCTTTGAAAGCATTTATCCCAACTTGATGCTATACAGCATGCTAAAACTGATCTTTTAAGAAAAATAGACAAATCAAAACTTGTTTAAAATCTTAATGTCTTCACTACCAAAAAAAAAAAAAAATCCCACACCACTTAAATTATCAAAACATTTGTATTAGCTAACTAATTAGTAAAACTATAAATAAGAAACTAAATTACTGGATGCAGCTCTACAATGCAGGAAAATCTGCCTTGTTTCAGAAAGCTTACTAATCATTTAAGAGCTCAACTTTGTCACACACATTAGTAATCTAATGGAAGTTCTCATCAACATAACAAGGAAAAAACTGTCTAGTCTGCTGATGGCTCTGAATGCTGGCAATTCCTCAAACATCTGCTAAAGGTCAGATTTCCACTGCATGGAACCAATCAATGAAGCTACACAACACTCCCAGCGCCATTGGAAGTGCCAAACAAAGACCACTGTTTTACATAAGCAAAGAAACAGCCTGCAAGCTTCCAAAAAGACACCAGCAAAGCCTTCACTCCCTTCCCTCACCCATCTACCTGGCAATGCCTGTTAAGATTTTTATTTTGCTTTTTATAGCAGGAATACAGTTACTTAATGCTAAGCCTTTTTTTCCACATTGTTAAATATCATGTGGCCAATACCACATACAGAGAAATATTACAGGGAAAAAATGATCGTATATTATTTAAACAAAAGACAGGCTTATTTCAATGTTAATCATAATAAAAAAGTTTCAGAAAACTGAATACAAGGCACACACTTGGGTGCCTTTATTTCAACTCAGTAACTTCAAAAAAACCCCCGCACCTACTGAGTTCTAAGAGAGTTAAAAGGCAGCCTGAAATCATAAAATTCTGCCCTAAATTCCTTACTAAGCAACCTCAGAAATATAATCCAAATATCCTAACAGATTAAGGAATTGTTGGCTCCTGCTAAAAACATGCTCTCTATTTCAACAGCTTATCACATGCCATAAAATCAGTTCTTTTAGCAAGAGCCTACACAGAGAAATAAATTATCAATTCCAAACCTGCTGTAAAGCTGAGCTTGCTCTATGTTTACAGATAAAACATTATTTAAGTATGGACAGTCTGGTACTGATTTACAAGAAAAGCCTTTTGCACACACATGAGAGAAGGGCCAAAACTAGAACAACCTAATGGAATTCAAGGAATAATTTTGTAAAATTATTTGACACTTAGCAATCTTCAAACTATAATTCTAGGCTTGTTGTATAATTTTGTGGTAGAGGTGGTGTTAAAGAAAATTAATTTTAACTTCAGAGCCAAGATGGATGCAAGAAGGGAAGCAGAAGTTAGTAGGCATTCCAATAAAATCAGTAGAAATATTCTCCTGCATTCCTTCTAAGTCAACAGCTCACCCAGCAATGGTGTGGTCACAGGGCAAAGCTAAATGAGGGGAATACCCAATTAAAAAGCATACAGGTATTACTAGGTAATCATGTGGCCACACAAGTCAACAACCTTAAGCAGAGCCCCTGCTGTGCAGTGCTGCAGTCCCAGCCCCAGGGTGCTCCCAGCTCTGCCCCTGACCCCCAGTCCCTGACACAGCTGAGACCAAGTGACCAAATGGCCTCTTCTCAACTCCAGTGCCCCAGTGAATCACACTCCCTCTGACAGAGGGAGATCAAAGCAGAACCACAATACCAGGAATCAGAACTATCTGTGGGTCGAAAAGGTGCTACCCGGTGTGAGAGGAGAGGACTGTGCAGCAGTCTCATCACAGCAGGTCATGGGAGGAGGGACCAATGTTCCCCCAGCAAGAGAGGGCTCACTGCAAAGTGGTGTATCATGACAGCAACAGCAGAACAAGAAAAGCAATACAACAACAAAGGTTCTTCTACAAATACCTATCAGAAAGTTTTACTGGCATGAGGAAACCTGCTTATTATCCAAGACACAAAAATAAAGTTATTGAAATTGAATATAAAAGACTCTTCAAAAATGTATGTTTTATTGAAGCTGAATAGCAATAGTATTATGGAATATTTCAAAGAGACAGTTATTTCTCTTCATCTTTTTCAGTAGGGCATGGTCTTAAGCTCTGCCAGGGGAGCTTTGGGTTGGATATTAGGAAGAAATTCTTTACAGAGAGGGTGATCAGGCATTGGAATGGGCTGCCCAGGGAAGTGGTGGATTCCTTGTCCCTGGAGGTTTTAAGAAGAGACTGATGTGGCACTCAGTGCCATGGGCTGGTAACCACAGTGGTAGTGGATCCAGGGTTGGGCTCGATGATCTCGGAGGTCCTTTCCAAACCAGCTTCAAACCAATGCCTTTAGCTCCTTCGAGCAACTTCTTTTCATTAGTGCTTCTTGCCTCATGCAGCTGCCAGTGCTTTCACTGATCCCAGTTTTGTGGAATACTAAGGAGCAGGAAGTTTTGTCACACTTAAAAAATAGAATTATCAGTAGCCCATCAGTATCCAGCTGTTTTCAAACTGTGTCATTCAGCCATCCCTCCATTCAAGCAAAGCCAAGAAAATGATCAAACATCTGTACAAGGTGCTTCAGAGAAAAGCAGTGACCAGTAAAAGTCTGTACCACACTTTATATTTCTTCCAGCAGGTCTGTACAAATTGCCATTAGAAAGGGGTTTCTTCAAGGTATGTTCAGAAGTAGCCTATCAGCCATCAGGGAAGAGTAACATACCCTTCAATGGCAATTCAGTGTAAGGATTGTAGATCAACAAATCCAACAATGGTAGCAGTGTGCAGGATTTGGCTGCTTTTATATGCAAACATTTGCAACTGCATTAACATATTTGCATACAGTTTTTATTTAAACAAATATCACAATCAAGAAGCAGCATAGCCAGATGGAAATGTAGCATATTTATACATAGATACATATATATATATATATGCTCAAATTACTTACATCAGCTAACATCTCCGTGCACACATGTGGGTGAGCATGGGCCTGGCATTCCTATTGCATTTTTACAGAAGGGAGGAAAAAATCGTGCTTAACTCTCAGCATTAAAACTGAACTGCATTATCAACAGTCAGCAGAATTTAGTTTTGGAAAGATACCAAACAGGGTTAATTTCTCCAGCTTTCCAGTACATGTAGATCCACCTCTACCTTGGAGAGGTTTTAAGCTATTACTGTCAGTTTCCAGAGGTTTTTTTGATGTCATCCTATTAAACCCAGAAAGCAGTAAGCCAGCACGAGCCTGTAATGATAAATGCCAACTGTACACACGGAGTGCACCTACCCTACCTACATCTAGCCATATAGAGTACAGCTTGGATGTTAGCCAACAAATTAGGAAGAGAGATGTCATGGAAGATCTTTAAAGAACAGTTTGGTGACTGCAGGCCAACTGCCAAAGCATTTACTTTGACCTCCACGTTACTGTGGCTACAACAGCTAAAACCCAGCTCAAAGAGATCTGCTCTGCACCTCAGTGCACATCCAGAGACTCGTCAGCTGACTCTGCTTTGCTCTCTAAATCGGGTCACTCATGTTACTCGTAGGGAAGCCACTCAGAAGCAAATTGTCCAAGTCAATGGTAACAACCCTCAGCAACACACCTGAGTCACAATGTCACCTTTTACCAGTGAGTGAACTGTACTACAGAAGTCACAAATATACTCATTAAGAAGAGGAAAGAGAAGACAAAAGCTGCTGAAATACTGCTTCCAAAAGAGCTTTACAGTGCATGACTAACCCAAGAGAAGCACCAGTAGGTCAACACTAGACACTGTTCTAGCTTCAAGTAATTGGGAAGAAGTTCAGTACTTAAACCTAAGATTTAAAGCTCCTAGTCATGCATAACCATAGTTATCCCTTAAAGAATTACAGCATTGGTTCTGTGTTGAATGGATTAGTTTTTATAATAATTCTCAAAAGTTCAAAGGATGTAGAATGTTCTATAAGCATGTACTACCAAAACTGCTCCAAAAATCATCACCACAGATGTATATTTAAGATAAATATCTTACAGTTTATTTGGTGAAACGGAGAGGCTATGAGAAGAAATTTAGACTCAGCAGCAATTTTCTCCCATGGCTTTCCAGAAATTAAGAATAACATCCTCCAGAGAACCTCTCAAAACAACTGCCCTTTTTCCACAACAGCTGCCATTTACTTAGAGTCTCAGAAGGACTGATGCCACAGGCTGCCTCCCAGCAAAGAATAACTGTTACCTTGCTTTCATCCTTTCTCAAAGTCATCATCTATATCCCAACAGATAGGAAGCCACTTTCTCCCCTGGGGGGCAACTGGCTTCATTCCCAGTAGCAAAAGCAGAAGGCAATTAGTGGCCATCTTTGCTCAGGCAGGCTTCAATCACAGGGAAAAATGAGAAGTTGCAGGGACAATGGGGGGAAACACTTTTAGGATCCTTTCCCTAAAAATTTCTCTCAGACCTAAACATCCTCAAACCTGCTGCATCTGAATTAGCCAAGAAGATGGATACATGGATGGTGGAAACAGATACATGTCTGAAGTATGAAGAAAAGGAAACGATAAAATTCAGGATCTCACAAAACATCAAGAATGAAAACAAACTGTGGATCCTTTTGCTCTGAGTCAGTGAGGCGAAGCAGCTGTAAATCTCTCAACCAGCTCTGCACTCTCCAGTTGCTTTGTAGCTCCAGGATGCACAAAACAGCTATCACATGCCAGTCAATCTGCCCTTCTGAATTGTTAATAAAGTCTACTTTATTTAACACGGACTCACTCCTTAGGGATATTCTTTTCTATTAACTGGGTAAGAACACTACCTACACAGAGTGTGAAAGATGGGTCAAGTCAAAGAAATTGCCAAAAGAGAACTACATAAAGGCTGAGCCAAGTCACTGATTTAGAATCAAAAGAAGAATTTTACTGGCAGAAGACCAAGGAGCAGGGAGAGGGGAGAGAGACACATGGACAACATAACACAAACTTACAAAACAACTTTTACAAATTTAAAATCTCTTATTAATTATGCTTACCTTAATTAACTGCCAAGTCAGGTAAATGCAGGCTTTTACCAGACATGGCCAATTCCACTTTCCTTCAAACTTTCTCTTAAAACTTGCTATTCAATAGTCTGTTAAAAACACTACTCTGAAGTGCATGTTTTTATTACTCCAGTTGTTTTGCATGACCTTCCCTCATCCTAAATTAGTAATCGAATTCTCTACCATTCCTTAGGATTTTGCTGCAACATATTGAAACTACAAAGTGAGGCAAGTAAGATTATTCAGCCAAATTGACAGAATTGTCATTTCCTGACATTTTAGCAGTTAACTTTGCAGCCTTTGTCCTTTATCTCATTTTGCACTGGAATAACAAAGAATACAAACCAATATGGTATTACATGTATGATACTCCTAACTGAAGCTGCCAAGATGCGTTTCGCTCATGATGACTGCAGGTTTTTTGCACTTTAGTTTCATACCTTTTTAAACGTTTTCAGAAGCATGCTAGGCAGCCAGCTAATTTGATGGGGTTTGTTTCATTAAATATTCTTACACATAGCACTTGCAAGACTCCCTTCTCTCCCCTCTTGCAAGGATGTGAATACTCAGTTAGAAGAAAGTTTAAGTGAAGTGTCAAAAATAAATCTATTTAGAAAGCATAATTACACTCTTCCATGAACATACAAATAGCTAAGATTTCTAGTTAAACTGTCAAGAGCAGCACTCTGGAAAGTTAATCAAGCATGCCACATAACATAACAATTAGAACAATTTACTCCTTCAGAAGCTAAAAGCAAAATGGGAAAGAAAGAAAGAAAACAAAAAAGACAAAAAAACCCACACAAAAACAATAAACCCACTGAAGTCCCCAGATAACCAAGAGAGCTAAGAGAAAGTCCACATTGCATGTCCCACAGCTGGGCAGAATCCAGAACATGCATTTGCACTCTTAATATCAACAGGTACAGCTGAAACTGCCATCATACAAGCAGTGCCTCTTATTTCAGTGGAGATATAATGGGATTAATGTAACATCTGCTTATGCAGTTAGCAAATAAAATTATTACTTTGTACAGTTCACACAGTACAAAGAATACATTCTTACAACAGATGCACAAATACAATAAACCCATGAAACCCGTGGACAAGGAAAAGGTTTTACCATGCCCAAGCTCACAAATGCCAGACTTCACCTCTCCTCTGGCATAATAACTCAGCAGTAATACACAGACCCTGCGGGCCAACTAATACCACCTCATGCAGGTGACAAGTTACCAACATCTGAGAGGTTAAACACAGCTGACATATTCTCTAGCAATGTATCTGAAGAACACTGGTATCTTTAACAGGTTTCCATAGAATCACAGAATGTGTTGGGTTGGAAGGGACCTTTAAAGGTCATTTAATCCAATGCCCCCTGCAGTGAGCAGGGACATCTTCAACTGGATCAGATTGGTCAGAGCTCTGCCAAATCTGACCTTGTATGTCTCCAAGGATGGAGCCTTCATCACCTCTCTGGGCAACCTGTCCCAGTGTTTCACTATCCTCATACTGGAGAAGTTCCTAGTATCTAATCTGATGTAAATCTCCCCTAGTCTAGTGTAAAGCCACCCCTAGTCCTACAGCTATACATTCTTGTAAACAGTCCCAGCCTGGCTTTCCTGTAAGCCCCTTCTGGTACTGGAAGGATGCTGTAAGGTCTCCTTGGAGCCTTCTCCTCTCCAGCCTGAACAATCCTAAGTCTCTCAGCATGTCTTTGTAGGAGAGGTGCTCCAGCTCTCTGATCATTTTTGTGGCTTTCCTCTGAAGGGCCACAAAAATTCATTCCTTGAATGAGTGCAATACTCCTTATTTCCAGTTATATGCCAAATCATATTAGAAATCTGCCCCTTACCCCTTGCAACCCAATGGCTGAAGGAACTCCGAAGCATCAAACTCAGACTCTTGAAGACTAATATAGCAAACTTCCTGATGGCAGCAGCTATTTACTTTTACAAATACATAGGTTCTTCCCATACTCCTTCAAGTAATTCATCACAAGAAAATGGAGGGGAAACACTCAAACAGTTCCAACATAGCTTGCTTTTTCTTTAATATGCAGAAGTTCCTGATTCACTGCTCTTCGTCCCATACTTATGAAGTACCTCAAGAGTTTTCAGTGCTGTGGCAATTCCCTTATTCTAGAAACACAAGCATATTCAGGATCATTTTATAGACCAGAGGACTGCAATTACCAAACCTGACAAGAACGTTCCTGGAATTAGCACCTTTCTGTATTTCATTAAATACCCTGGGAGTATTCAATTATTTCTCAGCATTGCATAAACTTACAAACCATAATCATTGACTTGTGATTTAATTTATCCATCAGCTGGCCTGCCAGCATAAGTTCACAGAAAAAATGAGCTGAGACAAAACAGCATCATATGGCCACTTAAAACTGTATGGGAGGCAGGGGTGGGGGACAGGGAGGGAAGGGGGAACAGAGGACAGGAAAGAAAAACCAAGTCCCAAGAATTATTACTTCAAGGCTTTTTCTAGGGAGGTTTACTCTGATGTTTCAAAGTCTATCTTTCCAAATTTTTAGCATCCAACACTTGACAGAAATAAAGGCATGGATGCAAATACTAAGGTGTACCATAGACAACAATGGAAGCTACCTCAGCAGGCTTGCCTGGTCTGTGTTTGTGCACAGCTCAAGCTCAGGAAGTAGTATGAGCATATTCCAAGTCACTAATTATTACAGAAATCCAATTAAATATTTAAATTTTCTTTTTACCTGAAAAAGAAAGCACCAAAGACCTAACAAAAACCATACTCTATATCGGGGGAACCGTGCTCATTTAATAACTATTTAGTCTCTTATTTCAGTTCATGCTGCTATAATTTGAAAGGTGATTTAGTCATCACCTGACAGCTGAGACTTCATGACAGATTAATAGATTTTGCAAAGTCTTCATTCTCATTTGTTATTACATACCCTGAAATCTCTCATGATATTTCAACAGTAAAACCTGAGTTTCTACAACATTTTCATGGCAGTAGAGAGAAATTTCGTGGTAGAGCAATTTTGAACCATGCTACATGTGTCCAGGTATTAAAGAAATAAAAAACCTCAATTACATTCTCCACACCACATACATCAACTGCTTTAGAAATCAGATCTTGCTTCATTGTTTAGGCTGATTAACACTGGCTTATTTAGGACACACTTCATACATCACTCACTACTTTTTTATGACTTTTTTTTTTTTAAACTAACTTTTTTCCCCGGAAGCACAAGACAAGAGTGGGGTTTCTTATGTTCCCAAATATACACTCATCATATTAGTATGAATTCCCTAGGGAGCTGCAAATCTGAGTTTCCCCCCCTAACACACTCCAATCTCCTATTACTTCCCAAAGCTTCTTCCCCCCTCACTCCATCAGCTTCTCTCTAACAACACTCTATCCTGTAGCTGTACTCAGCCTGGGCTGCTGAAGATACAGCACCACGTGCTGAGCCTTAAGCCCATCGTGACTGCACAAGTGGTTTGTGACCAAACTAAATCCTCACCTGCTGAGCTCCCTGAGCCTTTGTGTGCCAAGTGTTCATTTGGACTCCTGTCCACTTACTCAACCATTGGTTTTTATCAAATTCTCTTCAGTTTTCAGTTTCGTGCACCAGGTATTTCACTGAAAACAGTCAAGAGTGTCAAGTATCAGTGAGAGGGGACAGAGAGACAAAAAGATGGAAAAGCTTAAGCTTCACCACCCCATTTACTTTGCATCTAACTTTGTTACTTTGTCCTAACACCAGGCTGGAGGAAAAAAAGGACACAAGCCTGAAATAAACAGAATGAGACAAACTGTTGAAGAACTTTTCCTTTGAGAGACATGGGGATTTGTGCCCACCACTACAACCCTCCAAAACTAACAGTAAGAGAAGCTGGTAGAGATAGAGTAGGATTGGCAGAGAAAGCAAGCCTAAACATTACAGAAAAGAGGAAAATTTTATCTAGAAAGACAGATGTGCACAGCAAATGATGTTAGTTAAGTAAAATGCTTTTTTTTCTTTCCAATTAAGTCTAGAAACTTCCCCAATTTTCCAATTTAACCTTGAAGAGATGGAGAGGTTGTTATTGGAGTAAATAGCCGTAAAAGTAGCAACACCAGACTAAACACTTTTAGGACATCCAGTATCTACAACACCACGAAGTCTTCAAACCATACTATTACAAATTGAAATGCCTGTAAAAATGGATTAAAAAAAAAAAAACAACAACCTCAATATGTTAAGTTTAAATCCTTTATTTTACTATATAACCATTTTCCAAGACAAGGTACCTACCACCTGGTAACTGCCTCCCACTTATGTTTAACATTCATAGACAAGAAAAGAAGAGAATTTCTCTGCGTTCGTGACAAACCCTTGGCCAGACACTCAAATACTTTTAGAAAGCAGACTTTTAAAATTTTGTTACTGCCAACTAAAGGAGGAGGAAAAAAAAAAATCTCACCTTTTCTTCTCCTGAAGAGTGTGGATATGGTTCATACAATTAATCACTTTGAAGGGGATGTCTAAGCAGCAATAACACAAGAAAATATGTTGGAAAAAAACCAGAATCAGCAGCTCCTGGGTGGGTGGTTGTACTTGGCAAGAGAGGCACAAACTCATTCCAAATACTCTTCTTTGAAATATAATCAAACCACTCTAAAGCACCAAAACCTACACAAAGGCTTCAGTAAAAGCAGTATTTAGCATCCTCCCCAGTTTCTCATGGGCTCTTCTAACCAGTAAAATTAAAGAATGACCTTTCCAGCAGGCAAAATGGGTTGTCAACCAACAGCAGTGGTGATCCCGCAAAGAATGTGAGCAGCAGATCAGGGGAAGGACAGCACATGGGGCTGGAGCAGCTGCGGGGCACCTGGAACCAACAGCCCTGAGTGCTGCACCATCACTGCCACAGTGGGGAGAGGGATCCAGGCATCTGTGAAGCAATCACTGTCAGCTGTTCTGACATACTGCCAAGAAAAATACCAGGCACAACAAAAGTAAAGATTTAAACACTTTCTCAGGGGGAGAAAAAACAAAACACAAACAAACAAACCCTTGAACTTGTGCATCTAAGAGTGTCCTTTACAGCCTTTTAAAATAATAAAAAAGACATCTTTTAGCATCTAGAATGCATTGCCTCTTGTCAAAAAGATCAAACAGCTGGCTGCTACCATATCACCACAGACATATATATATATAGATATATATACATACACACATATATACACACACTAAAAAAAAACTGCACACACTTCCCCCTTCAGACACAGAAGCCTGAAACATTCTGAAATGGGCTGTCTGAGAAAGTCAGAAACTCTGGAGGCAAGGGAAAACAATAGTGTGGTAACAGTCTGGCAAGTTTCCTTCTGGAAAGACCAGGTCTTCTTTACCTAGGAATACTGTACCTGCCCAGCAGTACTAGATCCAAAATCACTGCTGTACCTTGCTGAGATATTTTCATACATCTGGCAAGTCAAGACTCGCAGAATTAACTCAGCCCTTTTGTGAGGCTGCCAAAATGGCAAGAGCCTGGCATCAGATTTCCTCCAACAATAAAATGGGTCAGACAGAAACTACAGATCAACTTTCTCCTGGAGTATAAATATATCCATAATAGCAATATGATGAAGAAATGGAATTTATTATTAGGTGAAGCTAGCATTTTCAAGTTAGATCATCACTGTATTAGTCTGCAAACTACCTTGCTCGAGAGCTTAAAGCAAAGTCTACATAGAGAGTCTCCTGATAGTTTGATTTTCCTGCAGCTAGGAATTAACAGAGGCATGCAACAGCAGTCAAAAGGCACAAAATTCATGCCTACATGACTAGGGAAATATCTGAGTCCTTTGAAGTGGAAAGAATTCAACATGTTTTGGAAAGACCAAGCTAGAAGAAAGAATAAGTAAGCACTAAACACGCAGAGGTTTTGCATGTGAAAGTCAAGAATCATTTTAAATCAGCAAAACAAGTGAAATCCACTACACTTGAATGATGCATTTTTATAACAATGTATCTCCAATTGAAATTGTACAGAACTGAATAATGCAGACTTCATTAAAAACCAACTCCATATACCAACACATATTTTCTTTTACAAATACTTGCTAACATTGACAAGGGAAGGAAAATGGAGGCCTGGAAATTGATAGCAATAAAAACAACTATAGCAAATGTAGGTTTTTCGTTCCCTACCAATAGGGATTTGTGAATGTTTGCTGTAAGAACTTGTAAACAGAATGGCCTACCACATCTATGAAAGAACATCCAAGGACTAGACCATATTTCCTCATTAAAATGAGCTTAAACTTCTTAAATAACATAACTTAAAGTAAGTAACATAGTTATTTTACTGGAATAATATAAATTGCAGGAGGCTTCTTCAGGTACACTTGAATTCACATTTTAGGACTATATTTTAAAAAACCTCATGAGCATAGTAACAATGCTGCAGTTTCAGTAAATCTGCTGAAAAACTGAAATTAACATTTTTATCTGCTTCATCTCTGAAAAAAAAAAACAAACACAAACAAACAAAAGCTAAAAAAACCCACAACCAACCAACCAAAAAAAAAATCCAAAACAAAAGAACACAGTATATTTACTTCAAAGTTACACTAGGTAGTAACTACAGATCAGGTTATTTTGTAGATATGGATTCTACTCATAATGAATGTACACATTCCACCTAGGCTCAGGAAACTCTCTGCAGCAGCCTCCGTTAGGGGTCACACAAGCACTCTCCCTGCCCTCACACTCCCAGGCTCAAGCAGAGGAGGGTCAAAGCAACCCACACTGCCACATGGGCCCCAGTGCAAACAAAGCCAAGCTGCCTGAGCAGAGGGCAAGCTGCCCGACTGACAAGCACAGAACATTTTAAAGTACAATAGATATATTAAGTAACAGCTTTTCGCACAAGTATCCATGCATGTGCCTCTCACTTAGCACCTTGGTTATGCAGAAGATGGAAGCTAGAAATGCAGCTCCCAGTGCATCTGTTCTCAGTGCTCCCATCAGCACAGTGTTCAGTCTGTGCATGCACAAAGACCACCCTGCCTCCCTCCAGCCCCTCACCACAGGGACCTCATGCATTGTTATGCCTCAATCTGAAATCCACTTCAGTATTTTGTGCCAAAAACTACTCTTAAAAGAACCAAAAAGAAAATAAAATTAAACATTAGACATTAATTATAATGTCTAATATTTAAATAGAAATTAAAGATCTTTTTCTACAGATACAGCATTTCAAATAATCAGACTATAGTATTTTGCTTCAGTCTGACAAGCCAGAGACTGGCACTCTGGACTGAAGAAAGAGAGGTTCTCAGGCAATTCATGACATCTTAAGTGTGACTATTAGTCTGCCAAAAACAAAACAAAAAAACCCCACACTACAACCACAGATACCTTGCTGTACAAGGTTCAATAAACAGAACCAGTGAGGCTGTTCTGAAACCAGTGAGACTGTTCTGAAACCAGTGAGACTACCTGGGCCTTTAACAGTCCCATAAGAGAAAAACCACACCAGCTGAGCTAGCACCCACAACCAAAACAGGGCCTTTTTTCCTGCCAGAATAGGGATCTCTGTGAAAGCAGCAGATCTTGACTACTAATTTGAGAGACACCAAATTCAGAACAGACTGTCTTAGAAAGTATTTTTATGAACCAGAGGTTCTACCGCAAATAACATGGGCTTTGTCAATCTCTCCACAGCCATGAAATGTTCATTTACATTCATTCCCACACCTAGACTGCTTTGAACAAGTTATTTATCTCCTCCTACATGTACGCTGACCTATATCCAGCCATTCACCAAAACCTCTCAATTTTTCATACAGAATCAGACAGAAGGATCCTCATGTTTGACTGGTTGTTCATTTTCACAAAAGCTCATATGAAATTTAAATAACGACTGACCAAATTACTGGTAGGCAGTAGAAGAGTGAATACCTTTTCAAGACAATTTTTTTGTCACTTAGTTCACCATCAAACTGTCTTATAACATACTTTTCTTTTTTTTAATGGCTGATGCACCAGTGCAACAGTAGGGCCACATATGCACACATCTGAATGCATGCAATGACACCAAATTTTTACTGGCTGTGGGACTTGTAAGCTTAACAAAAAAATAGTTTTGCATCTGAAAGGCATCTTGATGGAAATCCTTGAAACTACGGAATCCGAAAACCACTATAGAAAATTACAGGCTAGGACAGCCAGGTTTGACCCTTTAACACTGATCTGCAGGTCTCTAGGGAAAACACATCACAAATTACTCTGTTTTCTGATGAGGGATGATTGAGGCATCTTCATGTCAATGGATAACTACAACTACAGACTTTGCTACCAACAGATAGCTCATAAAAATTTGTGAGCTGCTTAACCACAAAGACCTGCAAAGAGTACTTAAGTCTTTAAACTATACCAAAGTTTCAGCTGGTTTTGCACTACATAAAAAATTGTTCAAAATGAGCTATTGCATTATCCCCTAGTATCTCTTAGGGCATACCTGAATATTGCTAATCAGGATTGAATTTGTAATAATACCAGTATCTGCTACACCAAAAGACTCTGTGTTGCTTTGAAAATTGACTGCTAAGCAGATACCCAGAACAATCTGGCAACGTGTGCTACTGAGCTCCCTGCGCGTTTGATGGAGGAGTTGGTGACTGTCTCTCCCTCCAGTTTTGGTGGTACAGCTTAAAAATAAACTATTCTGACTGAGAAAAGAAAAGGGAAAAGAAAAAAAAAAAAAAAAAAAAGGTGTGGTGAAGACAAGCAAAAAATTTATATCCACCTGTCTAAAATTTTGTACTTCTTTTATGCATTGTTTTTTTAATTTTTAATTGTCATGATGGCTAAAAAGAATTGCAGAGTACTGTAAAGATACTCAAACTCCTTGGAAGGTATCCAATTTATGTGGTTAGCATGGTGTGATGATGTGGCCTGCAGATCTTTGGCAGATTTTAAAATAGTCTTTCAGGGTAAAACTACTTCAAGCATTTGATTAAAAGGTATTAACAAGACAAATGGGTTGATATCTACTGGGGCTGATATCTACTGGGGAAGGGAAGATTGCACCATTTCTGAAAGAATTTAAAGGATCTTGGCTCTTTTTACACTCTCAAAAGTTCTCTATTTAAAGTTGCCTACCTAGCACAGCAGTCATTTGCATATCAAAATCTCTGTCAGGACAGAGTTAAGACAGCTTTGATCACACATTTTACTTCACTGATACCATTCTTACTGGGGCATAGCTGAGAACAAATGAAGTCTTAGTTTACCAATCAACTTTACCAGAACCATTAAAAAAAACTGTTTTGGTAGCTACAGCCAGAAATCTAGTTTAAGACCTGTAAAAAAGAGAGATCTTTAAAGATCCTTCTTTCCTCAAAGAACACCAAAAAAAAGAAAGATCTCAAGATAAGTATATTCAAAGTTGAGTCATTTAGCAGCACTATTCCTGCTTGAGTACTGCCCCGAGGTACAGCACTGCACCCTTAAGGACTAGCCCATTCTTCCTCCCTTTTCATTAATCTGCCTTGACTGCAGAGGTACAAAGCTTCTTTTCCATCTCACCCGTTACATTCTAACTGCATGAAGATTAATAGTGCCTGACTTTCTACTGCCACACGTTCCCCAGGCCACAAATGTTTAGTCAGCAAATACCTCTAGCCTCACACTGTGCTGTGCCTGATAGAAAACAAAAGCACGGCTAAAGGTAGAGTCAGAAAAGCAGACCACCTTGCTGCCACACGGCAAAACGAGATATTAAGAGCTGTGACACCAACTAAGCTGCCTAAAGTAAAAAGCGGGTGCATGTCCTGTAGCTGAATGAACTTTGTTTAGATCGGGCACGTCACAAGTTAATGCACTGCAAGTAAGGAGTAAGCATCCTCCTGCTGGAGACTCCAAATACACAGGGACTGTAATGCAGGGTCTGCAACACCAAAGCACACACAAATGCTCATGAGAGGACCAGGTTTACTTTATCTTAGCTAATGCAAGATGCAACTTGCAATTCAGAGGTCTTTTCTTCCTGTGTCCTTGTGACAAAATTCTGTAACACTGAAGATTGGTTTTCTCTCTGGAAAGCAAACAAAATCATTGATTACAAAAAAACTAATCACACATGGCATCCATTGAAAGCACCAAATCACCAGTCACAGCATCCTTTTACAGAATGTCTTCCAAGTCTCTGAAAGCCTCTCATCCATGAGATGGAAAGGACATGCTGGTATAGAGGTATCAGGGTTCAAGTTAAATAGGCTTTCTAGAACTTTCTGTAACTCTGAATCTAACTTTGTAGGTTTCCAGCCTCCTTTGAGGTACTTTTTTACAAAAGCATACCTTGCCTTCTGCATCTGTTCCCTTAGAAATCAGTCTCTGAACTCGGAATGTCCCAAACAGTCCTTCTGGATGGAGATGGAGTCCTGCTCAGTAAGAGGAGCAGTCTGTGAAATCTCACTGAGTGAACTGGTTATGCCTAATTATTTATTATCTATTTTAAGTGGCTCCAAAATGTTCTGGACCACAGACAGCATTCAGTGTGTCTTCCACAGAGCATCCTAATCAAATATAGATTCTTTTTCAAGTAGAGAGACAATGAAGTTTTGCAGACATCTTGATGCTTTCTTGGGGCCCACCAGTAACACACAGATCTCTCTTCTGAACAGAGTACACCAGAACAGCACACTGCCACAGACAAGAAGGCTATTTCTTTCTAGTTGTCCACATAAAACCACATGAAAAAACAACATTCACTGTAGCCAAATGTTTACAGGAACAAACCTTCCCAATACTAGGCATGGTGAAATCACTCAACCTGCTCAAGCATTATAGAACACACGGATAGTTTAAATTGTCCATTACACCTTTGTGGACAGTCCACATACAATCCTTCCTATGTATTACTGGTGAAAACTTGCCAAACCTCCCAGGCAAAAGATGCCTGCTGACAGTGACCCCTGAGGCTCAGACTGACTGCATGGGTAACTCAGTAATAAAAAGGACAATAACTTAACTATTGAAAATTCTAAATTTTGCATTGCTTCTAAGAGGTGTAAGAATGAAAATATATGGAAATAAAAGAATCAACGCATCAAACATCTATCCACTTGATTTTCTTTTCAAAATAAAATTAATGAACTACACCAGTCACCTGAACACCAACGTGAACATTATGACCAACTGATTCCAAACAAAGATCTGGAAAGTCCTTCTCTTCACATGTTTTTAAAATTTTAGTATAATTTTTTTTTTTATGACAATATAAATTAAACTTGGGGGACTGCTGCTGTAACTGAAAATATGATGTCTTTTTCTTCAATACAATTCTATGATTCTATGAATATCTGTTTGCAGGAAAAGCTATGAATAGTCATTTCCAAAGTCTTATTGATGGCTCAATTATAGTTTATGTTGTCATGCATTCGGCATGACAATATCACCCATTCACTGCTATGTGAACAGTTCACGCCTTCTCTGCCCCCAGGCCTAGAAAGAGATTGCTCACCAGCAGAAGCAGGAGGAAAGCTGAAGTAAATTGAAACTGAAGAGATAACAGGCAAGCACACAGGAAAGAAAAAGAATGTACTGGCCAAGCAGTTTTGGTGACATTATGCAGTCAGCAAAAGAAGAAAACCTGAGGCAAAATTAAGCATTTTCCACTGCTCGTGTTCAGAATTCTGTTGTTTGTTTCTAAACTACAAGACATTAAAATTGTCTTTTTGCAGGGACACAGTCTCCCCTTAAATTATCTCTAAAACGAAAATAGATCAAGTAGGCAGTGTTATTTTTGTGATGAAAAAGAAAAAAATCAAAAAACAGGAGGCCGTCGCAAATTTTGCATTTATTTGTATTTGCGATTTACAACTCCGAGATATGGATTATGCTAAAAATTCAGATTTCTTTCCTGAAACGGTCTTTGCAAAGGCTTCTCTAAGTTACACACATGGCTCCTCTTCTTCCCTGCCCTCTCCTCCCCCCACCATCTCTTGAGAACCGCCTGAAGGCAAATATAATTGGAACCTTGCACTCGCTGCAGACATGTCATGAACAAGAACATAATCCAGGGTCATCAGCAGGCTAAGGCCAGCGCAGTGCATTGCCGTGCAAGATGATCAGTGCTGGATGATAAGCATGCCCACAGGCCAGCACCGCCGCCAAGGCAAGCCCAACAGACCTGAGAGGGCAGCTCGCATTGTTCTCGAGTAAAATCTGCTCAGACCATCTACAAACCAGCTCTGATAGCTCTGAAAGCAATTGTACCTATTCCCCCCTCCCCCAGCAGTTAGGAGGACAAAGCGTAAGGTCCTAAGGATTGGGAAGGGGGGAGGGAAGGCTGAAAGCAAGGATCTGCTTACAGCCTGAGAAGAATATCATTAACTATTAATAACAAAAAGGCTGCAATGCAGACAACTCGAAATCTGGTACAGCTTACTAAATCACAACTGCATGAGAGACCATTATACTACGGTATACCAGTAACAGCTCCACAGTTTAGGCTCCTTACCTGGAAATCTCGCTTCTAGTGAGAATTTCATACATGTATATGAAAACCACACAGCAATACAGCACTTATTATCATGAGAGCTGTCTGAAAATTCAAAAATATTTCTTCTAATTAAAATTCATTTCAAAAGTAGGTTCTTCTGAAACAGGATGTTTTATGCCAAATAGTTTACAGAAAATATTCAAAGCCTAAGTGCAGATCTTACTCAGTCTGCAGCAACACCAGAGAGGGAGAGGAAATGCAAGTCATGCCTATCTAACAAGCTGCTTCACTAGGAAGAAATGATAAATGGGTTTCCTCAGGAAAGGGTCCTGTAAAAGCCAGCCTCTTACACCATGACAGTGCTTCCAACTTCTTTCCACTTCTGAAAGCTGGCAATCAGTAAGCACTTATCACAGTATTGATAAGCAAGGCTTGGCAGAGCATTTTGCTGAGTGCCAAATGAAGGGGGCAGAGGGTGGTGGGTTTCTGTTTAGGCTTTTGGTTTTGTGGTTTGGGGGTTTTTTTATGCTCTGTACACTAGTGGCCTAAGTGGAGCCCCCTGTTCATATCTAAGTGAATCAATTTAGCTGATCCCACTTTCTTCCTGTTCCCTAGACAGACATTTCAAAGAGTATTGATCTGCCCTTTCAGGTGCACTCTTCCTTGGTGTAACACAGAGTAACTCTTACAGAAAACAGAGACTGCTAGAAGAAGGGTTGGATCAGCTTGGTGTTATTGTCAGAATATAGGACGGGCAATGCCAGCCATTGCAGAGCTGCAAGATCATAGAATGGCTTAGGTTTAAAGGGACCTAGGGTCTGGAGGAGAGCTAAGGCTCTGCAGAAGCCAGACAGCACCTTTCTGCTAATTTAACCTCATTGCTAATTTGACAGTGGGTGCACATTTTGAGAGAGGCTCAGTCCAACTCTGGGCCAGAGAGCCAGTTCCACTAAAAGATACGAGACTCACTACTGACAAACCAAGATTTACTGAACACTTGAATTTGCTACATCAGAGCTTGCTGGATCCCTCCAGGAGGATCAAATTTGATGTCTGGCCCTCACATTCAGGGGCTGTTTGTCAAATTTTTAACACACCCTCAGTAGAGAAGTGCAGAAAGGTTACATTTAGAGTGCAGACGATCAGTATGGAAAAAAGACACAGGAAAAAAATTCAAGGCTCGAGTGAATAAATGATTTACAATCATCAACAGTGCTGATCACCAACTAACACAGCTGACTGTAACAGGACAACACTCCTCTGAGTAATGCAATGCCAAATTAATGAAACTCTGGGGAACATAAGAAACAGAAAACAAAATTATTTTATCCAACTGAAGTTTTGAGACTGAAGCTAATGGACTGCCTTCATCTGCAACATCCACATTTTTCAAAACATGCTAAAAAAAGGAGGTAGACTCCAGCAGTGCTGAAAAGTTACTGAAAACAAACAGGAATATTTGTTTAATGCCATGTACTCAAATTACTAACAAAGAGAGAGAAATGTGACTCTAACTCGCAAATACTACCAGGAAATCCTTCACAGGAAAACACCAAAAAGTAATAGGCTGCGAAGTAATGAGTGGGGCAACTTCCAAATTTTTTTTTTCTTTACTTATCTTTATTCTCTGCCTAATATCACAGCAAAATTAGAAGGCCTACACAGTCAGTAGTCCCCAGGTTACAGGTGTATAGATAACTTTAGTTTGGTAGGAAACTGGCATGCGATTGTTTTTATTTCTAAGCTGTTTGTGAAGGTAAGGAATTATCTGAACAATCCAAACAAATAATTTGCTGACAAAGACTGATAATGCTGTCTGAACCATATGATCTGAGACTTCTTTGAAAACACATCTTTGCATGACAAAAAACTATTGTTACACGAGACAACTTTTCATTAACAGAATGATAATAAATTGATATCCTCAAGTAATTAATTACAAAGACTCTGGACTACAGGAAGTCGCATAGCAAACATGTAAGTTCAATTTCCATAAAGATATTTGGTCCCACTATGAGCTACAGTTAGGTAAAGACAGTGCCAGATGAGCTGAGGAACCGAGTTTCTTTTTAACATGCTGCAAATTTGTCCCACTAGTTCTCAGCTGCCCTAAGCACAGCTGACTTTGAAAACCAGGCCAAGCACTAGCAATGATCATTGATGCTTTGTTTCTTCTAAAAGCTCTGTACTTGTTAACAAAAGGTTACTCACTTTAAAATTCAGCTACTTCTCTTTTCTACTGAAAAATTGCCTCCGGACAGCACTGTAGAATTCCAGGATCTCATGGACTTTTCAATCTGTAAACCGGGAAGGCTTTTGCTGGAGCACTAAAAGGGAGACTCGCAATAACGTTACGCTCAGTAGCAGTCAGCAGGGCTTGGAGAAGGGTATCGAAGGACTTGTAAGACACCCTGTTGTGCTTCTCAACAGGAAATACAATGCTGTTTTATAAACAATCACTAACAAAAGAAGATGGATTCACTACTCAGAATCTTCAAATCAAGACTAAATGCCTTTTCTGGAAAACATGCTTGCATTAAATCTAATCTGCAAACCCGGCAAGACAGCCTACAATACAGCTTCAGAGCCTCAATTATTCAAGAGGTCATTATTACTAGATCTTCTAAATGGATTACTTTATTGCCTAGATTGCTCGGGATTCCACTGTGCTGTATACTGCACCGACCAGTAAATACACATTTCTAACATAAGAAACCTACATTTTCTTCTTTATTATTAGTTTCATCAATAAACCAGAATATACCAGCAAGTGACAATTACCCAGGATCTGCAGCTGCCTTGCATCTGCAGTGCAGCAGCTCATTTGCCTAAGCAAGCACAGGAGTTTTTGTACTTCACTGGCAGCAGATTTATTGGCCTTGAGTGCCAAATCAGCAAAACCAACTCCAGAATAAAGGTAGGCAGGGACCAGCTAAGAAAACATTAGAAAGGAGTTGGGCAGAGTGACCTGTGAAAACAAACATAAGCAGCACCTGAGCACTCAAGCCTGCGAGTTACTGCAGTGTATGGGTTGTCAAAATTCTCCATGTGTGACAATTGATTAAATTGTAAGCAGGATGGTGAATAAACAGATTACTCCTTTGCAGAAAAAAAAAAGAAAAAAAACAATTTACAGTTTGTTTTTTTAGAGGATTCTCTTTTGCACAAAATACTAAGCTAGCTCCTGTCCCAGTGCTTAGCAGCCGCGTTAGTGCCAGGGAGCGGCTTGCCAGCACACCTAATGCCACCACAGTAAACACATTCTGCAACACAGACATCAAAATCCTGGGATCTTGAACCTGCACTTCTCAGAATGTAATGTTCCTTGATCAGTGCACTATGTGCCTAGCAGAAGCCAAGCAGCCACTCTATTAGTGGAGCTCATTAAAGAGACGTTTACAAAAGACAGAAGTATTCAGCTATCAGACTGGGACATCACTCAGAAAATAATCACCTTTGAACTTTCTGCCCAGACTCACAAGGGAAACCTACAAAACATATTCTAAAAACTGAGCCTGGGAACACACTTCACTGAATACCAAAACCCCATTAACTTACTAGATATTAAGTGCCATAAACCTGGTAATTTTACTTCCTTCCATTCACCTCTCCATGTTCCAAACATAGAACTACATATTTTTCTTATTCTGGAAGATAAACGTGTTTTAGCACTTCTTTCACTTCCTCTCCTATCCCCTCATCCCCATTGCTCCTATTTCAAAACAAAGACCTTGATGATGAAAAGTTTGTCTAGTTTTCCTCCCCATCTATACCAAAAAATTTAATAATAGTTAATCTACATTTTAAATTTGGATTGTTTGCACTCTAATATCGTCACACAATAGTGCCCATCTTACAAGGGCTCCAATTTTTTCATCACATTGGCTAAATCTAGACAATCTCCCTTCTCAGTTGCCCTTTTAATTGACAGCCTACTATATATATACCTACACCATAAACAGAGGATAAAAAAGCTGCCAATAATCCATTTCATAAAGGCTTTTACTTACAAAGATGGATTCACTCCTGTCATAGCAGGGTTAAGTCAGAAAAACTTCACTAGTTCTCTAAGCACTAAACTGAATATAATGAGAATTTGGGTTTAATTACAGTTCCCACTCATGATTCAGCACAAGAACCTATCCATACATCTGATCATGGTGTTTGACAAAACCTTGTGATAATCATCATTAGCATCTTCATCACCTAGTGGTTCTACCTTGTTTACTGGCTTGAATACCTCTGATGATCTTCTTAAGAAGATGGCCAAACTGATTTCCTATTTTTATTTAAGCAAAAAGAAGAGAGAAGGAATAACAAATAATTCTAGAGAATGTCTATTTTAACATATTGTGATTACACTTGAGGCTATCTTGATTTTTTTTTTTCAGGCACATCCATTTTCAGGACTCCTGCATCTCAGTCTGAATCCTTGAATTATTACAACTCATTCTTGCAAGCTGGAGTTGAAATCATGGGGGGGAAAAAAATCTTTTACATATTCAGCTTTGGTTCTTCTAAACACTACCAGGCCTGTAAGCTTCTTTGTTTTCATAGAAGACAAAAAAAGACAAAGAGCAAAAAGAAAAACCCTGAAAAATCCCCAAGAGATGACAGTCACTGGCTTAAGAGCACTCAAATTCCCTGCCAAGACACAGAATTCTTTCTGTTCCTGTCTATTTTCCCCAGACACCTCCACCTCCTCTTCCCCAGAAAACTAAACCAATATGTTCACACAGTTAAGCGTTCCAATAAAATGGTCAATATAAAATATTCATAGTAGTCTAAAATCTATCAAATTAGGACAATTATTCCCTCCTGTTTCAAGAGGCATAAAATGTCAGAACTTGCCAATGCTTTTGCCTCCCCTGGCAACTCCTAAGGTTGTCTTCCTGTGGAAGAATTAAGAACCAAATTATGATGGCATTTAATGATAGCACAGTCCAGATTTCATAATGTTTTACCACTTTCACAGGTTGGAGATGTTAAAACAAGTAGGTGTCACAAACCCTAGTTAACACCTAAGATTTTGTTAGGCAAAACTGAATGAATACAAATCAGAACATATGGAGCATTTCTTCTGTCTTTCTTGATGCAACCCACAGAAGTGATTAGCTTGGCTTGTGACCAATTTGACATCTTGACAAATTAGTCAGTTCCTCACAGAAAAAGGATCTTATCAACTACATGTTTAGGCAACCCAGGTTAATTTGATTAATCCTCCACCACTCCAAATTATTCAAATCTCTACAATAAAGTGAAAACCAAGGTCTTTGCCACATCTGTGTCATAAAAAAAACCTCAGATCACAAGTGATATATGAAGAAGCCTGCTGGCAACTCAAGTTGCCACCAAGCCTTGTTATCAAGATGCCAGTGACTGTTGGCCTACTAAATCATCAGGAAAATACTCAAATAAAGCGATTCTAAAGCCTTTAGGACTAAAAAGCTATTGTTAGCATTCAAAGTTTCTGACATTCACTTAAACTTTTACTAGAAGTACTATAAAGGCATCCTAATCCTCCTTCCCACTTAGTCTCCTATGCCACAAATGGTCTGCACACCGTTCAAAAGACACTACTGTAATTAATTTCAAAATATATTTCCCGAGTTCATGCCACAGAAACAGAAGATGTGTGATAGAAATTAAAAGGACATTCTCTGGGCAGGAATGGGGGGAAAAGTCCACAATATACTTAAAACAGAAGCTGAATCGCACTGATTAGCACTACCCTATGGTTAGGGTGAGAAAAAAAAAATTAGACTCAGCATCACTAGCTTGCATAGTTTGCACCCTCAAGCACAATGTGGCTAAGACCATGCTTTCAGCATTTGTCCTAGTGCTTTTCTCCCAACTCCTCCAAGGTCCTTACCCTCAGACCTACACTTAAATCTTATGTAGGTTCCCACCTCACTGACTGCATTATTTTTTTCTTTTGGACATCACAATACTCTGTTCCACACACATCCTCTCACAACGTTGCTAGACAATGACCATTCTGCTGTGCCACAACAACAGCATTTGTTATTTTTCCTCCTTTCTTTATCAGTATAACTTCCTGGGGCTTCAAAGGCTTCACACAACTACAAAATACCAAATCCCGCTTCTGATCCATGCTTACCTAAAACCTCTGTCAGTGGCTACTTCAAAAAAAGCAGAAATAAGCTTAATTCTGCCACCTTTGAGTTTTATTCCTGACTATCCTTCATGTAGGATGGACATAACCAAGAAACACTGGCAAAGCTATTCTGCTATATGAGCACCCTCTCTTACCTTCCCTCCATCACAGTATTTCCCAAAGGTTAGACTGCTGTACAAAACCAACCTTGTCCTTCCAGATTTCATAAACTCTGAGACACAGACAATTTTCACTCTGTGTTTGCACAGAACCTACCACAGTGAGGTCCTGGTCAAAGAGTGTCCTACAGAGTAAACAGAGTTGCATGAACACAGAAATGGTAATCTCAGCAGTTCCAGTGCTGAGACCTGGCAGACTTTTATCGTGCAATTCCCAGCCTATTTACCCTAGAACTTCTCAGCCTTACCCTAAGACAAACAAAATCATGCATACAGAAATCCATTTTTGAAGCTAAGCTCCCCCAGTCTTTCAGAACACCTTCAGGAAAGCCATACCACTATTACATCACTGCTCTATTTATTACCAACGGAACCAAACAGCAAACAGACCCATGTAACCTTTTAAAGTGAACAAGAGTTTCAGTAGGTTTGAGCTTCACATTAAAAATGGAAGTTATTAGTTAACTAACATTCTCTTTTTGCCTGAGAGGAGGGAGGTTTATTGGAAAGTCCTCAAACTGTCAGGACAATATGCTTATGAGAAGCCTGGAGTACTCTGACCATAGGAAAATGTAATAAAGAGATATATCTAAGTATAAATTAAAACATAGCTCATCAGTGGGGAAAGAAGGGAAAAGGAAATACTAAACAGGACTAGGACAACATCAGATGGAGTGTTTTGCATGGGATGATAGAAGTTTAAAAGCAGTGTCAATAATTTTGACTCATGCAGCCAGAAAGAACGCAGTCTAATCTTCTAATATTTATACTTAAATGACAGCAGATACCTTCCCCTGGCATAACAACACTGCCAATTTTCTCATGATGGCTACCCCGGTGGTTTTATATTTGTAATGTTAGAAGATTAAAAAAAACAGGGGAAACAGCAAGGTGCATGGGAATGTTATTTTACAGCACTCATTTCAAAGCACCTCCGTGATGCCATTTAGTTGGAATGGCCATGACATTAGCTGCTCTGTGAAAGCCTTTAAACACGTCTTTGTAATTTATTTTTATACATTACAATCAGTAGAAAAAATTGTCATGCCTTTTTCCCTAGGTGTGCATTTCTCATAATGCACAGATAGTTTTTAAGTTATAAATCACTGCAAGTTTGACCCAAAGTCACAGGCTAACCACCCTTCAAACTGTCAAACCTATTTGGCATGACTCTGCTAAAAAAAGGACTGTATTTTCTTCCAGACTGTTAATAAAATTGTTCATTAGAGTATTGGATCAAATATCTTCCATTTTAAATAATGTTAATAAACAGCTAGGGAAAGTATTATACAAAAGCAAACAGCAGAGAAAAATACTTCAAAGTACAACTTACCATACACTGCCCCTAGTCCATCATAATTCTCACCATACCAGCCTTCACCACTACAACAAGTGCTGTACACCTCAGAACCCACAGCTCTAATCAACAATACCAACAAAAATAGCAGAGGTGAAGTCCTGCATACTCCACAGCACAAGTATGACAGCAGCAATTTTCAAGTCCTATAGCAAAGTGGATATGTCCATTTCCTTATGAAATACCTCTATTTTTTATCAGAATAAATGCCACTACTAAACAATATCTCATTACCACACTTTTTTTTAATTAATTTCTACTGATGTTTCTAGGTTTTTTTCAAGGTTTTTTGTTTTTTCAAGACTACCCTATTAACCTTTAGCTACTGCCAGATTTCAGAAGATCTGGTAGTTTCTGTCCACACCAGATTTATTATGAGAGGCTTTCAAAATAAGTGACTTGCAAATCCACATACACTTTGCTGACGGTGAGCAGGCTGTTTGCTTAATTGGCATGCCTGCAATTCCAAACCTTGTGCTGCCACCACAGAGCTGACAGGCCCAATAAAGAAAGTTATAGGATGCGGGCAAAGCCTACAGTGATGCAGAGAAGAAAGCACCTGGTATTAATTAAAAGTAGCTTTTAGTGACACATTCACACACTTGTTAGACACCATGGTCTGCTAAGCTCTGAAGAAAAAAAGCCCATCCCTCCACACTGAATAAAAGGTTAATTCTGTACCTCCACTGCTCCAGTGAATAAGATCACACTGTAGAGAGTCTGAATAGACTGAAGGTGGATAAAGCTGCAATCAGAGTTTGCACTTGACTAGACATCTGATAAACTAATCCTCATCAAGGCTACCTGACTGTCTGAGCTTTCATAACTAACACAAATCAAGCAGCTTTAGTTAAAAATCAGCTGAAAGGGGAGCCAACCAAGCAGCATAAATTCAATGACAACTTGACTGTGTTAGCACAGACACTCAGAACCACTTTTCCGTGGTCCACTGCAAGTCCAAACCTACCACAGGATCAGGCGACATCCCCCTCCACCACAGAATGTATAAAGGAAGCAGTTTTTCAGACCTAACTTTCCAACTCCCAGACTTGGGGGAGCTGGAAAACTCCCCTGCTGTGCTCTCTCTACAGTAGAGGATTGCCAGCCTATGGTTACTTATCCCAGCTACTTTGCTGTAAAGTAAGGTTTGAATTTAGGCTCTCTGTCCTGTACATGGCAGGCCTATGCCTGCTATGGCATAGGTAAGTCTCCTTTACAGTAAAAAACTAACAAGTAGATGCATGAAAGCCCTGGGAAGAGAAGGAAACAAAGCATTTAAGAGCTTCAAAAAAGCTCAATTCTCAAACTATCCTGTGAAATGCCAAACTGACAGCCCTAGGAACAAGAACCACACAAAGCCTAAACAGCAATTCCAGCTTCATCTTTGCTCTTGGACTTCAAATAATAAATGCTTTTTGAGATGTTGTTTTTCTGACTTCAAGGAACCATTAGCTTTGAGTGGAACTGTGAATGCAGCTAACTTCAACATGTCAATTTTTTTCCTATTCAAATTTCTTAGTATTTCCTTGTGTTAGACAATGGATCCACTGCTTCAAGAGTGAGATGCCTCACAGGAAGGGATACTGCTTTTGTGCAGACAGGAGCCTTCCTTTTGTCAGTTTACATCAAACCATGGATGGGTTTCTACATCTCAACTATCATGGTCCTTTATTCTTTCTTTGCCTCCTCTGCCAATTGATCTATACATACTCGAGGTTCTTATATGTGCCTGCCCACTCTTTCCATAGGTAGCACTGATAAAAGCAAGCTCAAGAACTGCTCAAAAGCTTTTCATGAAAAGAATAACATTAAAATGTTTTCTATTCTTTCCCTCTCCAAATACTGGCCAACTCAGTCCTAAGATCCCTAAGAGCCATTCTAGAAGTCCTTACATCGCCCTCTTCCCAACTGAAGATACAATTCTCTAACTGTAGACATGCTGAACTCCAGACCAAATCCAGATTTCTGTAAGAAAGTAAGGAAAAACACAGACATAGAACTAAATGCTCACTTCCACTGAAGCACTAAACTCTTTCAAATGTACCAGAAAACAATCCTGAACTCACAAGTTCCAGGTACATGGAAATGGGTAGGCTACCATAAGACAAAACACATCTTAGTAAAAAAGCATAAAATGTTATTAATTGCCATCCTTTTACAGCACCCAATGAACATGACAATATTCATTCATTTCAAAGGTACCAACTGAAGAGGTCTGTTAATTTTTGTCATTTTTTAGCTCTTTATTGCTCACTATTTGAATAGAAAAGTAACACATATGGCCAAAGCTAAGATTTGCATTGTATATCAAATGTGAAACCAGACCATGAACTGCAATCAAATTTGCCATGCTACTGACGTATGGGCCATGCTCAAATGTATCTGCAAGCTAATTTTTTTTAAATAAGCAAAATAAGATAACAGAAAATCCATTCAATGTCAAAAGAACGCATTGAAGTGTACACACATAACTCACTTGACCTGGACAGGACATCACTACAGAACAAAACAAAACCAAAAACAACCAACCACAAAAATCAAAGTGTCAACAAAAAGCGCAGGATTTAAATTTCAAAATAATAATAATAAAACTTTACAGTGCTTTATGAAAGTGATGCATTCAGTTTAAAAAGAAGCCACTTGATGGACAGCAAGTTAGGCAATGAATAATTTATCAAATGACATTTTTCATTTTATATTTTATTTAGTCTTACATCTGACTGTAAATTAAAATTTTGTTCATAACTATAAGTAACAAAAGGAACAGATTACTCTAGAATAAAATTTCTAAAGGAAAAACGTAAGTAACAAAGCACTCCAAGCACTACCTACTTATACAAAGATACTGAAATTTCTTTCAGTGAGTCAAAATTTGCTTTCTCTCTTAAAAGATCATAGAAAAGGCAATAAGAACCCCATTATACAGAAAAACTGCCCATCATATTAAGAAGTGGTCATGACATTGTCTAAAAATATTCATGTCAATTCCGATCTATATACAAAAGTTAATACATGACAGCACACAAAGTGTCAGGTATATTTAGGACAACCCACCTGGATTAATTGTTAGCAAGCCAGAAGTATCTCATTACCTCTCTCCCCACTTTTTTTTTCCCTAAAGCTTTACTTGCTGCTTAACTGTTACTGAATAGATGACCACAGGGGTTTGACCAACACTTGGGTATACTTCATATAAATGGACCTGCAATAGACAATTTGGTTTCCATAAATGGAAAAAAAAAATAATATACTCCACTGGAGAAATAAATTTTTACAATTTAAAACTCATTTAAAATGCCACTTCATTTCCTGAAAAAAAAAAAAAAAAAAAAAAAAAGATAAACTGAACATGACAGTATTAAATCTATTCAGAACAACATGCAGAAAGGAAGTAATGTCCAAATATGCAACTAGGTCTAGACAGGTATTTAAGATATGCAAAGAAACTACACATTTTCTTCGAGTAATCTGGTTCAAACAGAAATTTATTTGGACAGGGCTGGTAAGGACTGACAGAATAGATACCTCAGGTTAGGAAACAGTAAAGAAAAATTATTAAATTTATACCCTCTGAGAGAGGAGTATGAAGCAGTACAGCACAGCTAGCAAAATCATGACTGGCATGCAAATGGGAAACAAGGGGTGACTGTTGTCTTGTACCTTATAATGCAAAACCAAAGCAGGTCTGAAACCACACCAAGCAATCCTGAACACAATGCACAATTAAAGCCTGACTCTGTCATAGGATGTTGAAAAGGTCACAGGGATTCAAATAGGTTTCCTAAAAATTAATTCAGGAAAAAGACAGCAAGGGCTACAAAACCCAAAGACCTCTGCTGGATGAAGTCCCCAAGTTCCAAATCACCATAAGAAGCACTAAGTACAGCTGTGGGCCATAATTTTTAAGGTATCATAGCAAAGTGACACAACAGTAGCTCAAGACCAAAGTACCTTGTCCACATTTGGTCTTCAACTACATCAACTTCTGTATTCTTGACTGAAATGCTGGCACTAGACCACTGCTGGTTCCTAATTCTTTAAAGATCACCAAGAGCTTTTGGAGCCCAAAAGTCATTAGGCTCTTCTCTAGAAACTTCACACATCATGCCTTGCTTGTATGTATTCACTCCTTTGGTGATGACCAAGGCTGTCAAACTGAAGTCTTTGAGCTTTGCTTTAGGAAGAATTAGAATACAAGAAAAAACTACAAATTAATTACAAATTCCAATTTAAGAGTTGACTACTGTTTTCCTCTTAACCCTTCTCTTAGTTTTCTATATTAACTAAACAGTTTAAATTGCATATTTCTGAAGATTATCCAAACAAGTTTCTTTGTGTGTTAAGTATTGGCATCTGGGTTTTTTGTTTGGTTTTGAAAGGTAGCAAATACAACCTTCTGTGTTTCAGGAGAGAAGCCAAGAAGAGAAAAAAAAAAACAGGAAATAAACTGAAGGACTGTTTGAAAATGAACCATTTTTGCCAATGCTCCTCCAAAATACAGCTTTCAAGTCCCTCCTCACCAGACATGAAGGACTAAAGAGATTTTACTTGGGCCACCTAGCAGTGACTCAGCAAGTGCTCTCCAGATTTTCAATCATTTCATTGAAGAGCCCTGATCCCTTAGCAAAAAAGTAAAATCCTGCTGAGTCAACCTAACTACTAAGTCAGCAGTGTCTACTTAAACTGTCATACATAGCAGTAAGTTACTTGAAGTGAAGCCTACCTGCAATCATTTCCACATCTACTTTAATTATAGTACTGATCAGAACACTCAACAGGATCATCATATTTATGCAGAAATACCATATGCAGTGTTTACTGAGACATCAGGTCTATATATATTTTAACACAGACATGCTTAAGGTTCCCTCAGAGCAGTTGATTACACATCTACCCTTCCAAAACTTGCCTTTGCAAATAAAGATAGCATTGCCTGATACAAAATGATAGTGTTATGGGTTATTTTGAACATGTATTTTCTTATTCAAGTGAAAGAATGAATTATTCAGATTGAGTGAATAAATACCATTAATTCAATAACAGTACAAGATACTTGCATTACAACCAAACAGATTAGGACAAATTTATTAGTTAGTGACTGCAACTCTCACAGGATATTTAAGCTCATTTTCAACTGTTTTGTTCAAGCAATGGTCCAGAGACATTTCTCCTGGAAATTGTCAGCTTAAGCTACTTCTACCCTCTGCCATTTGCCTGTGATCAAACCCATGCCACCTCCCCAGTGCAACTGCTTGGAGTGCCATATGGTGAGTGGATCAGGAAACTCAGGGTTAAAAAATTAATCCAGCACTGCCACCAAGAGAAATGTCTGTGGAAGCACAGTCTCCAAAACTTCTAAAAATGTTGTCATGGAGGGGTCAAGCTAAAAGCCTAGAGGATTACCCTGCATCTTTTGTGCCCATGAAGCTCTGAACAGAGTACCTGAACAGCCCAAGCCCAGTTTCTATATGTACTCAAAGGCAACTGCCTCACATGCAGATTAAGTGGCTCCATTCCACTTAATTCTGAAAACAGAAACAGCTGTTTAAAGTCAAATAATTCAAGACATTGATTAAAGTATTTTAAAGAAAATTACTAGAGAGCAAAAGAGAGCAAAATCCCCAAGGTTCTTGTTATTCCCATGCTCTCATCCCATTTTATAGCACGGGAGTAACATCAACTAAGGAAGGGAAGTTTCAGAATCAGTCACTATAATGAAGCAAAATAGCATTAGTTTAGCTTACAATTCCCCACCAGCTTCAAAGAACAAGCAGGTTACAAGCACAGAAGGCCCCAGTCCCTACCTAGAAGGGCAAGGAGAGAAACCATCCCCTCAGCAACACTGAACTGCAGGTGCTGCTGAAAGCACAGAAGAGGGCATTACCAGCACATCATAGCAGAGTCTCTTCTAAGACAACCAGTGTGCTGCCAGCTTAAGGTAAACTTCCCAGATACATATTTTCTTCCAACAAAAAACAGAAGCAGTAATAAGAGTCTTACTGAAAGGGAAGGCCAAGCCTGATCCCAGCAGAAATTCAAGTTCACTGACAGAACTTAAATACCTCTATAACTCAATGACAGTAGGTTCATAAGAAGGTTAAGCTTATTTTTGGCCAAATTTTAAAAGTACCACTTTCTAAATTTGCCCAATTTGACAATAAAGAACAGTTCTGCTGTTCTCAAGCTGGTTTTGATATCCAGGCACATGCTTAGAACGAATGGCTTCCTATAAAATGACTACTCATTTTTTAAAACACTTCAACATGGCTAAGCCCTGCTTTGTTTTGTGGATTTTTTTTTTTTTTTTTTTTGAGACCCCTCCAAGAAGGACTTGGGGTGATGGTGGACCAGAAGCTTAACAGGAGCCGTCAACATGTGCCTGCAGTGCAGAAGGAAAACCAGGTCCTGGGCTGCATCAAAAGCAGCACAGAGAGCTGGCTGAGGGAGGTGATTCTCCCCCTCTACTCTGCTCTTGTGAGACCCCACCTGGAGCACTGTGTCCAGTTCTGGAGTCCCCAGCATAAGGACATAGAGCTCCTTGAATGTGTCCAGAGGAGAGACACAAATGATCAGAGAATGGAGCACCTCCCCTGTGAAGACAGTCTGAGGAAGTTGGGGTTGTTCAGCCTGGAGAAGAGAAGGCTCTGAGGTGACCTCATAGGAGCTTCCCAGTAAATGAAAGAGGCCCCACAAGAAAGCTGGGGCAGGGCTTTTTGCACCCATGTGTAGTAAGAGGACAAGGGGCAATGGTTTTAAACTTTAAGAGTGGAGATTTAGGTTAGAGACATTAGGAAAAAACTCTTTCCTGTGAGGCTGGGCAGGTTGCCCAGGAAGTTATGGATGTCCCTTCCCTGGAAGTGTTCAGTCAAGGGCAGGTTGGATGAGGTCTTGAGCAACCTGATCTAATAGGAGGTGGCCCTGCTCATGGCAGGGTACTGGAACCAGACAATCTGCAAGTTCCCTTCAACCCTAGCTATTCTATGATTCTATGATTATTTTAGTACAAAAACAAAGAGAAGGGCAAGGGTATAAAGCATTGAACCCTTGCAGCCATTTTCACAGAAAACCCTCCTGTTTGATCTTTTTGTCAAATTACTGTGAGAGGCTCCTTCCTGAACCCTGAACTAACTCTGGCAGACAGATGAGATGACATTCACAAGCACAGGATGACAAGCTCGGTTGTACTAGAAACACAGAAAGGAAATAGGAAGTTTTCTTTACCGCTCAGCCAAGAAGATTGCTTAAGCTGATATGCTCCAGAACTCACAAGACTCTAGTTGTTTCAATCATGAAACAGAATAGCAGAAACAATGGGAAATTATCTAAATCCCTGTTGCATTTTGAGCTTCTCCCACTCCTTTCAGACCAACTTCAAAACACACACAAAATGCATCCTACAGCAACACTCCATGTCTGAATCCAGAGGTGGAAGTGACATGGTAAATTCTGGCATGTTTTTATCATTATCTCAACTAGCTCGAGTAAATAACATGACAGGCTCATCATCAACAACTTGCTCTTCATCTTTAACCCAAGATGCTTGCACAGAAGCATATAGTATCTTTAAAATCCATTAACCACCAACAAGCTATGCACAACTAGTTTAATGCATATTTCTGCATCTTCCAGTATATTTCAGGGTTTACAAGTAAAAGCTGCAGAGCATGTATTCCTAAAACAAGGCATGAAAAATCCCAAGTATTTAATTCTTAAATAGGTTAGCTCAAAAGTGTTGAAAAAATTAATATATTCAAATTCTCCTTAAAAACTAGCTTAGTGAAGGGAAGAAAGGACAATGCAAAACAGCACACTGAAAAACAATATATGGCAGAAAACAAATGCAACCTAGAGAAGCACAATTCTATGACTGTATGACAAATCCATACTACATTTAAAGTTTGGGAATGCAGAAGCATGAGGACTAAAATAATTACAGATAATAAAAAGACTGGGTAAGAGCAGCTCCATAAACAAAGGCAAATTCAACTTTTAGTGACAAACTCTAAAATGTGGAGTACCTCTCTAGAATATTTTATTTTCAAATTACCAGCAATTATTTTGATTTATTTTCATGTTATCTGTAATCAAATACTGGTAAGTTTCCATTACACTTCCTGAACCTCCATTTTACTGTTAAGTAAGAGCAAATTCAGTTAAAACAGACACACAAAGTCTGCTGCTCTCAAAATGGTTTTACCAGACATGGTGAATTTTTAACAACTCCTTGTTTGCCAATACCAAAGATAAGACACTAAAAAAATACAATTTACCAAAACTATTTACTATGTCCTCCACTATATCCTACTGATTTTACTATAAATAAAAATCAAACAACTTATTCAAACTGTCACTAATATATAATGTTTAATGAAGGACATCAAACATGGTGACTTATTGCTACAGTCTATTTCCCTAAGCACAGCTCCTAAAAGTTGTATCTGCTTATCATAAAACATTAAAGACTATCAAAGTACACAGTTCTTGATTTTGTATTCCAATCCATAGATGTCATGGCAGGAATATTCACATATCAAAAAATACACACTTACAAATCAGTGCAACTTATAACTATACTTTTTATTAAGGGTTGCACAGTATGTGTTTAAAAGCTTACTTCCATCTTCTCTTTCACTTGGAGAAAATATACAGCTGAGTATATTGACTATAGTCAAAAACAGTTAAAACTATTTTTAACTTTTATTCCTTTAAATAATGACTTTTTATGCATAATACAGGAAAACAACTTTGTCAGCCACATCAAATCTTGGCAGTTGTGATTTAATGAACACTTTGCAACCTGTGGCCCAGAAAGCAATTCTTATGGGACAGAAAAGTCGGGGTATATCGTGTGGTGTCGACTCCACCTCTTTCCTCCTGTTCATTTATTTGCCCAGGGTTATCACTGGAATCAGAGCAGCATGCAGGCTTTTCCAGGCAGTTAGCAGTAAGGAAAAATCCTAGCTTCCTCTAATAACACCCACTGTTACTTGAGTGAAAAAATAGTTAGAATTGTCTCAATTAATAATGAAACACACACACAGATATACGCACAAGTATATGTATGTATATAAAACTTTTCCCTTTTTTTTTTTAATGCTTTTCACGCAACAGGGATGCTCCCAAATAAAAGATCAAGAGGGCTAACTACCAAGCTGCCACTTGGACCACTAGCATTCACCTTCCAGAACACCAGCAGTACTTAGATCCAGTGCCACTTGTTTTCACCATTGTTATCATTAGCAACAAATTATTAAGAAAGCTGAACAAGGCAAAAATTCCACAAAACAATAGCAGAAAAGAAACTCTGGTATTCTCAAATATCCCTTTTAAGAAAAACACAAGAGATTACGTATCAGCTTTATTGCAATCATGAAAGGTACAAGGAAAGAGTCATTTAACACACTTCCATGAAGCAGGAAAGTCCTATCAGGAAAAATATACTGGGTAACTGAGTTCTTCATCTGCTTACCAGGACAATAAATCCAATTGTGAAAATATTCATTAACTTACTTATGAGAATACAATCACAAAACAAATATCGCAGCGTTTGAAAACTGGAGTCTTCACTTGATGGGTCACCAACAGAGAGCAGCTAGTCCAGCCTTCAGGTCGGGAGTTCCTGATTTAATGAGTAGTTCTGTTTACAGCAGAACTAATGAAGCTTGGTTTCCTGGGGATTTGCTCCTAGAAGCCCTGTGGTCACTTAACATTTATTACATCAGTTGCCTCTAAGCTTGCCTGTGTCTCCCTAAGATCCTTCACCTCATAAAACTCTCCATGTGTCCCTACATTCCTGCATCCAAATGCACAAGCCTGCTCTCATAACTTTCGTTAACGCCCAGCTTTTTCTTGTGTGCTTAAACCCACCTTCATCTACCATCAACTCCATCCCCCATCACCTACCCATCTCTGGATGGTGTTAGAAAGAGGCAGCATATGCTGTAGCTGGTGTGAAGCTCAGTGCATGCTGGTCAGCCAGCTGGAGACCAAATCTTTGCTTCCAGGAGGAGTGTGCAAAATGCCATGACCTCCCTGCCTTTGTGGGTTTTTTGAGAGGATGGCTCTCGTGGCCCCTCAGATGTCAGCGTTCACAGACTGAGGGAAAGACTTCTTCGTGCTCTTAATTGGTTGAAACTGCCCAAGAGGTTCACATTTATTAAGGCAGAAAAGATGAAAAGACAATGTAAATGATATTTCCTTCCAAAGAGAGGATGAAAAGCTAACCCAGTAGTGGTCATTTGCAAAGCATGTTGAAAATGCCACGGCTGCCCTGCTCCCTTCCTGCAGCCGAGGGCATCTTCTCTGTTTCTGCAATATCCATCCTGCTCAGAGGGAGCAGGAAACACAGAATTGACAAAAAGTCAATTTCAACACTTTATGCTGCACCCTGTGGGCAGCAATGAAACTGTCAAAAAAAATTACCACTTCACTGACTGACAAGTAGCAGAGTGGTCTGGAGATACTCACAGGGATGGCCACCTCAAAACGTAAGCCACAGAAAGGTAAGAGCAGCACTCACTCCATCGTGGATAGCAAATGTGAAACCAGAGTTAAGAGAAAAATGCCCTTGACCTTCACTGGGGGCAGGGGAAAAGGATACTCATGTTAGCAATTATCAACTAATGACAGGATAACATTAATTACAAATGCAAAAGGAAAGCCTAGCCCATAGAAACTACCTGTTGCTAACAGAAACCTTACCCTTTCCTTCTCTGCCCACTCCCTTTGTGATTTACACTTGTCTGTGCCTTGGGACAGAGAACAGGTAACACAAAAACCAAATATAGCACTTAACAAACAGAGCATCATTGCTTCCCTCCTCCACCCCCCCCCCAAAACCTTCCTAGGCTTCCAGCACTCCATCTAGATAGCATAATGCAGTGCTGTGTAGCTAGCTCAAATAGCAGAAGGAATATGGCCACATTAGCACTGCACTGCACCCAGGCTGGAGCGTCCATCCTGCTTCTCAGGTAGTTTGGATCCATCCAAATGGTGCTCCACTATGACATATAAGCATACCCTTAGTCATCCTGCCTCCAAACCAGCTGTAACTTGACAGCTCTTCCTTAAATTACCAAGAATTTTAACGGAAGAGTATCACAAGAGAAAAACACCCCAATAGCTAAGTTAAGAAGAGCAGCAAATATTTACAATAGGCAAGACACATTCTGTATTTAACATAGAAGATACAACCCCTGAAACAGCCTCTCTCTATGTCAGCTCTGTCACTACAGTTCACAAATTATGGCTCTGATTTGTAAATGTTAGTAAATATCTCCTTAAACACTAGTCAGTGTTTCCATAATTGTATATGGAATTCTAGAAAACACTACCCTGAAAGAATAACATCCAAATAGGGTATAAAAATACAGCATTCTAGACGATTCTCACATATAACCAAGGGATGAAAACACAGGCTATTGCATTAAAAAGGGCATGAACAGCATGCTACTTCAATTATAGCTGGAGAGTGGAGAAAAAAGCACAACCCACAATTTCATTAAGAAGTAGCATTTCAAGTGTCATTCTGTTGCTAAAACAAAGCTCAAAGCCTGGGAGATAAGAAAAGAAGAATCCTTAATTTTGTGAATCACACCTTTTGCATCAAGGAATCAATTATCTCCAAATCCCAGATACTTGATGAGTTTGTCAAAAAGGCCACGTTCTACCCCAAACCATGTTTGTCTGTAAACGCCTCCCCCTTACCAGCAGCAGTATGGATTACCCAGTGCAATTCGGCGATTCCTTTTTTTAGCCTACGTAATTGCCATTTACATAGTCGTGATGTTTTTAAATGTGCTTTCGGAAGCACCAAATAACATAAAAACATGGAAGGAGACGACCGCAGCAGTAACATGACACTCGTCAGACCCCAGAATTCACAAATAAAATAACGACCAAATCCACAAACCATAATAAAACTCCATTTTACAGATTATACATTCCGAACACCAACCCAAGGAAATCCTGGTCCCCCGACCCCAGTGAGACTGTGTCTGGGCACAGCAGAGCATACCCCAGCGCCTTCCCTAACATCCACGCACATTCCTACACCCCTTAGGAAAACAGTGACAGCGGACACAGAAGGAAGGGAAACAATGACATTCTTTCAATAACGACGTTCACTACAGCGTCCAGTACATTAGACCAGTCGGCCAGTGTTTCACGACGACAGTTCCCGCATTCCCCTGGAACAAACCCCTTCACCTCAGCCCGAGCCCCTCCAGCCGCAGGCTGCTTTTCCCTCAGGCCAGGTATTCCTCCTCTCGCAGCGACACCGCAGCCTCAGGCGGCTGCACGGACAGGAGCCGCATCCGCGCCAGGGACACCAAGGGGTCCTCCCCGCACACCGCGGCCGCACACGCTGCGGGGAAACTCACCTCGCTCCGGCCCCGACCCCAGGCGGTGGCGGTGCCGGCTCCGCGGCCGCTTGTCCCCGCCGCCGGGGCGCTGACACGCACTTTG